>LR738713.1:180357200-180375811 GCA_902687465.1 Secale cereale | reverse complement strand
ATCCCGACTTGTGGGGGAATCATAGTCTCCATCATCCTTTCCTCACTGGGACAATGCTCTAGTAAGGAAGATCATCACACTTTTACTTACTTACAACTCAAAGATTACAACTCGAAGCTAGAACAAAATATGACTCTATGTGAATGCCTCCGGCGGTGTACCGGGATGTGCAATGAATCAAGAGTGACATGTATAAAAAAATATGCATGGTGGACTTGCGAGAAATATGACGTCAACTACATGATCATGTATGGCAATATGACAATGATGAAGTGTGTCATAATAAACAGAACGGTGGAAAGTTGCATGGAAATATATCTCAGAATGGCTATGGAAATGCCATAATAGGTAGGTATGGTAGCTGTTTTGAGGAAGGTATATGGTGGGTGTATGGTACCGGCTAAAGTTGCGCGATACAAGAGAGGTTAGCAATGGTGGAAAGGTGAGAGTGCGTATAATCCATGGACTCAACATTAGTCATAAAGAACTCATATACTTATTGCAAAAATCTACGAGTTATCAAAACAAAGTATTCAACGCATGCTCCTAGGGGAAGGGTTAGTAGGAGTTAACCATCGCGTGATCCCGACCTCCACACAAAGGATGACAATAAATAAATAAATCATGCTCCATCTTCATCACATAACGGTTCACCATACGTGTATGCTACGGGAATCACAAACTTTAACACAAGTGTTTTTCAAATTCACAATTACTCCACTAGCATGACTCTAATATTACCATCCTCATATCTCAAAACAATCATCAAGTATCAAACTTCTCGTAATATTCAATGCACTTTATATGAAAGTTTTTATTATACCCATCTTGGATGTCTATCATATTAGGACTAATTTTATAACCAAAGAAAATTACCATCCTGTAATATAAGTGAAGTATGAGAGATAAATAATTTCTATAAAATAAAACCACCGCCGTGCTCTAAAAATATATAAGTGAAGCACTAGAGCAAAACTATCTAGCTCAAAAGATATAAGTGAAGCACATAGAGTATTCTAATAAATTCCGATTCTTGTGTGTCTCTCTCAAAAGGTGTGTATAGCAAGGATGATTGTGTTTAAACTAAAAAGCAAAGGCTCAAATCATAATGAAGCTCCGAGCAAAACACATATCATGTGGTGAATAAAAATATAGTCTCGAGTAAAGTTACCGATAGACGAAGACGAAAGAGGGGATGCCTTCCCGAGGCATACCCAAGCTTAGGCTTTTGGTTGTCCTTGAATTTTACCTTGGGGTGCCTTGGGCATCCCAAAGCTTAGGCTCTTGCCACTCTTTGTTCCATAGTCCATCAAATCCTTACCTAAAACTTGAAAAGTTCACAACACAAAACTTACCAAAAATCTCGTGAGCTCCGTTAGTATAAGAAAACAAACCACCACTTTAAGGTACTGTATTGAACTCATTCTTTATTTATATTGGTGTTAAACCTACTATATTCCAACTTCTCTATGATTCATACCCCCTGATACTACTCATAGATTCATCAAAATAAGCAAACAACACGCACAAAATCTGTCAAAAACAGAACAGTCTATAGAAATCTATAACTTCCGAATACTTTTGTAACTCTAAAAATTCTAAAATAAATTGGTGGACATGAGGAATTTGTCTATTAATCATCTGCAAAAATAATCAACTTAAAAGCACTCTCTAGTAAAATATGGTAGCTAATCTCGTGAGCGCTAAAGTTTCTGTTTTTTATAGCATGATCGCAAAGACTTCACCCAAGTCTTCCCAAAGGTTCTACTTGGCACAAACACTAATTAAAACATAAAACCACATCTAACCAGAAGCTAGATGAATTATCTATTACTAAACAGGAACAAAAAGCAAGGAACAAAAATAAAATTGGGTTGCCTCCCAACAAGCTCTTTCTTTATAGCCATTAAGATAGGTTTCAATCGCCACAAGCTCCAATCATGTCCGGATCCAGCCATCAAGGCCGGTGGGTGGTTTATTCTGTCACGGAGGGAGATATTGCAATGCTTTGGGCAGCGAGGTATCTGACCGCAGAAATCCTTCATCGGCTTCCAGCCAAGGGGCAGGTTATTCCCACCCCCAGATCCGGGGAGAGGGTCGTGTTCGTGTCCCACTTCCTCAGTGGGTTAGGGTTTGCACTCAATCCCTTCGTCCGCGGGCTCATGTTCTATTATGGGCTAGATTATCATGATCTGGCCCCGGACTCTATTCTTATTATCTCGACGTTTATCGTCACGTGCGAAGCCTTCCTTCGAACTCCTCCGCACTTCGGCTTATGGCTCAAGACCTTTGGTGTGAAGCC
This sequence comes from Secale cereale, assembly GCA_902687465.1. Classification (NCBI taxonomy): domain Eukaryota; kingdom Viridiplantae; phylum Streptophyta; class Magnoliopsida; order Poales; family Poaceae; genus Secale; species Secale cereale. Next base: position 180,373,509 of record LR738713.1, on the reverse strand, counting down.
GCAAGTGATGGAGGGGGAGCGGGCAGAGTGCGGCGGTGCCATAGTGAGCAAGCTCGCCAGTACCGTTTGGCTGAAAGGATCCATTGCTAAGTCTTCTGATTTATGGCAGCAGGGGTGGTTCTACATCACCGAGCCCCGCGGCTCCAAGTGGGTTGCTGCGCCCGTATTTCGATCCAGCCCCCCAATTCAGCTTATCGTGGGTTAATAAAGGGTTGGACTGGGGATCAACGGACGAGCTGCGTGTTTTGCAGAGCCGCATCCGAAACCTCATTGAGAGGAATATAAATATCGTGAACGTTGTTCAAGTGATGCTAGTCCGTCGGATCCTGCCATGCCAGCGACGGCCTCTCCATATGTGGGAGTTCAATCCAGAAGGGCTGCGGACTCTTCACCACTTCTTCGGCTTGATACGTCTCCAACGTATCTATAATTTTTTATTGTTCCATGCTATTATATTATCCTTCTAGGACGTTTTATGGGCTTTTATATACACTTTTATATTATTTTTGGGACTAACCTATTAACCCAAAGACCCAGTGCAGATTGTTGTTTTTTGCCTATTTCAGGGTTTCGCAGAAAAGGAATATCAAACGGAGTCCAAACGGAATGAAACCTTCGCGAGAGTTATTTTTGGAACGATATCAACTCAGAAGACTTGGAGTACACGAGGGAATGAAGGAGGCGGCCACGAGGGTCCAGGGCGCGCCCCCTCAATCAGGGCGCGCCCCCACCCTCGTGGGCCCCCCTCTGGCTCCCCCGATGCCCTCCTTCCTCCTATATATATCCATGTACCCTGAAAACATCGAAGCAACAAAGAAAACCCTAATTCCACCGATGCAACCTTCTGTTCCCGTGAGATCCCATCTTGGGGCCTGTTCCGGAGCTCCGCCGGAGGTGGAATCTTCCATGGAGTGCTTCTACATCAACACCATTGCCTCACCATGAATTGTGAGTAGTTTACCACAGACCTTCGGGTCCATAGTTATTAGCTAGATGGCTTCTTCTCTCTTTTTGGATCTCAATACCAGGTGCTCCTCGGTCTTCGAGGAGATCTATTCAATGTAATCTTTTTGCGGTGTGTTTGTCGAGATCCGATGAATTGTGGGTTTATGATCAAGATTATCTATGAAAAATATTTGGTTCTTTTCTGAATTCTTTTATGTATGATTATAATATCCTTTCAAGTCTCTTCGAATTATCGGTTTGGTTTGGCCTACTAGATCTATAGTTCTTGCAATGGGAGAAGTGCTTGGCATTGGGTTCAATCTTGCGGTGTCATTTCCCAGTGACAACAGGGGCAGCAAGGCACGTATTGTATTGTTGCCATCGAGGATAAAAAGATGGGGTTTATATCATATTGCTTGAGTTTATCCCTCTACATCATGTCATCTTGCTTAAAGCATTACTCTGTTCTTATGAACTTAATACTCTAGATGCATGTTGGATAGCGGTCGATGTGTGAAGTAATAGTAGTAGATGCAGAATAGTTTTGGTCTACTTGTCATGGACGTGATGCCTATATATAATGATCATGCCTAGATATTCTCATAATTATTCGCTTTTCTATCAATTGCTCGACAGTAATTTGTTCACCCACCGTAGAACTCTGCTATCATGAGAGAAGCCATTAGTGAAACCTATGGCCCATGGGTCTATTTTCAACATATTAAATCTACAATCTACTTTACTTTGTTTTATTTAGTTTCAGTTCTTATATCCAAAAATACCAAAAATATCAAACTGTCCTATCTATCAGATCTCACTTTCGTAAGTGACCGTAAAGGGATTGACAACCCCTTATCTTGTTGGCTTTGAAGTTCTTATTTATTTGTGCAGGTGCGAGGGACTCGCACGTGGTCTCCTACTAGATTGATACCTTGGTTCTCAAAAACTGAGGGGAATACTTACGCTACTATGCTGCATCACCCTTCCCTCTTCGAGGGAATACAACGCAAGCTCGAGAAGTAGCAAGAAGAATTTCTGGCGCCGTTGCCGGGGAGGCTTACGCAAAAGTCATATACTAAGTACCTATCACAAACCCTTATCCTTCGCATTACATTATTTGCCTCTCATTTTCCTCTCCCCCACTTCACCCTTGCCATTTTATTTGCCCTTCTTTTTGCCGTGTGTTTACCGTTCGCTTGCTGCTTGTTTGCCTGTGTGTTGGATTGCTTGTCACTATGGTTCAGAACAATACCAAATTGTGTGACTTTTCCGATACCAACAATAATGATTTTATTAGCACTCCGACTGCTACTATTACCGATGCTGAATCTTGTGAGATCAATGCTGCTCTGTTAAATCTTGTCATGAAAGATCAATTTTCTGGCCTTCTTAGTGAAGATGCCGCTACTCATCTAAACAACTTTGTTAATTTGTGTGATATGCAAAAGAAGAGGGATACGGATAATGATATTGTTAAATTGAAGTTATTTCCGTTTTCACTTAGAGATCGTGCTAAAACTTGGTTTTCCTCTTTGCCTAGAAATAGTATTGATTCATGGAATAAGTGCAAAGATGCTTTTATCTCTAAGTATTTTCCTCCTGCTAAGATTATCTCTCTTAGAAACGATATTATGAATTTTAAGCAACTAGATCATGAGCATGTTGCACAAGCTTGGGAGAGAATGAAATTAATGATACGTAATTGTCCTACACATGGTTTGAACTTATGGATGATTATACAAAACTTTTATGATGGCTTGAATTTTTCTTCTAGAAATCTTTTAGATTCGTCCGCAGGGGGCACTTTCATGGAAACAACCTTAGGAGAAGCTACCAAACTTCTAGATAATATTATGGCTAACTACTCTCAATGGCACATCGAAAGATCTACTAGTAAAAAAGTGCATGCTATTGAAGAGATTAGTGCTTTGAGTGGAAAGATGGATGAACTTATGAAATTATTTGCTACTAAGAGTGCTTCTTCTCATCCTAATGATATGCCTTTATCCATGTTGATTGAAAAGAATAATGAATCTTTGGATGTGAATTTTGTTGGTAGGAATAATTTTGGTAACAATGCTTATAGAGGAAACTTTAATCCTAGGCCTTTTCCTAGTAATTCCTCTAATAATTATGGTAATTCCTACAATAACTCTTATGGAAATTTTGGTAAGATGCCCTCTGAATTTGAAACTAGTGTTAAGGAGTTTATGATTTCGCAAAAGAATTTCAATGCTTTGCTTGAAGAAAAATTGCTTAAGATTGATGAATTGCCTAGAAGCGTGGATAGAAATACTCTTGATGTTGATTCTTTGAAACTTAGATCTATTCCACCTAAGCATGATATCAATGAGTCTCTGAAAGCCATGACAATTTCCATTGATGAATGCAAAGAAAGAGACGCTAGGATGCGTGCTAAAAAAGAGTGCTTTTTGAAAGTGTGTTCTGCCAGTTATCATGAAAATAAAGATGAAGATCTGAAAGTTATTGATGTGTCTCCTATTAGATCCTTGTTTTCTAGTATGAATCTTGATAAAGATGGGACTGGAGATGAGTCTACTTTATTTAAAAGGCGTCTCACTATTTTAGGAATAATGATTCGGAGTTTTTAGATCTTGATGCTAAATTTGTTAAAAGTGGGATTGAAGAGATTAAAACTTTGCATAGTGATGAACCCACTATTTTGGACTACAAGGGATTCAATTATGATAATTGCTCCTTGATAGATTGTATTTCCTTGTTACAATCCGTACTAAATTCTCCGCATGCTTATAGTCAAAATAAGGCTTTTACTAAACACATAGTTGATGCTTTGATGCAATTTATGAAGAAAAACTTGAATTAGAAGTTTCTATCCCTAGAAAGCTTTATGATGAGTGGGAACCTAGTATTAAAATTAAAATTAAATATCATGAATGCTTTGCTCTGTGTGATTTGGGTGCAAGTGTTTCTACTATCCCAAAAGCTTTGTGTGATTTGCTAGGGTTCCATGAGCTTGACGATTGTTCTTTAAATTTGCATCTTGCGGATTCTACCATCAAGAAACCTATGGGAAGGATTAATGATGTTCTTATTGTTGCCAATAGGAACTATGTACCCGTAGATTTCATTGTTCTTGATATAGATTGCAATCATTCATGTCCCATTATTCTTGGTAGACCTTTCCTTAGAATGATTGGTGCAATTATTGATATGAAGGAAGGAAATATTAGATTCCAATTTCCGTTAAGGAAAGGCATGGAACACTTTCCTAGAAATAAAATCAAATTACCATATGAATCTATTGTGAGAGCCACTTATGGATTGTCTTCCAAAGATGGCAATACCTAGATCTATCCTTGTATCGTGCCTAGCTAGGGGCGTTAAAACGATAGCGCTTGTTGGAAGGCAACCCAATTTTATTTTATTTGTTTTTGCTTCTGTTTAGGAATAAATATTGCATCTAGCTTCTGTTTAGATGTGGTTTTGTGGTTTAGTTAGGGTTTGTGCCAAGTAGAACCTTTGGGAAGACTTGTGTGAAGTTTATATGATCATGCTGTAAAAAACAGAAACGTTAGCACTCACAAGATTAGTCACCAGATTTTACTGGAGAGTGCTATTTAGTTGATTCTTTTTGAATATAATCAATAGACAAATTCCTCACGTTTACCAATTTATTTCAATTTTTTGGAGTTATAGAAGTATTCAAAAGTTACAGATTACTACAGACTGTTCTGTTTTTGACAGATTCTGTTTTTGACAGATTCTGTTTTTCATGTGTTGTTTGCTTATTTTGATGAATCTATGAGTAGTATTGGGGAGTATGAATCATAGAGAAATTGGAATACAGTAGGTTTAATACCAATAAAAACAAAGAATGAGTTCATTACAGTACCTAGTGGTGGTTTGCTTTCTTATACTAATGGAGCTCACGAGATTTTTGGCTATGTTTTGTGTCGTGAAGTTTTCAGGTTTTGAGTATAGCTTTGATGGACTATGGAACAAAGAGTGGCAAGATCCTAAGGTTGGGGATGCCCAAGGCACCCCAAGGTAAAATTCAAGGACAACCAAAAGCCTAAGCTTGGGGATGCCCCGGGAAGGCATCCCCTCTTTCGTCTTCATCTATCGGTAACTATACTCGGGACTATATTTTTATTCACCACATGATATGTGTTTTGCTTGGAGCGTCATGTATGATTTGATTCTTTGCTTGTTAGTTTGCCACAACCATCCTTGCTGGACACACCTTTTGAGAGAGATAAATATGGTCTAGAATTTGTTAGAATAATCTATGTGCTTCACTTATATCTTTTGAGCTAGATAGTTTTGCTCTAGTGCTTCACTTATATCTTTTAGATCACGGTGGTGATTTTATTTTGTAGAAATTGTTGATCTCTCATGCCTCACTTATATCCTTTTGAGAGTCCTTTAGAACAGCATGGTAATGTGATTTGGTTATAAAACTAGTCCTAATATGATAGGCATCCAAGATTCATATAGTAAAAACTTTCATATAAAGTGCATTGAATATGATGAGAAGTTTGATACTTGATGATTGTTTTGAGATACGGCGATGGTAATATTAGAGTCATGCTAGTGGGGTAATTATGAATTTGAGGAATACTTGTGTTAAAGTTTGTGATTCTCGTAGCATGCACGTATGGTGAACCGCTATGTGACGAAGTTAGAACATGAGGTATTTATTGAGTGTCAACCTCTATGTGGAGGTCAGGGGCGCGCGACGGTTAACTCCTGCCAACCTCCCCCTAGGATCATGCGTTGATTGCTTTGTTTTGATGACTCATAAATTTTTGCAGTAAGTATATGAGTTCTTTATGACTAATGTTGAGTCCATGGATTATACGCACTCTCATCCTTCCACCATTGCTAGCCTCTCTTGTACCACGCAACTCTCGCCGGTACCATACACCCACCATATACCTTCCTCAAAACAGCCACCATATCTACCTATCATGGCATTTCGATAGCCATTCCGAGATATATTGCCATGCAACTTTCCACCGTTCCGTTCATATGACATGCTTCATATTGTCATATTGCCATGCATGATCATGTAGTTGACATCGTATTTGTGGCAAAGCCACAATCACACTTCATTCATACATGTCACTCTTGATTCATTGCACATCCCGGTACACCGCCGGAGGCATTCATATAGAGTCATATTTTGTTCTAGCTTCGAGTTGTAATCTTCGAGTTGTAAGTCGATAAAAGTGTGATGATATTCATTATTAGAGCATTGTCCCATGTGAGGAAAGGCCAATTAAAAAAAGATGGCCCAAAAAATATAAATGGGCTAAATAAAAAAAGAAAGAGAAAGCCCCTCCAAAAAATTTGAGAGAAAAGAGAGAAGGGACAACGATACTATCATTTTCCTCACTTGTGCTTCAAAGTAGCACCATGATCTTCATGATAGAGAGTCTCTTGTTTTGTCACTTTCATATACTAGTGGGAATTTTCATTATAGAACTTGGCTTGTATATTCCAACGATGGGCTTCCTCAAATGCCCTAGGTCTTCATGGGCAAGCAAGTTGGATGCATACCCGCTTAGTTTCTTTCGTTGAGCTTTCATACACTTATAGCTCTAGTACATCCGTTGCATGGCAATCCCTACTCACTCACATTGATATCTATTGATGGGCATCTCCATAGCCTGTTCATACGCCTAGTTGATGTGAGACTATCGTCCTCCTTTTTTGTCTTCTCCGCAACCACCACTCTATTCCTCCTATAGTGCTATATCCATGGCTCACGCTCATGTATTGCGTGAAAGTTGAAACGTTTGAAAAAATTGAGTATGAAAACAAGTGCTTGGCTGAAACCGGGGTTGTGCATGATATGAATATTTTGTATGATCAAGAGGGAGCATAGCCAGACTATATGATTTTGCAGGGATAACTTTCTTTGGCCATGTTATTTTGAGAAGACATTATTGCTTTGTTAGTATGCTTGAAGTAGTATTATTTCTTATGTCAATATAGACTTTTGTCTTGAATCTCTCGGATCTAAAAATTCATGCCACAATGAAGAAATTACATTGAAAATTATGTTGGTTAGCCTTCCACATGAAAAATTATGTTTTTATCATTTACCTACTCGAGGACGAGCAGGAATTAAGCTTGGGGATGCTTGATACGTCTCCAACGTATCTATAATTTTTTATTGTTCCATGCTATTATATTATCCTTCTAGGATGTTTTATGGGCTTTTATATACACTTTACAATTATTTTTGGGACTAACCTATTAACCCAAAGGCCCAGTGCAGATTGTTGTTTTTTGCCTATTTCAGGGTTTCGCAGAAAAGGAATATCAAACGGAGTCCAAACAGAATGAAACCTTGGCGAGAGTTATTTTTGGAACGATATCAACTCATAAGAGTTGGAGTACACGCGAGGGAACGAAGGAGGCGGCCACGAGGGCCTAGGGCGCGCCCCCCACCCTCGTGGGCCCCCTCTGGCTCACCCAATGCCCTCCTTCCTCCTATATATATCCATGTACCCTGAAAACATCAAAGCAACAGAGAATACCCTAATTCCACCGCCGTAACCTTCTATTCCCGTGAGATCCCATCTTGGGGCCTATTCCGGAGTTCCGCCGGAGGGGGGATCTTCCATGGAGTGCTTCTACATCAACACCATTGCCTCACCATGAGTTGTGAGTAGTTTACCACAGACCTTTGGGTCCATAGTTATTAGCTAGATGGCTTCTTCTCTCTTTTTGGATCTCAATACCAAGTTCTCCTCGGTCTTCGAGGAGATCTATTCAATGTAATCTTTTTGCGGTGTGTTTGTCGAGATCCGATGAATTGTGGGTTTATGATCAAGATTATCTATGAGAAATATTTGGTTCTTTTCTGAATTCTTTTATGTATGATTATAATATCCTTGCAAGTCTCTTCGAATTATCGATTTGGTTTGGCCTACTAGATCTATAGTTCTTGCAATGAGAGAAGTGCTTGGCTTTGAGTTCAATCTTGCGGTGTCCTTTCCCAGTGACAGCAGGGACAGCAAGGCACGTATTGTATTGTTGCCATCGAGGATAAAAAGATGGGGTTTATATCATATTGCTTGAGTTTATCCCTCTACATCATGTCATCTTGCTTAAAGCATTACTTTGTTCTTATGAACTTAATACTCTAGGTGGATGTTGGATAGCGGTCGATGTGTGGAGTAATAGTAGTAGATGCAGAACCGTTTTGGTGTACTTGTCACGGACGTGATGCCTATATATAATGATCATGCCTAGATATTCTCATAATTATTCGCTTTTCTATCAATTGCTCGACAGTAATTTGTTCACCCACCATAGAATTCTGCTATCATGAGAGAAGCCACCAGTGAAACCTATGGCCCCCGGGTCTATTCTCAACATATCAATCTACAATCTACTTTACTTTACTGTTTTTACTTTTTGTTCTTATATCCAAAAAAACCAAAAATATCAAACTATCATATCTATCAGATCTCACTTTTGTAAGTGACCGTAAAGGGATTGCCAACCCCTTATCGCGTTGGCTACGAAGTTCTTATTTGTTTGTTCAGGTGTGAGGGACTCGCGCGTGGTCTCCTACTGGATTGATACCTTGGTTCTCAAAAACTGAGGGAAATACTTATGCTATTGTGCTGCATCACCCTTTCCTCTTCGAGGGAATACAACGCAAGATCGAGAAGTAGGACGGCTCTACGTACGAAGGAATGTGGGGATTATTCTTCGGGAAGCGAAAGCAATGGCCGGACACCACCGAAGATGTCGACCTAGACTGTAACCATCCGGACACCCCGGTAAGTTCCCGCTTACCGAACACCTCATAATCAGACACCCAGTGATAAGACATTGAACGAATCATCCTTTTTCAGGGTTGGATAAAGAAAGTGGAACGGATTAGGTGTCCGGCTAGCCTTCCCGAAGACTCAGCTAGCCCCATGTTGACAAGGATGCTGGCCTCGGCACCATACCAGGCGCCGATAGGGGAGAGTAAAGAGCAGAGCAAGAGAACCCAAGGTGACCTTTGTTAGGGATATTACTACTAGGTATAAACCGCCTAGGGAGGGGCCGGTTTATGCCTATAATGAATTATTCATATTGAAGCCCAGCGAAACATGGAGCATGGCGCTTTATTCAGAGGACTAGAGATCTAAGGCCCAAGAGGTGTTAGGGCCCGTGATGTGTAAACCGTCATACGGTGTGTAACTTGTGTTGTAAGATAGGAAAGATAGAGACCGAGCCGGGCACGTTTATGAGCCGGCCTCAGGATTCTGTAAACTGGGCCGGGCATCACCCTGTGTATATAAAGGGACGACCCGGCGATGGTTGAGGGATAGAGAACAACAACTCGAGACACAGGCAAAGCGGATTCGCTCCCTGGTCATCAAAACCCTAGCAATACCACACCAAACTAGACGTAGGCTTTTACCTTCATCGAAGGGGCCGAACTAGTATAAAAACCCTTGCGCCCTTGTCTGCTTTAACCCCTTTAAGCTAACCCGTAGCAATGGCTCCATGACTAAGTCCTTTTGCTAGGATATCTGCCATGACAAAACCACGACAACCTTCATTCCGGAGGTAAATCGAATACTGAGTTCGGAGAAATTGACCTTTCCTCGCCTGAAGACAAAGGCGAAAGAGGACCCAGTATCCCTTCTCCGAGAATGAGGAAAAGAGCCGCCTCCGATGGTTGGGAAAGGCAGTCTAAGAGAGGCAAGATGTCACCGTCAAGCGGCTTGGGTTTGGAAAGCGACGCCGTCAAACAACTCCAACATGGGGACAAGCCCTTAACCAAACCGTAAGTGAATCCGGGGTACTTTGATAGTGTCTCGCCCTTTTGTCATTACCGAAGACATACGTAACGTGCCCGTGCATGTTTACAGTTCGGCATAGAGTTTTTCTAGGCAATCCTCTTCTTCGGGAGGTCTCCTCCCCGAGATGATGGAGAACGAGACGCCTCCCCCAACCTCCTCGCCTAATACGGCGAACGACTCTGAAGTGTCGTCGAGGAGGATTTTTCTAGACCAACTAGCTATGCGGGTGATAAAAGAGACAGTACCAAAAGATGGATCTCCAGCCATCCGGGATTCCGGGGCTGATAATAAAGGCCCCGGACTGTCCGGCACGCAGCTGAAGGTGACTCCGGAGACGGATGGACGAATTCCTTCAAAGGATGGTTGTGCTCCTAGAGCGGCTTCCGGAGACCCGTAGGCTCCGGATACACTGCGAGACATGTTGCGGAAAGTATCTGTCTCGGGGGAATAGCGTACCTTGATGGGTACATTGGTTTAGAAGATTATGTCCGCGAAGAGTGGATTGAATGAAGCCTTCATGAGCCTGCTAAAAGGCTTCGAGGTGTGTGCCATCATGTTTTCAATTATGTTTTGTTTGCAAAGATGCACCTGTGTATACATAGTATCCCCTGAGACTCTGGTTGGCTTCCAATGGGAAGCGAATTGAGGATCAAAAAGAATCAATCAAGGACTAACCTGATGAACTTGAACATAGGTTGATTCCCCCTCGGCCACTTCCCAGACTATGGATATTGCTGAGCTCCAGCGGAAGCTGGATATACAGGGGGGTGATCTTGCGTTAATCAATATGTGTCTTGACGAGTCACAAGGTATGTATTCGGGGTAATCGCCATACATTTCTGTGGTATGAGCATGATGCTAAAGAGTTATATGCTGGAATATGCATGGCTGCAGATGGTGCTGTTGCCGTTGAAGTTCTTCGAGCGGAGCTGGCCCGGGCCAAGGAGCAGGCCCGGTGTAGTAGTGCGGTTGCTGAAAAGGCGTCCGCTGAGTTGAAAGCCGAACAAGCTGCACGACGCCAAGACGAGGAGAAGATATCCGAGATGGCGCTCGAACTGAAAAATGCTACTGGCCGCTGCGCATTTCTGGAGAAGGAGAGTGGAGCCAAAGCATCTGAACTTGTCAAGGCCCTACAAGAGGCGAGAGAAGCGCGGACGGAATCCAGAGCGGCCCGTGAGGAAATCCGGCAAGCTAGGGAGATTGCGGCTGGTAAGCCCTTTCTTCTGCAGACTAAGTTCGGCGGTCCGCACTATGCTCAGCTTGACTGAGTGTGGAGTTCTCCGGACGAGTTTTTAGACTTGTCGAAGAGTTCTTTGGATGCGGCGCAGTATTAATAAGCGTGAGAGGGGTACGCTACGGAGAAGCTTTTCTGGTCACAATTTGGCGCCTCAAAGCGCCCTCTGTTGTTGAATGAGCAGTTGTCCCAATGGGCCGAACTTCATAGGATATCCGGCGTTGCCATGAAGAACGTCATAGCCCGGTTGTGGCCAACGGAGCTTGTTCCGAATAGCTACTTTGGTTTGGTGCAAAGGCTTGTTGATGCAGTGCCGCATATCGATGCTGTGAAGAGGTCGGCGTGCATTGAGGGTGCACGGATGGCTTTCGCCCGAGTCAAGGCATTTTGGGGGAAGATGAAGGCCATCAATGTTGTGGCGAAGAGTCCCCCCAAGGGCAAGGACCGTCCTGGGCCGGAGCATTATTTTGAAGACGTCCTAGAGGCCGCCCGCTTAATAGAGGGTCAATGCTCAAAAAATGTAATGTTCGAGTGAGGTGTATGAGAATTGTAAAGACAATTTCATAGTTAATCTATTTTTTATCTTTTGCTCAAAAGCTTGAATTCCTCCTGTGCGGCCGTTTTAATATAATCTGAAAGTTTTCCAATCGTCGGCTTCAGCCCCCTTGTAGGAAGTACGGGGGTGTTCGGCAAAGCATTTAATCACTCTTTATCCAACGTCTTGGTCCATGAAGGAGGTGATAATGCAGCAAACCAGGCAATCGGACTATAGGGCATTAACACTTTCACTTAGCCATAAGAGTTTTATGGTGGGGCTACGACATAGCCCCTGGTATGTATGCGGCGTATTAAAATATGATGCCTTACATATTTGATCTGAAAAAGATCCCTCGTGCGACACGGAGAATTGCTAAATATTCCAATAAGTCGGCAAGTGGTTGACCAGTTCTCGCCGCATCATGACAGTCAATTTTCGGCTTTCTCTACTGAGGTACTTGACCAGATGAACCGGAAGCACAATCGCAGTAGTTCTCCCTTTACTACCCTAGCTGATAGAGCGGAACGTAGGGTAGCAAGCACACAAGCCGGGCAACCCAACTATTGACCAAAGACAATGATTCGGAGCTGATGCATATAAGGCCAAACTTGCGACGCTGAAGTGCGTTATAGAGTTGTTCGGGCTTTTGCTGGCAACTCATTTGTTCCCATGCCGAGCCCCTGGCAGGTTATGCCAAGGTACATCTGTGAAACAACCGTAGGAGCCATATTCATTGGCGAAACAACACGGATGATTAATTCGGATACTGTATTATGGGACCTGAACGATGTGCCAATGATTACTTTATATATAAAAAGACCACAACCCCGGCTATTTGACATGTTCGGGGTTGTAGGCGGAGGAAGAGGCATAGTACAGGCTCGAAATAAAGAGTGTGGTCTACAAAAGTTACTTTGGACCTCCTGTCGTAGGTCTGCGCCGCCTGCCCTCGACGAGGGAAATCCTTGATGGACGTAGCCCTTTAGGTGAGTGTACGTATCCGAACTCCGATAGAGTCAGTTTTAGGTGTTTGTCCTGTTCGTCACCTGTTTTTAAGAGATACTGAAGGAAGGTATAAAAAGAAAATAGATAAAAAGTGTTACGGGAGTGCTTGCAGGCTTGTCCATAGTGTGCTTCCGCCAATGTCCATGGTATCTTGAGTGCGTAGCGATGTTTGCGCGGTACAAATTTTGCAGGTGTACGAGGTGGGCGGTGGAAGCCGGACTGCTATTTTCGCTCCGGGAGTAGTCGATCCTCGGGTGGAAATTGCTTCTGACTCCCGGTACTTAGTTGGTGAACCTCTCTGTTGTCCCTATCGCCTGGCGGCCTCCTCCCCTTGTGTTCGGCGTTTAGCTTGCCGGCCTACTTAAAGACCCAACAGTTTCTGTTAGTATGATTAGCTGGTTTATCGGGGTTGCCGTGGATCTGGCAGGGTCGGTCCAATATCCTGTCTAGGTTGTATGGTTCATCTCGGTCCGCCTTAAGTGGCTTGTTCCGTTGACCGGGTTTAGGATTGCTGAATCCGGCGTTGACCGCCATGTCGCGTGATCTCTCATTATCACTGCGATTGTTGTGTTTACTTTGTCATGGCTTGTCGTTGCCGTCTCGGATTTCGGAAGTGCCCGGGTCGCTGGCATTGTTGCTTCTACGAGCGAGCCAGCTATCTTCTCCCGTGCAAAAGCAGGTCATTAGAGCAATAAGGGTTGTCATGGATTTAGGTCTTTCTTAACCGAGGTAGCGTGCAAGCCATTCGTCCCGGGCACTGTGCCTAAAGGCTGCGAGGGCTTCCGCTTCCGGACAGTCGACGATTTGATTCTTTTTGACTAAGAACCTATTCTAGAGCTTCCTGGCTGACTTCCCGGGCTGCTGGACGATGTGACTTAGGTCATCGGCATCCGGTGGCCGGACATAATTTCCTTGGAAGTTATCAAGCAAGGCTTCTTCCAAGTCTGCCCAGCTGCCTATGGAATTTTCAGGCAGGCTATTCAACCAGTGCCGAGCTGGCCCTTTTAGCTTGAGTGAGAGATACTTAATGGCGTGGAGGTCGTCTCCACGGGCCATATGGATGTGGAGGATAAAATCTTCTATCCATACCACAGGGTCGGTCGTTCCGTCATATGATTCAATATTGACGGGTTTGAATCCTTCGGGGAATTCATGGTACATTACTTCATCAGTGAAACAAAGAGGGTGTGCGGCGCCTCTGTGTAGGGCCACGCTGCGATGTAACTCAGAAGGAGTCCATTTGCAGCTTTCGTCTTGGGCATGTCTGTGTTTATCACGTCCGAATAGGTAGCCATCATCACGTGTCGGGGCATGCCCTTGTGATCCGTAGATCGATCTTGCGTGTCCTGCTCTACTGTTCCAGTCCCGTCGAAGGTCGTTTGTACAACCATGAGCTATGTTATTCCTGCCTTTATGGTGAGGTGGGGCGGTCTGGTGTTCGGCTTGAATTGCCTCTTCATCTGAACTGGAATGCCGATGACCTGCCGCATTGTGTGACGATGGTGCGGGCTCCAACGCCTCGTCCTCGAGCTGAGGTAGCCAACTATGCTTCGGGTAGTTTTTGACTGGGCCCTTAAGGCCGTATTCTTCGGCGGTCGGGACTTTGGTCCATCTATCATTGAGTAGGTCTTGGCCAGCTTGAAGCTACTACTACTTCTTTTTCAGGCTCCTTGCAGTGGCTATCAGCATGCGCTTTAAGCGCTCCTGCTCGAGGGGTTCTTCGGGTACGATGAAGTCTTCGTCGTCGAGGCTTACCTCATCTTCGGACAGCGGAAGGTACTTGTCGTCCTCCGAATTGTTGCTATGTAGGGCCTGTTCGTCGGGGCTGGCTTGCCCGTTTTCTTGTTCCTCCTGGTCGGATCTTGCTCCAACAGGGTTTTCAATGTCTTCGGCGTCGTCCGGAGTGCTGGTACCAGCGTTGTTGCGATGTGACTTAGAGCGGCGTTTAGGGCGCCGGTATTTAGACTGTGTCTCAGGAGGTTTATTCTCGACAGGATCATCTTTGTCATCATCGCTAGCTTTTGTAGGTGTATCAACCATGCACATGTCATACCAGGAGGTGGCCGTCCTACGTTCCGTGAATGGCGGGTCTTGTCCTTGCTCCTTGTTGGCATCATCGTCTATACCATCAATGTCTTCGGAGCCATAATCAGGTATGTCGGTTAAGTCCTCGACAGTGGCTATGAAGTGGGTGGCAGGTGGGAAGAAAAATTCTCCGTCGTCAGCCCCTAGTTCAAACCGGACATAGTTCGGCTGCGAGTCCCCCGCCAAGGATAGGTCTTTTAATGAGTTTAGCACGTCGCCCAGGGGCGAGTGTTGGAAGATGTCTGCGGTGCCGAATTTGAAAATCGATAACCGATCCAGCTCAGTATCCGCAGGCATATATTGTTCGGAACTTATAGCCGGAGACGAGTCCGGAGTTCCGTTGACGCGAATATCGCGAGGTGTCGAGTCCGTGTGCGACTCCAATGCCGCGGACTCGCTGGCCTCGGATGGTACAATCTGCACTGGATTTAAGGCCATTGAAGCAACATGATCCATCTCCTGGATGTGGTCCGATGACAAATTTAAGTCATGTTGTAGGATCGAAAGTATGTCTAGAGGGGGGGTGATTAGACTACTTGTAAATATAAAAATTCTGCCTTTTGACAAAGAACAGTTTTTGGCAGATTCACAATTATGATCAAGTCAAGTATCACCCTACACATGCAATTCTAGAGTATAGGCAGCGGAAAGTAAACTGCACATGTAGTAAAGAGAGGTGGAGAAGAGCAAACGCAATTTTGGAGACGCGGTGATTTTTCCCGTGGTTCCGATAGGTGGTGCTATCGTTGTCGGGGGAAACTGTCCGCCACGAACACCTATGGGACCGGAGCCCCTTGTCTGTGCGGTACGAGGGCGGAGGGAGCACGAAGAGCGGATCGTAGCGAGCACGCGGGCAGTTTTACCCAGGTTCGGGCCGCGGTAGACGCGTAAAACCCTACTCCTGCTTGGTTGTGTATTGAGTTGGAGTGCTCAGGAGCTTGAAGAAGCAGCTACACCGAGCGTATGAGTGATCTAGGTTCCGAACCCCCTCCACGTTGTGCATGGGCCTCCTTTTATAGTGCAAGGGGTCACCGACAGGTGTCAACGTAGGAGAAAGGGGTAAAAACGTAAAAGAGGTGGTAGTTGTAACAGTGCGGGAACAGTGAAGCTGCAGTGCGCGAACAGTGATCTATACCTACTTTGACAGTGGGGGACAAGGGCATTTAATGCCCGTCGCCGTCGACCCCAAAAGTTCCCGCCCTTGCGTCTCCGTCTGCCACGGCGATGGATCCACCACCGTGGAGTGCCACCGTGTCCCCCAGGCTGCACAGCCATCCGCCACGCGTCCCTGGATAGGCCCCAGGGCGACGCGTGGGCCGATGAGCTGGAGCGCGGGCACACAGTGCAACCTTCCCGGCAAGCACCTTGCCGGGGCCTTGATCTTGCCGGGCCCGGGAGTTTGCCGCTCCCCGGGCCCTTGCCGGGGCGCACATAGCGCCGAGGCGTGTCTTCTAGTCTTCCTGGCAAGCTCCTCTTGCCAGGGCCTTGTGCTAGTGGGGCAGTCTTGAGCCTGGCACGGCCTTCCCGGCAAGTTCCACTTGCCGGGGTCTCGATCTTCTGTCTTGTATACTTTGTTTTTGAATGGTTTAATAAGGAGCAGAAAGGTCTCCGGCGAGCGTGTGGTAAGCCCTGCCGCGGGAAGCTGCAACTGCCCGTGCACAAGTTGGGGTACTGAGGTACCCCTACCTTAGTACACCGACA
>LR738713.1:180314744-180350897 GCA_902687465.1 Secale cereale | reverse complement strand
CCACCGTGTCCCCCAGGCTGCACAGCCATCCGCCACGCGTCCCTGGATAGGCCCCAGGGCGACGCGTGGGCCGATGAGCTGGAGCGCGGGCACACAGTGCAACCTTCCCGGCAAGCACCTTGCCGGGGCCTTGATCTTGCCGGGCCCGGGAGTTTGCCGCTCCCCGGGCCCTTGCCGGGGCGCACATAGCGCCGAGGCGTGTCTTCTAGTCTTCCTGGCAAGCTCCTCTTGCCAGGGCCTTGTGCTAGTGGGGCAGTCTTGAGCCTGGCACGGCCTTCCCGGCAAGTTCCACTTGCCGGGGTCTCGATCTTCTGTCTTGTATACTTTGTTTTTGAATGGTTTAATAAGGAGCAGAAAGGTCTCCGGCGAGCGTGTGGTAAGCCCTGCCGCGGGA
The DNA here is from genome assembly GCA_902687465.1 of Secale cereale. Lineage (NCBI taxonomy): Eukaryota > Viridiplantae > Streptophyta > Magnoliopsida > Poales > Poaceae > Secale > Secale cereale. The sequence continues at coordinate 180,350,503 of LR738713.1, read as the reverse complement.
AGCTGCAACTGCCCGTGCACAAGTTGGGGTACTGAGGTACCCCTACCTTAGTACACCGACAGGAGCCCCCGGGCCTGGGCCACACACGGTGCCCAGTGCTGTTGGGCCAGGCCCAAAACAGTGCACGGGCACACGCGGCCCACAGCGTGCCGAATCCACTTCCGTATCCGCCGCATCCCCCCGTAACGGCACGCGTCGATTGCGGCTTCGTGGGATGGGACGTGCCCACGTTCCATCAATGAAAAAGGGCGAAACGCCCCCCACTTCCCCATAAAAGCAGAGGAAGCAGGAGCGGTTCCCCTCCTTGCGCTTTCATTGCATTTTCTTCTTCCTCCAGAGATCCCTTTGCGCTCCGCCTCCACACCTCCGTAGCCGTCGTCTGCATCTCCGGCGTCGCCAGGCTCTTCGTCCCCCTCCTTCCGCCGCGTCCGCCATGGCCCCGAAGACCGACAAGGCGAAGGCGGAGAAGGCCAAGAGGGAGAAGTCGGAGCAAGCGGCGAAGCTCGCCGCGTATCGGAAGCAGAACCTCGTCTTCCCGCCGAGGCTCGGCGCGCGGGAGCTCTGGAACAAGTACTACTTGTTCTGGGCCAAGGAAACCAAGGCGCACCCCCGCACTCAAGCTTATCCGGCCGCCGCCAAGGACAACTACCCCGGCGGGTACTACTTCTTCGCAGCCTTCTTTCACTGCGGTCTTTGCCCTCCTTTCTCTAATTTCTTCTGCGACGTCATGCACACCTACGGCCTCCACCTCCTTGACTTCACCCCCAACGCCATCCTCACCATGGCGGTTTTCGCACACATGTGCGAAAACTTCATAGGGATACAGCCCAACGTAGCGCTGTTTAGGCACTTTTTCACTCCTAGAGCAGAGGCCGACGCCCCCCTCTCCGGAGGAATTTCTTGGGTTTTCCATTTGAACAAGAAGGGGTCCTACTTGCCGGGGGAGCTCCGCGGCAAGTGGGAGGAATGGCGTGCGGAGTGGTGCTGGATTGTCGAGGACGAGCCGCAGCCCTTCACCGCGCCGCGCACAACGCCCATCGTGCGCGGCAGGGATTGGAGCGAGCTGGACTCGGACGACATCAAGCTCGACGTCGCCCTCGTCCGGATTCTTCGTCTTCGGACCGCCAAGCTGTCCGTTGCAGAGGTAGGCGCAGATTTCCTCCGCCGCCGCATCGCCCCTCTCCAAGACAGGAAAAGGGCGGCCTGGGAGTACGGCGGCCCGGCGGACATAATGAGGCTGCGCCCCAGGCTAAACTTCAACTTCACGACGCTGGAGCTGAAGGGGATGGTCCGGGAACTCTTCAAGTACGACCCGGCACACCCTGAGTGGTTCAGGCCTCCCCGGGGAGTGGTGCCCCTCTGCAACAGCACAGTCCGGGACCGTCTCTGCGCGATGATGCCCGCGTGCGATTCGCACGGCGTGGACCGCACGTGGATTCCGCCCAAGCCCATCGACGTCCTCACCTTCTTCGACAACCTCGTGGAGGTGGCGAAGAACAAGAACGACATCAAGGAGCACACGCGGGACACCACCGAGCAGGAGCTTGCTTACATAGCTTCTCGGGCTGAAGAGGCCGCTGCAGCTGCAGCGGCAGGAGATTTTGGGTACACGCCTGATGAGGCGGAGGCTGCGGATGCGTCCAGCCAGGCGGAGGAGGCGGAGATCCGCAGACTGCTGCAGCTCCCTCCCGACGCGCTCGCCGGGGTCCCCTCTCTGAGGCACTCCGGGATCCACGGAATCGTGGCCGAGGCCGCGGCAATGGAGGGTGCCGCCGGAGGGAATAGAGGCGCCGCGAGGAGCGGAGGCGCCGGAGGGAGCGGAGGCGCCAAGGGAAAAGAGGCCGCAGCGCAGGGCGCTGGGCCCAATGAGCCGGCCGGGGAGGAGGAGGAGGAGGAGGCCGAGGACTCCGGCGGATCTACGGAGCTCTACGCCGACGACCTCTCCTCGTCGGAGAGCTCCCCGCCCCCGGCAAGCCCAAGGCAGTCTCCACCGAAGCGTCTCCGCAAGACGGCGACGGGAGAGAGGGCGCAGGCGCCCCGGCAACAACCAGCTCGCCGGGCAGCTCCCCGGGGGAGCCAAGCTGCGCCGGGGGCGACCGGCGCACCAGTCACGGCGGAGGCGGCCCGCGCGCGGGCCACGACGGAGGCGTCCCGCAAGCAGGCGTCGAGCCGACAGGGGTCTTCTCGGAGCGGAGCAGCGGCTCCGCCCGCTCCCCGGGCTCCGGCTACCACAGGGGCTGGGTCTTCGCAGCCCCCAGCCCCCGGGATCGCCAAGCGCCCGAGGGAATCTTCATCTTCCACTCCTCGCGCTGACGCGCCCCCGGTGGAGTACGACTTCTCCGCCTTGAGCGAGGACGACGAGGAGGATCAGGAGTAAGGATCCAAGATCTTACACCTTCTCGAGTTTTGTCTTGATTATTGTTGATGCTGACTTTGTTTGTTGCTTTGATTTCAGGACCTTGGTTCAGCGCGTGGCGAAGAGAGCCAAGGCGCCTGTGGTCGAGGTCGCGGAAGGCTCGGCCACCGCGGCAACAGGGGACGTGCCGGAGCCAACCCTGCCGGACCCAAGCGCTGCTCCGAGGAGCAGCCCCCAGCGCAGCCCCCAGCGTAAGTCTGGGGTCCATCCTTCCGCTTGTCGGGATGCGCTTAGGGATTTTGTCTTCTTTCAACATCTTGATGTTTCTTGTCTTTTCTTGTGCAGAGGTGGAGCCACAGCGGCAGGAGCGCCCGGAGACCGTCCTTGAGGAGCCGCAGGCCCCGCCGTCCCCGCCAAGGCCGAACTCTCCGGCAAGGGAGAGTGCTCCGCCAAGGGCGGGTACTCCGCCAAGGCAGAGTACCCCGCCAAGGGCGAGCAGCCTGGCGAGGGCGGCCACTCCGCCAAGGCAGAGCTCCCCGGCGAGGGAGCCCGCCGCTGAGGACGTCCGCCAAGGTATGTCTTGTAGTTTGTCTTCTTGGCTTCGTCTCTTTTTGGATATTTGCTTGAACTTCTTTTTCTTCTTTTTCTTTTTAGATCCTCCTCCTCCCGAGCCGATGGAGACGGAAGTCATCAACATCGAGGATGAGGAGGGCGCGCAGGGCGGCGGCGGCAACGTCCCTGTCGTCGAGGACGCGGCGAGAGCCGCCGAGCCGGCCGCGCAGGAGACCGCTCCGGCTGCGGACGCAGCGGCCGGGGAGGGGGACGGCGACCGCACCGCCGACCCGGAGGCGGCGGGAGCATCAAGTGCTGCGCCGGCCGCCGACCCCTCCGCCGACAAGGAGCAGGGCTACTACCTTGAGGCCCCCAACGGCGTCTTCATCCAGATGCCTTGGGGGTCTTCGTCGCGAGCTCCCGCGGAGGGCGAGGCATTTGACGGGGAGGTCCTCGCCTCCGCGGGCCTGAAGATTGTTGAGGCGCCCGGCGGGAGTGAAGGGCCCGAGGAGGAGAAGCTACTTCACCAGCTCCTGGCCCTTTACCGGGCCAGGCAGGCGAAGCTTGCTTCCCGGGAAGCCCTCACCGCCAAGGCCGCCGCGGAGATGGAGAAGCGCGCGGCGGAGCTCAGCGCCGCCAACCAGGCGGCCCTCCGCGAGGTGGCGGAGGAGCGCGAGCGGCTCGCCGGCGAATACCAGGAGTGGGTGCTGGAGAAGGCTGAGGCTGAAGAGCAGCAGCGGCTCGCCGGGGTGGAGCTGTCCCGGCGAGAAGAAGAACTCGCCCAGCGGAAGGTCCAACTCGACTCCCATGAGGAGGACCTTGCCGCTCGAGAGGAGGCCCTTGGCTGGGAACTGAAGGAGGCGAAAGCCGCCGCGGTTGCCGCGGAGACCGCCAAGAAGGAGCTCGCCGCCAAGGTCGTGCAGCTGGAGAAGGCGCTGAAGGTGAGCGCGGAGAAGGTTGCCGCGCTCATCACGGAGCGCGAGAAGGACGCCCACACCAATTCAGAACTCCAGGTGCGTCTTTCTGAGAGGGGCGACGAGTTGAAGGCCGCCAAGGACTCCATCGAGGACTTGGAGTTGAAGGTCTCTACTCTGAAGGATTCACTCGACGCCGCCCGGTCCCGGGAGACCAAGCTGAAGGAGGAGCTCCGCAAGGAGCGGACCCTAGTGGACAGCGCCAACAAAGCGGCCGAGCTCTTCCGCAAAACTGTTGAGGTATGGACCGAGGACTTAGTGTCTTGCGCGTCCAACATCGACCAGGAGCTGCTGGCGTTGAAGCTGGAGCACCTCATCTACTCCCCGGATCCGAACCTCCCGCACAGCGCCAAGCTCAGCCTCTTCTTCAGGGGAATCGCGCCGGCCCTTGCTGATCTGCGGAATAAGATCCCTGCGCAACTGGCCGAGGAGACGCGCCTGCTCTGCGCGGGAACTCTGGAGCGCGTGCTGACAAAGATCGTGTACCGCAATCCGGGCATCAACCTCACCAACGTTCTTCGCAGCTTGCCGGCCGACGCGAACACGGAGGCTTTGAAGGAGCAGGTCGCCCACATCATTGCCAAGGTGGCCAAGATCTCCAGGAAGGAGGGCGACCGCGTAGATTAGGCCTCCATTATCTTTATCTCTTTTTGTTGCTGCACATGATGTCATGAACTCATTAGTCCATTGTGACAAGTTATCCTTTGTAAGATATTTATCTCATTTTGATCAATCAGTGCAATGTTATCTTCCTTGTTTTGATCCTTGACCTTGTATGTTTTTCGCCCTACGCTCCCGGGAAGCTTGCCGGCAAGGGGCCTTTGCCGCGAGCGCTGAGTGCCGGACTCTGAGCAGCCTGCTGGCCAAGGTCTCACCGGCAAGCAACCTTGCCGCGGCTAGCCGCAACGCACTTAGCTTGCTGAGCGTACTCGGAAACGAAACAAGGGCGCGACACTTGTCGCAGCTCACTTAAATCGTTGAGCGAACTCGGAAACAAGATAAGGGTGCGGCGAGCTACGGGTAGGTTCCTCCGCGCACAGGTTTTCCATACAAAGTGTGATTGTTCAAGGAAGACAACTAAAAATTTAAAATTTGAACTGGTCAAATTCTAACAACTTAGCTTTCATATATTGTTTGCTTCCCGGTAAGGCTTCTCTTTCTTGAACATCACTTGGTTCCTCCTCCACCTCCTTCCCCCCGGCAAACTTGTGCGCGAGGAACGTTCCTTCTGCTTAAGAGGCAAGGAAAAAGGAGAGGGAGACAAGTATGTGGCCTTTCGGCGTGCTAATACTTACCGGATACTTGAGTGTTGCACCAAATGCCAAACAACACATGCAAATAGCAAAGAAAAGCATGCAAAAGGCAATCGGCGAGAAAAACACAAAAACTTTACTGATGCACGGGGTCTGCGCCCGGCTTTGTACAAAGGGTTACATGCAACAGCGGCAATGCTTGTACAAAAGGTGGTTGCCGGAGCGGATCACGGCAACCGCGCCTTAGGGGTGAAACTTGCGAAGATGCTCTATGTTCCAGGAGTTGCTCACCGGTAAGCCTTCTTCGGTCTCGAGGCGGACAGCGCCGGGCCTCGTAACTTGTCTCACCCGATAAGGGCCTTCCCACTTCGGCGTCAACTTGTTGGAATTCTTGGCGGACTGAACACGCCGAAGAACAAGGTCGCCTTCCTCGAGATTCCTGGCCTTGACCTTGCGGCTATGGTAGCGGCGCAAGGCTTGCTGGTATCGAGCAGCTCGTACAGCAGCCTGGAGACGTCCCTCTTCGAGGAGCAACGCGTCATCTTACCGCAGTTGCTCTTGCTCGAGCTCATCATAAGCGAGCACTCGAGGAGATCCGTATACGAGTTCCGTGGGGAGAACTGCCTCTGCTCCATAGACTAGAGCAAAGGGTGTCTGTCCGGTGGCTCGACTTGGTGTCGTTCTGATTGACCAAAGAGCCGCCGGTAGCTCCTCTATCCAATTTCTTTCGCACTTGCGCAGCCGGTCAAAGGTTCTTGTCTTGAGTCCGCGCAGCACTTCAGCATTTGCCCTCTCCGCTTGACCGTTGCTCCTTGGGTGAGCAACAGAAGCGAAACAGACCTTGGCGCCAAGGTCTTGGACGTACTGCATGAAGGTGCGACTAGTGAATTGTTTACCGTTGTCGGTGATGATCCTGTTAGGGATCCCGAAACGGCAAACAATCGACCTGAAGAACCTGACTGCTGACTGTGCTGTCACCTTTCTCACTGGCTCCACTTCTGGCCACTTTGTGAACTTGTCGATTGCAACGTACAAGTACTCAAAGCCCCCGACAGCACGAGGGAAAGGGCCGAGTATATCGAGCCCCCAGACCGAGAAGGGCCAGGACAAAGGGATTGTTTGGAGAGCCTGAGCTGGCTGATGAATTTGCTTTGCATGGAACTGGCACGCTTCACACTTGGTTACTAGTGCAGTTGCATCTTGGAGGGCTTCTTGCCAAAAGAACCCTTGCCGGAAAGCTTTCCCGGCAAGTGCCCTTGCGCCAATGTGGTGGCCGCATATGCCTCCGTGTATTTCCGCCAACAGCTTCTGTCCGTCTTCCCTGGAGATGCACTTCAGTCTGACACCATTGAGCCTTCTTCTGTACAGCTCGTTATCCACGAACTGGTACATACTTGACTGCCTGGTTATCTTCTCTATTTCTTCTGGGTCGTCGGGAAGTTCTCCAGTTTGAAGGAAACGGATGATTTGCTGCGCCCATGCCGGAGCCTGGGGCTCGGCGGCAAGGACTAAAGGCTCGAGGGCCGCTGTGGGGACCTCAGCTTCTACGGCAAGGACCTCTGGTTCTGCCGGAGCTGATGGTCCCCCGGCAAGCTCGCCGGGGCGAGGCTTGTCGGGAACGCTTGCTTCAACTGTACAGACCCGAGGATCTGCAGGAGCAAACTGTTCCTCAGCGTTGTGGTTGTTGATCTTGGGGACCTTGGCGGCGGTTTCAGGAAGATCCGCCGGCAAGTAGTCGCCGGAGACCAACTTTCTCTTCTTGGACTGCCCAATTGATGGTGTAACGGATGGTTGAGTAAGCTTGAGCAAGAAGGTCCCTGGTTCCACAGGTAACTTCATCGCAGCACACTTTGAAAGGCCGTCTGCTATTTCATTCTGAGCTCTCGGGACGTGCTCCATCTGCAGACCTTCAAAGTGCTCCTCAAGCTTCCTTACTTCATCGACATAAGCTTCCATCAAAGGGCTCTGATAGCTCTTATTAACTTGTCGGACCACCAACTGAGAATCTCCCCGCACAATCAGCTTCCTGATCCCAAGTTCGGCCGCAATCCTGAGGCCGGCAAGCAAGCCTTCATATTCAGCAGTGTTGTTTGTCGCCTGCTCCCTGGGAAAGTGCATCTGGATAACATATTTAAGGTGCTCTCCGGTGGGTGCGATGAGTACCACGCCAGCACCGGCGCCTTGCAGCGAGAAGGCACCATCAAAATACATTACCCATTCACTTGTTGCTTCTTGTACGGGCGCACTTGTTTCTTGGACTTCTTCATCGGGCGTTGGGGTCCACTCAGCTATGAATTCTGCCAAAGCTCGGCTCTGTATGGTTGAAGTACTTTCAAACTTGAGTCCAAAGCTTGACAGCTCCAGTGCCCACTCAACGATCCTGCCTGTCGCTTCGGGGTTGTGCAATATCCTCTTCAGCGGAAAGCGAGTGACCACTGTTATCTCATGGGCTTGGAAGTAATGGCGCAATTTTCTCGAGGCCATGAGGAGGCCGAAAAGCAATTTTTGCACACCAGAGTATCTTGATCTAGCCCCCTGGAGAAGGGAACTTACAAAATACACTGGGCGCTGCACCATCTTCTTCCGCACCTCATCCTGTTCCTGCGCAGAGTTATCCTTGTCGGGGCCAGAGCTTGCCGGAGCAGCCCCCTGCTTGTCGCTGGATTCGCTTGCCGGTGGTGCTGACTCCTCGTCGGACTCCCTCTCCGCTACTAACGCAGCACTAACCACCTGGTTGGTTGCCGCTAGGTATAGCAACAACTTTTCCTGTGGTCTAGGTGCGACAAGTATTGGAGTGGAGGATAGGTACCGTTTCAAATCCTGCAGCGCCGCCTCCGCTTCCGGAGTCCACTTCATGGGACCTGCCTTCTTCAAGATTTTGAAGAAAGGTAGGGCGCGTTCTGCAGACTTTGAAATGAACCTACTGAGGGCAGCCACACAACCTGCAAGCCTCCTGACATCCTTGACGCGCTTTGGGGCCTCTATCTGCTCAATGGCTTTTATCTTGTCGGGGTTGGCTTCAATCCCCCTCTGTGACACAAAGAACCCGAGAAGCTTGCCGGAGGGGACTCCAAAGACGCACTTCTCGGGGTTCAACTTGAGCTGTATTCTGCGCAGGTTCTGAAATGTTTCTTCCAAATCTTGGATCAGGGTATCCTTGCTCTTGCTCTTCACCACGATGTCATCCATGTAAGCCTCTACATTTCTGTGGATCTGTGGCTCAAAAGCAGTGTATACTACCCTTGCAAAGGTCGAGCCTGCATTCTTCAATCCAAATGGCATGCGTATGAAGCAATAAGTGCCACATGGAGTGATAAATGCAGTCTTCTCTTCATCCTCTTTGGCCATAAAAATCTGATGATAGCCTGAGTATGCATCAAGAAAACAGAGTAGCTCACATCCGGCAGTGGAGTCAACGATCTGGTCAATGCGCGGCAAAGGGAATGGATCCTTGGGACATGCTTTATTCACATCAGTGAAGTCTATACACAGTCTCCATTTCCCATTGGCCTTGCGCACGACGACTGGGTTTGCCAACCACATCGGATGGATCACACCTCTAACTAGGCCTGCTGCCTCTAGCTTCTTGATTTCCTCATTGATGAATTCTTGGCGCTCCACGGCTTGCTTCCTCACTTTCTGCTTGATGGGCCGCGCATGAGGACAAACAGCAAGCTTGTGCTCAATTACCTTCCTGGGAACACCGGGGATGTCAGATGGTTGCCAGGCAAACACATCGACATTCGCCCGCAGGAAGGCAACGAGCGCGCTTTCCTATTTGCTGTCAAGTGTGGCACTGATGGTGAAGGTACCACCAGTGCCGTCCTCCTTGGCGGACACTTTCTTGGTTGCCGGAGGAGCGGCCATTCCTTTCTTACTCTTGCCGGTGGAGCTCGATGGAACGTCCTCGACGGCAGCGCAGCACTCCGAAGAGGTGCGGTTGCCGGGGTGGGTCCCAGAGCACTTGCCGGACTTGGTCTTTGTCTTCTTCCCCCCGGGAGCTTCAGCGGCAAGAGTATCCTTCTCGGCCGCAGCTGCCGCATCCCGGTAGATCTTGTCGGCGCAGACAAGCGCATCCTTCTTGTCGCCGTGGACAGTGATGACGCTTATCGGCCCCGGCATCTTGAGTACGTTGTAAGCATAATGGGAAGCTGCCATGAACTTGGCGAGGGCAGGACGGCCGAGTATTCCATTGTAGGGCAATGGAATATCGGCGACGTCGAAAGTGATGCGCTCAGTTCTGAAGTTGAGCTCCCCGCCAAAGGTCACCGGCAGAGTGATCTTTCCCTTGGGTTTGCTCCTTCCCGGGTTGATTCCTTGGAAAGAACCGGTTTCTTCGAGATCGCCATCTGGAATCTGGAGTTTCTTGATCACAGCAGAGGAGATCAAGTTCAGCCCGGCCCCGCCGTCAACCAACATTTTGGTGACCTTGAGATTGCGGATGGTGGGTGAGACCAGCATCGGCAAGCACCCGACCGCAGTGGTGCGGTCAGGGTGATCCTCAAGATCAAAAACGATGGGCGTGCTGGACCATTTGAGGAGCCTGCGCGATTCCACGGGCGGCTCCGCTGCATTCACCTCACGCACCCACTGCTTTAGTTGGCGGTGGGAGGTGTGCAGGGAGGCGCCACCGTCGACGCACAGGACCTCCGTGGCCTTCTGGAACTCCTGCTCGATGTTATCCTCGTCCTCCATGTCTTCGTCGTCGTCCTCTTCGTCCTTGTCGCGGCCCCGGGGAGGTCGATCTCCTTGCCGCTGCTTGGCCTTGCCGCGGCGTCCTCCCCGGCCGTTGAACGGCCGCTTCTTGCTTGTCTCTTCCCCGCCACCTTGGGCCTTCTCCTTGTCGCGCCTCTCGTACTCAGCCTTCTGCTGCTCGACGAGGTACTCGACGCGCTTGCAGTTGGAGAGGTCGTGGCCCTTGGTGCGGTGGATTTTACAGTATTGCTTGTCGGAGCTGCCCGGCTTGTCGGCCGCCGCTACAGGGGCAGGCTCCTTGCCGGAGCCGCCTGCCTGCGTTTGCTTGGCGGGGGCCTCCTTGCCGGACTTCTCGACGGCAAGCACCTCTTTCTTGCCCTTTCTTCTGTTATTCCGCCGCCGGCTCTTCTTTGCCGGGGCGGCGTCGTCGCTGTCGCTTCCTCCTGCGCCAGCATCCTCCCCGGGGAGTCTCCTCCCCTCTTCTGCGCGTGTGCACTTGTCAGCCAGAGCATAGAGCTCGCTGACATCCCGAATCTTGGTCATCGCCATTTCTTCACGCATGCGGCGGTTACGCACGTTCTGGTGGAACGCGCTGATAACCGCGGCAGGGTGGACATCAGGGATGTTGTGCTGCACACGGCTGAAGCGTTGGATGTACTTGCGCAGGGTTTCTCCTTCCTTCTGGGCCAGAATGTGGAGATCGCTCTCCTGGCCGTGGGGTTTGTGGCCGCCGGTGAAGGCGCAACAAACTGGTGGCAAAGGTCGGCCCAAGAAGAGATGGAACCTTCCGGCAAGTGCATAAGCCACGAACGGACGTTCGGCTTAAGCACGAGCGGGAAGTAATTTGCCAAGATCTTCTCGTGGCGCCCCCCGGCAGCTTGCACTGCGATGGTATAGACGCTGAGGAATTCCGAGGGGTGTGTCTTGCCGTCGTACTTCTCCGGTACGTCGGGCTTAAAATTCTTCATGCTGGGCCACTGGACGCGCCGCAGCTCGCGGGTGAACGCAGGGCAGCCTGCCGCGTACGGCAAGTCGCCTGGTTCACCGGGCGCGCGCGCGTCGACATCGTCCTCAGCCCTCTGGTTTGATTGTCGCCGAGCTTCTCGGCGGCGCTCGATTCTGGTGCGAGCGTCTTCTTGTCGCCGGTCGTCGAGGACCTGGCGCTGGTCCCGACGAGCCCGCGGGTCCGACGAGGCTGTGGAGCCGTCGTCGGCGTTGTTCCGGCGGGGCGGCGTCTTCTGCTTCCGCGGCGGGGAGTGCACGCTTGTCGCACCCCCGGCGGTCTTGTCGCCGTCAGCCTTCGTCTTCTCAGCTTGCCGCGGCCGCGAGGCCGATGGTTGCTGTGGAGAATCGTTGTTGGCGAAGGCTATCAGGCTCTGGATGGTGGCCCTCCAGTCTTCGGCCTTGTCTGCCGCTGGAGGGAAGTCGAGGAGCAGTTGCGCTCTTGCGAGCGCTTCTGCCGGAGTGGAGGGGAACGCGGGCGAGAAAAACACAAAAACTTTACTGATGCACGGGGTCTGCGCCCGGCTTTGTACAAAGGGTTACATGCAACAGCGGCAATGCTTGTACAAAAGGTGGTTGCCGGAGCGGATCACGGCAACCGCGCCTTAGGGGTGAAACTTGCGAAGATGCTCTATGTTCCAGGAGTTGCTCACCGGTAAGCCTTCTTCGGTCTCGAGGCGGACAGCGCCGGGCCTCGTAACTTGTCTCACCCGATAAGGGCCTTCCCACTTCGGCGTCAACTTGTTGGAATTCTTGGCGGACTGAACACGCCGAAGAACAAGGTCGCCTTCCTCGAGATTCCTGGCCTTGACCTTGCGGCTATGGTAGCGGCGCAAGGCTTGCTGGTATCGAGCAGCTCGTACAGCAGCCTGGAGACGTCCCTCCTCGAGGAGCAACGCGTCATCTTGCCGCAGTTGCTCTTGCTCGAGCTCATCATAAGCGAGCACTCGAGGAGATCCGTATACGAGTTCCGTGGGGAGAACTGCCTCTGCTCCATAGACTAGAGCAAAGGGTGTCTGTCCGGTGGCTCGACTTGGTGTCGTTCTGATTGACCAAAGAGCCGCCGGTAGCTCCTCTATCCAATTTCTTCCGCACTTGCGCAGCCGGTCAAAGGTTCTTGTCTTGAGTCCGCGCAGCACTTCAGCATTTGCCCTCTCCGCTTGACCGTTGCTCCTTGGGTGAGCAACAGAAGCGAAACAGACCTTGGCGCCAAGGTCTTGGACGTACTGCATGAAGGTGCGACTAGTGAATTGTGTACCGTTGTCGGTGATGATCCTGTTAGGGATCCCGAAACGGCAAACAATCGACCTGAAGAACCTGACTGCTGACTGTGCTGTCACCTTTCTCACTGGCTCCACTTCTGGCCACTTTGTGAACTTGTCGATTGCAACGTACAAGTACTCAAAGCCCCCGACAGCACGAGGGAAAGGGCCGAGTATATCGAGCCCCCAGACCGAGAAGGGCCAGGACAAAGGGATTGTTTGGAGAGCCTGAGCTGGCTGATGAATTTGCTTTGCATGGAACTGGCACGCTTCACACTTGGTTACTAGTGCAGTTGCATCTTGGAGGGCTTCTTGCCAAAAGAACCCTTGCCGGAAAGCTTTCCCGGCAAGTGCCCTTGCGCCAATGTGGTGGCCGCATATGCCTCCGTGTATTTCCGCCAACAGCTTCTGTCCGTCTTCCCTGGAGATGCACTTCAGTCTGACACCATTGAGCCTTCTTCTGTACAGCTCGTTATCCACGAACTGGTACATACTTGACTGCCTGGTTATCTTCTCTATTTCTTCTGGGTCGTCGGGAAGTTCTCCAGTTTGAAGGAAACGGACGATTTGTTGCGCCCATGCCGGAGCCTGGGGCTCGGCGGCAAGGACTAAAGGCTCGAGGGCCGCTGCGGGGACCTCAGCTTCTACGGCAAGGACCTCTGGTTCTGCCGGAGCTGATGGTCCCCCGGCAAGCTCGCCGGGGCGAGGCTTGTCGGGAACGCTTGCTTCAACTGTACAGACCCGAGGATCTGCAGGAGCAAACTGTTCCTCAGCGTTGTGGTTGTTGATCTTGGGGACCTTGGCGGCGGTTTCAGGAAGATCCGCCGGCAAGTAGTCGCCGGAGACCAACTTTCTCTTCTTGGACTGCCCAATTGATGGTGTAACGGATGGTTGAGTAAGCTTGAGCAAGAAGGTCCCTGGTTCCACAGGTAACTTCATCGCAGCACACTTTGAAAGGCCGTCTGCTATTTCATTCTGAGCTCTCGGGACGTGCTCCATCTGCAGACCTTCAAAGTGCTCCTCAAGCTTCCTTACTTCATCGACATAAGCTTCCATCAAAGGGCTCTGATAGCTCTTATTAACTTGTCGGACCACCAACTGAGAATCTCCCCGCACAATCAGCTTCCTGATCCCAAGTTCGGCCGCAATCCTGAGGCCGACAAGCAAGCCTTCATATTCAGCAGTGTTGTTTGTCGCCTGCTCCCTGGGAAAGTGCATCTGGATAACATATTTAAGGTGCTCTCCGGTGGGTGCGATGAGTACCACGCCAGCACCGGCGCCTTGCAGCGAGAAGGCACCATCAAAATACATTACCCATTCACTTGTTGCTTCTTGTACGGGCGCACTTGTTTCTTGGACTTCTTCATCGGGCGTTGGGGTCCACTCAGCTATGAATTCTGCCAAAGCTCGGCTCTGTATGGTTGAAGTACTTTCAAACTTGAGTCCAAAGCTTGACAGCTCCAGTGCCCACTCAACGATCCTGCCTGTCGCTTCGGGGTTGTGCAATATCCTCTTCAGCGGAAAGCGAGTGACCACTGTTATCTCATGGGCTTGGAAATAATGGCGCAGTTTTCTCGAGGCCATGAGGAGGCCGAAAAGCAATTTTTGCACACCAGAGTATCTTGATCTAGCCCCCTGGAGAAGGGAACTTACAAAATACACTGGGCGCTGCACCATCTTCTTCCGCACCTCATCCTGTTCCTGCGCAGAGTTATCCTTGTCGGGGCCAGAGCTTGCCGGAGCAGCCCCCTGCTTGTCACTGGATTCGCTTGCCGGTGGTGCTGACTCCTCGTCGGACTCCCTCTCCGCTACTAACGCAGCACTAACCACCTGGTTGGTTGCCGCTAGGTATAGCAACAACTTTTCCTGTGGTCTAGGTGCGACAAGTATTGGAGTCGAGGATAGGTAACGTTTCAAATCCTGCAGCGCCGCCTCCGCTTCCGGAGTCCACTTCATGGGACCTGCCTTCTTCAAGATTTTGAAGAAAGGTAGGGCGCGTTCTGCAGACTTTGAAATGAACCTACTGAGGGCAGCCACACAACCTGCAAGCCTCCTGACATCCTTGACGCGCTTTGGGGCCTCTATCTGCTCAATGGCTTTAATCTTGTCGGGGTTGGCTTCAATCCCCCTCTGTGACACAAAGAACCCGAGAAGCTTGCCGGAGGGGACTCCAAAGACGCACTTCTCGGGGTTCAACTTGAGCTGTATTCTGCGCAGGTTCTGAAATGTTTCTTCCAAATCTTGGATCAGGGTATCCTTGCTCTTGCTCTTCACCACGATGTCATCCATGTAAGCCTCTACATTTCTGTGGATCTGTGGCTCAAAAGCAGTGTATACTACCCTTGCAAAGGTCGAGCCTGCATTCTTCAATCCAAATGGCATGCGTGTGAAGCAATAAGTGCCACATGGAGTGATAAATGCAGTCTTCTCTTCATCCTCTTTGGCCATAAAAATCTGATGATAGCCTGAGTATGCATCAAGAAAACAGAGTAGCTCACATCCGGCAGTGGAGTCAACGATCTGGTCAATGCGCGGCAAAGGGAATGGATCCTTGGGACATGCTTTATTCACATCAGTGAAGTCTATACACAGTCTCCATTTCCCATTGGCCTTGCGCACGACGACTGGGTTTGCCAACCACGTCGGATGGATCACACCTCTAACTAGGCCTGCTGCCTCTAGCTTCTTGATTTCCTCGTTGATGAATTCTTGGCTCTCCACGGCTTGCTTCCTCACTTTCTGCTTGATGGGCCGCGCATGAGGACAAACAGCAAGCTTGTGCTCAATTACCTTCCTGGGAACACCGGGGATGTCAGATGGTTGCCAGGCAAACACATCGACATTCGCCCGCAGGAAGGCAACGAGCGCGCTTTCCTATTTGCTGTCAAGTGTGGCACTGATGGTGAAGGTACCACCAGTGCCGTCCTCCTTGGCGGACACTTTCTTGGTTGCCGGAGGAGCGGCCATTCCTTTCTTACTCTTGCCGGTGGAGCTCGATGGAACGTCCTCGACGGCAGCGCAGCACTCCGAAGAGGTGCGGTTGCCGGAGTGGGTCCCAGAGCACTTGCCGGACTTGGTCTTCGTCTTCTTCCCCCCGGGAGCTTCAGCGGCAAGAGTATCCTTCTCGGCCGCAGCTGCCGCATCCCGGTAGATCTTGTCGGCGCAGATAAGCGCATCCTTCTTGTCGCCGTGAACAGTGATGACGCTTATCGGCCCCGGCATCTTGAGCACGTTGTAGGCATAATGGGAAGCTGCCATGAACTTGGCGAGGGCAGGACGGCCAAGTATTCCATTATAGGGTAATGGAATATCGGCGACGTCGAAAGTGATGCGCTCAGTCCTGAAGTTGAGCTCCCCGCCAAAGGTCACCGGCAGAGTGATCTTTCCCTTGGGCTTGCTCCTTCCCGGGTTGATTCCTTGGAATGAACCGGTCTCTTCGAGCTCGCCATCTGGAATCTGGAGTTTCTTGATCACAGCAGAGGAGATCAAGTTCAGCCCGGCCCCGCCGTCAACCAACATTTTGGTGACCTTGAGGTTGCGGATGGTGGGAGAAACCAGCATCGGCAAGCACCCGACCGCAGTGGTGCGGTCAGGGTGATCCTCAAGATCAAAAACGATGGGCGTGCTGGACCATTTGAGGAGCCTGCGCGACTCCACGGGCGGCTCCGCTGCATTCACCTCACGCACCCACTGCTTCAGTTGGCGGTGGGAGGTGTGCAGAGAGGCGCCACCGTCGACGCACAGGACCTCCGTGGCCTTCTGGAACTCCTGCTCGCTGTTATCCTCGTCCTCCATGTCTTCATCGTCGTCCTCTTCGTCCTTGTCGCGGCCCCGGGGAGGTCGATCTCCTTGCCGCTGCTTGGCCTTGCCGCGGCGCCCTCCCCGGCCGTTGAACGGCCGCTTCTTGCTTGTCTCCTCCCCGCCACCTTGGGCCTTCTCCTTGTCGCGCCTCTCGTACTCAGCTTTCTGCTGCTCGACGAGATATTCGACGCGCTTGCAGTTGGAGAGATCGTGACCCTTGGTGCGGTGGATCTTACAGTATTGCTTGTCGGAGCTGCCCGGCTTGTCGGCCGCCGCTGCAGGGGCAGGCTCCTTGCCGGAACCGCCAGCCTGCGCTTGCTTGGCGGGGGCCTCCTTGCCGGACTTCTCGACGGCAAGCACCTCTTTCTTGCCCTTCCTTCTGTTATTCCGCCGCCGGCTCTTCTTTGCCGGGGCGGCGTCGTCGCTGTCGCTTCCTCCTGCGCCAGCATCCTCCCCGGGGAGTCTCCTCCCCTCTTCTGCGCGTGCGCACTTGTCAGCCAGAGCATAGAGCTCGCTGACATCCCGAATCTTGGTCATCGCCATCTCTTCACGCATGCGGCGGTTACGCACGTTCTGATGGAACGCGCTGATAACCGCGGCAGGGTGAACGTCAGGGATGTTGTGCTGCACACGGCTGAAGCGTTGGATGTACTTGCGCAGGGTTTCTCCTTCCTTCTGGGCCAGAATGTGGAGATCGCTCTCCTGGCCGTGGGGTTTGTGGCCGCCGGTGAAGGCGCCAACAAACTGGTGGCAAAGGTCGGCCCAAGAAGAGATGGAACCTTCCGGCAAGTGCATAAGCCACGAACGGACGTTCGGCTTAAGCACGAGCGGGAAGTAATTTGCCAAGATCTTCTCGTCGCGCCCCCCGGCAGCTTGCACTGCGATGGTATAGACGCTGAGGAATTCCGAGGGGTGTGTCTTGCCGTCGTACTTCTCCGGTACGTCGGGCTTAAAATTCTTCATGCTGGGCCACTGGACGCGCCGCAGCTCGCGGGTGAACGCAGGGCAGCCTGCCGCGTACGGCAAGTCGCCTGGTTCACCGGGCGCGCGCTCGTCGACAGCGTCCTCAGCCCTCTGGTTTGATTGTCGCCGAGCTTCTCGGCGGCGCTCGATTCTGGTGCGAGTGTCTTCTTGTCGCCGGTCGTCGAGGACCTGGCGCTGGTCCCGACGAGCCCGCAGGTCCGACGAGGCTGTGGAGCCGTCGTCGGCGTTGTTCCGGCGGGGCGGCGTCTTCTGCTTCCGCGGCGGGGAGTGCACGCTTGTCGCACCCCCGGCGGTCTTGTCGCCGTCAGCCTTCGTCTTCTCAGCTTGCCGCGGCCGCGAGGCCGATGGTTGCTGTGGAGAATCGTTGTTGGCGAAGGCTATCAGGCTCTGGATGGTGGCCCTCCAGTCTTCGGCCTTGTCTGCCGCTGGAGGGAAGTCGAGGAGCAGTTGCGCTCTTGCGAGCGCTTCTGCCGGAGTGGAGGGGAACGCGGGCGAGCGGTGCGAGGAGCGGGATACGCTCGGACTTCTAACGGCGTTAGAAGGAGCGGGGTCCCGCGCCGGCGCCTTCGCTTTGCTTGTGCCCGGACGGAGGTCCGGGGCGTCCCACGAGCCCCCGGTTTGTCCTTGGCCCAGCAAACGGATGCCACCTCCTGTGACATGGCGCTGCTGGGTTGTTGTGTGCTGAGAGGGACGCGGTGCGTCCACGGAGACCGAGGTTCAGTCGTCCGTCCTGTTCTTGGATCTGGTGGCGCCGTGAGTGTCCTCGCCGCCGACCACCCTTCCGACGGCGTCTCCCCCGCCCACCGTTGGCTCCGGTGGCGGCGGGTGAGACGCGGACGGGCCTCCGACCTCCGAAGGCTTCTTCTTCGGGCCCATGGAGTTGCTGCTAGTGAAGTTGACGAATTCGGAGAGGTTGATGAAGAATGCGCCCGCGCGAACGCCGGATCAGGTTCGCACAACCTCGACGCCCCCTACCTGGCGCGCCAAAGATGTCGGGGGAAACTGTCCGCCACGAACACCTATGGGACCGGAGCCCCTTGTCTGTGCGGTACGAGGGCGGAGGGAGCACGAAGAGCGGATCGTAGCGAGCACGCGGGCAGTTTTACCCAGGTTCGGGCCGCGGTAGACGCGTAAAACCCTACTCCTGCTTGGTTGTGTATTGAGTTGGAGTGCTCGGGAGCTTGAAGAAGCAGCTACACCGAGCGTATGAGTGATCTAGGTTCCGAACCCCCTCCACGTTGTGCATGGGCCTCCTTTTATAGTGCAAGGGGTCACCGACAGGTGTCAACGTAGGAGAAAGGGGTAAAAACGTAAAAGAGGTGGTAGTTGTAACAGTGCGGGAACAGTGAAGCTACAGTGCGCGAACAGTGGTCTATACCTACTTTGACAGTGGGGGACAAGGGCATTTAATGCCCGTCGCCGTCGACCCCAAAAGTTCCCGCCCTTGCGTCTCCGTCTGCCACGGCGATGGATCCACCACCGTGGAGTGCCACCGTGTCCCCCAGGCTGCACAGCCATCCGCCACGCGTCCCTGGATAGGCCCCAGGGCGACGCGTGGGCCGATGAGCTGGAGCGCGGGCACACAGTGCAACCCTCCCGGCAAGCACCTTGCCGGGGCCTTGATCTTGCCAGGCCCGGGAGTTTGCCGCTCCCCGGGCCCTTGCCGGGGCGCACATAGCGCTGAGGCGTGTCTTCTAGTCTTCCTGGCAAGCTCCTCTTGCCAGGGCCTTGTGCTAGTGGGAGATGTCGGGGGAAACTGTCCGCCACGAACAC
This sequence comes from Secale cereale, assembly GCA_902687465.1. Classification (NCBI taxonomy): domain Eukaryota; kingdom Viridiplantae; phylum Streptophyta; class Magnoliopsida; order Poales; family Poaceae; genus Secale; species Secale cereale. Next base: position 180,331,851 of record LR738713.1, on the reverse strand, counting down.
CTATGGGACCGGAGCCCCTTGTCTGTGCGGTACGAGGGCGGAGGGAGCACGAAGAGCGGATCATAGCGAGCACGCGGGCAGTTTTACCCAGGTTCGGGCCGCGGTAGACGCGTAAAACCCTACTCCTGCTTGGTTGTGTATTGAGTTGGAGTGCTCGGGAGCTTGAAGAAGTAGCTACACCGAGCGTATGAGTGATCTAGGTTCCGAACCCCCTCCACGTTGTGCATGGGCCTCCTTTTATAGTGCAAGGGGTCACCGACAGGTGTCAACGTAGGAGAAAGGGGTAAAAACGTAAAAGAGGTGGTAGTTGTAACAGTGCGGGAACAGTGAAGCTACAGTGCGCGAACAGTGGTCTATACCTACTTTGACAGTGGGGGACAAGGGCATTTAATGCCCGTCGCCGTCGACCCCAAAAGTTCCCGCCCTTGCGTCTCCGTCTGCCACGGCGATGGATCCACCACCGTGGAGTGCCACCGTGTCCCCCAGGCTGCACAGCCATCCGCCACGCGTCCCTGGATAGGCCCCAGGGCGACGCGTGGGCCGATGAGCTGGAGCGCGGGCACACAGTGCAACCTTCCCGGCAAGCACCTTGCCGGGGCCTTGATCTTGCCGGGCCCGGGAGTTTGCCGCTCCCCGGGCCCTTGCCGGGGCGCACATAGCGCCGAGGCGTGTCTTCTAGTCTTCCTGGCAAGCTCCTCTTGCCAGGGCCTTGTGCTAGTGGGGCAGTCTTGAGCCTGGCACGGCCTTCCCGGCAAGTTCCACTTGCCGGGGTCTCGATCTTCTGTCTTGTATACTTTGTTTTTGAATGGTTTAATAAGGAGCAGAAAGGTCTCCGGCGAGCGTGTGGTAAGCCCTGCCGCGGGAAGCTGCAACTGCCCGTGCACAAGTTGGGGTACTGAGGTACCCCTACCTTAGTACACCGACAATCGTACATCCACGTTGATGGAGACTTCAACCCACGGAGGGTAACGGCTGCGCGAGTCCACGGAGGGCTCCACCCACGAAGGGTCCACAAAGAAGCAACCTTGTCTATTCCATCATGGCCTACGCCCACGGAGGGCTAGCCTTACTCGGGGTAGATCTTCACGAAGTAGGTGATCTCCTTGCCCTTACAAACTTCTTGGTTCAACTCCACATCGATGACGGAGGCTCCCAAGCGACACCTAACCAATCTAGGAGGCACCACCCTCCAAAAGGTAATAGATGTTGTAGATGATGATGAACTCCTTGCTCTTGTGCTTCAAATGATAATCTCCCCAACACTCAACTCTCCTCATTGATTTGGCTGTGGTGGAAGAAAGGATTGAGTGGAAAGCAACTTGGGAAGGTTAGAGATCAAGCTTCATATGGTGGGAGTGGAGCAACTTGATCTCAACACAAGGGTAGGTAGTTCTCTTCTCAGAAATGTAAGGTAGGAGTGGTAGTTCTTTCTGATGGCTCTCTCCACGAATGAAGAGGGGGTGGAGGGGTATAAATAGCCTCCACACAAAATCCAACCGTTACACACATATTTGAGCAATCTCGGTGGGACCGAAGTGGACAACTCGGTGAGACCGAAAGTTCAAATAATGTGAACGTTGGGGTTTTCGGTGGGATCGAAAATACCATCTCGGTTAGTCCGATTTGAGCAAAGACAAGAGCATGCCAGTTTCGGTGGGACCGACTTCATCATCTCGGTGACACCGATTTGATGACAGAAGGTTACAGAAGCTTGGCAGCCCATGTTTCGGTGAAACCGATTTCAAAATCGGAATATCCGATTTTTCTAGGGTTTGGCTTATGGCTGAGGTGGTTCATCTCGGTGTGACTGAGTTTGGAATATCGGTGGGACCGAGATTACTTATGAGTGTATTTGGCAGTGAAAGTTGCTGATAGTTTAGGAGATGTATCACTAAGCACTTGAGCAACCAGATCATCAACATAACATCATCCCCTTTTAATAGTATTGGCTTTTCCTATGGACTCAATGTGATCTTGGATCACTAAACTAAAAAAGGAGTCTTGAGCTTTTGCTAATGCTTGCCTTAGCATTTTGAGGGGTCCACGTCTTCAGTCCTTGCCATACCCATATCACTGAACTTCTCTGAAATGATTCTCAAGTAACTATTAGTTCAATGATATATATGTTGTTATTAATTGCCAAAACCACCCGGGGATTAGTTGCACTTTCAATCTCCCCCTTTTTGGTAATTGATGACAACATATAGATCAAAGCTTCGACAAAGGATATAATCAATGAATAATATCGTCGCTTTGAGAAGTATGTGATAAGCAAGAGCTCCCCATAAATTTGTGCATTATTTAAGATTTGCGTTTGAATGCAAATTCACAATTGATTAGGATCATGGGTCACTCTTCCATGTCACATACATCTTGGTGGAGCGCACAAAATGATAAGAATGAACAGCATGCACCCAATCACCAAGACATGAGTAAATAGTCATACAAGATAGGAATAGCATATGATAAGCATTAAGCACACATTAAAGCAGAGTACGACCAAGCACTCATTAAGGTAGCATCAAACGGAGTATCAAGCACACTGAATGTCTCGAAAACCAGAAGTATCTCAAAGAAACCGCAAAAGAACGAAAGAGCAAAAGCGCAAAGATAACAGCACTCTCTCTCTCGAAGCCCTATGATCTATACAATTTCTCCCCCTTTGGCAACAAGTTACCAAAAAGTTTGAAAAAGCATAGAGCTAAATGTCACTGTGGGCTCTGCTGGCGGCTCCCGTCTGGGTTGATGTCGGAGTGGATATGACGGCATCAGCGAAGACTTCAGCTGACGTCTGTGCTGGAGGAGTGGACACTGGAGCTGTAGCTGGAGTAACTGCTGGAACTGTAGTCCTGGTGTCAGTCACTGGAATAGCAGCTGATCGGGATCCTTTGGGAACCGGAGCAGTCTGTCGATGAGAATCCTGGACTAAGTCATCCTGCATAAGCTCTGCCTTGTCCTGCTTTGCTTCCTCAAAGTCTGCCTCAAGCTTGTTGACGGTCACTTGTATTTCAGTCAGCTTCACGTCCAGAGCATGGATCTTCTCGTCAACAATCCTCTCTAAGCTCTCCTGAGACTGTTCAATGCTGGCCAGGAGTTGTTCAATCCTTTGAGTAGCTTCAAGAATCTGCTCTCCGAAACTCTTTGGTTTAGCTGCTGCTGCTGCTGCTTCTTTGTCAGCTTTGGCTTTCTTAGCAGCTTCGATCTTGGCTTGACCTTCAACAGATGTCGGATCCTCCTCGTCCATCACAACAACATTGTCTTCATGCTCTGGCTGTAGCGGTAAATGTTTTCTATCCAACAAGAATTTGCCCGTGCCAAACTTGGCATTGATAAGCATCTGAATCTGTGGGGCAAATCCACATGACCTTTTCTGGTCAGCTGCAGTCCTCTTAATGGTCTCTACCATTAAGTCCATCACCTTGAAAGGTGCTTTCTCATCAAGTATATGCAGCATGTTGATAGAATATCCTCTGATCATGCGATGATCTCCAGACTTGGGCATCAAGGTATGCCTCAAAATAGTATTAGTGGTAGGTAAGCCTGCCTGGAGATGGTAGACTGAACCGAGCTTCCAAACTTCCAAATCCGCTGCGGGAATCTCTTTGTACATGTTCTTCATGGAATCATGATTCTTCTTTGGAATCCCATAGACATCAATATCATCTTCTCGTTGCACTGGAGCATTCAGAATTTCTGCCCATTCTTCAACAGAAGAAGAGAATCTTTGACCTTCAGTCATCCATGTGATCTTTCCATCAGGATAGAAGTGAGTTGTGGCATAGAATTGCATTATCATCTCATCGTTCCAACTGGTCAACTTCTGACCCACAAACTCTGCAACTCCACATGCAGTGAAGCTTTCATGCACATGTGGAAAGAAATCTCTGTGCTCTTCGTTGTCAATGTACTCCCAGTCAACGTATCTGGTGTCTGCGACTATGGGCTTCTTGTCCATCAGCACAGTCTCATAGAAGTCCTGCTGCTCTCTGGTGTAAAATCTGGGATCTACAGCAGTTCTTCTCCTCACGGCATATGGGTCAGCTTATCTCCATAGCCTGAGACCTCTATCTTTCCTTGCCTTCATATCCTCAGCTTGAGGATGAGCATCATTGTGAAGTGGCAGTTTTGGGCGAAGTTTCAGCAACACTTGTCCTTCCTCATCAGACTCAGTTGGTGGCACATCATCCTTGTTCTTTTCAGACGCTGGAATATTTCTGGTGGTCCTCTTGGGATTGGCAGCAGGCTTTGCTGGAGCTGCCTTAGCTGGTGCAGATTTCTTGGGCTTTGATGTGGCTCCAGCCCTAATGGCATCACCCATAAGCTTCTGCTTCTGAGGTGGAGGCTGGGGTGCTTCCTCATCCTCATCCTCGACTGCTGCATCTGCATGAGAATCTCACACATGCACTATCCTCTTTCTCTTGGTGGTCTTCTTCACTTTGCTTGGAGCTGCCTCTCCCAAATTTAGCTTCTTAGCCACAGTTGATTGCTTGACTTTGCTGGTGCCCTTCTTAGATTGCTGACCTTGTTGCTCTTTGGCAACAACCTTTCTCTTAGGCTTGGAGGTCACCTCTTCCTCAGCAACGAAATCAGAATCCTCATCATCGGAATTCTTCTCCTTTCTAGCTCTGGTGGCTGCAGGAGGCATGCCACTTGGTGTACTCCTCTCACCATCATCAAATGGGCTACTAGGAGGACTAGTGTCTGCCTCTGGAATGTCTGCAATGGGTGTCTCTGACCTGTTCTGACTGTCACTGGCATCTGACATGGCTGACAACCTGTGAATAGATAATGTATAGGCAGAGAAGAAGAGTTATCACAAACTGCAGAAGATTTTGCAAAAAAAATGAGTTCAAATTCTAGTTTTAAGTTTTCACATAAGACATTTCGGTCAAACCGAGTTTAAGTTTCGGTGAATCCGAAGTGTTAAACAGAAGCTTTACACACCACTTTCGGTTTGACCGAAGTGGGTTTCGGTCCTGCCGAAAACACTAGGGTTTCACAAAAACTACATTTCGGTCACACCGATTTGCACAACTCGGTTGGACCGAAGGGTGCAGTGCAATGGCCAGAGGCCAAATCGGTCACACCGAAATTCTAAAATCGGTTTTACCGAGATGTGTTCCGTGGAAACCTAACCCTAAAAATTTTACTCGAATTTAGTTCAAACGAACCAATCTGGTGTACAGGAAGATTTCAATCGTGGCAAGATATTAGGCAATCCAAACATGCATTGAATCGGAGATGGGAGCACGAGTGGGATCAAAACTCACCCTAACTTGGTGGAGTTTCTCTACGGCGGCAACGGCGCGGAGGAGAAGGCCGTTGACGGCGACGGAGACCTGCGGCGAGGGCGCACACGCGACGACGGCGACGATCCGAAGATCAAGGCGACGGCAGCAAGGGGTGTGGGGGCGAAACGTTTGAAGGAGGAATCAACGCGCGCGACCCTTGGTATATATACCCCTTTGATGTCGGTGGGACCGAGTTGTAAAACTCGGTGGCACCGAGATGGATAACTGCCAGGCAGTTATGCATTTCGGTCACGCCGAAAATCACAACTCGGTTTCACCGAGATGAAACCTAGATCAGTCTAAATGCTTTCGGTTCGACCGAGTTTGAGTGAGTTGGTCTGACCAAAATCAATTAGAAGGTTTTGCAGGTTAGCCCTTGACGGAACGGTGGCTCCGAGTGCTCCTCACCCGGAGGGTCCGAAAATGACTTGTTCAAAGTTTGTGATTTAATCATGAATAGAATTTGAGACAAGAAAGCATAGATAGCTAGGGAGGTACTTAGGCATTCTTGTCCATCCATTTGGTCAGAAAAATCAAAACAACCAAAACAACAAATGGATGTCCTCGAATGGATAAAATCATGCATCCAACATGCTCACACAATAAGATAGCAAATGAAATATGTGTCAAACATGCACAACCATAACTCTAGCAATTAACACACAATTTGTCGATGACTAGGTCATCTTTATATGAGTATTTTGACTTAGGAGCCAAATGAGAACATTTGATCATAGGTCATACTCATCGTTTAAGCACAAGTGGGGTTACCACTTTTACATAAAGCATTGATGTGTTCACATCATTTGAAGATGCTTTAGCTCAATTTTTAGAGCAAAGCTCCCCCTAGATGTGAGAACCCCTTTTAAAGGGTCAAACTAACCTTGGGTTGTCGTAGAAGACTTCATGTAGATGTTGAAGATGTGGATGCTCAATGTTGATGGAGATCGTCAAGAGTTGGGAGCTATCCTTTGGATTCGGGCACTTTCAATACCTACATGGGTTAGTCCCACAAGGAACAAACAAGGATATCCATGGGCATAGATTGAAGTTCACAATAGATGATGTCCATGAAAGCAATGATTACCTTGTCCCTTGACTTACCAACAAGAGGGTTTGTGACTCCATGAACTAGTGCACGATATGGAAGTTGATTGCACAAGTTCTTTGCCAAAATGAATGTGAGTGAAGTATGTTGGCGGAGTCACCCTCAAGAACTTTCTAGTTCTTCTTCTTCGGGATCCACATCATCTTGATGGGAATCCTTGGGGTTGTAGTTGAGCTCGACGAAGTAGAACTTGACGTTTCCTTGGGAACCCACTTGACCATGGCTTGAGGTGCTTCAACGAATGCATCAATCTCCTCTTGAAGCTTGTCCTTGGCTTTTAGCTTGTGGTCTTGTGGTGGAAGGTCATCTTGAGCTTGTTCCACATTGGAAGAAGTAGGATCATACTTCTCCTTTTGAGAAACAAACTGTGGAGTAGGATATTGACCTTCTTCCCACTCAACACCTTCGGCGTTGAACTTTCGCTCAAAACCAATTCCTTGATTCTTCCGGTGCCTTCCTTGCTTGCGAACAATTTCCTCAAAGTTCTTGCTTCCGGCAAGGCTCTTGTAGACACCTTTCTCTATGATCCCTTTCAATAAACTATTCTCTTGCTCAAGTGTAACTTGGCTTGAAACATTGTTAGTGGAATCAAGAGAACTACTAGAAGCAACAACATTGGATTTAACATGGTTATTGTTACTACTAGAGGAAGAATTTTTCTTATGCTTGTCATGCTTAGTCTTAATAGGTGGCAAGAAATTAGACAAGAGAAGTCGTTTGGCAAGATATGAAGAACTCTTCTTTCGAAGATCGTCATTGATCGCTTTTAGAAACTCATGTTCTTGCTCTAGAGTGAGCTTCTCAAAGCGTAGCTTCTCATGAGATCTTAGGAGCTCTCTATGATCTTCTTGAGTTGTTTCATGAGCTAACTTAAGAGTGTTTAGTTCTTTAGTTAGATGCTCAATCTCCTTCATAGCATTGTCATTCGACTCTTCTCGACTATAAAGACTACTAGCATTTTCATCGTTACTAAGCTCACTAGATTTATCATGCAAGAGCTCATCTTCACCAAGCAAGTCATCCTCATCACTATTGAAGTCAATGAATTCAGGGTGTGATACCTTGGGGCCTTTAGCCATGAAGCATCTTCCAATTCCCTCATTTGGTGAATCAAATAAGTCGTAGGAGTTGGAGTTGGAGGATACGAGAGCAAGACCGGCAACACCTTCATCTTGACTGTAGTCGGAGTCGGAGTGATAGCTTCCATCGGATTGATTGTCGGAGTCGGAGCCGGAGACCCATTCACCTACATGAGCTTGATGTCTTCTTCTTGTATAGCTCCTTGATGACTTGTCTTTCCTCTCTGAATACTTGCTTCTCCGAGAGGGTCTTCGTTCATAACGATCATCTCTACTCCTTCTCTCTTTCCGAGGTGACTCATCTCTTGAACTTCTTCTTCTTCTTGGAGATTCTTCTCTTCTCTTGTGGGGAGCCGTACACTCATTTGAGTAGTGTCCGGGTCTTCCACAATTGTAGCAGTTTCGATCACGACTAGAAGATCTCTTTTCATCATATGATCTAGACTTTGAGCTTCTCTCTTTGCCTCTATTCTTGTAGAATTTGTTGAAGTTCTTAACCATTAGGCTTATCTCTTCATTGGAAACTAACTTGTCACTTGAGGTTGTGGGAGCATCACTTGTAGCTTTGTAAGCACCACTCGACTTGTTGTGAAGCTCTTCCTTATCCTTAAGTGTCATCTCATGAGCAACAATTCTTCCAATGACTTCGGTTGGCTTGAGAGTCTTGTAGTTTGGCATCATTTGGATCAAAGTGCACACGGTGTCCTACTTTCCATCCAAAGCTCTGAGAATCTTCTTGATAACGAATCGGTCGGTAATTTCTTCGCTTCCTAAGCCAGCAATCTCATTTGTGATGAGAGCAAGCCTAGAGTACATTTCAGCGACTCCTTCACCATCCTTCATCTTGAACTTGTCAAGTTGACCTTGAAGAATATCTAGCTTGGATTCCTTCATGGACTCGGTACCTTCGTGCATTTCAACCAAAGTATCCCAAATCTCTTTTGCATTTTCAAGACGGCTGATTTTGTTGATTTCCTCGGGACACAAGGCATTGAAGAGAATGTCACAAGCTTGAGCATTGTTTTGCAACATCCGTAATTCTTCCGGTGTAGCTTCGCGATCCGGAACTTTTCCTTCCTCGAAGAATTCACCTTGCATACCAACACAGATAATGCCCCATGCGGCTGGGTTATGACCAAGAATATGCATTTTCATTTTATGCTTCCAACTAGCAAAATTTGTACCATCAAAGTAAGGACCTCTACGAAAATTACCCTCACTAGACGCCATACTCTCCTAGGTTGTGAAACCAAGCTTATGGAGTCCAATGCAATGGAAACCAATACAATGGAGACCAAAGCTCTGATACCACTTGTAGGATCGAAAGTATGTCTAGAGGGGGGGTGATTAGACTACTTGTAAATATAAAAATTCTGCCTTTTGACAAAGAACAGTTTTTGGCAGATTCACAATTATGATCAAGTCAAGCATCACCCTACACATGCAATTCTAGAGTATAGGCAGCGGAAAGTAAATTGCACATGTAGTAAAGAGAGGTGGAGAAGAGCAAACGCAATTTGGAGACGCAATGATTTTTCCCGTGGTTCCGATAGGTGGTGCTATCGTACATCCACGTTGATGGAGACTTCAACCCACGGAGGGTAACGGCTGCGCGAGTCCACGGAGGGCTCCACCCACGAAGGGTCCACGAAGAAGCAACCTTGTCTATTCCATCATGGCCTACGCCCACGGAGGGCTAGCCTTACTCGGGGTAGATCTTCACGAAGTAGGCGATCTCCTTGCCCTTACAAACTTCTTGGTTCAACTCCACATCTCGATGACGGAGGCTCCCAAGCGACACCTAACCAATCTAGGAGGCACCACCCTTCAAAAGGTAATAGATGTTGTAGATGATGATGAACTCCTTGCTCTTGTGCTTCAAATGATAATCTCCCCAACACTCAACTCTCCTCACTGATTTGGCTGTGGTGGAAGAAAGGATTGAGTGGAAAGCAACTTGGGAAGGCTAGAGATCAAGTTTCATATGGTGGGAGTGGAGCAACTTGATCTCAACACAAGGGTAGGTAGTTCTCTTCTCAGAAATGTAAGGTAGGAGTGGTAGTTCTTTCTGATGGCTCTCTCCACGAATGAAGAGGGGGTGGAGGGGTATAAATAGCCTCCACACAAAATCCAACCGTTACACACATATTTGAGCAATCTCGGTGGGACCGAAGTGGACAACTCGGTGAGACCGAAAGTTCAAATAATGTGAACGTTGGGGTTTTCGGTGGGACCGAAAATACCATCTCGGTTAGTCCGATTTGAGCAAAGACAAGAGCATGCCAGTTTCGGTGGGACCGACTTCATCATCTCGGTGACACCGATTTGATGACAGAAGGTTACAGAAGCTTGGCAGCCCATGTTTCGGTGAAACCGATTTCAAAATCGGAATATCCGATTTTTCTAGGGTTTGGCTTATTTCTGAGGTGGTTCATCTCGGTGTGACTGAGTTTGGAATATCGGTGGGGACCGAGATTACTTATGAGTGTATTTGGCAGTGAAAGTTGCTGATAGTTTAGGAGATGTATCACTAAGCACTTGAGCAACCAGATCATCAACATAACCTCATCCCCTTTTAATAGTATTGGCTTTTCCTATGGAATCAATGTGATCTTGGATCACTAAACTAAAAAACGAGTCTTGAGCTTTTGCCAATGCTTGCCTTAGCATTTTGAGGGGTCCACTTCTTCAGTCCTTGCCATACCCATATCACTGAACTTCTCTGAAATGATTCTCAAGTAACTATTAGTTCAATGATATATATGTTGTTATTAATTGCCAAAACCACCTGGGGATTAGTTGCACTTTCACATGTTCATCGGAGCGAGGGGGAGCGATCTCCACGGTCTCAAATCCGTCGAAGATCAAGTCTCCATGGATGTCCGTGACGTAGTTCAAGCTCCCGAATCTGACTTGATGGCCGGGGGCGTAGCTGTCGATCTGCTCCAGATGGCCAAGCGAGTTGGCCCGCAGTACGAAGCCGCCGAATACGAAGATCTGTCCGGGGAGAAAGGTTTCCCCCTAGATAGCGTCACTATCGACGATTGAAGGGGCCATCGAACCTTTTGTCGACGGCACAGTGGAACTCTCAATGAAAGCACCAATGTTGGTGTCAAAACAGGTGGATCTCGGGTAGGGGGTCCCGAACTGTGCGTCTAAGGTCGATGGTAACAGGAGACTGGGGACATGATGTTTACTCAGGTTCGGGCCCTCTCTATGGAGGTAATACCCTACTTCCTGCTTGATTGATCTTGATGAATATGATTATTACAAGAGTTGATCTACCACGAGATCATAATGTCTAAACCCTAGAAATCTAGCATGTATGACTATGGTAATGTGTGTCTCCCCATCCGGACTACTCCCTCTGGTTTATATAGACACCGGGCGAATCTGGGGTTATATAGAGTCGATTACATAAGAAGGAATATTCACAATTGGTCGCCAAGCTTGCCTTCCACGCCAAGGAGAGTCCAATCCGGACACGGGTGCAGTCTTCGGCCTTCACGTCTTCATAGCCCACCAGTCTGGCCCATTGATAATAGGCCGGACGCCCGAGGACCCCTTAGTCCAAGACTCCCTCACTAAGCACTTCTCCCATTGCAAGAACTACCAATATAGTAGGCCAAACCAAACTGATAATTCGAGGAGACTTGCAAAGATATTTAAATCATGCATAAAATATTTCAGAGAGGAATCAAATATTGTTCATAGATAATCTTGATCATAAACCCACAATTCAACGGATCCCGACAAACACACCACAAAAAGAATTACATCAAATAGATCTCCAAGAAAATCGAGGAGAACTTTGTATTGAGATCCAAAGAGGGAGAAGAAGCCATCTAGCTAATAACTATGGACGTGAAGGTCTGCGGTAAACTACTCACCACTCATTGGAGAGGCTATGGTGTTGATGTAGAAGCCCTCCGTGATCGGTGCCCCCTCCGGTGGAGCTCCGGAACAGCCCCAAGATGGGATCTCACGGGTACAGAAGGTTGCGGCGGTGGAATTAGGTTTTCGTGGTGCTCCTCGGTGTGTTCAGGGTACGTAGGTATATATAGGAGGAAGAGGCACGTTAGGGGAGCCACGAGGGTGGGGGCGTGCCTACCCCCCTGGGCGCGCCCTGCCCTCGTGGCCACCTCGTTCTTTCCCTGGCGTGTACTCCAAGTCTTATGTGTTGTATTTGTTCCAAAAATGACTCTCCCGAAGGTTTCATTCTGTTTGGACTCCGTTTGATATTCCTTTTCTGCGAAACACTGAAATAGGCAAAAAAAACAGCAATTTGCACTGGGCCTTGGGTTAGTAGGTTAGTCCCAAAAATAATATTTTAGTGTATAATAAAGCCCATTAAACATCCAAAATAGATAATATAATAGCATGGAACAATAAAAAATTATAGATACGTTGGAGACGTATCAGTTGTCAATTCAACCACACCTGGAAAACTTAATATCTATAGCAAAATATTTAGTAGCAAAGCAATATGGAAGTACGGTAACAGTGGCAAAAGTAACAGTAGCAGTTTTGTAGTGATGGTGGTAGCAGCAGTAACGAAAGTAACAAAGCAAGTATCAATATGGAACGAACTCGTAGGCAATGGATTGTCAATGATAGGTGTCAGATAATATTCATCATGTAGCATTTATAACCTAGGGTGACATAGAACTAGCTCCAATTCATCAATGTAATATAGGCATGTATTCCATATATAGCCATACATGCTTATGGAAAAGAACTTGCATGACATTTTTGTCCTACCCTCCCGTGGCGAAGGGGTCCTAATGGAAACTAAGGGGTATTAAGGCCTCCTTTTAATAGAGTACGAGACCAAAGCATTAGCAATTAGTGAATACATGAACTCCTCAAACTACGGTCATCACCGGGTAGTGGCCCGATTATTGTCACTCCGAGTTTGTCGGATCATAACACATAGTAGGTGACTATAGATTTGCAAGATAGGATCAAGAACACAAATATATTCATGAAAACATAATAGGTTCAGATCTGAAATCATGGCACTCGGGCCCTAGTGACAAGCATTAAGCACAGCAAAGTCATAGCAACATCAATCTCAGAACATAGTGGATACTAGGGATCAAACCCTAACAAAACTAACTCGATGACATGATAAATCTCATCCAATCCATCACCGTCCAGCAAGCCTACGATGAAATTACTCATGCACGGCGGTGAGCATCATGAAATTGGTGATGGAGGATGGTTGATGATGACGACGGCGACGATCTCCACTCTCCAGAGCCCCGAACGGACTCCACACCAGGTCTCCCGATGAAGAACAGGAGGTGGCGGTGGCACTGTATCGTAAAACACGATGGGATCTTCTCTTTGATTTTTTTTCTCCCTGAAAGAGATTATATGGAGTTGGAGTTGATGTCGGTGGAGGTCCAGGGGGCCCACAAGGTAGGGGGTGCCCCCACCCTTGTGACCAGGGTGTGGGCCCCCTTCGGTGTTTCTTTCCGTCAATATTTTTTATACATTCTAAAAATATTCTTCATGAAGTCTCAGGTCATTCCGAGAACTTATATTTCTGCACGAAAATAACACCAAGGCAATTCTACTAAAAACAGCGTCAGCCCGGGTTAGTTCCATTCAAATCATGCAAATTAGAGTCCAAAACAAGGGCAAAAGAGTTTGGAAAAGTAGATATGATGGAGACGTATCAACCAGCTTTGATAAAACAGACGAAACGGGGTCCTGCTCATCGGGAGGGGTCTGGCGTACTACAAAACGGAGGAAAAACCTTCTATTTGACCGCCTACAGTTGAAACGGGGTCCTGATCATTGACTCGGGGTCTGGCGTACCGCAAAATGGACGAAATGGAGTTATCTTCGACCTCCTACGGTCGAAATGGGGTCATGTTGATCGGGATGGGTATGGCGTACCGCAAAATAGAGGAAACGAACTACTCTTCAAGCGCCTCGGTCGAAACAGGGTCCTATTCATCGGGAGGGGTGTGGCGTACCGCAAAACGGGACTCCACAGGCTACTGTTCATCACCGTCCACTACATCGCTCCAACCTCCACGGGCTACTGTTCATCCACTGTCGACCTCCTCCACCCTCCAGCGGCTACTGTTCGTCCAGCCCTCCACGGGATCAGGTTCATTCACCCCCAACCGACAAGGCTGTGGCAGCCTCCTCGGGGTCTTGTTCATCCAGTGGAAACCACGGGGTCATGTTCATCCAACCCCCACCGGGAACTGTTCATCCACTATTGGGGAATGTAGTATTTAAAAAAAAATCCTACGATCACGCAAGATCTATCTAGGAGAAGAATAGAAACGAGCGGGGAGAGTGTGTCCACGTACCCTTGTAGACCGAAAGCGTAAGCGTTTAGTAACGTGGTTGATGTAGTCGAACATCTTCGCGATCCGATCGATAAAGCACCGAACGCACGGCACCTCCGCGATTTGCACACGTTCAGCTCGGTGACGTCCCTTGAACTCCTGATCCAATTGAGGCCAAGGGAGAGTTTCGTCAGCACGACGGCGTGGTGATGGTGTTGATGAAGTTACTGACACAGGGCTTCGCCTAATCACTGCGACAATATGATTGAGGTGTGTAACAGTGGAGGGGGGCACCGCACATGGCTAAAACAATTGTCAACTTGTGTCTATGGGGTGCCCCCTCCCCACGTATAAAAAGGAGGGAGGGATGAGGAGGGCCGGCCATAGGGGGCGCGCCCAAGGGAGGAGGATTCCTACTCCTGGTAGGAGAAGGTTTCCTCCTTTCCTAGTCCTACTAGGAAAAGGGAGGAAAGAGGAGAAGGAGAGAAGGAAGGAGGGGACCGCCCCCCTAAGCCCTAAACCAATTCGGTTTGGCCTTAGGGAGGGTGCGCCCCAAATCTTGCTTGCTTCCCTCTTTCTCCACTAGGGCCCAATAAGGCCCATAGACTCCCCGAGGGGTTCCGGTAACCTCCTGGTACTCCAAAAAATACCCGATACACTTCGGAACCCTTCTTATGTCCAAATATAACCTTCCAATCTATCAATCTTTATGTCTCGACCATTTCGAGATTCCTCTTCATGTCCGTGATCTCATCCGGGACTCCGAATAACCTTCGGTACATCAAAACACATGAACTCATAATATCGATCGTCATCGAACGTTAAGCGTGCGGACCCTACGGGTTTGAGAACTATGTAGATATGACCGAGACACGTCTCTGGTCAATAACCAATAGCGGAACCTGGATGTTCATATTAGTTCCTACATATTCTACGAAGATCTTTATCGGTCAAACCGCATAACAACATACATTTTTTCCTTTGCCATCAGTACGTTACTTGCCCGAGATTCGATCGTCGGTATCACCATACCTAGTTCAATCTCATTATCGGCAAGTCTCTTTACTCGTTCTGTAATACATCATCTCGTGACTAACTCATTAGTCTTTTGCTTGCAAGGCTTATGAGTATTACCGAGAGGGCCCAGAGATACCTCTCCGACGCTCGGAGTGAAAAATCCTAATCTTGATCTATGCCAACACCACAAACACTTTCGGAAACACCTGTAGAGCATCTTTATAATCACCAGTTACGTTGTGACATTTGAGGCACACAAGGTGTTCCTCTAGTATTCGGGAGTTGCATAATCTCATAGTCAGAGGAACATGTATAAGTCATGAAGAAAGCAATAGCAATAAAACTAAACGATCATTGTGCTAAGCTAACGGATGGGTCATGTCCATCACATCATTCTCCTAATGATGTGATCTCGTTCATCAAATAACAACACATGTCTATGGTTAGGAAACTTAACCATCTTTGGTTAACGAGCTAGTCTAGTAGAGGCATACTAGGGACACTCTGGTTTGTCTATGTATTCACACTTGTATCAAGTTTCCGATTAATACAATTCTAGCATGAATAAAAGACATTTATCATGATATATAAGGAAATATAAATAAAAGCTTTATTATTGCCTCTAGGGCATATTTCCTTCAGTCTCCCACTTGCACTAGAGTCAATAATCTAGTTCACATCGCCATGTGATTTAATACCGAAAGGGTTTACTAGAGTCAATAATCTAGTTCACATCGCCATGTGATTAACACCTAAAGAGTACTAAGGTGTGATCATGTTTTGCTTCGTGAAAAACTTTAGTCAGTGGGTCTGTTACATTCAGATCCGTATGTATTTTGCAAATTTCTATGTCTACAATGCTTTGCATGGAGCTACTCTAGCCAATTGCTCCCACTTTCAATACACATCCAGATTGATATTTAGAGTCATCTGGATTAGTGCCAAAGCTTGCATCGGCGTAACTCTTTACGACGAACTCTTTATCACCTCCATAATCGAGAAACATTTCCTTAGTTCTCCTGTTACTAAGAATATTTGACCACTATCCGGGGATCTACTCCTGGATCACTATTGCACCTCCTTGCCAAACTCATGGTAAGGTACACAAGAAGTTTCGTACACAGCATGGCATACTTTATAGAACCTATGGCTGAGAAATAGGGAATGACTTTCATTCTCTCTATTTTTCTGCTGCGGTCGTGCTTTGAGTCTTACACAACTTCACACCTTACAAATCAGGCAAGAACTCCTTCTTTGACTGATCCATTTTGAACCACTTCAAAATCTTATCAAGGTATGTACTTAATCGAAAGTCTTATCAAGCGTCTTCATCTATCTCTATAGATCGTGCCCAATATGTAAGCAGCTTCACCGAGGTCTTTTATTGAAAAACTCCTTTTAAACAATCCTTCATGCTTTACAGAAAATTCTACACCATTTCCGATCATCAATATGTCATTCACATATACTTGTCAGAAATGTTGTAGTGCTCCTACTCACTTTCTTGCAAATACAGGCTTCATTGTAAGTCTGTATAAATCCATATGCTTTGGTTACCTCATCAAAGCATGTATTCCAACTCTGAGATGCTTGCACCAATCCATAAATGGATCGCTGAAGCTTGCACACTTTGTTAGCACCTTTAGGATCGAAAAACCCATCTGGTTGCATCATATAGAACTCTTCTTTGAGAAATCCATTAAGGAATGCAGTTTTGACATGCATTTGCCAGATTTCATAATCATAAAAAGCGGCAATTGCTAACATGATTCGGACAGACTTAAGCATTGCTACGGGTGAGAAAGGCTCATCGTAGTCAACTCCTTGAACTTGTCGAAAACCTTTCACAACAAGTCAAGTGTGACGCCCGAAGACCGACGTCCCAGAAGATTCCAGAAGATTCCAGATGTTCCGGGTTTCCCGTGTGTTTCTTTTGTGCTTGCTTTATTTATTTTGCATTGCATCATGTCATCATGCCATCATGTCATTAATATTTGCATCTCAACCTAAATAAATTGTGTGGACCTTCAGTCCATTTAAATCGAGGGAAGTGTGTTTTCTCTTTATAACATACCCTCCTAATATTAGGGAGCTATATTAATTATTCCATTGCTTCGGAATCACCAACACACACTTGCATATTTTCCCCATGCCTCTTAATTCAAGTTTCACCGTCAAAAACCTTCCCTATATTTCTTTTCTCGTTTATCGAGGTTCTTCCAGAAACCCTCCAACAATTTTAATTAAATTCCTTACATTTTTGTGAGTCCAGGGAATTTTACCCTATGCCCATATTCCGCC
>LR738713.1:180295508-180314734 GCA_902687465.1 Secale cereale | reverse complement strand
TTGTAGTGCTCCTACTCACTTTCTTGCAAATACAGGCTTCATTGTAAGTCTGTATAAATCCATATGCTTTGGTTACCTCATCAAAGCATGTATTCCAACTCTGAGATGCTTGCACCAATCCATAAATGGATCGCTGAAGCTTGCACACTTTGTTAGCACCTTTAGGATCGAAAAACCCATCTGGTTGCATCATATAGAACTCTTCTTTGAGAAATCCATTAAGGAATGCAGTTTTGACATGCATTTGCCAGATTTCATAATCATAAAAAGCGGCAATTGCTAACATGATTCGGACAGACTTAAGCATTGCTACGGGTGAGAAAGGCTCATCGTAGTCAACTCCTTGAACTTGTCGAAAACCTTTCACAACAAGTCAAGTGTGACGCCCGAAGACCGACGTCCCAGAAGATTCCAGAAGATTCCAGATGTTCCGGGTTTCCCGTGTGTTTCTTTTGTGCTTGCTTTATTTATTTTGCATTGCATCATGTCATCATGCCATCATGTCATTAATCTTTGCATCTCAACCTAAATAAATTGTGTGGACCTTCGGTCCATTTAAATCGAGGGAAGTGTGTTTTCTCTTTATAACATACCCTCCTAATATTAGGGAGCTATATTAATTATTCCAGTGCTTCGGAATCACCAACACACACTTGCATATTTTCCCCATGCCTCTTAATTCAAGTTTCACCGTCAAAAACCTTCCCTATATTTCTTTTCTCGTTTATCGAGGTTCTTCCAGAAACCCTCCAACAATTTTAATTAAATTCCTTACATTTTTGTGAGTCCAGGGAATTTTACCCTATGCCCATATTCCGCCTCTATCCTCTCCTTTTGCCTTTCTCTTTTTAAAAAAAACAGCAGACCCCTTTTTATTCTATTTTTTCCAGCCTCCAGGCCTCCTTTGGCCTAGGCCTCCAGGCCCAGCCGGCCAAACTTCCCTCCCCGCGGCCCATCTTCCCTCCTGGCCCGACCGCTCCTAACCCTAGGCCGCGAGCTCCCTGACCCCTCCTCTCGTTTCTCCCCTGTCCGCCGCACCCCTTTGTCCCGATTCCTCTCGAGCTCTCCCTCGCGACCGAACCCCATCGTCCCCTGCCCCGATTGCCTCTCCCTCGAACCCTCGCGCCGGCCCCCTCCGTCGCCGGGGCCGCAGCCCGCCGCATCCTCCAGCGCCGGCCAGGGGCCCCGCCGTCTGCAGCGCCGTGGCCTCCATCTCCAGCGCCACACCGCGCCTCCCTCCGTCCTTGCGCGCCCCATGCCGCTACCTTGCCGCCGCCGGCGACGACCGCCGCGTCGCCCCTCCAGTGCGGGCAACGAGCGCCCCAAGGCCGCCGCTCCAGTCAAGCTCTGCACCGAGTTCTGGTCGCCATCGCCTTCGCCGATGTCGTGCCAAGTTCCACTTCCTCACTGCCTCCTCCTCGCCGGTCGAGCAGCGCTCGACCCCTACCTCTTCGGCGTTGACCCTCGATCGAGCATTGTAGCCGCTCGTGCCGTGGGCCACGACCTCGCCTCGTCGCCATCCTCTCCTCACAGGCGTGTTCCCGAGCGCCTCCTCCGGTGTCCCAAATGGCCAGCTGCGCGGCGCATGCGCCTCCTTGCTGCTGCCTCCGTGAAGCCCGAGTGTTTTTTCTTGTGTGTGCATCGGATCTGCCAAGTTCCTCTTCCAGAGACGCCAAGTGCACGTGCACCTCAAGTACGACTACACCATCAGCGCCTATGGATTCGCCAAGTCCGTCGACAAGTGTACCGGTACCGTCGCAAGTATTGAGACCGGCGAGTCCGAAGACACCAAGTACCACGACATCGACGACATGAACATCTACGATACGAGAACGACGACACAAGACGACGCGACAAGTACCTCTTCGAAAACGGAAACGCCAACGTGTACAACTACCGTTGACCCGGAGATGTTGGTTTCATCAAGTACCTCTCCGAACGTGAACGCCTAGTTCCTCTACGAATCGCGAGAACGGCTACATAACGAGTACCTCTACGGAACGACTACTTCCTCTACGACCCGTGTACCACTACTTCCACTACGTCCCTCGACGACTCGAACCGCTCCGAAAACGAACGTTCCAAAGGTATAACCCCGAGACGATGCCCGAGAATGAATGTTGCTTGTGTTGTATGAAATGTTTTCCTTCTGTGCACCGTGCCCGTTTCGTCCTTTTGTCGTGCTCCTCGGTTGCCTCGTCGCCAACTCGTGGGAACCCGGTGACGGGATCACCCCACCTTTCTTCTTGTTCGACTTGCTCACGCCATCTTTCTTTTGCTCCGATCTCTCAACGGGTTACCGGAACCGAGATGTTGCCGTTGCATCATCTTCGGATCGTTGCCATGGCACCCTTTCCTTCCACCACGGTGACAATACTCCTTATCTCTTCATGTTAACCTTAATTAATAAATTGCATAAACTTGATCATGTCATCCGCATCATGTTAACAACATTAAATGTGTGAATTGTTGGTTGCTTAGAACTGCTAAACATGCTCATGGGGTTTCCCGGAATTGTTGTTGTTATTTTCCGGCCTCATTTAAAATGCCTAAATAGTGTAGTTTTATTATGCTTCACCTCTTGCCATGTTAACCAACATTTAATCTTGTCTTGTAAATAAACGAGAGTCAATTAAATAATTAAATGTGGTGTTTCATCAATATGCAACTCGTTGCATATTGAGCTCCACTTAACTTGTAGTCTTGTTTGTGCACATTGCCATGCCATGCATAATTAAACCGGACATGCATCATACTTGGTTGTGCATCGTATGCCATGTTTATGATATGTGTGTTTACCGTGTTGTTTGCTTCTTTCCGGTTGCTTCTCTTGTTAGCTTCGGTTTCGTTCCGGAGTTGTGAGGCTTCTTCTTCGTCTACTTCTTGGATCCGTTCTTCTCCCTTGCGGAATCCCAGGCAAGATGAACATACCCTTGGATACCTTTACTACCATTGCCATGCTTAGTTGTCTCGATGCTATCGTTACATGTCGCGCTACCCATCTTTTATTGTCTGCCCTCTCCTTGTTGCCATGAAACCTCTAACCTTTGACACCTTCCTAGCAAAACCACTGTTTGGCTATGTTACCCGCTTGCTCAGCCCCTCTTATAGTGTTGTTAGTTGCAGGTGAAGATGAAGCTCGTTCCAGGAGGGAACTTGTTGTTGGAATATCACAATATCTATTATTATTATTATTAACACACCTATATACTGGGCATGGGTGGAAGGCTTGGCCTTTTGCTCGGTGTTTTGTTCCACTCATGCCACCTTAGGCGCCGATAAACCGGCATTATGTTCCTTGATTTTGCGTTCCTTACACGATGGGTGGATGGGGACCCCTTGACAGTTCGACTTTGAATAAAACTCCTCCAGCAAGGCCCAACATTGGTTTTAATTTGCTCATAATAACAACTTAATTAATTAATTAATTGCATAGGGGGTCATGTCCCCGGGTTCTTAATTCTACATAACAGGGGGGGCCAGTGCTGATGGTGTTGGTCCCAAATTAGAGCCACTTGCGGTACCACCCAGTTATCTGGGGTCTTCGGTTACTGTACGTAGCGCTCATCCGGACGTGGCCTGAGACGAGATGCGCGCGGCTACCATCAGGGTGTCGGCACGCCGGGAGGTCTTGCTGGACTTGTTTTACCATTGTCGAAATGTCTTGTGCACCGGGATGCCGAGCCTGATCGGATTTCCCTAAGATAAGGGGTGATGATATTATATTTATCACTTCAGCTAATCGTGAGAGCTTGTGATGGGCTAAGTTGGGACACCCCTGCAGGGTTATAATCTTTTGAAAGCCGTGCCCGCGGTTATGTGGCAGATTGGAATTTGTTAATGTCCGGTTGTAGAAAACTTGACAGATGATCCGAAGTAAAACACACAACTGTGTGAGTAACCGTGACTGTCTCTTTTCACTTTGAGAAGAGAACACGGTGGGGTTATGTTTGACTCGTAGGTAGTTCAGGATCTTTAGCGATCACTACTAGTTGCGACCGTTTGCGTAGATGCTCATCTTATTCTTGTACTCATAAGCTAGCCACCATATTATTCTTAGCCACTGCTGCAACCTCACCACTTTACCTCCTCCTACCCATAAAGCTTTGCTAGTCTTGATACCCATGGTTATGGGATTGCTGAGTCCTCGTGGCTCACAGATACTACAACACCAAATGCAGGTTCAGCCGAGAATGATGCAGGAGCTGGTTCAAGTACTTCACTGAGAGCTCGAAGAAGAGTTTGGCCGTATGCGTGTGACGTTTTCGACGATCAGTAGTGGTTTCTACTAGGGGCGATTCTGACCTGTGCCTTTATGTTGTTTTGGTATCTTTCTTTTGGATCTTTGCCCGTAGTCGGGTTGTGATGTTCTGAATGATGTTTTGCTTATGAAATGTATTGCGTGAAGTGGCGAGTGTAAGCCAACTATCTCCTTTTGCAATTTAATCCCTCTTTTACATGAGTCGTGCAAAGATACCAAACTTGAGATCATTCCAGAATGGGCTCATACCTTTAAGTCGTGCCTCGACGCGTAGGAGGTATAGTCCCATCCTGGGCATTACAAGTTGGTATTCAGAGCCTTCTCCGACCTAGAAGCCCCCACTGATTGATCGAATCATTGACGGTTGAGTCTAGGCACACACTGAAAATGTTTTGAGTCCTATATATATATCGGAGAGTAGGATTTCTTTTGCTCCTCATCTCTTTTCACTCTGGTGAGGACTCCTGACGATTACTTTTATCTCTTCTACTTTCAAAAATGCACCAATTTTTTTAGGATCTCGCGAGTATTGTTTGGATTGTTTCGATGTCTTTGCGACGAGAACATTGTTCTCGATGCCTCCTGTCATTAGGGGTTGTGGCAGTGTCCCGGGGAGTTGAGCTCCGAGGTGTTGTCGTCACAAATCCATCGCATCAGTTCTAGAATACTTAAGACGGCCGACATCGAAAACTCTCCTATGCGGTTAGTGGCAAGATAACCCCGACATCACCCAGTACTGGGGAGGTAGTTCGGGAGTATTGCCATAGATTGTATAGTGGATGCGTTTCGTAGGTCCGAGGTAAACGGTTTCCGAGAACAACTGGTTATGTGTTGAAGGATGGATACAGCTGGATGTAGGATTAGAGTTGAGTGCGCGGTGCTTCCCCTGTATCCCCAACACCTGATTGCATAACTGGAAACTTTCGGAAATTAATAGGTGGGTCATCCAGTAGTTCTAGGCATTCTTCCAACGAGTGCATGATATGAAGTTCGGGGTTCTACATTGAGTGAAGTGGTTTATGGCCGTTGTTCCGATCGGGAGTTGCATCTTAAACGGTCCTTGGCTATGCTGATCCGGGGATTGCAAAACCCTTTTGTAAAATGTTCCATGAGCTTTCAGCACGAATATGTCGAACGAAGCTTCTATCTTGTATTTGTTCTTCTGCTCCTTGTTGCTTTTATTTATCTTTTGTTCTCTCAAGTGTCTTCTCGTCAAGTTGATGTACCTACAGAATTCATTCGTTCAATTCTCTGTCCAGATGATATTGTGAAGATTATGTTGCAACATATCTATCCGTTGTTTTCGTTTGATTCTGGTATTCGAGTTGCTTCCATGTCAAATGTTGATTCCATACCTTCCTAATCGGTGTTCTCATATTTCTATGGGAGTGCTAATTCTTCTTGACCATCGAGAGTTTCATGTTAATCCTCTTTCAACCGGTGTGCCTTCTATTCAAGTTTCCATACGGACGTCGTTGAGAAATCTGACGATCTGTCTGTTTTCATTTGTCCCAAGTTGTCTTTGTTTCCCCGCCCTCCCACCCTTCTTCTTCTTGGAGCCAGAAATTCTCAAATGAAGTATCCATTTTATTCACGTGAGGTTTCTCATTCTTTTCCTTCAATGTTCTTATCCGGTGATTTATCGTGAAGATGCTCAAGAACTCCAAGTTCATCATTCTTTTGTTCTCAAATTCTGCCGGTGGATGTAATTCAAGAATTCGGTGTTGATCTTATCCTTTTCCTCTTTTCACAATGCTTTCTTATTCCGGTGCACCAATTAATCATTCTCCTCTTGCTATTCATATCCGGAGTGTTGAAGATACCTCAGAAGATTCGTGTTTCCATTCTTAATCCGTTCAACCTATTTTGAGGATTGTCATCTTATTCAAGCCATTTAATTCAACCGGTGCAATATCTCTTAAGCAATCTTTTCAACGGTGATTTCTTTAGTAGGCCCTAACCCACAGGTCTTTTTCCAGGATCTTACCTGACTCTTCTAATTATTTTCCGGAGTTATTCTGAAATTCTTTTCAAAGTGTGACGTAAGAATGATTTCCATCAGTCACATGCCTTCTCCAAGCTTGTTTTCAATTATTTCCATCTTTAGCTCCACCTTCCTCTTATTCGTCCGAAGTATCTCGAAATTCTTCATGACATTTCTCGTCTTCATTCTCAACATCTGAAGACCGAAGAAGAGTTTCTCTTAAATCTTGGCCGTCCTCTTGAAGATTCGTGGTTCTAGCTTCATGACATCCTCATTATTGTTTCGATTATGAGGAGTTATTTTCATACACGTCCGAAGCATTTCATGAATTCTTTTCTTTGTGTTCCTCCGAAGGCCATCATTTCAGAATATTTCTTCGTTCTCAGTTTTCAACTTCGTTCTCCAAATATTTTTCATTGATGCCTCTTCGTTCGGCTCCATATTCTTACGGTGGTTCTTTCAAGATTACCCTTCCGTTGTTTTCGTTTTAATTCATTTGTTCTTTTCATAATCCTACCGGTGCTTCGTTGAAGATTTATCCAAGGTTGTGCTAGATCTCTCTCTCAACCCTTTCCAACGAGAATAAGTAGTATGCCAAATTCGTTGCTTGTCATCAATTTAATTTGGTGAAGGATAAGCATACAATAAATCTTATTATTATTTCCCCGAGGTGACTAATCTCTTTTTCCAGAGTTTGTTCATCATATCATATTCTCGGTCCTAAGTTGTTCATCTTGTTTTTTCGGAGCTTCAAGTTATTTCAATTATATCATTTAAAAGCTCCATCTAATTCATCGCAGGCTTTGAATCTTATTATTTTCATCTTTCACTTCTCATGCTTTCATTACCGGAGTTTTCATGGTGGTTCATCATGTTTTAATTCATCCTCGAAGTCTTCATCAAGATTCTTGTTGGAGGAGCTCAAATATTTCTTCTTCTTGCATTTTGAATTGCAATCCTTTCTACCTTATCTTATCAGATGGTGTTATGTCATTCTTGACAATTCCTTCATGTTTCATGATTCACGAGTTGTCGGGAATGAGATATTTAAAACCATCATTTCTTTCTCTTTAGGAGATCCTTTCAACCCCTCATTTTTTATCTCTTGGAGTTATCTTCGGTTGTATTTCACCTAAAGCTTTCCCTAAGGATTGTTGCTATTATGGTGCTTATAATTGACCCAAGTTCTTCATTTATCATTCCGGTGAATTAAGTTTATTCGTCTCCTTGTTGATCTCAATCCAATCAAATGTTTTCGTCAGTGGCTGGTTGTCACCTCTTAATTTTGAGATGTTTTCCATAAGCCCACATCAAGCTTATTCTTTTCGTTGTTGATTTTCCAACAACTCTGTTCAACCCATCTTTGTAAGGATGCTCTTTCAAATTCAGTTGTGGGAGAAGTTGTCATTTTCTTCTCCATACATTTCTTTCATTGATTTATATGCTATTCTTTCATTCCGGAGGCATTGTGATGTTGCTCTCTCCAAACCATCTTATCGTTTTATCGAGATCATGTTCTTTCCCTTGCTTATCATTTAACCGGAGTGTTGTATTTTTCATTCAAGTTCCTTCATCTTATCAAGTTTTAACTCTTTTTTTTAACCGGAGTGCTATCTGAAATCATTCTTAACCTTGTGCCATTCTTTTAATTGTTTCGGAGGCAATATGTTGTTGATTTCATCAAGTATCATTCCATCTCCTCAAGTTCTTGTTCAATTCCTTACATTTTTCAGTCGGAGTGCTGTCCAAATTCTATCATTCTTATTCCTTGGCTATACCGTTGCAGTTTCATATTCTTTTGGTTCGTAAGCTCTCGTCTAATGTCTTTCAACCTACAAGGTTCTCATTGTGTTCCTTGTTCCTCTTTTACCGGAGTGTTTTCTTCTTCGTCCATCTATGTTGCGGTATTCTCTATTCAACTTGTTTAACCTCTCAAGGTTCATGGTTTCACTCGTCTGTCAAAGAAGCAACTTTGTTTTACCTCTTCTTTTTCGTTTCTATCCGCTGCTATCTCTAGGATCTCGGGTCGAGATCCTCTGTTAGTGTGGGAGAGTTGTGACGCCTGAAGACCGACGTCCCAGAAGATTCCAGAAGATTCCAGATGTTCCGGGTTTCCCGTGTGTTTCTTTTGTGCTTGCTTTATTTATTTTGCATTGCATCTTGTCATCATGCCATCATGTCATTAATCTTTGCATCTCAACCTAAATAAATTGTGTGGACCTTCGGTCCATTTAAATCGAGGGAAGTGTGTTTTCTCTTTATAACATACCCTCCTAATATTAGGGAGCTATATTAATTATTCCATTGCTTCGGAATCACCAACACACACTTGCATATTTTCCCCATGCCTCTTAATTCAAGTTTCACCGTCAAAAACCTTCCCTATATTTCTTTTCTCGTTTATCGAGGTTCTTCCAGAAACCCTCCAACAATTTTAATTAAATTCCTTACATTTTTGTGAGTCGAGGGAATTTTACCCTATGCCCATATTCCGCCTCTATCCTCTCCTTTTGCCTTTCTCTTTTTTTTAAAAAAAACAGCAGACCCCTTTTTATTCTATTTTTTCCAGCCTCCAGGCCTCCTTTGGCCCAGGCCTCCAGGCCAAGCCGGCCAAACTTCCCTCCCCGCGGCCCATCTTCCCTCCTGGCCCGACTGCTCCTAACCCTAGGCCGCGAGCTCCCCGACCCCTCCTCTCGTTCCTCCCCTGTCCGCCGCACCCCTTCGTCTCGATTTCTCTCGAGCTCTCCCTCGCGACCGAACCCCATCGTCCCCTGCCCTGATTCCCTCTCCCTCGAACCCTCGCGCCGGCCCCCTCCGTCGCTAGGGCCGCAGCACGCTGCATCCTCCAGCGCCGGCCAGGGGCCCCACCGTCCGCAGCGCCGTGGCCTCCATCTCCAGCGCCACACCGCGCCTCCCTCCGTCCTTGCGCGCCCCAGGCCGCTGCCTTGCCGCCGCCGACGACGACCGCCGCGTCGTCCCCTCCAGCGCGGGCAACGAGCGCCCCAAGGCCGCCGCTCCAGTCAAGCTCCGCACCGAGTTCCGGTCGCCATCGCCTTCGCCGATGTCGTGCCAAGTTCCACTTCCTCACTGCCTCCTCTTCGCCGGTCGAGCAGCGCTCGACCCCTGCCTCTTCGGTGTTGACCCTCGATCGAGCGTTGTAGCCGCTCGTGCCGTGGGCCACGACCTCGCCTCGTCGCCATCCTCTCCTCACAGGCGTGTTCCCGAGCGCCTCCTCCGGCGTCCGAAATGGCCAGCTGCGCGGCGCATGCGCCTCCTTGCTGCTGCCTCCGTGAAGCCCGAGTGTTTTTTTCTTTTGTGTGCATCGGATCTGCCAAGTTCCTCTTCCAGAGACGCCAAGTGCACATGCACCTCAAGTACGACTACACCACCATCAGCGCCTATGGATTCGCCAAGTCCGTCGACAAGTGTACCGGTACCGTCGCAAGTATTGAGACCGGCGAGTCCAAAGACACCAAGTACCACGACATCGACGACATGAACATCTACAATACGAGAACGACGACACAAGACGACGCGACAAGTACCTCTTCGAAAACGGACGCCAACGTGTACAACTACCGTCGCCCCGAAGATGTTGGTCTCATCAAGGACCTCTCCGAACGTGAACGCCTACTTCCTCTACGAATCACGAGAACGGCTACATAACGAGTACCTCTACGGAACGACTACTTCCTCTACGACCCGTGTACCACTACTTCCACTACTTCCCTCGACGACTCGAACCGCTCCGAAAACGAACGTTCCGAAGGTATAACCCCGAGACGATGCCCGAGAACGAATGTTGCTTGTGTTGTATGAAATGTTTTCCTTGTGTGCACCGTGCCCGTTTCGTCCTTTTGTCGTGCTCCTCGGTTGCCTCGTCGCCAACTCGTGGGAACCCGGTGACGGGATCACCCCACCTTTCTTCTTGTTCGACTTGCTCACGCCATCTTTCTTTTGCTCCGATCTCTCAACGGGTTACCAGAACCGAGATGTTGCCGTTGCATCATCTTCGGATCGTTGCCATGGCACCCTTTCCTTCCACCACGGCGACAATACTCCTTATCTCTTCATGTTAACCTTAATTAATAAATTGCATAAACTTGATCATGTCATCCGCATCATGTTAACAACATTAAATGTGTGAATTGTTGGTTGCTTAGAATTGCTAAACATGCTCATGGGGTTTCCCAGAATTTTTGTTGTTATTTTCCGGCCTCATTTAAAATGCCTAAATAGTGTAGTTTTATTATGCTTCACCTCTTGCCATGTTAACCAACATTTAATCTTGTCTTCTAAATAAACGACAGTCAATTAAATAATTAAATGTGGTGTTTCGTCAATATGCAACTCGTTGCATATTGAGCTCCACTTAACTTGTAGTCTTGTTTGTGCACATTGCCATGCCATGCATAATTAAACCGGACATGCATCATACTTGGTTGTGCATCGTATGCCATGTTTATGATATGTGTGTTTACCGTGTTGTTTGCTTCTTTCCGGTTGCTTCTCTTGTTAGCTTCGGTTTCGTTCCGGAGTTGTGAGGCTTCTTCTTCGTCTACTTCTTGGATCCGTTCTTCTCCCTTGCGGAATCCCAGGCAAGATGAACATACCCTTGGATACCTTTACTACCATTGCCATGCTTAGTTGTCTCGATGCTATCGTTACATGTCGCGCTACCCATCTTTTATTGTCTGCCCTCTCCTTGTTGCCATGAAACCTCTAACCTTTGACACCTTCCTAGCAAAACCATTGTTTGGCTATGTTACCCGCTTGCTCAGCCCCTCTTATAGCGTTGTTAGTTGCAGGTGAAGATGAAGCTCGTTCCAGGAGGGAACTTGTTGTTGGAATATCACAATATCTATTATTATTATTATTAACACACCTATATACTGGGCATGGGTGGAAGGCTTGGCCTTTTGCTCGGTGTTTTGTTCCACTCATGCCACCTTAGGTGCCGATAAACCGGCATTATGTTCCTTGATTTTGCGTTCCTTACACGATGGGTGGATGGGGACCCCTTGACAGTTCGACTTTGAATAAAACTCCTCCAGCAAGGCCCAACATTGGTTTTAATTTGCTCATAATAACAACTTAAATAATTAATTAATTGCATAGGGGGTCATGTCCCCGGGTTCTTAATTCTACATAACAGGGGGGGCCAGTGCTGATGGTGTTGGTCCCAAATTAGAGCCACTTGCGGTACCACCCAGTTATCTGGGGTCTTCGGTTACTGTACGTAGCGCTCATCCGGACGTGGCCTGAGACGAGATGCGCGCGGCTACCATCAGGGTGTCGGCACGCCGGGAGGTCTTGCTGGACTTGTTTTACCATTGTCGAAATGTCTTGTGCACCGGGATGCCGAGCCTGATCGGATTTCCCTAAGATAAGGGGTGATGATATTATATTTATCACTTCAGCTAATCGTGAGAGCTTGTGATGGGCTAAGTTGGGACACCCCTGCAGGGTTATAATCTTTCGAAAGCCGTGCCCGCGGTTATGTGGCAGATTGGAATTTTTTAATGTCCGGTTGTAGAAAACTTGACAGATGATCCGAAGTAAAACACACAACTGTGTGAGTAACCGTGACTGTCTCTTTTCACTTTGAGAAGAGAACACGGCGGGGTTATGTTTGACTCGTAGGTAGTTCAGGATCTTTAGCGATCACTACTAGTTGCGACCGTTTGTGTAGATGCTCATCTTATTCTTGTACTCGTAAGCTAGCCACCATATTATGCTTAGCCGCTGCTGCAACCTCACCACTTTACCTCCTCCTACCCATAAAGCTTTGCTAGTCTTGATACCCATGGTTATGGGATTGCTGAGTCCTCGTGGCTCACAGATACTACAACACCAGATGCAGGTTCAGTCGAGAATGATGCAGGAGCTGGTTCAAGTACTTCACTGGGAGCTCGAAGAAGAGTTTGGCCGTATGCGTGTGACGTTTTCGACGATCAGTATTGGTTTCTACTAGGGGCGATTCTGACCTGTGGCTTTATGTTGTTTTGGTATCTTTCTTTTGGATCTTTGCCCGTAGTCGGGTTGTGATGTTCTGAATGATGTTTTGCTTATGAAATGTATTGCGTGAAGTGGTGAGTGTAAGCCAACTATCTCCTTTTTCAATTTAATCCCTCTTTTACATGAGTCGTGCAAAGATACCAAACTTGAGATCATTCCAGAATGGGCTTATACCTTTAAGTCGTGCCTCGACACGTAGGAGGTATAGTCCCATCCTGGGCATTACATCAAGCTTTGTAGACAGTAACATTACCATCAGCGTTAGTCTTCCTCTTAAAGATCCATTTATTTTCAATGGCTTGCCGATCATTGGGCAAGTCAACCAAAGTCCACACTTTGTTCTCATACATGAATCCCATCTCAGATTTCATGGCCTCAAGCCATTTTGCGGAATCTGGGCTCATCATCACTTCCTCATTGTTCGTAGGTTCGTCATGGTCTAGTAACACGACTTCCAGAATAGGGTTACCATACCACTCTGGTGTGGAACATGCTCTGGTTTACCTACAAGGTTCAGTAGCAACTTGATCTGAAGTTTCATGATCATCATCATTAACTGATTTCTGTGATGAACTACTTTCCAATTAGGGAGAAGGTACAAATACCTCATCAAGTTCTACTTTCCTCCCACTCACTTCTTTCAAGAGAAACTCCTTCTCTAGAAAGGATCCATTCTTAGCAACGAATATCTTGCCTTCGGATTTGTGATAGAAGGTGTACCCAACAGTTTCCTTTGGGTATCCTTTGAAGACACATTTCTCCGACTTGGGTTCGAGCTTATCAGGTTGAAGCTTTTTCACATAAGCATCGTAGCCCAAACTTTAAGAAAGGACAACTTGGATTTCTTGCCAAACCACAGTTCATAAGGCGTCGTCTCAACAGATTTAGATGGTGCCCTATTTAACGTGAATGCAGCTGTCTCTAATGCATAAACCAAAACTTTAGTGGCAAATCGGCAAGAGACATCATAGAACGCACCATATCTAATAAAGTACGGTTACGACGTTTAGACACACCATTCTGCTGTGGTGTTCCAGGTGGCATGAGCTATGAAACTATTCCACATTGTTTCAAATGAAGACCAAACTCATGACTCCAAATATTCGCCTTCGCGATCAGATCGTAGAAATTTTATTTTCTTGTTACGATGATTCTCTACTTCACTCTGAAATTCTTTGAACTTTTCAAATGTTTCAGACTTGTGTTTCATCAAGTAGATATACCCATATCTGCTCAAATCATCTATGAAGGTCGGAAAATAACGATACCCGCTGCGAGCATCAACACTCATTGGTCTGCATACATCAGTATGTATTATTTCCAATAAGTCACTTGCTCACTCCATGGTTCCGGAGAACGGAGTTTTAGTCATCTTGTCCATGAGCCATGGTTCGCAAGCATCAAATGATTCATAATCAAGTGATTCCAAAAGTCCATAAGCATGGAGTTTCTTCATGCGCTTTACACCAATATGACCTAAACGGCAGTGCCACAAGTATGTTGCACTATCATTATCAACTCTGCATCTTTTGGCTTCAATATTATGAATATGTGTATTACTACGATCGAGATTCAATAAACCATTCACCTTGGGTGCATGACCATAGAAGGTTTTATTCATGTAAACAGAATAACAATTATTCTCTCACTTAAATGAATAACCGTATTCAATAAACACGATCCAATCTTGTTCATGCTCAACGCAAACACCAAATAACATTTATTTTAGGTTTAACACTAATCCCGAAAGTACAGGGAGTGTGCGATGATGATCATATCAATATGGGAACTACTTCCAACACACATTGTCATCTCACCCTCAACTAGTCTCCGTTTATTCTGCAACTCCTGTTTCGAGTTACCAATCTTAGCAACCGAACAAGTATCTAATACCGAGGGGCTACTATGAACACTAGTGAGGTACACATCAATAACATGTATATCAAATATACCTTTGTTCATTTTGCCATCCTTCTTATCCGCCAATTATTTAGGGAACTTCCGCTTCCAATGACCATTTCCTTTGCAGTAGAAGCACTCAGTTTCAGGCTTAGGTCCAGCTTTGGGCTTCTTCACGAGAGTGACAACTTGTTTGCCATTATTCTTGAAGTTCCCTTTCTTCCCCTTGCCCCTTTTTGAAACTAGTGATCTTGTTAGCCATCAACAATTGATGCTCTTTCTTCATTTCTACCTTCATTGATTTCAGCATCACGAAGAGCTCGGGAATCATTTTCGTCATCCCTTGCATATTATAGTTCATCATGAAGTTCTAGTAACTTGGTGATAGTGACTAGAGAACTCTGTCAATCACTATATTATCTGGAAGATTAACTCCCACTTGATTCAAGCGATTGTAGTACTCGGACATTCTGAGTACATGCTCACTGTTTGAGCTATTCTCCTCCATCTTGTAGGCCAAGTAATTGTCAGGGGTCCCATACCTCTCGACACGGGCATGATTCTGAAATACTGATTTCAACTCTTGGAACATCTCATATGCTCCATGGCGTCCAAAAAGTCTTTGGTGCCCCGATTCTAAGCCGTAAAGCATGGTGCACCTAAACTATCAAGTAGTCATCATACCAAACTTTTCAAATGTTCATAATGTCTGCATCTGCTCCTGCAATAGGTCTGTCACCTAGCGGTGCATCAAGGACATAATACTTCTGTGCAGCAATGAGGATAATCCTCAGATCACGGACCTAGTCCGCATCATTGCTACTAACATCTTTCAACTTAGTTTTCTCTAGGAACATATCAAAACATAGGGGAGCTACAACGCGAGCCATTGATCTACAACATAATTTGAAAATACTATCAGGACAAAGTTCATGATAAATTAAAGTTCAATTAATCATATTACTAAAGAACCCCCACTTAGATAGACGTCCCTAAAGTCATCTAAATGATCACGTGCTCCGTATCAACTAAACCATCTCCGATCATCACGTGAGATAGAGTAGTTTTCAACGATGAACATCTTATGTTGATCATATCTACTATATGATTCACGCTCGACCTTTCGGTCTCCAGTGTTCCGAGGCCATGTATGTACATGCTAGGCTCGTCAAGTTTAACCCGAGTATTCTGCATGTGCAAAACTGTCTTACACCCGTTGTATTTCAACGTAGAGCTTATCACACCCGATCATCACGTGGTGTCTCGGCACGACGAACTGTCGCAATGGTGCATACTCAGGGAGAACACATGTACCTTGCAATTTTTGTAAGGGATCATCTTATAATGCTACCGCGTACTAAGCAAAATAAGAAGCATAATAAGATAAACATCACATGCAATCAAAATATGTGACATGATATGGCCATCATCATCTTGTGCTTTTGATCTCCATCTCCAAAGCATCATCATGATCTCCATCGTCACCGGCTTGACACCATGATCTTCATCGTAGCGTCGTGGTTGTCTCGCCAACTATTGCTACTACTACTATCGCTAACTCATAGTGATAAAGTAAATCAATTACATGGCTTTCGCAATTCATACAATACAGAGACAACCATAAGGCTCCTGCCAGTTGCCGATAATTTACCAAACATGATCATCTCATACAATAACGTATAACTCATCACGTCTTGACCATATCACATCACAACATGCCCTGCAAAAACAAGTTAGACGTCCTCTACTTTGTTGTTGCAAGTTTTACGTGGCTGGTACGGGCTTAGCAAGAACCTTTCTTACCTACACATCAAAACCACAATGATTTTTCGTCAAGTGTGTTGTTTTAACCTTCAACAAGGACCGGGCGTAGTCACACTCGATTCAACTAAAGTTGGAGAAACAGACACCCACTAGCCACCTGTGTGCGAAGTACGGCGGTAGAACTAGTCTTATGAACGCGGTCATGTAATGTCAGTCTGGGCCGCTTCATCCAACAATACCGCCGAATCAAAGTATGACATGCTGGTAAGTAGTATGAGTATTATCGCCCACAACTCATTGTGTTCTACTCGTGCATATCATCTACACATAGACCTGGCTCATGATGCCACTGTTGGGGAACATAGTATTTCAAAAAAAATCCTACGATCACGCAAGATCTATTTAGGAGAAGCATAACAACGAGCGAGGAGAGTGTGTACACGTACCCTCGTAGACCGAAAGCGGAAGCGTTTAGTAACGCGGTTGATGTAGTCGAACGTCTTCGCGATCCAACCGATCAAGCACCGAACGGACGACACCTCGGCGATCTGCACACGTTCAGCTCGGTGACGTGCCTCGAACTCTTGATCCAGTTGAGGCCGAGGGAGAGTTTTGTCAGCACGAGGGCATGGTGATGGTGTTGATGAAGTTACTGACACAGGGCTTCGCCTAAGCACTGCGATAATATGACTGAGGTGTGTAACAGTGGAGGGGGGCACCGCACACAGCTGAAACAATTGTCAACTTGTGTCTATGGGGTGCCCCCTCCCCCACGTATATAAAGGAGGGAGGGAGGAGGAGGGCCGGCCATTGGGGGGGCGCCCAAGGGAGGAGGATTCCTACTCCTAGTAGGAGTAAGTTTCCTCATTTCCTAGTCCTGCTAGGAAAACGGAGGAAAGAGGAGAAGGAGAGAAGGAAGGAGGGGGCCGGCCCCCTAAGCCCTAAACCAATTCGGTTTGGGCCTAGGGGGGAGCCCCACATCTTGCTTGCTGCCCTTTTTCTCCACTAGGGCCCAATAAGGCCCATAGACTCCCTGCGGGGTTCCGGTAACCTCCCGGTACTCCGAAAAATACCCGATACACTTCGGAACCCTTCCGATGTCCGAATATAACCTTCCAATATATCAATCTTCATGTCTCGACCATTTCGATACTCCTCGTCATGTGCATGATCTCATCCGGGACTCCGAACAACCTTCGGTACATCAAAACACATAAACTCATAATATCGATCGTCATCGAACGTTAAGAATGCGGACCCTACGGGTTCGAGAACTATGTAGACATGACCGAGACACATCTCCGGTTAATAATCAATAGCGGAATCTTGATGCTCATATTGGTTCATACATATTCTATGAAGATCTTTATCGGTCAAACCGCATAACAACATACGTTGTTCCCTTTGTCATCGATATGTTACTTGCCCGAGATTCGATCGTCGATATCACCATACCTAGTTCAATCCCGTTATAGGCAAGTGTCTTTACTCGTTCTGTAATACATCATCTCGTGACTAACTCATTAGTCTTTTTCTTGCAAGGCTTATGAGTATTATCGAGAGGGCCTAGAGATACCTCTCCGACACTCGGAATGACAAATCCTAATATTGATCTATGCCAACACCACAAACACTTTCGCAAACACCTGTAGAGCATCTTTATAATCACACAGTTACATTGTGATTTTGATAGCACACAAGGTGTTCCTCCGGTATTCGGGAGTTGCATAATCTCATAGTCAGAGGAACATGTATAAGTCATGAAGAAAGCAATAGCAATAAAACTAAACGATCATTATGCTAAGCTAACGGATGGGTCATGTCCATCACATCATTCTCCTAATGATCTGACCCCGTTCATCAAATGACAACACATGTCTATGGTTAGGAAACT
The DNA here is from genome assembly GCA_902687465.1 of Secale cereale. Lineage (NCBI taxonomy): Eukaryota > Viridiplantae > Streptophyta > Magnoliopsida > Poales > Poaceae > Secale > Secale cereale. The sequence goes on along the minus strand of LR738713.1, from coordinate 180,296,914 downwards.
TAACCATCTTTTATTAACGAGCTAGTCTAGTAGAGGCATACTAGGGACACTGTAAGGGCATATTTCTCCCTAAGTAGTTTTGGTGATTGATGACAATGCTTTTGCGGAATAATCGTGTGCACTGAGCTTTTCAGATATATCTCACATAGGCACAAGATGATTAAGTGCCCCTCGGAACCTATGGAAGACGGTGTTTCCTTTTGTTTCTTTTCGGTGGAATTGAGTCATAAGAAACCCATACTATTAAGACGGGGTCCGCTTTAGAAAGGTTTTGGTGGAATCAACACGTACACGTCTATTCATTCGCACAACCTTTCCTTTGCTTCTCTGGAGCTCCGGCTATTTTCCTTGTCGGTACAAAAACAGTGGCATCCTACTACTACCACTGCTTGGCATGCGGTAGTACCGCTCAAAGTATGCGGTAGTACCGCACGGCCCCACGGTAGTACCGCTTCAGGGCTACAGTAGTACCGCACTATGCGGTAGTACCGTACCATGGACACGGTAGTACCGTGTGACAGGCCCAGCGTCGTAACTAGTACGTTAGTAGGCGCGGAAGTAATTTTTTACTTCCGCGTCCTACGCGGTAGTACCGCTTCATGCAAGCGGTAGTACCGTGTCGGGTTTTTGCAACGACCATAACTCCGCGGATGTAGCCGTGGATGTATTTTATTTAGTTTGTGCTTCTCCTGGGCCAGTCTGACCCTTCCTTGCGGTAGTACCGCAAGGACGTGCGGTAGTACCGCTCCGGTGGTACTACCACCCGAAGCTTTAACGCAACAGGGCTAGTACCGGCTTGTACCGCGCCAGCGGTAGTACCGCACCCCGAGCGGTAGTACCGTTGGGCCGTGCGGTAGTACCGCAACTTATGTGCGGTAGTACCGCGCTCTGCGGGCAGATTTGTGGGATAACGGTTGGATTTTCCCTCCCACTATATATAGGGAGTCTTCTTCCCCAAGAAGACTTACCTCTTCCTCCCCAAGCTCCATTGTTGCTCAAAGCTCCATTTCCGCCTGATCTCTCTCCCTAGCCAATCAAACTTGTTGATTTCCTCGGGATTGCTTGAGAAGGCATCGATCTACACTTCCACCAAGAGATATTTGATTCCCCCCACTAATCCCTTGCGGATCTTATTACTCTTAGGTGTTTGAGCACCCTAGACGGTTGAGGTCACCTCGGAGCCATATTCCATTGTGGTGAAGCTTCGTGGTGTCGTTGGGAGCCTCCAATTCGGTTGTGGAGATTTCCCCAACCTTGTTTGTAATGGTTCAGTCGCCGCCTTCAAGGGCAGCACTAGTGAAATCACGGCACCTCGCATTGTGTGAGGGCGTGAGGAGAATACGGTGGCCCTAGTGGCTTCTTGGGGAGCATTGTGCCTCCACACCGCTCCAACGGAGACGTACTTC
>LR738713.1:180282279-180295498 GCA_902687465.1 Secale cereale | reverse complement strand
GTTTAAATTGGTTAAGAAAAGCTAAGAATTGTTACTTGCCTATTCACCCCCCCCCCCTCTAGTCAACCATATCGATCATTTCAATTGGTATCAAAGCCTCGTCTCTTTATAAGGACTTTACCGTCCAAAGAGTATGGGTGACAACGTAGTCGAGACGGAGGGACACTCCGGTGGAACTCCGTCCTTGCCTACGTCCGATGGGGGAACCGCGGCCTCTCGTGAGGAGTTCAATGTGGCAATGGACACATTGAAAGAATCACTAGCGACCGAGGTCAAAGGCATGTTTAAGGAATTACTTGAGGGACTCAAATTATCCACCACACTGTTGGAAGTGGTTCGTCCCGCTACCAACGTGTCAGAGGCTATTCCGGACAAGGGAGAAGCTAATAGTGAGCAAGTCCCGGTAACTAAGATGGGGAGTGGAATTTTTTCCCACTCCGCTCCTCCTACCCACTATGGAGGACCCGTTCCTACTCCGCATTTAAATTCCATTGGTCCTCCTCCTAAGTTTGTGAAAAAATCTGATTTTGCTACTTGGATGTTTCGCTTTAGATGTCATTTAAATCATTGTTCTACTAATCTTTGGAGAATCATTGAGCAAGGTTTCTACCCACATGATCCCGACAACTTAACTCCGAGAGAAGCTGTGGATCATCAATTCAACGAGTTTGTTCTTTGCATACTTCAAGATGCTATCCCTCCCGAAGATATTGCACATCTTCGACCCTTCACCGTGGCCAAGGAAGCATGGGAGCATGTTGGCTCCATGTACAAGGGAAGCGCAAGCATTCAACGCTCAAACTATGAAGTTCTGCAAGATGAAGCTGATGAGTTTGCTATGATCGAAGATGAAGATCCCCGTGAACTTTATCGGAGATTAACCACTCTTGCAGTTTCACTTTGAGATCATGGGAGCAAGGACACGGATGACAATTGGATCAAACGCAAGTTTCTCAAGGCCATGATGCCTTACCACAAGGCCATGTCCTTCGTCATTCGCCAAAGACCGGACTTCCACACTTTGTCATCAAGTGAAGTGTTGGATGAGTTCGTTGCCATGAGGATCTTGGACAAGACCGTCGACAATGCGGTTTTAAGAGCTCAACGATCAAAGAAGCCTAACCTTGCCTTAAAGGCCAAGGCTTGTGTGGAAGAAGAGGAGGAAGAGGATGACGATGATAGTTGCCCCGAGGACACCAAATATGCCTATCATGAGCACATGGCTCTTGCATCACGGCAATTTTGGGGCAACAAGAAGAATTCAAGGCCCAACTTCAACAAGAACAACTCAAGTGGCAACAAGGGCAAGCAACGAGTGAGGACGTGCTTCAACTATGGGAATGTGAGCCACTTTGTTGTAGATTGCCCATATGAGAAAGGAGAAGACTATGGAGGCAAGCATATCCGAAAGGACAAGGCCAAGTATTATCCCAACAAGAACAACCTCAACAAGAAGACCCCTCCCAAAGGGTTGGTGGCCCAAGAAGAATATGTTGAGGATGATGATGATGATGAAGATGATGAGATGGTCACCATGGCCACCATTGCTATTGCAACTACTCCACGCTCATCTCTCTTTGACTCACCAAATGAGGACATCACCGCCAAGTGCCTCATGGCTAAGGCCACCAACAAGGTAACTCCCAACATCAACACTACCATCACCTATAATCCTTCATTGATGGATTGTATTGATGAGAGTAAGGAGACAGAGGAGGAAGAAAATGAATTTGAGTTGTTTATGAGTAAACTCAAGGGCAAACCCAAGAAGCACTTTGTTGCTCTCTTGGAACAACTCGGTGAGGCCAATGACATGATCGAGGCTCACGAGGAGACCATTTCCAAAATGGAAGGACATAGTCGAGACTATGCCGATGAGATATCGGATCTCTCTAATGCTCTAGAGGAAGAGTGCGGTCTTTGTTTGGCTCTTGAGGAGTCACACAACGATGATCATGCTAAATTAAAGAAAGATCTTGATCATGCTTTAGTTGTCTCTTGGGTGATTAATTCTGAGAAGGAAAAGCTTGTGGTTGACCATGCTAGCCTCAAGGAGGAGTTTGTTACGCTTGACAAGGCTCACAAGGCCTTGAAAGGTGTACATGCTTCTCTCAAAGAGTCTCATGATCAACTTCAAGTTTTGCTAACCAAGGAGAAAGCTATCTTTCCTCGCATGGTGTTGATTGATAATGCAAATGCTACTAACCCATGTTGCGAGCATGTGCATCTTGTTGAAGAGAATACCAAGTTGAAGAAGCAGCTTGAGAAAGGCCTTGTGACATGTATACAAGGTGAGAAGAACCTCGACGATCTTTTGAGCAATCCAAAGGGAGTTGTGGCAAAGAAAGGAATTGGGTTTGCTCCCAAGCCCAAGAAGAAGAAGAACGACAAGACCAAGCAACCTCCTCCTCTCAAACGAACCTTTGTGAAAGAGGGAGAGGGTACTTCTAAGAAGAAGAACAATGTGAAAAGTGGTGGAGTCAAGAAAAACCCCGTCATGCCATCAAACATAGCCGACGACTTTAATCCTTCATATGTTTTATGTCGTGCTAGTGATGGTCATGTTTTTGCTAAATTTGTTGGTTCTTCTTATGAGTACATTGAATGGTATATTTGGGTTCCTAAGACCCTTGTTACTAACCTCAAAGGACCCATTACCAAATGGTACCTAAATCCAAGCATTGATCTCATGTAGGAGTTTTCTTCCGGTGGGGGATCATGGTTGCTCGATAGTGGAGCCACAAATCATATGACCGGAAGCAAAGACTTGGTGGTGGACGTGCATCAAGGTTCATCCATGGCCACCAACGTTGAATGGGGTGATGCTTCATCTTCTAAGGTATTGGGGCTTGGCAAGGTTGTTGTTTCTCATGATCTCATGATCGAGAAAGTCATGCTTGTTGAGTCCCTTGCATACAACTTACTTTCTGTTTGTCAACTTGCACTCATGGGCTTGGCCACATTCTTTGATATTGATACCGTGGCCCTCTTGTGGAGCAAGACTCTTAAAGTAGTGTAATGCCCAGTATGTGACTATGCCTCCCACGTGTCGAGGCACGACTTAAAGGCATAATCACATACTAGAATGATCTCAAGTATGGTATCTTTGCACGACTCATGTAAAAGAAGGGATGAAAATGTAAAAGAGTAGTTGGCTTACACTCGCGACGTCACACAATGTAATACATTAACATACGTCATCCAAATAACATCAGAGTCCGACTATGGACGAAGATCCAAATGAAACATACCATAAATAAAGCAACACAAGGTCCCGATCATCCTAGTAAGAGCCCTACTGATCCTCTGGATAAGACACGAGTATCGTCCACGCTCTTCATCGAACTCCCAATACAGCTCTGAACCACCACATGTGTAGTTCTCCACGGTACCTGCATCTGGTGTTGTGTAGAATCTGTGAGCCGCAAAGGACTCAGCAATCCCGTTCCCGGGTAGCAATACTATCAAAGCCTTAGGTGTGGAAAAGGCTTAAAACAAGGTTGCAGCAGCACTAGCACTAACTTACGTGTTTAGAGCGAGGAGAGAAAAAGTGCCAACGATTGCCAAGTTGATCAAGAAGTGATCCTAACTACTCACGGTCAAGCATAACCCCATCGTGTTCACTTCCCGAACCCCTTCGAAAAGAGACCATCACGGTTACTCATGCTGATAGTGTATTATGAACATGGTGTCAAGTTATCTACAACTGGATATTAACAAATTCCCATCTTCCACATAACCGCGAGCATGGCTTTCAAAAGATCAAACCCTGTAGGGGTGTCCCAACTTAGCCCATCACAAGCTCACGATCTGCGGAGTCGCAACTCCAAGGTGGGAAGACCCGAGTATTCTCGGAATCCCGTGCTAATGATATTCCGAAAAAGGTAAAACTAATCCAGCAAGACCTCCCGGCGTGCCGACACCCTGATAGTAGCCACGCGTATCTCGTCTCAGGCCACGACCGGATGGGTGATGCTACAGGTTTTTACCAGCCCTCGGGTTTCCCCAAGGTGGCCCTGCAGGACCCCCAGTTTCGACCAACACTCATGAGGAGCACTGGCCCAGGGTTGTTAATTAAGAACTCGGGTTTGCAATGCCCTATGCAAGTTTTAGTTATTAGGCAAATGTAAAATCAATGTTGGGCCTTGCTGGAAAAGCTTTAGCACTAAGCGAGTTATCGAGGGGGGCCCATAAACCCCAACCGTGTTAGGGACGCAAAATCAAGGAACATAACACCGGTTTAACGATTCCTAGTGTGGCATGAGTGGAACAAAACACCAAGAAAGAGGCTTAGACTTCCACCCATTACCAATATATAGATGATTTAGTTTAACAGTTTATATATTGTGATATCCCAACAATAACTTCATCATGAAGCAAGAATCTTCAAATCTTCAACTGCAACTAACAATGCTATAAGAGGGGCTGAGCGATGCTTACGTAGCCAAACAACGGTTTGCTAGGTGGGTGGTTAGAGAGTCTCATGGCAACAATAGGAGGGCTGACAAACAGACATAGGCATCGAGGCAATATCTAAAGAGCGAGACATCTAGCATAGGCAAAGATAGTAGTGATATCTGGGTAAGGTCATCTTGCCTGTTGATTCCACGGAGGGATCGTAACCTTGCTCCTCAAACTCAACCTCGGTAGGAACCTCGTACTCCGAATCATCACCGGACTCTAACCAACACAACAAGCAACACCGGAACAACAATCAATCATAATGCAATGCTCAAACGCATGATGCATGAACATGAAGCTTATGGACATGGGAAGAAATGATGCATGTCCTAGGGTCACAAGAGTGCAATATCATCAAAGCAACAAGATCACCCACATGAATGAAATAAGCAAAAGAATAACTACTAAGTTTATGTACTTTATGCAAACAAGCACCCAACAAGTTTAAAGGGGTTGGTTAACATGGCAAGGGTGCAAATAATATTACAGCAACATGCTAGCACATTTTAATGGGCTAGAAATAACAAACAACAATTTCCAGAAACTCCCAATATTAATTAATTGCATTTGGGACAGATCTGAAAACTTCTGTTATAAAGTTGTTAAACATGCTAAACAAGAGCACCAAAATATTCTACACATTTTTCCACCCCAAATGCATATAAAGTTTGCTAAATTTGGAGTTGTAGATATTTAGTTATGATTTTTACAAGTTTAGGCATATTTAAAACAAGAATAAATTCAAACATCATTTTAAATGTTTTTAAACATGGCAACAAATAGCATATTCATAATCGACATGAAATTCTAAGCACTTTTCATATATGACTTATTTGCATCAGATAAATATATCAACAGAAAATAATTATACAAAGAAAAGGTATTAAAAGAAAAACAGAAAAGGAAAACAAGCACACGGGTCAAAGTTGACCCAGACCTGCACTAGCCCAAGCCACTGACTAGTGGGCCTTACTAGACTGAGGTGGCACCGCGGGTGCGCGAGGGGGCTGGAGATGCACAGTGAGGCTGGCAGGTGGGGCCTGCCTGTCAGCCTCTCAGGAAAATAAAAGGGGAGCAAAATCCACTGCCCCCGCACGGATTCAAACTCGCAACCTGTTGCTTAACTGACGGAGACACAGCCACTGCGCTAGCGATCGAAACTTGACAGAGAACAGGTGCGATGACTGAAGAAGTAACTGAAGATGCAGAGCAGGGGAAAAGCAGGGCTCATCGGAGCTGCTCGTCGGAGCTTTGACTGAAGAAGTAACTGAAGATGCAGAGCAGGGGAAAAGCAGGGCTCATCGGAGCTGCTCGTCGGAGCTGCTCCGACGACCTAAAGGCACGGCGGAGTGGTGCGGTGCGCTCTTGGGGGAGTGCCGCACCAACTCAAAGCATACACAGCACCTAGCATGCACTACAGCGCCGGCGGTGAGCACTTGACAGAACAGCGGCGGCGCGCAACGACGTGACTATGCAACGGCCTAGGCGGAGTGGCAACTGCACAGGCAGCATCTACGCGACGAGCTGAAGCAAACGGGGAGCACTAGATGGCCTACGGTGGTCGGGGCACTCGCCGGAGTCGAGGCCCGACGGCGACGAGCTCGGGTGCTCAAGGAACTTGGTGCTAGATGGCGTGCAAGAAGGGGAAAAAGGCACGAGGAGGTGGAGGCGCTCACCACGAACACGGAGGTGTGTTCGGCTGGCCCGGAGGTGGACGGAGTCGACAGCGGCGAGGCTCGAACAGCTACGGGTGCCGGAGACGAAGAAGAGGAAGAAGACGTCGGCGACGAGGCAATCGGCTCCGCGTAGAGGACGTAGTCGACGTAGTCGACGTCGGGGAAGCAGCTGGACATGGTTGGCGAGGCTGAGGTCAACGGGAGGCACGCCGGCGACGAGCTGGCGCTCCCAGATGCGTGCGGGACTTCTCTGGAGCGGCGGATCTGGTGGAGCTTGGCACTCCAGGCGACAGGAGGAGGAACGGGAACCCTAGAGAAAGGGGTTGGACAAGTTGCGGGCTTAAAAGAGGGGCCACAGGCGCGACGGTGCGACGACGGCGACACTCTCACGGTCCCCATGGCATCGCTAGAGGTGGAAGAAAAGGCGGGTAGGTTTGGGCAAGCAGTCGCTGACGTGTGGGACCCGAGAGTCCACGTGTGCGCGAGCAAGCGGGGGTAAGCGGGGGCGCTGGTGTAAAAGAGAAAGAGGGTCGCGCTCCGGGCTGAGCTGGGCTGCTGCGCGCGCGCTGGAGCTAGGCCGAGGGGAGAAGGAGGCCCAAGTTGGCCGGGCTGTGCTGTTGTGGCTGCTTCTGTTGAAACCCTTTTTCCTTTTCATTTTTTCTTCAGGCAGAAAAGAAAAAGAAAAGCACAGGCTTAAAGGAAAAGAGTTAGGGGAAAAAGAAAATATCCCCATGCTCCTTGATTTATGCCCTATTTTATAAAATTGGTTTAGACATTTTTAGAGGCAGAAAAATAAAAGGAGTTTGAATATGGTTCAAACTCTTGTCATTTTTAAACCCAACCAAATCAATTCCAAATAGGGTGATATTTGGCAGAGAGGGTGTAGACATGGTGCAAGGTTTTTGGGGAAAGAAAGGACATTAATGAACTTGGCTAGGTGACTTGCACAATAGAGTAAAGAAAGGAAAGAAAAGAAAAAGGAAGAAGAAGAAGAGGGAAACAAAGGAGGGGGTCTAGGGTTTAGCAAGGCATGGCTAGAACCACACTCACATACACACATCAACAAGAGTAAACTAAGATGACATGATGCTATGATGATGAAGCAATGCAAGGATGCAAAATAAAATAAATGACACGTCAATGAAAAAAATGAGCTCAAATGACAAGAACCCCCAAGGATAAGGACAAGGATCAAATTGAGAAAGCTTTATTGCCATTATAGGAAAGTATCACATATGGGGTGTTACAAACTCTCCTACACTACAAAAAGATCTCGTCCCAAGATCTAGGACCGGAAGAAGGAAGGATACTCGGAACGAAGGTGCTCTTCTCGTTCCCACGTAGCTTCTCGGTCGGTATGGTGTGACCACTTCACTTTCAAGAACTTGATGGACTTGTTGCGGGTTTTGCGCTCAGTTTCTTCAAGAATAGCAACAGGGTGCTCACGATAAGATAAGTCTTCTTGAAGATCAATCTCCTTGAATGGAATGGTGCGTTCAGGTGTCTTGAAGCACTTGCGGAGTTGAGACACGTGAAACACATCATGAATATTTGCAAAGTTGGAGGGAAGCTCGAGTTGGTAGGCTAGATCACCTCTTTTGCCAAGAATCTTGAAAGGGTCCATGTATCTAGGAGCAAGCTTGCCTTTGATACCAAATCTCTGGGTGCCTTTCATAGGAGAAACACGGAGATAGACATGATCTCCAATGTCGAAAGCCAAATCACAATGCTTGCCGTCATAGTAGCTCTTTTGACGCGATTGCGCGGCTTTGAGATTCTCACGTATGACTTTGCACATTTCTTTGGCTTCTGAGATAAAATCATTACCAAGAAGTTGACGTTCACCAGTCTCGGACCAGTTGAGAGGGGTACGGCACTTTCTGCCATAGAGAATTTCAAAAGAAGCTTTGCCGACACTTGCTTGGAAACTGTTGTTGTATGAGAATTCGGCAAACAGGAGACAATCTTCCCACTTCATACCAAAAGAGATGACACAAGCTCTCAGCATGTCTTCGAGGATCTGGTTCACTCTTTTGACTTGACCACTAGTCTGAGGGTGAAACGCAGTGCTGAAGCAAATTTTTGTGCCCCTGGCTAACTGAAAGGAGTCCCAGAACTTGGATGTGAACAAACTTCCACGGTCTGAGGAGATGACTTGAGGAATGCCATGCAAAGAAATAATTCTGGAAGTGTACAGCTCTGCCAGCTGAGCTGCGTCGATGGATTCTTTGATGGGAAGGAAATGAGCTACTTTAGTTAGCTTGTCAATCACTACGAAGATAGCATCATTCCCCTTCTTGGAATTAGGAAACCCAGTGACGAATCCATTTCAATTTGATCGAATTTCCACTCGGGAATAGGTAGAGGTTGAAGGAGACCGGCTGGACGTTGATGATCTGCCTTCCCTCTCCTGCAGACATCACATTCATTCACGAATTGGGCAATCTCCCTTTTCATGCGAGTCCACCAATATGATTGCTTGAGGTCTTGGTACATCTTAGAACTTCCGGGATGAATCGAGAGGAGGGAGTCATGTGCTTCATTCATTATGAGCTTCCTGAGATCACCCTTGGGAACGACAATTCTGTCCTCAAAGAACAAGGTGTCATTCTCATCAACGCGATAGCACTTGTATTTGGGAGTACCCTTAGCAATACCATGTTTCACTTTCTGCACCATAGCATCACTGAGTTGGGCCTCACGGATCTGATCTTCCAAGGTAGGAGCAACTTGAAGGTTTGCAAGAAAGCCTTGCGGAACAACTTGGAGGTTGAGCTTCCTGAATGATTCACAAAGTTAGGCTGGAACGGTTTGAGAAGGAGACTGTTGCAATATGCCTTTCTGCTCAAGGCATCTCCAATGACATTGGCCTTGCCAGGTGTGTACTCAATGCTTGGATCATACTCTTGGATCATCTCAACCCAACGAGTCTAGCGAAGGTTAAGGTTTGGCTGTGTGAAGATGTACTTCAAGCACTTGTGATCGGTGAAGATGTCCACTTTTCTGCCCAACAGAAGGTGTCTCCACGTGATCAAGGCATGAACAACTGCTGTTAGCTCGAGATCATGTGTGGGGTAATTCTTCTCATTCGGTTTCAACTGACGAGAAGTGTATGCCACAATCTTCTTGTCTTGCATGAGAACACCACCAAGACCTTGCAAAGAAGCATCACAAAAGACTTCATAGGGCTTGGACTCATCCGGAGGAGTAAGAACCGGAGCAGAAATGAGCTTCTCTTTGAGTGTTTTGAATGCCACATCACAATCAGGAGTCCAGGGGTACTTGACATTCTTCTGCAACAGGTTGGAAAGAGTCTTGGCAATCTTGGAGAAGTTCTCAACGAACCTTTTGCAATAGCTAGCGAGACCAAGGAAGCTTCAGAGTTGCTTGACATTATGCGGGGGTTCCCAGTTGACAATAGCTTCAACTTTCTCGGGGTTCACAGAAATGCCCTCGGCGGAGATAATATGGCCAAGATATAACACTTTATCCAGCCATAGTTCACATTTGGAGAACTTCGCATAGAACTTGTGTTCACGGAGCCTGTCCAGGACCAAATGGAGGTGCTTGGCATGGTCTTCTTCATTCTTGGAGAATACCAAGATGTCATCCAGATAGACGAGAACAAATTCATTGGTGTAGGGGTTGAATATGAAGTGCATCATCCTTGAGAAGGTGGGTGGAGCATTTGCAAGGCCGAAAGACATGACCGTGTATTCATAAGAGCCAAAAAAACTCGTTCTGGATGCGGTCTTGGGAATATCCTCTTCACGGATACGGATCTGGTGGTAACCCATCCGGAGATTGAGCTTTGAGAACACATTTGCTCCTTTGAGCTGCTCGAACAATTCATTGATATTGGGGAGCGGATACTTGTTCTTTATTGTCTTCTTGTTCAATGGTCGATAATCAACGCAAAGGCGTTCCGTGCCATCCTTCTTCTTGACAAATAGAACACCACAGCCCCAAGGAGAAGTACTAGGCATGATTAGACCCATACGTTCTTGCTCATCGAGTTGTTTCTTCAGCTCCTTCAACTCATCAGGGGAAAGCTTGTATGGATGCCGACATGTTGGCTCGGTACCGGGCTCGAGTTCAATGACGAATTCAACTTGACGATGGGGAGGCATGCCTGGAAGCTCTTCAGGGAAAACATCTTCATATTCATTAACCACGGGAATCTGAGAAATGGCATTAATCTCGCCCTTGTCATTGAGAGAGAATAGCCTGATTGTGTTATCTCGAGAGGTGAAGATAATCACGTCTTCATCTGGATGAGTAAGCTTGACTTCCTTATTTGCACAATCAATGTTTGCATCATGCTTGGAAAGCCAATCCATCCCAAGAATAAGATCAATGTCGAAGTTGTCGAGAATAACCGGAGAAACTAGAAAACTATAATCACCCATATGAATAGATATATCAGGAGCAAACACACTAGAATGCATTCGTTTTCCCGGAGAAATAACTGATAACTCCCTTGATAAACTTTTGATGTCAACATTGTGATTGGATGCAAAAGGTTGAGTCATGAAAGAACATGATGCACCCGAATCAAACAAGACTTTTGCAGGAATAGAGTTAACTGGAAGATTACCAAGTATCACATCTGAAGAATTCTCTACTTGGGTTGCATTTATCAGATTCACTCTTGATGTCTTGGGATTGTGCTTGACAATAGCAGTGCTGACAGGTGGAGGAGGTGGAATGCGCCTTGGGTTGGGACACTTGTTAGCATAGTGACCTGATAACCCACAAGTGTAGGGGATCGCAACAGTTTTCGAGGGTAAAGTATTAAACCCAAATTTATTGGTTCGACACAAGGGGAGCCAAAGAATACTCTTAAGTATTAGCAACTGAGTTGTCAATTCAGCCACACCTGGAAACTTAGTATCTGCAGCAAGATAGTTTAGTAGCACAGTAATATGATAGTGGTGGTAGCAGCGATACAAGTAAAGATAATGTTTTTGTAGTTTTTGTGATAGTAGAAACGGAAAAGTAAATAAGTGACAAGCAATATAGGTAAAGCTCGTAGGCATTGGATCGGTGATGGGAAATTACGTCGGATGCAATTCATTATGTAGAAGTTATAACCTAGGGTGACACAGAACTAGCTCCAGTTCATCAATGCAATGTAGGCATGTATTCCGAATATAGTCATATGTGCTTATGGAAAAGAACTTGCATGACATCTTTTGTCCTACCCTCCCGTGGCAGTGGGGTCCTATTGGAAACTAAGGGATATTAAGGCCTCCTTTTAATAGAGTACCGGACCAAAGAATTAACACATAGTGAATACATGAACTCCTCAAACTATGGTCATCACCGGGAGTGGTCCCGATTATTGTCACTTCGGGGTTGCCGGATCATAACACATAGTAGGTGACTATAGACTTGCAAGATAGGATCAAGAACACACATATATTCATGAAAACATAATAGGTTTAGATCTGAAATCATGGCACTCGGGCCCTAGTGACAAGCATTAAGCATAGCAAAGTCAAAGCAACATCAATCTTAGAACATAGTGGATACTAGGGATGAAACCCTAACAAAACTAACTCGATTACATGATAGATCCCATCCAACCCATCACCATCCGGCAAGCCTATGATGGAATTACTCACACACGGTGGTGAGCATCATGGAATTGGTGATGGAGGAAGGTTGATGATGACGATGGCGACGATCTCCACTCTCCGGAGCCCCGAACAGACTCCAGATCAGCCCTCCCGAGAGAGATTAGGGCTTGGCGGCGGCTCCATCTCGTAAAACGCGATAATTCTTTCTCCTTGATTTTTTTCTCCACGAAACAGAATATATAGGACCTGGGGATACGTCAGTGGGGCATCGGGGTGCCCTCGAGGCAGGGGGCGCGCTCTGGGAAGGGGGCGCGCCCCCTACCCTCGAGGACAGCCCGTGGGCCCCCAGGTGTGGATCTTCTTGCAGGTATTTTTTATATTTTCTGAAATAAATCTCCGTTCATTTTCAGGCGATTCCGAGAACTTCTTATTTCTGCACAAAAACAACACCATGGTAGTTCTGCTAAAAACAGCGTCAGTCCGGGTTAGTTCCATTCAAATCATGCAAGTTAGAGTCCAAAACAAGGGCAAAAGTGTTTGGCAAAGTAGATACGTTGGAGACGTATCAACTCCCCCAAGCTTAAACCTTTGTTTGTCCTCAAGCAATTTAGTTGATAAACTGAAAGTGATAAAGAAAAATTTGACAAACTCTGTTTGCTCTTGTTGTTGTAAATATGTAAGCTAGCATTCAGGTTTTCAACAAGATCATGAACTAGCCGCATTCACAATAACTTTCAGGTCTCAAGACTACTCACATCAATAACATAATCAACTAGCGAGCAATAATAATTAACCTCGGATGAGGATGACAACACTTCTCAAAACAATCATGATATGATATAACAGGATGGTATCTCGCTAGCCCTTTCTGAGACCGCAAAACATAAATGCAGAGCGCCTTTAAAGAACAAGGACTGACTAGACATTGTAATTCATGGTAAAAGAGATCCAGTCATGATCATACTCAATGCAAATTAATAGTAATACATGCAACGACAGAGGTGCTCTCCTACTGGTGCTTTTTGATAAGTGGGTGATGACTCTACATAAAAGTAAATAGATAGGCCCTTCGCAGAGGGAAGCTGGGATTTGTAGAGGTGCCAGAGCTCGATTTTTAAAAAGAGATTGAATCAAATTTTGAGCGGTATACTTTCATTGTCAACATAACAACCAAGAATCTCGATATCTCCCATGCTACACACATTATAGGTGGTTCCCAAACAGAATGGTAAAGATTATACTCCCCCAACCACCAACAAGCACACTCCACGGCCAGCCGAATCCACGGGTTACCGTCCAAACAAGCAACAGCCCTGGGGAGTTTTGTTTAATTATTATGATTTTGAGCATGGGACTGGGCATCCCGATTACCAGACATTTTCTCGCGAATGATGAGCGGAGTCCACTCATCGTGAGAATAACCCACCTAGCATGGAAGATATAGACAGCCCTAGTTGATACATGAGTTGTTCGAGCATACAAAACATAATTTCATTTGAA
>LR738713.1:180245750-180280152 GCA_902687465.1 Secale cereale | reverse complement strand
ACATGAAACCGGAGAATTCTCGAATAACACTATGTTACCTCAATGGGGATATGTATGTCCCCAACAATAAGTATGTCATATGCCTTCTTGATAGTAGGAATAGGAAACTTGAAACCTCCAATAGTGATAGTTGAAATTTTTCCAATATAATTGATACTATGAACCTAAGGTTGTTTCCTCGGAAAGTGTACCGTATGCTCATTACCATTGTCATGAAAAGTGACATTGCCTTTGTTGCAATCAATAACAGCCCCTGCAGTATTCAGAAAAGGTCTTCCAAGAATAATAGACATACTATCATCCTCGGGAATATCAAGTATAACAAAGTTCGTTAGAATAGTAACATTTGCAACTACAACAGGCACATCCTCACAAATACCGACAGATATAGCAGTTGATTTATCGGCCATTTGCAAGGATATTTCAGTAGGTGTCAACTTACTCAAGTCAAGTCTACGATATAAAGAGAGAGGCATGACACTAACACCGGCTCCAAGATCACACAAAGCAGTTCTAACATAGTTTCTCTTAATGGAGCAAGGTATAGTAGGTACTCCTGGATCGCCTAATTTCTTAGGCATTCCACCCTCAAAAGTGTAATTGGCAAGCATGGTGGAGATTTCTACATCGGCTATCTTTCTTTTGTTGGTAATAATATATTTCATATACTTGGCATAAGGATTTGTTTTAAGCACATCAGTCAAACGTATACGCAAAAAGATAGGTCTAATCATTTCAGCGAAGCGTTCAAAATCTTCATCATCCTTTTTCTTGGATGGTTTCGTAGGAAAAGGCATGGGTTTCTGAACCCATGGTTCTCTTTCCCTACCGTGCTTCCTAGCAACAAAGTCTCTCTTATCATAACGTTGATTCTCTGATTGTGGGTTATCAAGATCAACATCAGGTTCAATCTCTACATCATTATCATTGCTAGGTTGAGCATCATCATGAACATCATTATTAATATTATCACTAGGTTCATGTTCATTACCAGATTGTGTCTCAGCATCAGAAACAGATATATCATTGGGATTCTCACGTGGGTGAGCTATAGGTTCAATAGAAGCATGTAAAGTTCTATCAGTTTTCTTTTTCCTCTTCTTAGAAGAACTAGGTGCATCTAAATTAGCTCTCTGAGAATCTTGCTCAAATCTCTTAGGGTGGCCTTCAGGATATAGAGGTTCCTGAGTCATTCTACCACCTCTAGTCACAACTCTAATGGCATTATCATTATTCTTACTATTTAATTCATGAAGCAAATCATTCTGAGCCTTAAGTACTTGTTCTACTTGAGTGGTGACCATGGAAGCATGTATACTAATAAGTTTCAGTTCATCTTTAGCACTAGACAGATAATCACTCAAGCGGTCAATCATATGAGCATTGTGTTGTAATTGTTTACAACATAAGCATTGAAGTTTTCTTGTTTCACAATAAAATTGTCAAACTCATCTAAGCATTGGCTAGCAGACTTATAATGAAGAATATCACTTTCATCAAATCTATAAAGAGAATTTACCTTTAATACATGTGTCGGGTTATTAAGACCATGTATTTCTTCAATAGGTGGTAAATTCTTAACATCTTCAGCTTTAATACCTTTTTCTTTCATAGATTTCTTTGCCTCTTGCATATCTTCAGGACTGAGAAATAGAACACCTCTCTTCTTCGGAGTTGGCTTAGGGGCTGGTCCAGGAAGTGTCCAATTATTTTCATTGGCTAGCATATTATTCAATAGTAATTCAGCTTGTTCCACTGTTCTTTCCCTGAAAACACAGCCAGCACAACTATCCAGGTGGTCTCTGGAAGCATCGATTAGTCCATTATAAAAGACATCAAGTATATCATGCATCTCAAGAGGATGATCAGGCAAAGCATTAAGTAACTGGAGAAGTCTCCCCAAGCTTTTGGGAGACTCTCTTCTTCAGTTTGAGCAAAGTTGTATATTTCCCGTAAGGCAGCTTGTTTCTTATGAGCGGGAAAATATTTAGCAGAAAAGTAATACATCATATCCTGGGGACTACGCACACAACCAGTATTAAGAGAATTAAACCAAGTCTTAGCATCACCCTTTAATGAGAACGGAAATAACTTAAGGATATAGTAGTAGCGAATATTTTCATCATTGGTAAACATGAAGGAAATATGCCCTAGAGGCAATAATAAAGATGTTATTTGTATTTCCTTATATCATGATAAATGTCTTTGATTCATGCTAGAATTGTATTAACCGGAAACTTAGTACATGTGTGGATACATAGACAAAACAGTATGTCCCTAGTATGCCTCTACTAGACTAGCTCATTGATCAAAGATGGTTATGTTTCCTAGCCATAGACATGAGTTGTCATTTGATCAACGGGATCACATCATTAGGAGAATGATGTGATGGACAAGACCCATCCGTTAGCATAGCACTATGATCGTTTAGTTTAACTGCTATTGCTTTCTTCATGACTTATACATGTTCCTATGACTATGAGATTATGCAACTCCCGAATACCGTAGGAACACCTTGTGTGCTATCAAACGTCACAACGTAACTGGGTGATCATAAAGATGCTCTACAGGTGTCTCCGAAAGTATTCGTGGTGTTGGCATAGATCAAGATTGGGATTTGTCACTCCGAGTGTCGGAGAGGTATCTATGGGCCCTCTCGGTAACACACATCACAATAAGCCTTGCAAGCAAAAGAATAATGAGTTAGTCACGAGATGATGTGTTACGGAACGAGTAAAGAGACTTGCCGGTAAACGAGATTGAACTAGGTATAAAGATACCGACGATCGAATCTCGGGCAAGTAACATACCGTTTGACAAAAGGAACAACGTATGTTGTTATGCGGTTCTGACCGATAAAAGATCTTCGTAGAATATGTAGGAGCCAATATGAACATCCAGGTTCCGCTATTGGTTATTGACCAGAGATGAGTCTCGATCATGTCTACATAGTTCTCGAACCCGTAGGGTCCGCACGCTTAACGTTTGATGACGATCGGTATTATGAGTTTTTGAGTATTGGTGTACCGAAGGTAGTTCGGAGTCCCGGATGAGATCACGGACATGACGAGGAGTCTCGGAATGTCCGAGACATAAAGATTGATATATTGGACGGCTATATTCGGACACCGGAAGTATACCGGAAAAGTTTCGGATTTATCGGGAATGCCGGAGGGGGTTACCGGAACCCCCTACGAGAGGGGATGGTCCATAGTGGGCCTAAAGGATAAGAGAGAGGCAGCCCATAGGGCTGGCCGGCGCCCCCACCTAGGAATCCTAGTTGGACTAGGATTGGGGGGGGGCGCCACCTCTCCTAATCCTTTCCCCCTTCTTCCTTTCGGTGAATCCTACTAGGAATAGGATTGCAATCCTATTCCTAGTAGGAGTCCCCTCCCTAGCCGCACCATAGGAGTTGGCCGGCCCCTCCTCCCTTGCTCCTTTATATACGGGGGCAGGGGGCACCCAAAGACACACAAGTTGAATTGTTTTAGCCGTGTGCGGTGCCCCCCTCCACAGAATCACACCTCGGTCGTACCGTCGCGGAGCTTAGGCGAAGCCCTGCGCCGGTGAACACATCATATCCGTCACCACGCCGTCGTGCTGACGAAACTCTCCCGTGAAGCTCAACTGGATCAAGAGCTCGTGGGACGTCATCAAGCTGAACGTGTGCTGAACGCGGAGGTGTCGTACGTTCGGTGCTTGATCGGTTGGATCGCGAAGAAGTTCGACAACATCAACCGCGTCACTTGACGCTTCCGCTCCCGGTCTACGAGGGTACGTAGACACACTCTCCCCTCTCGTTGCTATGCATCTGGTAGATAGATCTTGCATGATCGTAGGAAAATTTTAAAATACTACGTTCCCCAACAGTGGCATCAGAGCCAGGTCTATGCGTAGATGATATGCACGAGTAGAACACAATGAGATTGTGGACGATACTAGTCATACTGCTTACCAGCATGTCATACTTTGCTTCGGCGGTATTGTGAGATGAAGCGGCCCGGACCGACATTACGCGTACGCTTACGCGAGACTGGTTTCACCGTTACGAGCACTCGTTGCTTAAAGGTGACTGGCGGGTGTCTGTCTCTCTCACTTTAGCTGAATCAAGTGCGACTACGCCCGGTCCTTGTGAAGGTTAAAACAGCACATACTTGACGAAACATCGTTGTGGTTTTTGTATGCGTAGGTAAGAACGGTTCTTGCTAAGCCCGTAGCAGCCACGTAAAACTTGCAACAAACAAAGTAGAGGACGTCTAACTTGTTTTTGCAGGGCATGTTGTGATGTGATATGGTCAAGACATGAGTTATACGATTTTGTATGAGATGATCATGTTTTGTAAAGTTATCGGCAACTGGCAGGAGCCATATGGTTGTCGCTTTATTGTATGAAATTCAATCGCCATGTAATTGCTTTACTTTATCACTAAGCGGTAGCGATAGTCATGGAAGCAATAGTTGGCGAGACGACAACGATGCTACGATAAAGATCAAGGTGTCAAGCCGGTGACGAAGGTGATCATGACGGTGCTTTGGAGATGGAGATCAAAAGCACAAGATGATGATGGCCATATCATGTCACATATTTTTTGATTGCATGTGATGTTTATCTTATTATGCTTCTTATTTTGCTTAGAACGACGGTAGCATTATAAGATGATCCCTTACTAAATTTCAAGGTATAAGTGTTCTCCCTGAGTATGCACCATTGCGAAAGTTCGTCGTGCCGAGACACCACGTGATGATCGGGTGTGATAAGCTCTACGTTCAAATACAACGGGTGTAAGCCAGTTTTGCACACGCAGAATACTCGGGTTAAACTTGACGAGCCTAGCATATACAGATATGGCCTCAGAACACTGGAGACCGAAAGGTCGAGCGTGAATCATATAGTAGATATGATCAACATAAGATGTTCACCATTGAAAACTACTCCATCTCACGTGATGATCGGACATGGTTTAGTTGATTTGGATCACGTGATCATTTAGATGACCAGAGGGATGTCTATCTAAGTGGGAGTTCTTTAAATTAATATGATTAAACTGAACTTTAATTTATCATGAACTTAGTCCTGATAGTTTTGCATATCTATGTCGTTGTAGATCAATGGCCCGTGCTACCGTTCCTTTGAATTTTAATGCATTCCTAGAGAAAGCTAAGTTGAAAGATGATGGTAGCAATTACACGGACTGGGTACGTAACCTGAGGATTATCCTCATTGCTGCACAGAAGAATTATGTCCTTGAAGCACCGCTAGGTGACAAACCCCCTTCCGCTGATGCAGACGCTTTGAACGTCTGGCAGTCACGGTCTGATGACTACACGATAGTTCAGTGTGCCATGCTTTACGGCTTAGAACCGAGACTTCAACGACGTTTTGAACGTCATGGAGCATATGAAATGTTCCAGGAGTTGAAGTTAATATTTCAAGCAAATGCCCGAATTGAGAAATATGAGATTTCCAATAAGTTCTACAGCTGCAAGATGGAGGAGAATAGTTCTATCAGTGAACACTTGCTCACAATGTATGGGCACTACAATCATATGACTCAACTTGGTTGCCAAGTTGATGAGAAAGTGTTATTGATAGAATTCTTCAATCGCTACCACCAAGCTATAATGGCTTCGTGATGAACTATAATATGCAAGGGATACAAAAGACAATTCCCGAGCTCTTCGCTATGCTCACAGCTGCGGAGGTAGAAATCAAAAAGGAGCATCAAAAGTTGATGGTTAACAATACCACTAGTTTCAAGAAAAAGGGCAAGGAAGGGATTTTCAAGGAGAATAGCAAGATTGTTGTTGTTCTCGCAGAAAGCCTCAATTATGGAACCAAGCCTGAAACTAAGTGCTTCTACTGCGAGGGGACTGGACACTGGAAGCGGAACTGCCCCAAGTATTTGGCGGATAAGAAGGATGGCAAGATGAACAAAGGTATATGTGATATACATGTTATTGATGTGTACCTTACTAATGCTCGTAGTAGTACCTGGGTATTTGATACCGGTTCGGTTGCTAATATTTGTAACTCGAAACAGGGACTACGGATTAAACGAAGATTAGCTAAGGACGAGGTGACAATGCGCGTGGGAAACGGTTCCAAAGTCGATGTGATCGCCATCGGCACGCTACCTCTACATCTACCTTCGGGATTAGTTTTAGACCTAAATAATTGTTATTTGGTGCCAGCGTTGAGCATGAACATTATATCTGGATCTTGTTTATTGCGAGACGGTTATTCATTTAAATCAGAGAATAATGGTTGTTCCATTTTGATGAATAATATCTTTTATGGTCATGCACCCTTAAAGAGTGGTCTATTCTTATTGGATCTCGATTGTAGTGATACACATATTCATAATATTGAAACCAAAAGATGCAAGGTTAATAATGATAGTGCAACTTATTTGTGGCACTGCCGTTTAGGTCATATTGGTGTAAAATGCATGAAGAAACTCCATAAAGATGGACTTTTGGAATCACTTGGTGCTTGCGAACCATGCCTCATGGGCAAGATGACTAAAACTCCGTTCTCCGGAACTATGGAGCGAGCAACAGATTTGTTGGAAATCATACATACTGATGTATGTGGACCAGTGAGTGTTGATGCTCGCGGCGGGTATCGTTATTTTCTGATTTTCACTGATGATTTGAGCAGATATGGGTATATCTACTTAATGAAACACAAGTCTGAAACATTTGAAAAGTTCAAAGAATTTCAGAGTGAAGTAGAGAATCATCGTAACAAGAAAATAAAGTTCCTACGATCTGATCGTGGAGGAGAATATTTGAGTTACGAGTTTGGTCTTCATTTGAAACAATGTGGAATAGTTTCACAACTCACGCCACCTGGAACACCACAACGTAATGGTGTGTCCGAACGTCGTAACCGTACTTTATTAGATATGGTGCGATCTATGATGTCTCTTACCGATTTACCACTATCGATTTGGGGTTATGCTTTAGAGACAGCTGCATTCACGTTAAATAGGGCACCATCTAAATCCGTTGATACGACGCCTTATGAACTATGGTTTGGCAAGAAACCAAAGTTGTCGTTTCTTAAAATTTGGGGCTGCGATGCTTATGTGAAAACACTTCAACTTGATAAGCTCGATCCCAAGTCGGAAAAATGTGTCTTCATAGGATACCCAAAAAGAGACTGTTGGGTACACCTTCTATCACAGATCCGAAGGCAAAATATTCGTTGCTAAGAACGGATCCTTTCTAGAAAAAGAGTTTCTCTCGAAAGAAGTGAGTGGGAGGAAAGTAGAACTTGATGAGGTAATTGTACCTTCTCCCATATTGGAAAGTAGTACATCACAGGAAATTGTTCCAGTGATTCCTACACCAATTAGTGAGGAAGTTGATGATAATGATCATGGAACTCCGGATCAAGTTTCTACTGCACGTCGTAGATCAACCAGAGTACGTTCCGCACCAGAATGGTACGGCAACCCAGTTCTGGAAATCATGTTACTTGACCATGATGAACCTACGAACTATGAGGAAGCGATGATGAGCCCAGATTCCGCAAAATGGCTTGAAGCCATGAAATCTGAGATGGGATCCATGTATGAGAACAAAGTATGGACTTTGGTTGACTTGCCCGATGATCGGCAGGCCATCGAAAATAAATGGATCTTCAAGAGGAAGACCGACGCAGACGGTAATATTACTGTTTACAAAGCTCGACTTGTTGCGAAAGGCTTTCGACAAGTTCAAGGAGTTGACTACGATGAGACTTTCTCACCTATAGCGATGCTTAAGTCTGTCCGAATCATGTTAGCAATTGCCGCATTTTATGATTATGAAATCTGGCAAATGGATGTCAAAACTGCATTCCTAAATGGATATCTCAAAGAAGAGTTGTATATGATGCAACCAGAAGGTTTTGTCGATCCAAAAGGTGCTAACAAAGTATGCAAACTCCAGCGATCCATCTATGGACTGGTGCAAGCATCTCGGAGTTGGAATATACGCTTTGATGAGGTAATCAAAGCATATGGTTTTATACAGACTTTTGGAGAAGCCTGTATTTACAAGAAAGTGAGTGGGAGCTCTGTAGCATTTCTAATATTATATGTAGATGACATATTGTTAATTGGAAATGATATAGAATTTCTGAATAGCATAAAAGGATACTTGAATAAAAGTTTTTCTATGAAAGACCTCGGAGAAGCTGCTTACATATTAGGCATCAAGATCTATAGAGATAGATCAAGACGCTTAATTGGACTTTCACAAAGCACATACCTTGATAAGATTTTGAAAAGGTTCAAAATGGATCAGTCAAAGAAAGGATTCTTGCCTGTTTTACAAGGTATGAAGTTGAGTAAGACTCAATGCCCGACCACTGCAGAAGATAGAGAGAAAATGAAAGTCATTCCCTATGCCTCAGCCATAGGATCTATGATGTATGCAATGCTGTGTACCAGACCTGATGTGTGCCTTGCTATAAGTCTAGCAGGGAGGTACCAAAGTAATCCAGGAGTGGATCACTGGACAGCGGTCAAAAACATCCTAAAGTATCTGAAAAGAACAAAGGATATGTTTCTCGTATATGGAGGTGACAAAGAGCTCGTCGTAAACGGTTACGTCGATTCTAGCTTTGACACTGATCCGGATGACTCAAAGTCACAAACCGGATATGTATTTTTATTGAACGGTGGAGCTGTCAGCTGGTGCAGTTCCAAGCAGAGCGTCGTGGCGGGATCTACGTGTGAAGCGGAATACATAGCTGCTTCAGAAGCAGCAAATGAAGGAGTCCGGATGAAGGAGTTCATATCCGATCTAGGTGTAGTACCTAGTGCATCGGGTACAATGAAAATCTTTTGTGACAACACTGGAGCCATAGCCTTGGCGAAGGAATCCAGGTTTCATAAGAGAACAAAGCACATCAAAAGACGCTTCAATTCCATCCGCGATCTAGTCAAGGAGGGAGACATAGAGATTTGCAAAATACATACGGATCTGAATGTTGCAGACCCGTTGACTAAGCCTCTTCCACGGGAAAAACATGATCAGCACCACACTCCATGGGTGTGAGGATCATCACTTTGTAATCTAGATTATTGACTCTAGTTCAAGTGGGAGACTGGAGGAAATATGCCCTAGAGGCAATAATAAAGATGTTATTTGTATTTCCTTATATCATGATAAATGTCTTTGATTCATGCTAGAATTGTATTAACCGGAAACTTAGTACATGTGTGGATACATAGACAAAACAGTATGTCCCTAGTATGCCTCTACTAGACTAGCTCATTGATCAAAGATGGATATGTTTCCTAGCCATAGACATGAGTTGTCATTTGATCAACGGGATCACATCATTAGGAGAATGATGTGATGGACAAGACCCATCCGTTAGCATAGCACTATGATCGTTTAGTTTAACTGCTATTGCTTTCTTCATGACTTATACATGTTCCTATGACTATGAGATTATGCAACTCCCGAATACCGTAGGAACACCTTGTGTGCTATCAAACGTCACAACGTAACTGGGTGATCATAAAGATGCTCTACAGGTGTCTCCGAAAGTATTCGTGGTGTTGGCATAGATCAAGATTGGGATTTGTCACTCCGAGTGTCGGAGAGGTATCTCTGGGCCCTCTCGGTAACACACATCACAATAAGCCTTGCAAGCAAAAGACTAATGAGTTAGTCATGAGATGATGTGTTACGGAACGAGTAAAGAGACTTTCCGGTAAACGAGATTGAACTAGGTATAAAGATACCGACGATCGAATCTCGGGCAAGTAACATACCGTTTGACAAAAGGAACAACGTATGTTGTTATGCGGTTCTGACCGATAAAAGATCTTCGTAGAATATGTAGGAGCCAATATGAACATCCAGGTTCCGCTATTGGTTATTGACCAGAGATGAGTCTCGATCATGTCTACATAGTTCTCGAACCCGTAGGGTCCGCACGCTTAACGTTTGATGACGATCGGTATTATGAGTTTTTGAGTATTGATGTACCGAAGGTAGTTCGGAGTCCCGGATGAGATCACGGACATGACGAGGAGTCTCGGAATATCCGAGACATAAAGATTGATATATTGGACGGCTATATTCGGACACCGGAAGTATACCGGAAAAGTTTCGGATTTATCGGGAATGCCGGAGGGGGTTACCGGAACCCCCTACGAGAGGGGATGGTCCATAGTGGGCCTAAAGGATAAGAGAGAGGCAGCCCATAGGGCTGGCCGGCGCCCCCACCTAGGAATCCTAGTTGGACTAGGATTGGGGGGGCGCCACCTCTCCTAATCCTTTCCCCCTTCTTCCTTTCGGTGAATCCTACTAGGAATAGGATTGCAATCCTATTCCTAGTAGGAGTCCCCTCCCTAGCCGCACCATAGGAGTTGGCCGGCCCCTCCTCCCTTGCTCCTTTATATACGGGGGCAGGGGGGCACCCAAAGACACACAAGTTGAATTGTTTTAGCCGGGTGCGGTGCCCCCCTCCACAGAATCACACCTCGGTCGTACCGTCGCGGAGCTTAGGCGAAGCCCTGCGCCGGTGAACACATCATATCCGTCACCACGCCGTCGTGCTGACGAAACTCTCCCGTGAAGCTCAACTGGATCAAGAGCTCGTGGGACGTCATCAAGCTGAACGTGTGCTGAACGCGGAGGTGCCATACGTTCGGTGCTTGATCGGTTGGATCGCGAAGAAGTTCGACAACATCAACCGCGTCACTTGACGCTTCCGCTCCCGGTCTACGAGGGTACGTAGACACACTCTCCCCTCTCGTTGCTATGCATCTGGTAGATAGATCTTGCATGATCGTAGGAAAATTTTAAAATACTACGTTCCCCAACAAAACAGGGTGGCTATATCATTCAACTTGGTAAGATGTGCTACAACAGTTTCAGAATCATAGCCATGGAAAGGATCAGATTCAACCAAAGTAATTAACTCAGGATCAATAGAGAATTCATAATCCTGATCAGTGACACATATAGGTGAGGTAGCAAAAGCAGGGTCATGTTTCATTCTAGCATTCAAGGACTTTTCTTTCAGCTTAGCTAATAACTTCTTAAGATTATATCTATCATTGCAAGCAAGAAAGTCTCTAGCAGTTTCTTCATCCATAACATAACCCTCAGGCACAACAGGCAATTCATATCTATTGGGAGTAGTTTCATCATCACTTTCATAAATATCATCAACATTTGCACTCTCCCTAACCTTAGCAATTTATTCATCTAGAAATTCACCTAGTGGCATAGTATCAGGCATAGAGGTAGTTTCATCATACATAGCAGAATTAGCATCATCAAGAACATACGACATATCAGATTCAATAGCAGGAGTAGGTGTCGCAAGTTTACTCATAACAGAAGGAGAATCTAGTGCAGAGCTAGATGGCAGTTCCTTACCTCCCCTCGTAGTTGAGGGTAAGATCTTGGTTTTTGAGTCCTTCAAATTCTTCATAGTGATAAGCAGATATAAATCCCAAGTGACTTAAACAATAGAGCTATGCTCCCCGGCAACGGTGCCAGAAAATAGTCTTGATAACCCACAAGTGTAGGGGATCGCAACAGTTTTCGAGGGTAAAGTATTAAACCCAAATTTGTTGATTCGACACAAGAGGAGCCAAAGAATACTCTTAAGTATTAGCAACTGAGTTGTCAATTCAGCCACACCTGGAAACTTAGTATCTGCAGCAAGATAGTTTAGTAGCACAGTAATATGATAGTGGTGGTAGCAGAGATAAAAGTAAAGATAATGTTTTTGTAGATTTTGTGATAGTAGCAACGGAAAAGTAAATAAGCGACAAGCAATATAGGTAAAGCTCGTAGGCATTGGATCGGTGATGGGAAATTACATCGGATGTAATTCATCATGTAGAAGTTATAACCTAGGGTGACACAGAACTAGCTCCAGTTCATCAATGCAATGTAGGCATGTATTCCGAATATAGTCATACGTGCTTATGGAAAAGAACTTGCATGACATCTTTTTTCCTACCCTCCCGTGGCAGCGGGGTCCTATTGGAAACTAAGGGATATTAAGGCCTCCTTTTAATAGAGTACCGGACCAAAGCATTAACACATTGTGAATACATGAACTCCTCAAACTATGGTCATCACCGGGAGTGGTCCCAATTATTGTCACTTCGGTTGCCGGATCATAACACATAGTAGGTGACTATAGACTTGCAAGCTAGGATGAAGAACACACATATATTCATGAAAACATAATAGGTTCAGATCTGAAATCATGGCACTCGGGCCCTAGTGACAAGCATTAAGCATAGCAAAGTCATAGCAACATCAATCTCAGAACATAGTGGATACTAGGGATCAAACCCTAACAAAACTAACTCGATTACATGATAGATCCCATCCAACCCATCACCGTCCAGCAAGCCTACGATGGAATTACTCACACACGGCGATGAGCATCATGGAATTGGTGATGGAGGAAGGTTGATGATGACGATGGCGACAATGTCCACTCTCCGGAGCCCCGAACGGACTCCAGATCAGCCCTCCCGAGAAAGATTAGGGCTTGGCGGCGGCTCCATCTCGTAAAACACGATAATTCTTTCCCTTGATTTTTTTCTCCATGAAACGGAATATATAGGACCTGGGGATACGTCGGTGGGGCATCGGAGTGCCCTCGAGGCAGGGGGCGCGCCCTGTGAAGGGCGTCGCGCCCCCACCCTCGAGGACAGCCCGTGGGCCCCCAGGTGTGGATCTTCATGCAGGTATTTTTTATATTTTCTGAAATAAATCCCTGTTGATTTTCAGGCAATTTCGAGAACTTTTTATTTCTGCACAAAAACAACACCATGGCAGTTCTGCTGAAAACAGCGTCAGTCCGGGTTAGTTCCATTCAAATCATGCAAGTTAGAGTCCAAAACAAGGGCAAAAGTGTTTGGCAAAGTAGATACGTTGGAGACGTATCATGACCCTTCTAAGTACACTTGTTGCAAACCACTTCTAAGAGAGGCCGGTGATAAGGACCACTTGATCTTGAAGCTTGAAACTGAGGCTTGGACTAGTTGCTAGGGTTGGGTGGGTGGGAAAAACCACGGCCACCTGAGTGCTTGTTGTTGTTTGGAGGACGGAGCACTGGAGGAGGCGGTAGCCAGAACTACTGCTGCTTTGCAACCACTTGGAAAGAAGAGGAGGAGTGAACATCATCTCTGATCCTCTTTTTGGAAGCTTCAATCTTGAGCTGAGCTGCCTCTTGCTTAAGAGCCATATTGTAGAATTGGTCAAATTCATCTATCTCGAACAAGGTGAGAGCTAGTTGGAGTTCATCCTTCAGACCACCACGGAACTGATAAATCTTGCTCTTGGCATCTAGGATGTCTTGCCTGGCATAGCGGGCAAGATTCTGGAACTTGACATTGTATTGATAGACGGACATGGTGCCTTGCTTCAGGTTGCGGAATTGCTCACGCATGCCTTTAATGACACTGGTTGGAATGTGGTGAGAGCGGAAATCCTTGCAGAAGTCAGTCCACGAGATCTCACGTCCACCTCTGGAATCTTTGTACTATTGCCACCAATCAGCAGCTTGGTCTTTGAGTTGGAAAGTGGCAAACTTGACATAATTCTTAGGTCTCACGTTACTGCATTCAAAGTGCTTTTTGATGTATGTGATCCAGTCCTCAGCATCTAGCGGATCCACACAGTAACTGTACGACTTCGGTTGGTTTGCCAGGAATTGGTTGAGAGTCGCAAAGTGAGGTTGATTGAACATATTGCCTTGGCCTTGGTTCCCATGACCACCTTGATTTGCTTGGTTGGCTTGAAAGTTCTGCATCATTAGCATAAGCATCTGGGTGTTTTGGTTGGTCGCTTGCATAATTGCTCTCCATGCCTTAGACGGAGGAGGAGGGGAAGGAGGACGTTTAGGAACACGCTCTTCTTCACCCTCTGGGTTAGCGTTGGGAACCTTCTTAGGAGCCATCCTGAATGAGATGACAACTATTAGCCATTGATGGAAAAATATATAAGCTGAATCAACGGCTAGAAATTGCAACATAAGTCTTCACAAGAACATTCGAACAAATTGAACGAATGTATTCCACAGTTTAATGATACAACAATCTTCTCGAGAAGCCACTTGGGAGAACAAAAGGTAAATAAAAACAACAAGGAGCAGATAGAACAAATACAAGATAGAAGCTTCGTTCCACATGTTCGTGCTGATAGCTCATGGAACGTGTTAGAAAAGGGTGTTGCAATCCCCGGATCATCATAGACAAGGACCCTTTAAGATGCAACTCCCGATTGGAACAACGCCCATAAAATCACTTCACTCAATGTTGAATCCCGAACTCCATATCATGCACTCGTTGGAAGAATGCCTACGAGCTACTAGAAGAACCCACCTATTAATTTCCAAAGGTTTCCGGTTATGCAATCGGGTGTTGGGGATACAGGGGAAGCACCGCGCACTCAACTCTAATCCTACATCCAGTTGTATCCATCCTTCAACACATAACCAGTCATCCTTGGAAACTGTTTACCTCGGACCTTCGAAATGCATCCGCTATACAAGTTGTGGCAATACTCCCGAACTATCCCGCCAGTACTGGGTGACGTCGGGGTTATCTCACCACTAACCGCATAGAAGAGTTTTCGATGCCGGTTGTCTTAAGTATTCTAGAACCGCTGTGATACATTTGTGACGACAACACCTCGAAGCTCAACTCCGCGGGACACTGCCACAACCCCTAAATGATAGGAGGCATCGAGAACAATGTTCTCGTCACAAAGATATCGGAACAATCCAAACAATACTCGCGTGATCCTAAAAAAAATAGTGAATTTTTGAGTGTACAAGAGATAGAACAACGTCAGGAGTCCTCACTAGAGCGATGAAAGGATGAGGAGTAAAAAGAAATCCTACTCTCCGATATATATATAGGACTCAAAACATTTTTATGTGTGTGCCTAGACTCAACCATCAATGATTCGATCAATCAGGGGAGCTCCTAGGTCGGAGAAGGCTCTGAATACCAACTTGTAATGCCCAGTATGCCACTATGCCTCCCACGTGTCGAGGCACGACTTAAAGGCATAATCACATACTAGAATGATCTCAAGTATGGTATCTTTGCACGACTCATGTAAAAGAAGGGATGAAAATGTAAAAGAGTAGTTGGCTTACACTCGCCACGTCACACAATGTAATACATTAACATACATCATCCAAATAACATCAGAGTCCGACTACGGACGAAGATCCAAATGAAATATACCATAAATAAAGCAACACAAGGTCCCGATCATCCTTGTAAGAGCCCTACTGATCCTCGGGATAAGACATGTAGTATCGTCCACGCTCTTCATCGAACTCCCAATACAGCTCTGAACCACCACATGTGTAGTTCTCTACGGTACCTGCATCTGGTGTTGTGTAGAATCTGTGAGCCACAAAGGACTCAGCAATCCCGTTCCCGGGTAGCAATACTATCAAATCCTTAGGTGTGGAAAAGTCTTAAAACAAGGTTGCAGCAGCACTAGCACTAACTTACGTGTTTAGAGCGAGGAGAGAACAAGTGCCAACGATTGCCAAGTTAATCAAGAAGTGATCCTAACTACTCACGGTCAAGCATAACCCCACCGTGTTCACTTCCCGAACCCCTTCAGAAAGAGACCATCACGGTTACTCACGCTGGTAGTGTATTATGAACATGGTGTCAAGTTATCTACAATCGGATATTAACAAATTCCCATCTGCCACATAACCGTGGGCACGGCTTTCGAAAGATCAAACCCTGCAGGGGTGTCCCAACTTAGCCCATCACAAGCTCACGATCTGCGGAGTCGCAACTCCAAGGTGGGAAGACCCGAGTATTCTCGGAATCCCGTGCTCAAGATATTCTTACAAAGGTAAAACTAATCCAGCATGACCTCCCGGCATGCCGACACCCTGATAGTAGCCACGTGTATCTCATCTCAGGACACGACCGGATGGGTGATGCTACAGGTTTTTATCAGCCCTCGGGTTTCCCCAAGGTGGCCCTGCAAGACCCCCAGTTTCAACCAACACTCATGAGGAGCACTGGCCCAGGGTTGTTAATTGAGAACTCGGGTTTGCAACGCCCTATGCAAGTTTTAGTTATTAGGCAAATGTAAAACCAATGTTGGGCCTTGCTGGAAAAGCTTTAGCACTAAACGAGTTATTGAGGGGGGCCATAAACCCCAACCGTGTTAGGGATGCAAAATCAAGGAACATAACACCTGTTTAACAGTTCCTAGGGTGGCATGAGTGGAACAAAACACCAAGCAAGAGGCTTAGCCTTCCACCCATTACCAATATATAGATGATTTAGTTTAACAGTTTATATATTGTGATATCCCAACAATAACTTCATCATGAAGCAAGAATCTTCAAATCTTCACCTGCAACTAACAACGCTATAAGAGGGGCTGAGCGATGCTTACGTAGCCAAACAACAGTTTGCTAGGTGGGTGGCTAGAGAGTCTCATGGCAACAATAGGAGGGCTGACAAACAAACATAGGCATCGAGGCAATATCTAAAGAGCGAGACATCTAGCATAGGCAAAGATAGTAGTGATATATGTGTAAGGTCATCTTGCATGTTGATTCCACGGAGGGATCATAACCTTGCTCCTCAAACTCAACCTCGGTAGGAACCTCGTACTCCGAATCGTCGCCGGGCTCTAACCAACACAACACGCAACACCGGAACAACAATCAATCATAATGCAATGCTCAAACACATGATGCATGAACATGAAGCTTATGGACATGGGAAGAAATGATGCATGGCCTAGGGTCACAAGAGTGCAATATCATCAAAGCAACAAGATCACCCACATGAAAGTAATAAGCAAAAGAACAACTACTAAGTTTATGTAGTTTATGCAAACAAGCACCCAACAAGTTTAAAGGGGTTGGTTAACATGGCAAGGGTGCAACTAATATTACAGCAACATGCTAGCACATTTTAATGGGCTGGAAATAACAAAAACAATTTCCAGAAACTCCTAATATTAATTAATTGCATTTGGGACAGATCTAAAAAACTTCTGTTATGAAGCTGTTAGACATGCTAAACAACAGCACCAAACTATTCTACACATTTTTTCACCCCAAATGCATATAAAGTTTGCTAAATTTGGAGTTGTAGATATTTAGTTATGATTTTTACAAGTTTAGGCATATTTAAAACAAGAATAAATTCAAACAGCATTTTAAATGTTTTTAAACATGGCAACAAACAGCATATTCATAATCTACATGAAATTCTAAGCACTTTTCATATATGACTTATTTGCATCACATAAATATATCAACAGAAAATAATTATACAAAGAAAAAGCAGAAAAAGTAAAAGTAAAAGAAAAACAGAAAAGGAAAGCAAGCATAGGGGTCAAAGTTGACCCAGGCCTGCACTAGCCCAAACCACTGATGAGTGGGCCTTGCTGGACTGAGGTGGCACCGCGGGTGCGCGAGGGGGCTGGAGATGCACAGTGAGGCTGGCAGGTGGGGCCTGCCTGTTAGCCTCTCAAGAAAATAAAAGGGGGGCGAAATCCACTGCCCCCGCACGGATACGAACCCACAACTTGTTGCTTAACTAACGGAGACACAGCCACTGCGCTAGCGATCGAAACTTGACAGAGAACAGGTGCGATGACTGAAGAAGTAACTGAAGATGCAGAGCAAGGGAAAAGCAGGGCTCGTCGGAGCTGCTCCGGCGACCTAAAGGCACGGCGGAGTGGTGTGGTGCGCTCCTGGGGGAGTGCCGCACCTACTCTAAGCAAACACAGCACCTAGCATGCACTACAGCGCCGGCGGCGAGCACTTGACAGAACGGCGGCAGCGCGCAACGACGGGACGATGCAACGGCCTAGGCGGAGCAGCGACTGCACATGCAGCATCTACGTGACGAGCTGAAGCGAACGGGCAGCACTAGACAGCCTACGGTGGTCGAGGCACTCGCCGGAGACGAGGCCCGACGACGATGAGCTCGGGTGCTCAAGGACCTCGGTGCTAGAAGGCGTGCAAGAAGGGGAAAAGGGCACGAGGAGGTGGAGGCGCTCACCACGAACACGGAGGTGTGTTCGGCTGGCCCGGAGGTGGAAGGAGTCGACGGCGGCGAGGCTCGAACAGCTACGGGCGCCGAAGACGAAGAAGAGGAAGAAGACGTCGGCAACGAGGTGGTCAGCTCCGCGTAGAGGACGTAGTCGACATCGGGGAAGCAGCTGGACACGGTTGGCGAGGCTGAGGTCGACGGGAGGCACGCCGGCGACGAGCTGGCACTCCCAGATGCGTGCGGGACTTCTCTAGAGCGGTGGATCTGGTGGAGCTTGGCTCTCCAGGCGGCGGGAGGAGGAAGGGGAACCCTAGAGAAAGGGGTTGGACAAGCTGTGGGCTTAAAAGAGGGGCCAGAGGCGCGACGGTGCGACGACGGCGACGCTCTTGCGGTCCCCATGGCGTCGCTGGAGGTGGAAGAAAAGGCGGGTAGGTTTGGGCGAGCAGTCGCTGACGTGTGGGACCCGAGAGTCCACGTGTGCGCGAGCAATCGGGGGTAAGCGGGGGGGCGGGTGTAAGAGAGAGACAGGGTCACGCTGCGGCTGAGCTGGGCTGCTGCGCGCGCGCTGGAGCTGGGCCGAGGGGAGAAGGAGGCCCAAGCTGGCCGGGCTGTGCTGTTGTGGCTGCTTCTGTTGAAACCCTTTTTCCTTTTCATTTTTTCTTTAGGCAAAAAAGAAAAAGGAAAGCACAGGCTTAAAGGAAAAGAGTTAGGGGGAAAAGAAAATATCCCAATGCTCCTTGATTTATGCCCTATTTTATAAAATTGGTTTGGACATTTTTAGAGGCGGAAAAATAAAAGGAGTTTGAATATGATTCAAACTCTTGTCATTTTTAAACCCAACCAAATCAATTCCAAATAGGGTGATATTTGGCAGAGAGGGTGTAGACATGATGCAAGGTATTTGGGGAAAGAAAGGACATTAATGAACTTGGCTAGGTGACTTGCACAATAGAGTAAAGAAAGGAAAGAAAAGAAAAAGGAAGAAGAAGAAGAAGAAGAGGGAAACAAAGGAGGGGGTCTAGGGTTTAGCAAGGCATGGCTAGAACCACACTCACATACACACATCAACAAGAGTAAACTAAGATGCCATGATGCCATGATGATGAAGCAATGCAAGGATGCAAAATAAAATAAATGACATGGCAATGAAAAAAAATGAGCTCAGATGACAGGAACCCCCAAGGATAAGGACAAGGATCAAATTGAGAAAGCTTTATTGCCATTATAGGAAAGTATCACATATGGGGTGTTACAAGTAGCCTATGCTGGACATGTCGAGAACGGTCTCTATGTGGTTAACTTCTCGGAGCAACCCACTAAGACCGCGACATGCCTAATGGCTAAACTTGATGTGGGATGGCTTTGGCATCGCCGGTTAGCCCATGTCAATATGAGATCTTTGCAAAGTCTTCTCAAGGGGGACCATGTCCGTGGACTAACAAATGTTAGCTTTGCCAAAGATCGTGCTTGCAGTGCTTGTATTGAAGGAAAGTTACATGAGACGGCTCACCCTCCGACGACTCTCATCTACTCAAAAAGACCGTTAGAGCTCCTTCACATGGATCTCTTTGGGCCTCCATCCTGTGGTAGTCTTGGGGGCAGAAAGTATTGCTTGGTGATTGTAGATGATTATTCAAGATACACATGGCTATATTTCTTCAAGAAGAAGAGTGAGACCCATAAAACCGTCATCAACTTTGCAAATGAAGCTCAACGTCAACATGAGGCAAATATTTTCATGATCCGAAGTGACAACGGCACCGAGTTCAAGAAGTACACCTTGGATGAGTTTCTTAGTGATGAGGGGATCAAACATCAATATGCCGCACCTTATACCCCTCAACAAAATGGTGTAGCGGAGAGAAAGAACCGAACATTGATGGACGCAGCAAGGACCATGATGGCAGAATTCAAGTCTCCATACAACTTTTGGGCCGAAGCCATCAACACCGCGTGTCATGCATCCAATCGGCTCTATCTCCGCAAATGTAATGCCCAGGATGGGACTATACCTCCTACGTGTCGAGGCACGACTTAAAGGTATAAGCCCATTCTGGAATGATCTCAAGTTTGGTATCTTTGCACGACTCATGTAAAAATAGGGATGAAATTGCAAAAGGATAGTTGGCTTACACTCGCCACATCACACAATACATTACATAAGCATAACAACATCCCAAAACATCACAACCCGACTACGGGCGAAGATCCAAAAGAAAGATACCAAATACATAAAGCCACAGGTCCGAATCGCCCCAAGTAGAAACCACTACTGATCGTCGAACACGTCATACACATACGGCCACTCTCTTCATCGAGCTCCCAGTGAAGTACTTCAACCAGCTCCTGCATCATTCTCGGCTGAACCTGCATCTGGTGTGGAAGTATCTGTGAGCCACGAGGACTCAGCAATCCCATAACCATGGGTATCTATACTAGCAAAGCTTTATGGGTAGGAAGAGGTAAAGTGGTGAGGTTGCAGCAGTGGCTAAGCATAATATGGTTGCTAGCTTATGAATACAAGAATAAGATGAGCATCTACGCAAACGGTCGCCAACTAGTAGTGATCGCTAAAGATCCTGAACTACCTACGAGTCAAACATAACCCCACCGTGTTCTCTTCTCAAAGTGAAAAGAGACAGTCACGGTTACTCACACAGTTGTGTGTTTTACTTCGGATCATCTGTCAAGTTTTCTACAACCGGACATTAACAAATTCCAATCTGCCACATAACCGCGGGCACGGCTTTCGAAAGATCATAACCCTGCAGGGGTGTCCCAACTTAGCCCATCACAAGCTCTCATGATCAGCTGAAGTGATAAATATAATATCATCACCCCTTATCTTAGGGAAATCCGATCAGGCTCGGCATCCCGGTGCACAAGACATTTCGACAATGGTAAAACAAGTCCAGCAAGACCTCCCGGCGTGCCGACACCCTGATAGTAGCCGCGCGTATCTCGTCTCAGGCCACGTCCGGATGGGCGATTATACGAGTAAAACCAGCCCTCGGGTTCCCCCAAGGTGGCCCCGCATACTCCCCGTTTGGCACCAACACCATCAGCACAGGCCCCCCTGCTATGTAGAAAAGAATCTCCAAGGAGCGTCCCCCTTATGCAATTTAATTAATTAATTAAGTTATTATGAGACAAATTAAAACCAATGTTGGGCCTTGCTGGAGGAGTTTTATTCAAAGACGAAGTGTCAAGGGGTCCCCATATACCCATCGTGTAAGGAACACAAAATCAAGGAACATAATGTCGGTTTATCGGCGCCTAAGGTGGCATAAGTGGAACAAAACACCGAGCAAAAGCCCAAGCCTTCCACCCATGCCCAGTATATAGGTGTGTTAATAATAATAATAGATATTGTGATATTCCAACAACAAGTTCCCACCTGGAACGATCTTCATCTTCACCTGCAACTAACAACGCTATAAGAGGGGCTGAGCAAGCGGGTAACTATAATGCCCAGGATGGGACTATATCTCCTACGTGTCGAGGCACGACTTAAAGATATAAGCCCATTCTGGAATGATCGCAAGTTTGGTACCTTTGCACATCTCATGTAAAAATAGGGATGGAAAATTGAAAAGATAGTTGGCTTACACTCGCCACGTCACACAAAAACATTACATGTTCAAACATCATCCAAATAAACATCACAGCCCATCTAAGGGTAAAGATCCAAATGACAAGATACCAAACATAACATTAAACCACAGGTCTAGATCGAATCCTAGTAGAAGCTCTACTGATCAACCGGATAGTTCACGTAGTAACGGCTACGCTCCTCGTCGTACTCCCACTCTAGCTCAGTGACATCGCCTGTGTAGCTCACCATCGTACCTGCATCTGGTGTGTTGAAGTAACTGTGAGCCATAGAGGACTCAGCAATCCCATTCCCGGGTAACACGACTATTTAAGCCTTGGGTGTGGAACAAGGCTGAAGAAATAACAAGAGTCTGCAGCAGCACTAGCCTAGCTTACGTAAAAGAGAGCGAGAAGAGAAGGTGCCTCGGTCGAGAGATGATCACGAAGTGATCCTAACTAAAGCAAGTCAAACATAACCCTACCGTGTTCACTTCCCGAATCCCTTTTGAAAGATGATCGTCACGGTACTCACGCTGGTAGTGTATTGGAACATGGTGTCAAGTTTTGTACAACCGGATATTAACAAGCTCCCATCTGCCACATAACCGCGGGCACGGCTTTCGAAAGTTCATAACCCTGCAGGGGTGTTCCAACTTGGCCCATGACAAGCCCACGATTCGCGGAGTCGCAACTCCAAGGTGGGAAGGCCCGAGTATCCTCAGAATCCCGTGCTCAAGATACTCCGACTAAGGTAAGGCTAATCCAGCAAATCCTCCCGGCGTGCCAACACCCTGACAATAGCCGCGCGTATCTAGTCTCAGGCCACGACCGGATGGGCGATGCTACAGGTTTATGCCAGATACCTCGGGTTTCCCCAAGGCGGCCCCGCAGGACCCCCAGTTTGGACCAACACTCATGAGGAGCACTGGCCCGGGTTGTTGATTAAAATATAAAAGGGATAGCTAGTCCCTATGCAAGTTTTAGTTATTAGGCAAATAGTACCAATGTTGGGACTTGCTGGAAAAGACTTAGCACTTAGCTGTTTATCGAGGGGGTCCCATAACCCCAACCGTGTGAGGAACGCATAATCAAGGAACATAACACCGGTTTATACGGTTCCTAGCGGCATGAGTGGAACAAATCACCAAGCAAAAGGCTTAGCCTTCCACCCATTACCAATATATAGATGATTTCATTTAATAATTAATATAGTGTGATATCCCAACAAGCTTCAACAAGAAGCAAGAATCTTCAATCTTCACCTGCAGCTAACAATGCTATAAGAGGGGCTGAGCGAAGCCTACGTATAGCCAATCAATGGTTTGCATAGGTAGGGTGGTTAAACAGGTTCATGGTTACAATAGGAGGCTGACAGGAAAAACATGGGCATCGAGGCAAAACTATAGATCGAGACTTCTAGCAATAGGCAAAGATAGTAATGTTATCGGGGTTCGGTCATCTTGCCTGAAGAGTTGTCGATGGGATCGTAAGAGGGGTCCTCGTTCTCAACCTCGGTAGTAACCTCGTGCTCGTACTCGTACTCGAACTCAGCTTCCGGCTCTAAACAAACACAAGAACCCAAGGCAACGAATCAAACAAGATGCAATGCGCAGAAAAATTACTGGATGCATGACTGATGCACTATGGAAGCAAAACAGATGCACTATGGAAGCACAGAAAGTCTACTTAGGAAGCACAGTGTTACAGCACACAAAAAATATGCACCAAGCAAAATGCTTCAAAACATGATAACAATAGGATATTATGAATCTACATGCAAAATCACGCAAGTTTCATATAGGACTTGCTCAAAACGGAGCAACGGGCTAAAAGTTACACCCGAAACAATAAAAATGCACAAGCTGAAAATAACAGCCACATAGCAACTTCGGGGCAAGAGATAAATGGCCTACAGCACTCAAACATCATGGAAAGGAGCATGGACATAAACTAGACATATCCTACAGCAAACAAATCCATTTGAGCATCCCCAAAGGAGCCATGGATCAATAGCAACAAGCTATGACATATTGAACTTGACAACAAAATCCTGAAAACAGTAATTTGTTGCAACTTGGGAGCAAAAGTTAAATATGCTACAGCCACTCAAATAAGCATGTGAGAGCATGAATGGATAGCCAACAACTTATACAACAAGTAATCATCAAGAGTCACCCCAAAACTATCATGGATTGGCCTAGAACAACAAGCAAACATGGCATCTGGAAATTACAGATTCCAGACTTAGTGAAATTTCACTAAGTGTTAAAACAGCAGTTTCATCATGGCATCTTTGAGAGGAAGTTTAAGTCACCTCAAAGCAAAGCATGGCAAGTGGTAAGCACCACAGCAAAGTACACATGATGGTGAATCCAAAACATCTAAGCATGCATCAAGGGGACAAACACATCAATAGCAACGAGCTCCTCAACGAGGCATCTCGTAACAAGTTTAACAACATAACAGCAACATAGCACTTTGCAACGGAGATAATCATGGCAGGATGAAATCTATCATGCAAGCTAAAGCAACCAACATGTAGAGCATGACATGGCGAACACGTGGACATCTCATTTGCTTCATTTGGATAAACATGCACCAAGTTATCACATTGCAAAGATGGCATGAAAACAACTACTAACAGCAGTTTTTAACAAGTAGCACTCTTGCAACAGATATTTAAGCATCTAGATGACCTCAAACATACATGGCACAATGGAACAAAACATAGTACATGACTCCACGAACATTTAGACATATCATATGCTCAATCGGACCATCACACAAAAAGTTATCCACGTTGCAAAATAGCTCCAGAAACTAAAATCTACAGGACTTAGCAGAAAAATCAACCTCCTCGGTCAACGGCGGTCAACGGCGGCTGGGGTCAACCGGGCTGGCGCGGTGGCGGATCGGGCTTCGATGCGCGGAACGGATCCACCGGCTAACGGGCCTCGGGGCTCCGGGCGCTAACGGGCCTCAGCCCGCGGGATCCGATCTGGATCTGGGAGCCCGCCTGGCTCCCTCGAGCGCCTGGCTGCGGCGGCCTCGAGCGCTGGCTGCGGTGGCTGCGGTACTGGGCCGGCTCGGCCTGGCGGAGCCCAGCGGGCGAGACGAAGCGGCGGAGTGGCCTAGGGTTCGGCCCACTTGCCGGATCTGGCCCAGGCGGGGCAGCGGCGATCGGATCGGGGCTTGGCTCCCCCGATCCCGACCTAGGCGGCGGCGGCGGCGGCCTCCGATGGCCCCTGTGGGCGGCGACGGGAGGAGGGAACGGCGTGGCACGGCGGCCCGGCCGGCGAGGTGGCGGCGCCGGCCGGCGGCGGAGGGCAGCGCGGCTGGGGCCGACGGAACAGGGCCCCGCAGCGGCGGTGTTGAGGAGAAGGGCCGGCGAGGGTGAGCTCCCTGAGGCCGGCGGCGGCGAGCTCCTCCGGCGGGGTTCCGACGAGCTCCGGCCGGAGTGGAGGAAGATGGCTGGAGGAAGGGGATGATGGTTCTAGGGTTTTATTTTGGGGCAAAAATTGGGGAAGATGGACAAATATATAGGCACAAGGAGCTAGGGTTGTCCAAATGAGGTGTGGTTTTCGGCCACGCGATCAGAATTGGATGGCCTAGATGAAGGGAGGGGTTTGGGTTGGTTTGGTGGGCTGTTGGAGGGGTGTTGGAGGGGTGTCTTGGGCCTCAAAGAGGGGGTACTTTCAGCCCACGAGAATAACTGTTGGAGCACCAAACGAACTCCAAACGCGACGAGATTTGACAGGCGGGTTACACACACCAAAACAACAACACCCGACAAGTCTCACGCCAAACCGGAAACATTACACGGCCAAACACCAAAGTAGGCCTCGGGGATGCCACAAACACGTGAGGGAGCTCCGGAACTCGAAACGGACAACGGAAAGAAACGAGTGGGACCAGATGCAAACGACAACACAAATGCAATGCGATGCACATGACTACATGATATGAATGAATGCCACACACGCACACAACAAAATGACGAAAACCCGAAAACGAAGAACCCAGAATGGAATTGATGAAGCCGGAGATATTATATATTGCCCAAAAGGGAAAGTATTACATCCAGGGCATTACCAACTCTCCTCTACTACAAAAAGATCTCGTCCCGAGATCTAGGACTGGAAAAAGGAAGGGTACTCGGAACGAAGATGATCTTCCCGTTCCCACGTAGCTTCTCGGTCGGTATGGTGTGACCACTTGACTTTCAAGAATTTGATGGACTTGTTGCGGGTCTTGCGCTCAGTTTCCTCGAGAATAGCAACTGGGTGCTCTCGGTAAGACAAGTCTTGTTGAAGATCAATCTCCTCAAACGGAATGGTGCGTTCAGGAGTCTTGAAGCACTTGCGGAGTTGAGACACATGAAACACATCATGAACATTGGCGAAGTTGGAAGGGAGCTCAAGTTGATAGGCTAGATCGCCTCTTTTGCCAAGTATCTTGAAAGGCCCGACGTATCTAGGAGCAAGCTTTCCTTTGATACTGAATCTTTGGGTGCCTTTCATAGGAGAAACACGGAGATAGACATGATCCCCAATGTTGAAGGCCAAATCACGATGCTTGCCGTCATAGTAGCTCTTCTGACGCGACTGAGCGGCCTTGAGATTCTCACGTATGACTTTGCACATTTCTTCGGCTTCTGAGATCAAGTCATTGCCAAGAAGTTGACGTTCACCCGTCTCGGACCAGTTGAGAGGGGTACGGCACTTTCTGCCATAGAGGATTTCAAACGGAGCTTTGTCGGCAATTGCTTGGAAGCTGTTGTTGTAAGAGAACTCGACAAACGGAAGGCAATCTTCCCATTTCATGCCAAAAGATATGACACAGGCTCTGAGCATGTCTTTTAGAATCTGATTCACTCGCTCGACTTGACCACTAGTCTGAGGGTGAAAAGCAGTGTTGAACCTGATCTTAGTGCCCATGGAAGACTGAAAGGAGTCCCAGAACTTTGAAGTGAACAAACTTCCACGGTCTGAGGAGATAACTTGAGGAATGCCATGTAAGGACACAATTCTGGAAGTGTACAACTCTGCCAATTGAGCTGCATTGATGGATTCTTTGACTGGAAGGAAGTGAGCGACTTTGGTAAGCTTGTCAATCACCACAAAGATAGAATCATTCCCTCTCTTGGACTTAGGAAAGCCAGTGACGAAATCCATTTCAATGTGGTCGAATTTCCACTCGGGAATAGGAAGAGGTTGGAGAAGATCGGCTGGACGTTGATGCTCTGCCTTCACTCTTCTGCAGACATCACATTCATTCACGAATTGGGCAATCTCCCTTTTCATGCGTGTCCACCAGTAAGATTCCTTGAGGTCTTGGTACATCTTGGAACTGCCAGGATGAATGGAAAGGAGGGAATCATATGCTTCTTCCATTATGAGCTTCCTGAGATCACCTTTGGGAACCACGAGTCTGTCCTCGAAGAACAAGGTATCTCTTCCATCAACGCGATAGCACTTGTATTTAGGAGTACCCTTTGCAATACCATGTTTCACTTTCTAAACCATAGCATCACTGAGTTGGGCCTCACGGATCTGATCTTCCAAGGTAGGAGCAACTTGAAGATTTGCAAGAAAACCTTGCGGAACAACTTGGAGGTTGAGCTTCCTGAATGCTTCACAAAGCTCAGGCTGGAACGGCTTGATAAGGAGGCTGTTGCAATATGCCTTTGTTCTCAAAGCATCTGCAATCACATTCGCCTTGCCAGGTGTGTATTCGATGCTGGGATCATACTCTTGGATCATCTCGACCCAACGAGTCTGGCGGAGGTTCAGATTCGGCTGTGTGAAGATGTACTTCAAGCTCTTGTGATCGGTGAAGATGTCGACTTTTCTGCCCAACAGAAGGTGTCTCCACGTAATCAAAGCATGTACCACAGCTGCTAGTTCAAGATCATGTGTGGGGTAGTTCTTCTTACTTGGCTTCAGTTGACGAGAAGTGTATGCCACAATTCTCTTGTCCTGCATAAGCACACCACCAAGTCCTTGAAGAGAAGCATCACAGAATACTTCGTAGGGCTTGAACTCATCTGGAGGAGTGAGAACTGGAGCAGAGACGAGCTTTTCTTTGAGAGTTTTGAATGCCACTTCACAATCTGGAGACCAGTAGTACTTGACATTCTTCTGCAACAAGTTGGAAAGAGGCTTAGCAATCTTGGAGAAGTTCTCAACGAACCTTCTGCAATAGCTGGCAAGACCAAGAAAGCTTCGGAGTTGCTTGACGTTCTGAGGAGCTTCCCAGTTGACAATTGCTTCAACTTTCTCGGGGTTTACCGCAATACCGTCAGTGGAGATGATATGGCCCAGATACAAGACCTTATCGAGCCAAAATTCGCACTTGGAGAACTTGGCATAGAACTTATGTTCACGGAGTCTGTCGAGAACCAGACGGAGGTGCTTTTCGTGATCTTCTTCATTCTTGGAAAATACCAAAATGTCATCCAGATACACAAGCACAAACTCGCCGGTGTAGGGGTTGAAAATGTAGTGCATCATTCTCGAGAAGGTAGGTGGAGCATTGGCGAGACCAAAGGACATGACTGTATACTCATAGGAGCCGTAGCTCGTTCTGAAGGCAGTCTTGGGGATATCTTCTTCTCGAATGTGAATTTGGTGATAGCCCATTCGGAGATCGAGCTTAGAGAACACTTTAGCTCCTTTGAGCTGCTCGAACAGTTCGCTGATGTTGGGGAGCGGATACTTGTTCTTTATTGTCTTCTTGTTCAATGGTCGGTAATCAACGCAGAGGCGCTCCGTGCCATCCTTCTTCTTGACAAATAAGACACCACAGCCCCAAGGAGACGTACTAGGCCTGATCAGACCCATACGCTCTTGTTCATCAAGTTGTTTCTTCAACTCCTTCAACTCTTTAGGAGAGAGCTTGTACGGACGCCGGCATGCTGGCTCGGTACCAGGCTCGAGTTCAATGACGAATTCCACTTGACGGTGTGGAGACATGTCTGGAAGTTCTTCAGGAAAGACGTCTTCATATTCGTTAACCACCGGAATTTGAGATATGGCATTCATTTCGCCCTTGTCATTGAGAGAAAAAAGCATGATTGTGTTATCCCTGGAGGCGAAGATAATCACATCATCATCGGAATGAGTAATCTTGACTTCCTTCTGTGCACAGTCAATGTGAGCATCATGCTGAGAAAGCCAGTCCATTCCGAGGATAAGGTCGATGTCGGAATTGCCGAGAATAACCGGATTAGCCAGAAAGCGGTAATCACCCATGCGAATAGATACATTCGGAGCATACACACTGGAATGCATTCGTCTCCCCGGAGAAATAACTGATAACTCCCATGGCAGATT
Organism: Secale cereale; assembly: GCA_902687465.1. Taxonomy (NCBI): domain Eukaryota; kingdom Viridiplantae; phylum Streptophyta; class Magnoliopsida; order Poales; family Poaceae; genus Secale; species Secale cereale. Next base: position 180,251,180 of record LR738713.1, on the reverse strand, counting down.
TTTGGTGACAACATCATGCTTGGATGCAAATGGATATGACATGAAGGAACATGAAGCACCCGAATCAAACAACACTTTTGCAGGAAAAGAGTTAACTGGAAGGTTACCCATTATGACATCAGAAGAATTCTCTGCCTGAGCTGCATTCATCATATTCACCCTTGCTGCATTTGGATCATGCTTGACAATAGCTGAACTGACAGGTGGAGGAGGTGGAAGGCGCTTCGGGTTGGGGCACTTGTTAGCATAGTGACCCTTCTTGCCACACTTGTTGCAGACCACTTCTGAGAGAGGACGGTAGTGAGTAGCACTTGACTTGGAACCTTGAGACTGAAACTTTGACTGGTTGCTCGGGTTGGGTGGGTGGGAGAAACCACGGCCACTAGAGTTCTTGTTGTTGTTGTTGTTGTAGGGAGCTCGTATCATAGGAGGAGGTGGAAGCCAAAATTTATGTTGCTTCGCGACCACTTGAGAAGATGAGGAGGAGTGAACGGCATCTCGAATCCTCTTTTTGGAAGCCTCCATCTTGAGCTGGGCTGCCTCTTGCTTAAGCGCCATGTTATAGAATTTGTCGAACTCCTCAGGCTCGAACAAGGTGAGAGAAAGATGAAGTTCATCCTTGAGACCTCCACGGAACTGATAGATCTTGCTCTTGGCATCTGGTATGTCTTGCTTGGCATGGCGGGCGAGATTTTGGAACTTGACATTATACTGGTAGACAGTCATAGAGCCTTGCTTCAGGTTGCGGAATTGCTCACGCATACCCTCGATGACACTTGTTGGAATGTGGTGAGAGCGAAAGTCCTTGCAGAAACCATCCCAAGAGATCACACGCCCTTCTCTGGAGTCTTTGTACTGCTGCCACCAGTCAGCTGCTTGGTCTTTGAGTTGGAAGGCTGCAAACTTCACATAGTCCTCTTCCCTTACGTTACTGCACTCAAAATGCTTCTTGATATCGGTTATCCAATCTTCAGCATCGAGAGGGTCGACACAGTAACTGAAAGCCTTTGGTTGATTGGCCAAGAACTGGTTGAGAGTAGCATGGTGCTGTTGGTTGAAGAAATTGCCTTGGTTCCCTGGAGCACCCTGATTTGCTTGATTTGCTTGCAATTGCTGCATCATCTGCATCAACATCTGAGTGTTCTGATTTGTAGTTTGCATAATCGCTCTCCAGGCCTCAGACGGAGGAGGAGGGGAAGGAGGATGATATGGAACCTCTTCACCCTCTGGGTTAGCGTTGGGAACCCGTTTCGGAGCCATCCTGAAAGAGATGACCACCAATCAGCAATTGATTGAAAGAAGGTATAAGCTAAAACAACGGATAGAAATGCAACATAGTCTTCACAAGAATCATTCGAACAAGACGAACGAATGAAATTCTCAGTTTAATGATAACAACAATCTTCACGAGAAGCCACTGGGAGACAAAAGGTAAATAAGAAAAACACAAGGTATAGATGGAACAAACACAAGATAGGAGCTTCGTTCGACATCTTTGTGCTGTAAGATTATGGAACGCGTTACGAAATGGTTTTGCAATCCCCGGATCAGCATAGCAAAGGACCCTTTAAGATGCAACTCCCGATCGGAACATTGGCCATGAAACCACTTCACTCAATGTAGAACCCCGAACTCGCTAACCTGCATTCGTTGGAAGAATGCCTACGAGCTACTGGATAAACCCACCTATTAATTTCCGAAAGTTTCCAGTTATGCAATCAGGTGTTGGGGATACAGGGGAAGCACCGCGCAATCAACTCTAAACCTACATCCAGCTGTATCCATCCTTCAACACATAACCAGTTGTTCTCGGAAACCGTCTACCTCGGACCTTCGTCCACTATACAAAGCTATGGCAATACTCCTGAACTACCTCCCCAGTACTGGGTGATGTCGGGGTTATCTTGCCACTAACCGTATAGGAGAGTTTTCGATGTCGGCCATCTTAAGTATTCTAATACTGTCGCGATATGCTTGTGACGACAATACCCCAAAGCTCAACTCCCCGGGACACTGCCACAACCCCTAATGTCAGGAGGCATCAAGAACAATATTCTCGTCACAAAGACATCGAAACAATCCAACAAGACTCGCGAGATTCCTAAAAAAAAATTGGTGCAATTTTTGAAAGTAGAAGAGGCAAGAGTAGTCGTCAGGAGTCCTCACCAGAATGAAAAGAGATGAGGAGCAAAAGAAATCCTACTCTTCGATATAAATATAGGACTCAAAACTTTTTAAGTGTGTGCCTAGACTCGACCGTCAACGATTCGATCAAACAGTGGGGGCTTCTAGGTCGGAGAAGGCTCTGATACCAACTTGTAATGCCCAGGATGGGACTATATCTCCTACGTGTCGAGGCACGACTTAAAGATATAAGCCCATTCTGGAATGATTGCAAGTTTGGTACCTTTGCACATCTCATGTAAAAATAGGGATGGAAAACTGAAAAGATAGTTGGCTTACACTCGCCATGTCACACAAAAACATTACATGTTCAAACATCATCCAAATAAACATCACAGCCCATCTAAGGGTAAAGATCCAAATGACAAGATACCAAACATAACATTAAACCACAGGTCTAGATCGAATCCTAGTAGAAGCTCTACTAATCAACCGGATAGTTCACGTAGTAACGGCTACGCTCCTCGTCGTACTCCCAGTCTAGCTCAGTGCCATCGCATGTGTAGCTCACCATCATACCTACATCTGGTGTGCTGAAGTAATTGTGAGCCACAGAGGACTCAGCAATCCCGTTCTCGGGTAACACGACTATTTAAGCCTTGGGTGTGGAACAAGGCTGAAGAAAGAACAAGAGTCTGCAGCAGCACTAGCCTAGCTTACGTAAAAGAGAGCGAGAAGAGAAGGTGCCTCGGTCGAGAGATGATCACGAAGTGATCCTACCTAAAGCAAGTCAAACATAACCCCACCGTGTTCACTTCCCGAATCCCTTTCGGAAAATAACCGTCACGGTAGTCACGCTGGTAGTGTATTGGAACATGGTGTCAAGTTTTCTACAACCGGATATTAACAAGCTCCCATCTGCCACATAACCGTGGGCACGGCTTTCGAAAGTTCATAACCCTGCAGGGGTGTTCCAACTTGGCCCATGACAAGCCCACGATCCGCGGAGTCGCAACTCCAAGGTGGGAAGGCCCGAGTATCCTCGGAATCCCGTGCTCAAGATACTCCGACTAAGGTAAGGCTAATCCAGCAAATCCTCCCGGCGTGCCGACACCCTGACAATAGCCGCGCGTATCTAGTCTCAGGCCACGACCGGATGGGCGATGCTACAGGTTTATGCCAGATACCTCGGGTTTCCCCAAGGCGGCCCCGCAGGACCCCCAGTTTGGACCAACACTCATGAGGAGCACTCGCCCGGGTTGTTGATTAAAATATAAAAGGGATAGCTAGTCCCTATGCAAGTTTTAGTTATTAGGCAAATAGTACCAATGTTGGGACTTGCTGGAAAAGACTTAGCACTTAGCGGTTTATCGAGGGGGTCCCATAACCCCAACCGTGTGAGGAACGCATAATCAAGGAACATAACACCGGTTTATACGGTTCCTAGCGGCATGAGTGGAACAAATCACCAAGCAAAAGGCTTAGCCTTCCACCCATTACCAATATATAGATGATTTCATTTAATAATTAATATAGTGTGATATCCCAACAAGCTTCAACAAGAAGCAAGAATCTTCAATCTTCACCTGCAGCTAACAATGCTATAAGAGGGGCTGAGCGAAGCCTACGTATAGCCAATCAATGGTTTGCATAGCTAGGGTGGTTAAACAGGTTCATGGTTACAATAGGAGGCTGACAGGAAAAACATGGGCATCGAGGCAAAACTATAGATCGAGACTTCTAGCAATAGGCAAAGATAGTAATGTTATCGGGGTTCGGTCATCTTGCCTGAAGAGTTGTCGATGGGATCGTAAGAGGGGTCCTCGTTCTCAACCTCGGTAGTAACCTCGTGCTCGTACTCGTACTCGAACTCAGCTTCCGGCTCTACTCAAACACAAGAACACAAGGCAACGAATCAAACAAGATGCAATGCGCGGAAAAATTACTGGATACATGACTGATGCACTATGGAAGCAAAACAGATGCACTATGGAAGCACAGAAAGTCTACTTAGGAAGCACAGTGTTACAGCACAAAAAAAATATGCATCAAGCAAAATGCTTCAAAACATGATAACAATAGGATATGATGAATCTACATGCAAAATCACATAAGTTTCATATAGGACTTGCTCAAAACGGAGCAACGGGCTAAAAGTTACACCCGAAACAATAAACATGCACAAGCTGAAAATAACAGCCACATAGCAACTTCGGGGCAATAGATAAATGGCCTACAGCACTCAAACATCATGGAAAGGAGCATGGACATAAACTAGACATATCCTACAGCAAACAAATCCATTGGAGCATCCCCAAAGGAGCCATGGATCAATAGCAACAAGCTATGACATATTGAACTTGACAACAAAATCCTGACAGCAGTAATTTGTTGCAACTTGGGAGCAAAAGTTAAATATGCTACAGCCACTCAAATAAGCATGTGAGAGCATGAATGGATAGCCAACAACTTATACAACAAGGAATCATCAAGAGTCACCCCAAAACTATCATGGATTGGCCTAGAACAACAAGCAAACATGGCATCTGGAAATTACAGATTCCAGACTTAGTGAAATTTCACTAAGTGTTAAAACAGCAGTTTCATCATGGCATCTTTGAGAGCAAGTTTAAGTCACCTCAAAGCAAAGCATGGCAAGTGGTAAGCACCACAGCAAAGTACACATGATGGTGAATCCAAAACATCTAAGCATGCATCAAGGGGACAAACACATCAATAGCAACGAGCTCCTCAACGAGGCATCTCGTAACAAGTTTAACAACATAACAGCCACATAGCACTTTGCAACGGAGATAATCATGGCAAGATGAAATCTATCATGCAAGCTAAAGCAACGAACATGTAGAGCATGACATGACGAACACGTGGACATCTCATTTGCTTCATTTGGATAAACATGCACCAAGTTATCACATTGCAAAGATGGCATGAAAACAACTACTAACAGCAGTTTTTAACAAGTAGCACTCTTGCAACAGATATTTAAGCATCTAGATGACCTCAAACATGCATGGCACAATGGAACAAAACGTAGTACATGACTCCACGAACATTTAGACATATCATATGCTCAAATCGGACCATCACACAAAAAGTTATCCACGTTGCAAAACAGCTCCAGAAACTAAAATCTACAGGACTTAGCAGAAAAATCAACCTCCTCGGTCAACGGCGGTCAACGGCGGCTGGGGTCAACCGGGCTGGCGCGGTGGCGGATCGGGCTTCGATGCGCGGAACGGATCCACCGGCTAACGGGCCTCGGGGCTCCGGGCGCTAACGGGCCTC
>LR738713.1:180184480-180237004 GCA_902687465.1 Secale cereale | reverse complement strand
GCTGCCCTTCGGACGCACGGTTGTTTCCGGAACGCTGATTTTTTATATAATTTTTCTGGATTTTTCCTGGCAGTTCTCGTAACGTGAAAACCTGAAATACAAAAACAGCCGAAAACAGAAACTGGCACTGGGGTGCACTGGATTAGTAAGTTAGTCCAAATATGATCAAAAGTGTATGGAAGTGTATGAATATCATAGCAATATCACCCAAAAGTGGCATGGAGCAAGCAGAAATTATAGATACGTTTTGGACGTATCACGGCCTCGAGCGCTGGCTGCGGTGGCTGCGGTACTGGGCCGGCTCGGCCTGGCGGAGCCCAGCGGGCAAGACGAAGCGGCGGAGTGGCCTAGGGTTCGGCCCACTTGCCGGATCTGGCCCAGGCGGGGCAGCGGCGATCGGATCGGGGCTTGGCTCCCCCGATCCCGACCTAGGCGGTGGCGGCGGCCTCCGATGGCCCCTGCGGGCGGCGACAGGAGGAGGGAACGGCGGGGCGCGGCGGCCCGGCCGGCGAGGTGGCGGCGCCGGCCGGCGGCGGAGGGCGGCGCGGCTGGGGCCGGCGGAACAGGGCCCCGCGGCGGCGGTGTTGAGGAGAAGGGCCGGCGAGGGTGAGCTCCCTGAGGCCGGCGGCGGCGAGCTCCTTTGGCGGGGTTCCGGCGAGCTCCGGTCGGAGTGGAGGAAGATGGCTGGAGGAAGGGGATGATGGTTCTAGGGTTTTATTTTGGGGCAAAAATTGGGGAAGATGGACAAATATATAGGCACAAGGAGCTAGGGTTGTCCAAATGAGGTGTGGTTTTCGGCCACGCGATCAGAATTGGATGGCCTAGATGAAGGGAGGGGTTTGGGTTGGTTTGGTGGGCTGTTGGAGGGGTGTCTTGGGCCTCAAAGAGGGGGTACTTTCAGCCCACGACAATAACTGTTGGAGCACCAAACGAACTCCAAACGCGACGAGATTTGACAGGCGGGTTACACACACCAAAACAACAACACCCGACAAGTCTCACGCCAAACCGGAAACGTTACACGGCCAAACACCAAAGTAGGCCTCGGGGATGCCACAGACACGTGAGGGAGCTCCGGAACTCGAAACGGACAACGGAAAGAAACGAGTGGGACCGGATGCAAAGGACAACACAAATGCAATGCGATGCACATGACTACATGATATGAATGAATGCCACACACGCACACAACAAAACGACGAAAACCCGAAAACAAAGAACCCGGAATGGAATTGATGAAGCCAGAGATATTATATATTTCCCAAAAGGGAAAGTATTACATCCGGGGCATTACAGTAACATAGCCAAACAATGGTTTTGCTAGGAAAGTTTCAAAGGTTAGAGGTTTCATGGCAACAAGGAGAGGCTGACATAAAAGATGGGTAGCGCGACATTTAACGATAGCATCGAGACAACTAAGCATGGCAAAGGTAGTAAAGGTATCCAAGGGTATGATCATCTTGCCTGAGATCCCGAAGGAAGGAGGACGAGTCCAAGAAGTAGTCGAACAAAACCTCACAACTCCGGAACGAACCCGAAGCTAACGAGGGAAGCAAACCGGAAAGAAACAAGCAATACGGTAAACACACCACACGAGACATGACAATATGCTCAAACAAGTATGATGCAACATAAGTCTACATAGGATGCACTACAAGTCCATACATGAAAAAAAACATGGCAAGGTAGGAAGCACAGAAAACAACACAAGTCTATATGATGCAATACATGGCAAGGTATGATGCATGACAAGTCTATACAGGAAGCAATACATGGCAAGGTAGGAAGCACAGAAAAACAACACAAGCCACATGTCAATATGTTCAACCAAGTAGGATGCAAGACAAGTCTATATAGGAAGCAAAACATGGCAAGGTAGGAAGCAAGTGTAAACTAGCTATCTAGGCATTTTAAATGAGGCCGGAAATAACAACAACAATTCCGGAAAATCCCCATATGCATGTTTAGCAATTTTAAGCAAACAACAATTCACACATTTTAATGTTGTTAACATGATGCGGATGACATGATCAAGTTTTATGCAATTTAGTAAACGTTAACATGAAGAGATATGAAGTATTGTCACCGTGGTGGAAGGAAAGGGTGCCACGGAAATGATCTGAAAATGATGCAACGACAACATCTCGGTTCCGGTAACTCGTTGAGAGACCGGTGCAAAAGAAAAGATGGCGTGAACGAGTCGAACAAGATGAAAGGTGGGGTGATCCCATCACAGGGTTCCCACGGGTTGCCGCCAAGGCAAACGAGGGCACAACGGACACGAGCAAACATTCGATACATCTCATACAACACATGCACTCCACGGGTCAACGTATCGGGGTTATACCTTCGGAACGTTCATTTCGGGGCGGTTCGAGGTCGTAGAGGAAGTAGTGGAAGTAGTCGTGCACGTTTCGTCTCGGAGAGGGAAGTAGTCGTTCTCGCGGCGGTAGTGGTACATGCCCGTAGTTGAACTTGACGAGTCGACGCGGTCGTCGTGGGAGGTAGAGGTACACGTTTTGTAGATGTTCAAGTTCCCGTAGATGTTCGGTTCGTCGAGGTACTTGTCGCGTCGTAGCGGTACTCGTGGAATCCGTGTAGTTGAACTTGAAGGTCGTCGACATCGTGGTACTTGAGGTCTCGTTCTTGCGACCGTAGTGGTACACGCACGTAGACGAACTTGACGGTTCCGAGGGCTCCGGCCACCATGGTACTTGTCGAAATCCACGTCGGATATAGTCGTACATTTGAAAGAGGAACTTGGCCCATCCAAATCTGCGGTCGTCGGTGTCCAACATGACAAAATGAAACGGCTGCAACATAAGGCAGCAGGGCTTGTGGAAGTTGTGCTCTCGACAGAAGATGCCGGGGAAGTCAAAGTGGCACGGACACCGACGAGGGTGGAGGCGCTGGCTGGTCGGAGGAGCTGTGGAGGCCGATGCAGGGGGTAGACGCCGGCGAGGTCGAGGTCCCCGGCGGGCTGGTTCGCCGGAACAGCACGGTAGCGAGGCCGAGGGTGCTGCAGTAGGGGAGGGCGACGCGAGGCGCGACTGAGGTCGCCGGATCCGTCGAGGAGGATGACCGGGGCGCGTCGATGGAGGAGGTCAGGAGGCTGGCGAGCTGGCGAGGCCGTTAGGGCGGAGCTGCTTGGCGGCGGTGTTGCGGCCAGGAACTCCCTGGTGGTCGAGGCGGCGGCATGAGAGGAAGTGGCCGGCGAGCTGGACGAGGCCCGCGTGACAGAGGAGAAGGGAGGAGGACGGGGCGCGTCGGGGTGGCGAGGATGACGCTCCATGGCACGGGGGAAGGAGAGGCAGAGGGAGAGAGGCGCAGAGGAGGGAGGAGGTCGGGAAGAGGGTTGCGGGAGCTCTCGCTCCCTTTGGCGATGCAAGGATGGGCGAAGGGGCGATGGGAGGAGATGGGATCGGGAGACTGGGGTAGGTGCGGGCTAGGGTTAGGGGAGAGAGGCTGGGCCTTGGCCATGGGCCAGGGAAGGAGCTGGTGGGGCGCCTGGCCTTGGGCCTAGAGGTGCGGCCGGCCTGGCTGCAGGTCCAGCGGGCTCAGCTCCCCTTTGGTTCTTCTTATTTTTCCAATACAGAAAAAAAATGTAAAGATAAGGAGTGAAGAGATAAATGTTAGAGAAAAGATTTTGGCATGCGGGTAATTTTCCCGGACCCATAAAATGAGCCTCATCCAGGAAAATAAAAGTTGCCTAATTGAAAGATTTAAATTCAAATCCATTTGAATTTAAATTCGAATGGTTTGAACTAGGACAAGGTTTCAGAAGTGTCCAAAAATGTTCGAATTTTTGGAGGAGCCTCAATAAAACGGATATGAATTATAGACAAGGTTTTGACGGAGAAACTTGAAGTAGAAAAGGCATGGGGAATATATGCAAGTGTGTTTGGGTTAATACCAAACAAATGGAATATTTATTTATAATAGCTCCATAATATTAGGAGGATATGTTATAAAGAGAAGTCACTCTTCCCTCGATTTAAATAGATCAAAAGATCTATGCAATTTATTTAGTTGAGAAGCAAAAGATTTATGACATGATGACATGATGCTATGATGCAATGCAAAAATAAATAGAGCAAGCACAACTAAAACACGCGGGAAAACCCGGAACATCTGGAATCTTCTGGGACGTCGGTCTTCGGGCGTCACAACTCTCCCACACTAACAGAGGATCTCGACCCGAGATCCTAGAGATGGCACCGGGTAAAACGGAAAAGGAAGAGGTAAAACAAAGTTGCTTCTTTGACAAACGAGTGAAACCACGAACCTTGAGAGGTTGAAAAAATTGAAAGAAGAATACAACGGAGATGAACGAATATGAAAACACTCCGTTAGAAAGAGGAAGAAGGAACATTATGAGAGCCTTGTAGGTTGAAGGACATGAAACAAGAGCTTACGAACCAAAAGAATACGGAACCGCAATGGTATAGCCAAGGAATAAGAATGACATAATTTGGACAGCACTCTGACTGAAAATGGAAGGAATTAACATGAACTTGAGGAGAAAGGATGATACTTGATTAAATCAACAGCATATTGCCTCCGAAACAATTAAAAGAATGGCACAAGGTTAAGAAAGATTTCAGATAGCACTGAAAATATAGGCAAAACTTGATAAGATGAGGGAACTTGAATGAAGAATACAACACTCCGGTTAAATGATAAGCAAGGGAAAGAACAAGATCTCGATAAAACGAGATGCTGGTCAAAGAGAGCAATATCACAATGCCCCCGAAATGAAAGAATAGAATAAAGATCAATGAAAGAAATGAACGGAGAAAGATATGACAACTTCTCTCAAAATTGAATTTGAAAGAGCATCCTTACGAAGAAGGGTTGAACGGAGTTGTTGGAAAATCAACAACGAAAAGAATAAGCTCATTGTGGACTTATGGAAAACATCGCAAAATTAAGAGGTGATAACCAGCCACTTACGAGAACATTTGATTGGATTGAGATCAACAAGGAGATGAAAACTTATTTCACCGAGAGGATAAATGAAAAGCTTGGGTTATTTATAAGCACCATAAATAGCAACAATCCTTAGGGAAAGCTTTTGGTGAAATACAACCCAAGATAAATCCAACGAATAAATTGAAGGGTTGGAAAGATCTCCTGAACAAGGAAAATGATGGTTTTAAATATCTCGTTCTTGATAACTCGTGAATCATAATTCATGAAGGAATTGTCAAGAATGACATAACACCATCTGAAAAGATAAGGTAGAAATGATTGCAATTGGAATGCATGATAAAAAATGCTTGAGCTCCAACAAGAATCTTGATGAAGACTTCGAGGATGAATTAAAGCATGATGAACCAGCATGTGAACTCCGGTAATGAAAGCATGAGAAGTGAAAGATGGAAAGAATAAGATTCAGGGCCTGCGATGAATTAGATGGAGCTTTGAAATGATATAATTGAAATAACTTGAAGCTCCGGAAAACAAGATGAACAACTTAGGACCAAGAATATGATATGATGAACAAGCTCCGGAAAAAGAGATTAATCACTTCGAGGAAATAAGAATAAGATTTATTGTATGCTTATCCTTGATCAAAATAAATTGATGACCAGCAACGGATTTGGCCTACTACTTATTCTTCTTAAAAATGATTCGAGAGAGATATAGCCAAACTTGAGAATAATCTTGAACGACTCACCGGTAGGATTATGAAAAGAACAAATGAATTAATACGATAACAACGGATGAGTAATCTTGAACGAACCACCGTAAGAATTGAGACCGGGTGATGAAAGAGAATAATCACCGGGAAGAATAAATACTTGAGTAAATTTAGATACAAGAGAACGAAGAGATCGCGAACCGATTAAGAGTACTTGAACAAAGCACCGGTAGAATATGGAGACGAACGAAGAGGCATCAATTAAGAATAGTTGGAGGACGAAGTTGAAAACTGAGAACCAAGAAATCTTCTGGAATGATGGCCTTCGAAGGATCACAATGGAAAGAAATCATGAACTGCTTCGGATGGGTATAAAAAAGAATTCCTCACAATCGGAACAATAAAGAGGATGGCATGAAGCTAGAACCATGAATCTTCAAGAGAACGGGCCAAGATTTAAGAGAAGCTCTTCTCCTGTCTTCAAATATGAGAAGACGATGAGAAACACCACCAAGAATTGTTGAGGCACTCCGGAATGAAGAATTAAAAGGTTGAACCAATGTTGAAAAAGAATTTGAAAGCGGTCGTGGAGAAGGACTGTGACTGATGGGATTCGTACTTACGTCACACTTTGAAAAGAATTTTTAGAATAACTCCGGAAAAATTAGAAGAGTCGGGTAAGATCCTGGAAAAAGACATGTGGGTTAGGGCCCACTAAAGAAATCACCGTTGAAAAAGGTTCCTTAAGAGATATTGCACCAGTTGAATTAAATGGCTTCAATAAGATGACAATCCTTAAAATAGTTTGAACGGAATAAGAATGGAATTATGAATCTTCTAAGTTGTCTTGTACACTCCGGATAAAAATAGGAGAGTTGAATAATCAAGAGAGACTTCGGATAATAAATTTCAACATGGGAAAAACATGTGAAACAAAAGGCACAAATATGATCAATACGAAAGCTTGGATTTAGCCCACCGGAGAAGAATATTGGAATTAAGAATGATGAACTTGAAACTATTGAGCATCTTCATGATAAAGCACCGGATGAGAACATTGAAGGTAATGAATGAAGAACCAACACATGAATAAAATGGATATTTGATTAAGAATTCTGGCTCCATAAGAAAAGGGTGGGAGGGTGGGGAAAACAAGACAACTTGGGATGAATGAAATAGACAAATCGTCAGATTTCTCAACGGCGTTCGTATGGAATAACTTGAAGAGAAGGCACACCGGTTGAAAAGGATTACCATGAGAATCTCAATGGTCAAGAAGAATTTGTACTCCCATGGAATTATGAGAACACCGATTAGGAAAGGTATGGAATCAACACTTGACATCGAAGCAACTTGAATACCAGAATCAAAACAAAAACAACGGATAGATATGTTGCAACATGATCTTCACAATATCGTTCGAACGGAGGATTGAACAAATGAATTCCGTAGGTACATCAACTTGTCGAGAAGCCACTTGGGAGAACAAAAGGTAAATAAAAACAACAAGGAGCAGATAGAACAAATACAAGATAGAAGTTTCATTCGACATATTCGTGCTGAAAGCTCATGCAACGTGTTACAAAAGGGTTTTGCAATCCCAGGATCAGCATAGCCAAGGACCCTTTAAGATGCAACTCCCGATCGGAACAACGGCCATAAACCACTTCACTCAATGTAGAACCCCGAACTCCATATCATGCATTCGTTGGAAGAATGCCTACGAGCTACTAGATGAACCCACCTATTTATTTCCGAAAGTTTCTAGTTATGCAATCAGGTGCTGGGGATACAGGGGAAGCATCGCGCACTCAACTCTAATCCTACATCCAGATGTATCCATACTTCAACACATAACCAGTTATTTCCGGAAACCGTTTACCTCGGACCTTCGAAACGCATCTACTATACAAGCTATGGCAATACTCCCGAACTACCTTCCCAGTACTGGGTGATGTCGGGGTTATCTTGCCACTAACCGCATAGGAGAGTTTTCGATGTCGGCCGTCTTAAGTATTCCAGAACTGCTGCGATATATTTGTGACGACAACACCTCGGAACTCAACTCCTCGGGACACTGCCACAACCCCTAAATGACAGGAGGCATCGAGAACAATGTTCTCGTCACAAAGACATCAAAACAATCCAAACAATACTCGCGTGATCCTAAAAAAAATTAGTGAAATTTTGATAGTATAAGAGATAAGCAATCGTCAGGAGTCCTCACCAGAGTGAAAAGAGATGAGGAGCAAAAGAAATCCTACTCTCCGATATATAAATAGGACTCAAAACATTTTAAGTGTGTGCCTAGACTCAACCGTCAACGATTCGATCAATCAGTGGGGGCTCCTAGGTCGGAGAAGGCTCTGATACCAACTTGTAATGCCCAGGATGGGACTATACCTCCTACGTGTCGAGGCATGACTTAAAGATATAAGCCCATTCTGGAATGATCTCAAGTTTGGTATCTTTGCATGACTCATGTAAAAATAGGGATGAAATTGCAAAAGGATAGTTAGCTTACACTCGCCACGTCACACAATACATTACATAAGCATAACAACATCCCAAAACATCACAACCCGACTACGGGCGAAGATCCAAAAGAAAGATACCAAATACATAAAGCCACATCTCCGAATCGCCCTAGTAGAAACCACTACTGATCGTCGAACACGTCATACACATACGGCCACTCTCTTCATCGAGCTCCTAGTGAAGTACTTGAACCAGCTCCTGCATCATTCTCGGCTGAACCTGCATCGGGTGTGGAAGTATCTGTGAGCCACGAGGACTCAGCAATCCCATAACCATGGGTATCCAGACTAGCAAAGCTTTATGGGTAGGAAGAGGTAAAGTGGTGAGGTTGCAGCAGCGGCTAAGCATAATATGGTGGCTAGCTTACAAGTACAAGAATAAGATGAGCATCTGCGCAAACGGTCGCCAACTAGTAGTGATCGCTAAAGATCCTGAACTACCTACGAGTCAAACATAACCCCACCGTGTTCTCTTCTCAAAGTGAAAAGAGACAGTCACGGTTACTCGCACAGTTGTGTGTTTTACTTTGGATCATCTGTCAAGTTTTCTACAACCGGACATTAACAAATTCCAATCTGCCACATAACCGCGGGCACGGATTTTGAAAGATCATAACCCTGCAGGGGTGTCCCAACTTAGCCCATCAAAAGCTCTCACGATCAGCTGAAGTGATAAATATAATATCATCACCCCTTATCTTAGGGAAATCCGATCAGGCTCGGCATCCCGGTGCACAAGACATTTCGACAATGGTAAAACAAGTCCAGCAAGACCTCCTGGCGTGCCGACACCCTGATAGTAGCCGCGCATATCTCGTCTCAGGCCACGTCCGGATGGGCGATTATACGAGTAAAACCAGCCCTCGGGTTCCCCCAAGGTGGCCCCGCATACTCCCCGTTTGGGACCAACACCATCAGCACTGGCCCCCCTGCTATGTAGAAAAGAATCTCCAAGGAGCGTCCCCCTTATGCAATTTAATTAATTAATTAAGTTATTATGAGGCAAATTAAAACCAATGTTGGGCCTTGCTGGAGGAGTTTTATTCAAAGACGAAGTGTCAAGCGGTCCCCATATACCCATCGCGTAAGGAACGCAAAATCAAGGAACATAATGCCGGTTTATCAGCGCCTAAGGTGGCATGAGTGCAACAAAACACCGAGCAAAAGCCCAAGCCTTCCACCCGTGCCCAGTATATAGGTGTGTTAATAATAATAATAGATATTGTGATATTCCAACAACAAGTTCCCACCTGGAACGATCTTCATCTTCACCTGCAACTAACAACGCTATAAGAGGGGCTGAGCAAGCGGGTAACATAGCCAAACAATGGTTTTGCTAGGAAGGTTTCAAAGGTTAGAGGTTTCATGGCAACAAGGAGAGGCTGACATAAAAGATGGGTAGCGCGACATGTAACGATAGCATCGAGACAACTAAGCATGGCAATGGTAGTAAAGCTATCCAAGGGTATGATCATCTTGCCTGAGATCCCGAAGGAAGAAGGACGAGTCCAAGAAGTAGTCGACCAAAACCTCACAACTCCGGAACGAACCCGAAGCTAACGAGGGAAGCAAACCGGAAAGAAACAAGCAACACGGTAAACACACCACACGAGACATGACAATATGCTCAAACAAGTATGATGCAACACAAGTCTACAGAGGATGCACTACAAGTCCATACAGGAAGCAAAACATGGCAAGGTAGGAAGCACAGAAAACAACACAAGTCTATATGATGCAATACATGGCAAGGTATGATGCATGACAAGTCTATACAGGAAGCAATACATGGCAAGGTAGGAAGCACAGAAAAACAACACAAGCAACATGTCAATATGCTCAACCAAGTAGGATGCAAGACAAGTCTATATAGGAAGCAAAACATGGCAAGGTAGGAAGCAAGTGTAAACTAGCTATCTAGGCATTTTAAATGAGGCCGGAAATAACAACAACAATTCCGGAAAATCCCCATATGCATGTTTAGCAATTTTAAGCAAACAACAATTCACACATTTTAATGTTGTTAACATGATGCGGATGACATGATCAAGTTTTATGCAATTTATTAAACGTTAACATGAAGAGATATGAAGTATTGTCACTGTGGTGGAAGGAAACGGTGCCACGGAAACGATCCGAAAATGATGCAACGGCAACATCTCGGTTCCGGTAACTCGTTGAGAGACCGGTGCAAAAGAAAAGATGGCGTGAACGAGTCGAACAAGATGAAAGGTGGGGTGATCCCGTCACCGGGTTCCCACGGGTTGCCGCCAAGGCAAACGAGGGCACAACGGACACGAGCAAACATTCGATACATCTCATACAACACATGCAGTCCACGGGTCAACGTATCGGGGTTATACCTTCGGAACGTTTGTTTCGGGGCGGTTCGAGGTCGTAGAGGAAGTAGTGGAAGTAGTCGTGCACGTTTCGTCTCGGAGAGGGAAGTAGTCGTTCTCGCGGCGGTAGTGGTACATGCCCATAGTTGAACTTGACGGGTCGATGCGGTCGTCGTGGGAGGTAGAGGTACACGTTTTGTAGATGTTCAAGTTCCCGTAGATGTTCGGTTCGTCGAGGTACTTGTCGCGTCATAGGAGTACTCGTGGAATCCGTGTAGTCAAACTTGAAGGTCGTCGACGTCGTGGTACTTGAGGTCTCGTTCTTGCGACGGTAGTGGTACACGCACGTAGACGAACTTGATGGTTCCGAGGGCTCCGGCCACCGTGGTACTTGTCGAAATCCACGTCGGATATAGTCGTACATTTGAAAGAGGAACTTGGCCCATCCAAATCTGCGGTCGTCGGTGTCCAACATGACAAAATGAAACGGCTGCAACAGAAGGCAGTAGGGCTTGCGGAAGTTGTGCTCTCGACAGAAGATGCCGGGGAAGTCAAAGTGGCACGGACGCCGACGAGGGTGGAGGCGCTGGCTGGTCGGAGGAGCTGCGGAGGCCGATGCAGGGGGTAGACGCCGGTGAGGTCGAGGTCCCCGGCGGGCTGGTTCGCCGGAACAGCACGGTAGCGAGGCCGGGGGTGCTGCAGTAGGGGAGGGCGACGCGAGGCGCGGCTGAGGTCGCCGGATCCGTCAAGGAGGACGACCGGGCACGTCGATGGAGGAGGTCAGGAGGCTGGCGAGCTGGCGAGGCCGTTAGGGCGGAGCTGCTTGGCGGCGGTGTTGCGGCCAGGAACTCCCTGGTGGTCGAGGCGGCGGCATGAGAGGAAGTGGCCGGCGAGCTGGACGAGGCCCACGCGACGGAGGAGAAGGGAGGAGGACGGGGCGCGTCGGGGTGGCGAGGACGACGCTCCATGGCGCGGGGAAAGGAGAGGCAGAGGGAGAGAGGCGCAGAGGAGGGAGGAGGTCGGGAAGAGGGTTGCGGGAGCTCTCGCTCCCTTTGGCGGCGCAAGGATGGACTAAGGGGCGATGGGAGGAGATGGGATCGGGAGACTGGGGTAGGTGCGGGCTAGGGTTAGGGGAGAGAGGGAGAGAGGTTGGGCCTTGGCCATGGACCAGGGAAGGAGCTGGTGGGGCGCCTGGCCTTGGGCCTAGAGGTGTGGCCGGCCTGGCTGCAGGTCCAGCGGGCCGGGCTCCCTTTTGGCTTCTTCTTATTTTTCCAATACAGAAAAAAAATGTAAAGAGAAGGAGTGAAGAGATAAATGTTAGAGAAAAGATTTTGGCATGTGGGTAATTTTCCCGGACCCATAAAATGAGCCTCATCCAGGAAAATAAAAGTTGCCTAATTGAAAGATTTTAATTCAAATCCATTTGAATTTAAATTCGAATGGTTTGAACTAGGACAAGGTTTCAGAAGTGTCCAAAAATGTTCGAATTTTTGGAGGAGCCTCAATAAAACGGATACAAATTATAGACAAGGTTTTGACGGAGAAACTTGAAGTAGAAAAGGCATGAGGAATATATGCAAGTGTGTTTGGGTTAATTCCAAACAAATGGAATATTTATTTATAATAGCTCCATAATATTAGGAGGATATGTTATAAAGAGAAGTCACTCTTCCCTCGTTTTAAATAGATCAAAAGATCTATGCAATTTATTTAGTTAAGAAGCAAAAGATTTATGACATGATGACATGATGCTATGATGCAATGCAAAAATAAATAGAGCAAGCACAACTGAAACACGCGGGAAAACCTGGAACATCTGGAATCTTCTGGGACGTCGGTCTTCCGGCGTCACAACTCTCCCACACTAACAGAGGATCTCGACCCGAGATCCTAGAGATGGCACCGGGTAAAACGGAAAAGGAAGAGGTAAAACAAAGTTGCTTCTTCGACAAACGAGTGAAACCACGAACCTTGAGAGGTTGAACAAATTGAAAGAAGAATACAACGGAGATGAACGAATATGAAAACACTCTGTTAGAAAGAGGAAGAAGGAACATTATGAGAGCCTTGTAGGTTGAAGGACATGAAACAAGAGCTTACGAACCAAAAGAATACGGAACCGCAATGGTATAGCCAAGGCATAAGAATGACATAATTTGGACAGCACTCCGACTGAAAATGGAAGGAATTAACATGAACTTGAGGAGAAAGGATGATACTTTATGAAATCAACAGCATATTGCCTCCGAAACAATTAAAAGAATGTCACAAGGTTAAGAAAGATTTCAGATAGCACTCCGGTTGAAAAGATAGGCAAAACTTGATAAGATGAGGGAACTTGAATGGAGAATACAACACTCCGGTTAAATGATAAGCAAGGGAAAGAACAAGATCTCGATAAAACGAGATGCTGGTCAAAGAGAGCAATATCACAATGCTCCCGGAATGAAAGAATAGAATAAAGATCAATGAAAGAAATGAATGGAGAAAGATATGACAACTTCTCTCAAAATTGAATTTGAAAGAGCATCCTTACGAAGAAGGGTTGAACGGAGTTGTTGGAAAATCAACAAAGAAAAGAATAAGCTCGTCGTGGACTTATGGAAAACATCGCAAAATTAAGAGGTGATAACCAGCCACTTACGAGAACATTTGATTGGATTGAGATCAACAAGGAGATGAAAACTTATTTCGCCGAGAGGATAAATGAAAAGCTTGGGTTATTTATAAGCACCATAAATAGCAACAATCCTTAGGGAAAGCTTTTGGTGAAATACAACCCAAGATAAATCCAACGAATAAATTGAAGGGTTGGAAAGATCTCCTAAACAAGGAAAATGATGGTTTTAAATATCTCGTTCTTGATAACTCGTGAATCATAATTCATGAAGGAATTGTCAAGAATGACATAACACCATCTGAAAAGATAAGGTAGAAATGATTGCAATTGGAATGCATGATAAAAAATGCTTGAGCTCCAACAAGAATCTTGATAAATACTTCGAGGATGAATTAAAGCATGATGAACCAGCATGTGAACTCCGGTAATGAAAGCATGAGAAGTGAAAGATGGAAAGAATAAGATTCAGGGCCTGCGATGAATTAGATGGAGCTTTGAAATGATATAATTGAAATAACTTGAAGCTCCGGAAAACAAGATGAATAACTTAGGACCAAGAATATGATATGATGAACAAGCTCCGGAAAAAGAGATTAATCACTTCGAGGAAATAAGAATAAGATTTACTGTATGCTTATCCTTCATCAAAATAAATTGATGACCAGCAACGGATTTGGCCTACTACTTATTCTTCTTGAAAATGATTCGAGAGAGATATAGCCAAACTTGAGAATAATCTTGAACGACTCACCGGTAGGATTATGAAAAGAACAAATGAATTAATACGATAACAACGGAAGAGTAATCTTGAACGAACCACCGTAAGAATTGAGACCGGGTGATGAAAGAGAATAATCACCGGGAAGAATAAGCACTTGAGGAAATTTAGATACAAGAGAACGAAGAGATCGCGAACCGATTAAGAGTACTTGATCAAAGCACCGGTAGAATATGGAGACGAACGAAGAGGCATCAATTAAGAATAGTTGGAGGACGAAGTTGAAAACTGAGAACCAAGAAATCTTCTGGAATGATGGCCTTCGAAGGATCACAATGGAAAGAAATCATGAACTGCTTCGGATGGGTATAAAAAAGAATTCCTCACACTCGGAACAATAAAGAGGATGGCATGAAGCTAGAACCATGAATCTTCAAGAGAACGGGCCAAGATTTAAGAGAAGCTCTTCTCCTGTCTTCAAATATGAGAAGACGATGAGAAACACCACCATGAATTGTTGAGGCACTCCGGAATGAAGAATTAAAAGGTTGAACCAATGATGAAAAAGAATTTGAAAGCGGTCGTGGAGAAGGACTGTGACTGATGGGATTCGTACTTACGTCACACTTTGAAAAGAATTTATAGAATAACTCCGGAAAAATTAGAAGAGTCAGGTAAGATCCTGGAAAAAGACCTGTGGGTTAGGGCCCACTAAAGAAATCACCGTTGAAAAAGATTGCTTAAGAGATATTGCACCGGTTGAATTAAATGGCTTGAATAAGATGACAATCCTCAAAATAGTTTGAACGGAATAAGAATGGAATTATGAATCTTCTAAGTTGTCTTGTACACTCCGGATAAAAATAGGAGAGTTGAATAATCAAGAGAGACTTCGGATAATAAATTTCAAGATGGGAAAAACATGTGAAACAAAAGGCACAAATATGATCAATACGAAAGCTTGGATTTAGCCCACCGGAGAAGAATATTGGAATTAAGAATGATGAACTTGAAACTCTTGAGCATCTTCACGATAAAGCACCGGATGAGAACATTGAAGGTAATGAATGAAGAACCAACACATGAATAAAATGGATATTTGATTAAGAATTCTGGCTCCATAAGAAAAGGGTGGGAGGGTGGGGAAAACAAGACAACTTGGGATGAATGAAATAGACAAATCGTCAGATTTCTCAACGGCGTCCGTATGGAATAACTTGAAGAGAAGGCACACCGGTTGAAAATGATTACCATGAGAATCTCGATGGTCAAGAAGAATTTGTACTCCCATGGAATTATGAGAACACCGATTAGGAAAGGTATGGAATCAACACTTGACATCGAAGCAACTTGAATACCAGAATCAAAACAAAAACAATGGATAGATATGTTGCAACATGATCTTCACAATATCGTTCGAACGGAGGATTGAACAAATGAATTCCGTAGGTACATCAACTTGTCGAGAAGCCACTTGGGAGAACAAAAGGTAAATAAAAACAACAAGGAGCGGATAGAACAAATACAAGATAGAAGTTTCATTCGACATATTCGTGCTGAAAGCTCATGGAACGTGTTACAAAAGGGTTTTGCAATCCCCGGATCAGCATAGCCAAGGACCCTTTAAGATGCAACTCCCGATCGGAACAACGGCCATAAACCACTTCACTCAATGTAGAACCCCGAACTCCATATCATGCAATCGTTGGAAAAATGCCTACGAGCTACTAGATGAACCCACCTATTAATTTCCGAAAGTTTCCAGTTATGCAATCAGGTGTTGGGGATACAGGGGAAGCATCGCACACTCAACTCTAATCCTACATCCAGTTGTATCCATCCTTCAACACATAACCAGTTATTTCCGGAAACCGTTTACCTCGGACCTTCGAAACACATCTACTATACAAGCTATGGCAATACTCCCGAACTACCTCCCCAGTACTGGGTGATGTCGGGGTTATCTTGCCACTAACCGCATAGGAGAGTTTTCGATGTCGGTCATCTTAAGTATTCCAGAACTGCTGCGATATATTTGTGACGACAACACCTCATAGCTCAACTCCTCGGGACAATGCCACAACCCCTAAATGACAGGAGGTATCGAGAACAATGTTCTCGTCACAAAGACATCAAAACAATCCAAACAATACTCGCGTGATCCTAAAAAAAATTAGTAAAATTTTGAGAGTAGAAGAGATAAGCCATCGTCAGGAGTCCTCACCAGAGTGAAAAGAGATGAGGAGCAAAAGAAATCCTACTCTCCGATATATAAATAGGACTCAAAACATTTTAAGTGTGTGCCTAGACTCAACCGTCAACGATTCGATCAATCAGTGGGGGCTCCTAGGTCGGAGAAGGCTCTGATACCAACTTGTAATGCCCAGGATGGGACTATACCTCCTATGTGTCGAGGCATGACTTAAAGGTATAAGCCCATTCTGGAATGATCTCAAGTTTGGTATCTTTGCACGACTCATGTAAAAATAGGGATGAAATTGCAAAAGGATAGTTGGCTTACACTCGCCACGTCACACAATACATTACATAAGCATAACAACATCCCAAAACATCACAACCCATCTACTGGCGAAGATCCAAAAGAAAGATACCAAATACATAAAGCCACAGGTCCGAATCGCCCCTAGTAGAAACCACTACTAATCGTCGAACACGTCATACACATACGGCCACTCTCTTCATCGAGCTCCCAGTGAAGTACTTGAACCAGCTCCTGCATCATTCTCGGCTGAACCTGCATCTGGTGTGGAAGTATCTATGAGCCACGAGGACTCAGCAATCCCATAACCATGGGTATCCAGACTAGCAAAGCTTTATGGGTAGGAAGAGGTAAAGTGGTGAGGTTGCAGCAGCGGCTAAGCATAATATGGTGGCTAGCTTACGAGTACAAGAATAAGATGAGCATCTACGCAAACGGTCGCCAACTAGTAGTGATCGCTAAAGATCCTGAACTACCTACGAGTCATACATAACCCCACCGTGTTCTCTTCTCAAAGGGAAAAGAGATAATCACGGTTACTCACACAGTTGTGTGTTTTACTTCGGATCATCTGTCAAGTTTTCTACAACCGGACATTAACAAATTCCAATCTGCCACATAACCGCGGGCACGGCTTTCGAAAGATCATAACCCTGCAGGGGTGTCCCAACTTAGCCCATCACAAGCTCTCACGATTAGCTGAAGTGATAAATATAATATCATCACCCCTTATCTTAGGGAAATCCGATCAGGCTCGGCATCCCGGTGCACAAGACATTTTGACAATGGTAAAACAAGTCCAGCAAGACCTCCCGGCGTGCCGACACCCTGATAGTAGCCGCGCGTATCTCGTCTCAGGCCACGTCCGGATGGGCGATTATACGAGTAAAACCAGCCCTCGGGTTCCCCCAAGGTGGCCCCGCATACTCCCCGTTTGGGACCAACACCATCAGCACTGGCCCCCCTGCTATGTAGAAAAGAATCTCCAAGGAGCGTCCCCCTTATGCAATTTAATTAATTAATTAAGTTATTATGAGGCAAATTAAAACCAATGTTGGGCCTTGCTGGAGGAGTTTTATTCAAAGACGAAGTGTCAAGGGGTCCCCATATACCCATCGTGTAAGGAACGCAAAATCAAGGAACATAATGCCGGTTTATCAGCGCCTAAGGTGGCATGAGTGGAACAAAACACCGAGCAAAAGCCCAAGCCTTCCACCCGTGCCCAGTATATAGGTGTGTTAATAATAATAATAGATATTGTGATATTCCAACAACAAGTTCCCACCTGTAACGATCTTCATCTTCACCTGCGACTAACAACGCTATAAGAGGGGCTGAGCAAGCGGGTAACATAGCCAAACAATGGTTTTGCTAGGAAGGTTTCAAAGGTTAGAGGTTTCATGGCAACAAGGAGAGGCTGACATAAAAGATGGGTAGCGCGACATGTAACGATAGCATCAAGACAACTAAGCATGGCAATGGTAGTAAAGCTATCCAAGGGTATGATCATCTTGCCTGAGATCCCGAAGGAAGAAGGACGAGTCCAAGAAGTAGTCGAACAAAACCTCACAACTCCGGAACGAACCCGAAGCTAACGAGGGAAGCAAACCGGAAAGAAACAAGCAACACGGTAAACACACCACACGAGACATGACAATATGCTCAAACAAGTATGATGCAACACAAGTCTACATAGGATGCACTACAAGTCCATACAGGAAGCAAAACATGGCAAGGAAGGAAGCACAGAAAACAACACAAGTCTATATGATGCAATACATGGCAAGGTATGATGCATGACAAGTCTATACAGGAAGCAATACATGGCAAGGTAGGAAGCACAAAAAAACAACACAAGCAACATGTCAATATGCTCAACCAAGTAGGATGCAAGACAAGTCTATATAGGAAGCAAAACATGGCAAGGTAGGAAGCAAGTGTAAACTAGCTATCTAGGCATTTTAAATGAGGCCGAAAATAACAACAACAATTCCGGAAAATCCCCATATGCATGTTTAGCAATTTTAAGCAAACAACAATTCACAAATTTTAATGTTGTTAACATGATGCGGATGACATGATCAAGTTTTATGCAATTTAGTAAACGTTAACATGAAGAGATATGAAGTATTGTCACCGTGGTGGAAGGAAAGGGTGCCACGACAACGATCCGAAAATGATGCAACGGTAACATCTCGGTTCCGGTAACTCATTGAGAGACCGGTGCAAACGAAAATATGGCGTGAACGAGTCGAACAAGATGAAAGGTGGGGTGATGCCGTCACCGGGTTCCCACGGGTTGCCGCCAAGGCAAACGAGGGCACAACGGACACGAGCAAACATTCGATACATCTCATACAACACATGCAGTCCACGGGTCAACGTCTCGGGGTTATACCTTCGGAACGTTCGTTTCGGGGCGGTTCGAGGTCGTAGAGGAAGTAGTGGAAGTAGTCGTGCACGTTTCGTCTCGGAGAGGGAAGTAGTCGTTCTCGCGGCGGTAGTGGTACATGCCCGTAGTTGAACTTGACGGGTCGACGTGGTCGTCGTGGGAGGTAGAGGTACACGTTTTGTAGATGTTCAAGTTCCCGTAGATGTTCGGTTCGTCGGGGTACTTGTCGCGTCGTAGGGGTACTCGTGGAATCCGTGTAGTCGAACTTGAAGGTCGTCGATGTCGTGGTACTTGAGGTCTCGTTCTTGCGACGGTAGTGGTACACGCACGTAGACGAACTTGACGGTTCCGAGGGCTCCGGCCACCGTGGTACTTGTCGAAATCCACGTCGGATATAGTCGTACATTTGAAAGAGGAACTTGGCCCATCCAAATCTGCGGTCATCGGTGTCCAACATGACAAAATGAAACGGCTGCAACAGAAGGCAGCAGGGCTTGCGGAAGTTGTGCTCTCGACAGAAGATGCCGGGGAAGTCAAAGTGGCACGGACGCCGACGAGGGTGGAGGCGCTGGCTGGTCGAAGGAGCTGCGGAGGCCGATGCTGGGGGTAGACGCCGGCGAGGTCGAGGTCCCCGGCGGGCTGGTTCGCCGGAACAGCACGGTAGCGAGGCCGAGGGTGCTGCAGTAAGGGAGGGCGACGCGAGGCGCGGCCGAGGTCGCCGGATCCGTCGAGGAGGACGACCGGGGCGCGTCGATGGAGGAGGTCAGGAGGCTGGCGAGCTGGCGAGGCTGTTAGGGCAGAGCAGCTCGGCGGCGGTGTTGCGGCCAGGAACTCCCTGCTGGTCGAGGCGGCGGCATGAGAGGAAGTGGCAGGCGAGCTGGACGAGGCCCGCGCGACGGAGGAGAAGGGAGGAGGACGGGGCGCGTCGGGGTGGCGAGGACGACGCTCCATGGCGCGGGGGAAGGAGAGGCAGAGGGAGAGAGGCGCAGAGGAGGGAGGAGGTCAGGAAGAGGGTTGCGGGAGCTCTCGCTCCCTTTGGCGGCGCAAGGATGGACGAAGGGGCGATGGGAGGAGATGGGATCGGGAGACTGGGGTAGGTGCGGGCTAGGGTTAGGGGAGAGAGGGAGAGAGGCTGGGCCTTGGCCATGGGCCAGGGAAGGAGCTGGTGGGTCGCCTGGCCTTGGGCCTAGAGGTGTGGCCGGCCTGGCTGCACGTCCAGCGGGCTGGGCTCCCCTTTGGCTTCTTCTTATTTTTTCAATACAGAAAAAAAAAATGTAAAGAGAAGGAGTGAAGAGATAAATGTTAGAGAAAAGATTTTGGCATGCGGGTAATTTTCCCGAACCCATAAAATGAGCCTCGTCCAGGAAAATAAAAGTTGCCTAATTGAAAGATTTTAATTCAAATCCATTTGAATTTAAATTCGAATGGTTTGAACTAGGACAAGGTTTCAGAAGTGTCCAAAAATGATCGAATTTTTGGAGGAGCCTCAATAAAACGGATACGAATTATAGACAAGGTTTTGATGGAGAAACTTGAAGTAGAAAAGGCATGGGGAATATATGCAAGTGTGTTTGTGTTAATTCCAAACAAATGGAATATTTATTTATAATAGCTCCATAATATTAGGAGGATATGTTATAAAGAGAAGTCACTCTTCCCTCGATTTAAATAGATCAAAAGATCTAT
Organism: Secale cereale; assembly: GCA_902687465.1. NCBI lineage: Eukaryota > Viridiplantae > Streptophyta > Magnoliopsida > Poales > Poaceae > Secale > Secale cereale. The sequence goes on along the minus strand of LR738713.1, from coordinate 180,216,568 downwards.
GCAATTTATTTAGTTGAGAAGCAAAAGATTTATGACATGATGACATGATGCTATGATGCAATGCAAAAATAAATAGAGCAAGCACAAGTGAAACACGCGGGAAAACCCGGAACATCTGGAATCTTCTGGGACGTCGGTCTTCGGGCGTCACAGCAAAGGCTTGAACAAGACTCCATATGAGATTCTTATCGGTAACAAGCCCAATCTCAAGTACTTCCGGATGTTTGGGTGTAAGTGTTTCATCCTCAAGAAAGGTGCTCGTTTGTCTAAATTTGAGTCTAGAGCTCATGAGGGCATATTTGTTGGTTATGCTACAAACTCTCATGCTTACCGTGTCCTCAACAAGTCCAATGGACTCATTGAGGAGACGTGTAACGTGGAGTTTGATGAGAATAACGGCTCCCAAGTGGAGCAAAGTGGTACTTGTGATGTAGGTGATGAAATTCCTCCTCAATCCATAAGAAGAATGGGTGTTGGCTATATCCTACCCATTGAGGAACCCCTTGTGGCCGAAGGAGAAGGACAATGTTCCACAAAAGTGGAACCATCATCAACCCAAGACCCACACGCTTCCGAAGAACAAAGTGAAGGCCCTCAACCGGACGAACAAGGCCAAGTGCAAGATCAATCACAAGATGGTGGTGAGCCACCAAATGATGCTGTAAGGGCATCTCTTGCCTGAGGTTTTGGTGATGATGACAATTCGTGTTTGGTCTAATCGTGTGTCAATATTACTCGGGTTGATAACATGTGGCACAAGACGGTTAGACTTTCTCTCTTTAAGGAAAAGATCGAAGACGGAGTTTCCGATGCCTTTCTGTTTCTTTTGGTCATAGGAAATCCGTACTATTAAGAGGGAACCCACATCGGAAGGTAATTGGTGAATCAAGTCACGCACACAGATTCTTTGCACCCACCATATTGCCTCCGTTCGTGGAGAGAGAGGTCCCATTTCATTTCTCCTTATTGTAGATTTCTCCACAGCGGTAGTTCCGCCCTATTGGGCGGTTGTACCGGTGCCCGGTAGTTCCGGTCAAACCACCGCCCCAAGTACCGCTCAGGGGTGATACCCTCTGTACTGGGTGCGGTGGTAGACCGGTGGTGGCCCGGAAGTACCGGTAAGACCGGTACTACCGTTGTTCCAAGCGGTAGTACCGCTCTGACTATCACCACGCAGAAACTATCTGCCAGGCGGTAGTTCCGGCCCAACCACCGTCCCAACTACCGCCCCTGGTTGAAACCTTCTGGTTTCCAAGCGGTAGTTGACCGGAAGTTGGGCGGTAGTTCTGGTTTTCTCCGGAAGTACCGCGTTAGTGGCACGGGCGCAGGTTTCTTCACTCACCAGTACTACCGGTTGGAGTAGCGGAACTACCGGTCCTATGTAAATCTGCACATAACGGTTGGATTGGTGGAGACCCTATTTAAGGAGCCCCTTCTCCCACATCCACCTTATCTCTTACCTCTCTCTCTCCACCATTAATGCCATTGAAGCTTTCTTTCCCGATCTCTCTCCCTAGCCAACCAAACTTGTTGATTTGCTAGGGATTGAAGGAGGAGACCTAGATCTACACTTCCACCAAAGGAAACTTGATTCCCCCATACTTTCTTGTGTGGATTTTGTTACTCTTGGGTGTTTGAGCACTCTAGACGGAAGAGATCATTTCGGAGCCACAATCCATTGTGGTGAAGCTCCGGGGTTTCATTGGGAGCCTCCAATTAAGTTGTGGAGAGAGCCCCAATCTTGTTTGTAAAGGTCCGGTTGCCGCCTTCAAGGGCACCACTAGTGGATTCACGGCACCTTGCATTGTGTAAGGGCGTGAGGAGAATACGGTGGCCCTAGTGGCTTCTTGGGGAGCATTGTGCCTCCACACCGCTCCAACGGAGACGTACTTCCCCTCAAAGGGAAGGAACTTCGATATCACATCCTCGTCTTCATCGTTTCCACTTGTGGTTATTTCTTACCTTTACTTGTGCAAGCATTACTTGTTTAACTCCTATAGCTTGCTTGTGTTGTTGTTTTCCTTATTTTCGTTAGTTGTCATCTTAGTAAAACATCTAGACAACTTACTTTGACGCCTTAATTTAAAGTGGTTAAGAAAAGCTAAAAATGTTAGTTGCCTATTCACCCCCCCCCCCCTCTAGTCAACCATATCGATCCTTTCAATTGGTATCAGAGCCTCGTCTCTTTTTAAGGACTTTACCGTCCAAAGAGTATGGGTGACAACGTAGTCGAGACGGAGGACCATTCCGGTGGAACTCCGTCCTTGCCTACGCCGGATGGGGGTGCCTCGGTCTCTCGTGAGGAGTTCAATGTGGCCTTGACCACATTGAAAGAATCACTAGCGAGCGAGGTCAAAGGCATGTTTAAAGAGTTGCTTGAGGGGCTTAAATTATCCACCACACCGTTGGAAGTGGCTCGCCCCGCTACCAACGTGTCGGAGGCTAATCCCGACAAGGGAGAAGCTAGTAGTGAGCAAGCCCCTGTTACTAAGAATGGGAGTGGGAAATTTTCCCAATCTGCTCCTCCTACTCACTATGGAGGACCCGTTCCCACACCGCATTTAAATTCCGTTGGGCCCCCTCCCAAGTTTATCAAAAATACTGATTTTGCTACTTGGGTGTTTCGTTTTAAATGTCATATTAATCATTGTTCCACTAACCTTTGGAGAATCATTGAGCAAGGTTTTTATCCGTATGATCCCGACAACATGACTCCAAGAGAAACTGCAGATCATCAGTTCAACGAGTCTGCTCTTTGCATTCTTCAAGATTCCATCCCTCCTGAAGACATTGCACACCTTCGACCCTTCACTGTGGCCAAGGAAGCTTGGGAGCATGTTGGCACGATGTACAAGGGAAGCACCAGTATTCAACGCTCCAACTATGAAGTGGTGCAAGATGAAGCTGATGAGTTTGCTATGATCGAAGATGAAGATCCTCGTGAACTTTATCGAAGATTAACTATCCTTGCGGTTTCTCTTCGAGATCATGGCAGCAAGGATATGGATGACAATTGGATCAAGCGCAAGTTCCTCAAGGCCATGATGCCCTATCATAAGGCCATGTCCTCTGTCATACGTCAGAGACCGGACTTCCACACTTTATCCTCAAATGAAGTGTTGGATGAATTTGTTGCCATGAGGATCTTGGATGTGACCGCCGACAATGCGGTCTTAAGAGCTCAGCGATCAAAGAAGCCTAATCTTGCACTGAAGGCCAAGGCTTGTGTGGAAGAGGAGGAAGTAGAAGATGATGATGAGTGTAGCCCCGAGGACACCAAATATGCCTATCATGAGCACATGGCTCTTGCTTCAAGGCAATTCTGGGGCAAGAAGAACACAAAATCCAACTTCAACAGGAACAACTCCAGTGGGAACAAAGGGAAGCAACGAGTAAGGACATGCTTCAGCTGTGGAAATGTAAGTCACTTCGTTGTGGATTGCCCATATGAGAAGAGAGAAGACTTTGGAGGCAAGCTTATTCGGAAGGACAAGTCAAAGTCATATCCCAACAAGAACAACTTCATCCAGAAGACTCCTCCGAAAGTGTTGGTGGCTCAAGAAGAATATGTGGAGGATGATGATAATGATGAAGACGATGAGGTGACCACTATGGCCACAATTGCAATTGCTACTACTCCGCACTCATCTCTCTTCGACTCACCAAACGAGAACATCACCGCCAAGTGTCTCATGGCCAAGGCCACCAACAAGGTAACCCCAAACATCAATACTACTATCTCTTCTAATCCTTCATTGACTAATTGTATTGATGAGGGTGAGGGTGTTAAGGAGGGAGAAAATGAATTTGAGTTGTTCATAAAAAATCTCAAGGGCAAACCCATGAAGCATTTTGTTGCTCTCTTGGAACAACTCGGTGAGGCCAATGACATGATCGAGGCTCACGAGGAAACCATTACTAAAATGGAAGGCATAGTCGAGACTATGCCGATGAGATATCGGATCTCTCTAACGCCCTAGAGGAAGAGCGTGGTCTTCGTTTGGCTCTTGAGGAGTCACACAACGATGATCATGCTAAATTAAAGAAAGATCTTGATCATCCTTTAGTTGTCTCTCGCGTCCTTAACTCCGAGAAGGCAAAACTTGAGGTTGACCATGCTAAACTCAAAGAGGAGTTTGACATACTTGACAAGGCTCACAAGGCCTTGAAAGGAATGCATGCTACTCTCAAGGAGTCTCATGATCAACTCCAAGTTTCGCTAACCAAGGAAAAGGCTATCATTCCTCGCATGGTTTTAATTGATAATGCAAATGCTACTAACCCATGTTGCGAGCATGTGCATCTTGTTGAAGAGAATGTCGAGTTGAAGAAGCAACTTGAGAAAGGCCTTGTGACTTGCATACAAGGTGAGAAGAACCTCAATGCCCTTTTGAGCAATCAAAAGGAAGTTGTGGCAAAGGAAGGAATTGGGTTTGTTCCTAAGCCCAAGAAGAAGAAGAATGACAAGACCAAGCAACCACCCCCTCTCCGACAATCCTTTGTGAAAGAAGGATAGGGCACGTCAACCAAGAAGAAACGTGGTGGTGTCAAGAAAAACTCCACCATACCATCAAACATGGCCGGCGATTTTAATCCTTCATATGTTTTATGTCGTGCCAGTGATGGCCATGTGTTTGCTAAATTTGTTGGTTCTTCTTATGAGTACATTGAATGGTCCATTTGGGTTCCTAAGACCCTTGTTACTAACCTCAAAGGACCCATTACCAAATGTGTACCTAAATCCAAGCATTGATCTATTGTAGGAGTTTTCTTCCGGTGGGGGATCATGGTTGCTCGATAGCGGAGCCACAAATCATATGACCGGAAGCAAAGACTTGGTGGTGGACGTGCATCTCGGTTCATCTATGACCACCAACGTCGAATGGGGTGATGCTTCATCTTCTAAGGTATTGGGACTTGGCAAGGTTGTTGTCTCTCATGATCTCACGATCGAGAAAGTCATGCTTGTTGAGTCCCTTGCATACAATTTACTTTCTGTTCGCCAACTTGCACTCATGGGCTTTGCTACATTCTTTGATATTGATACTATGGCCCTCTTGTGGAGCAAGACTCTTAAAGTAGCCTATGTTGGGCATGTCGAGAATGGTCTTTATGTGGTTAACTTCTCGAAGCAACCCACTAAGGTCGCGACATGCCTAATGGCTAAAGTTGATGTGGGATGGCTTTGCATCGCCGTTTGGCCCACGTCAATATGAGATCTTTGCAAAGTCTTCTCGAGGGGGACCATGTCCGAGGACTAACAAATGTTAGCTTTGCCAAAGATCGTGCTTGCAGGGCGTGCATTGAAGGAAAATTACATGAGAAGGCTCACCCTCCCACGACTATTATCTATTCAAAGAGACCCCTAGAGCTCCTCCACATGGACCTCTTTGGGCCTCCTACTTTTGATAGTCTTGGGGGTAGGAAGTATTGCTTGGTGATTGTGGATGATTACTCAAGATATACCTGGGTATACTTCTTCAAGAAGAAGAGTGAGACCCAACAAACCGTCATCAACTTTGCAAATGAAGCTCAACGACAACATGAAGCAAAGATTTTGATGATCAGAAGTGACAACGGCACCGAGTTCAAGAACTGCACCTTGGATGAGTTTCTTGGTGATGAGGGGATCAAACATCAATATGCAGCCCCATATACCCCTCAACAAAACGGTGTAGCGGAGAGAAAGAACCAAACGTTAATAGATGCTGCAAGAACCATGATGGCTGAATTCAATTCTCCATACAACTTTTGGGCCGAAGCCATCAACACCGCTTGCCATGCTTAAAATCGTCTCTATCTCCGCAAAGGCTTGAACAAAACACCGTATGAGATTCTTACCGGTAACAAGCCCAATCTCAAGTACTTCCGGGTATTCGGGTGTAAGTGTTTCATTCTCAGGAAAGGTGTACGTTTGTCTAAATTTGAATCTAGAGCTCATGAGGGCATATTTGTTGGTTATGCTACAAACTCTCATGCTTACCGTGTCCTCAACAAGTCCAATGGACTCATTGAGGAGACGAGTAACGTAGAGTTTGATGAAAATAATGGCTCCCAAGTGGAGCAAAGTGGTACTTGTGATGCAGGTGATGAAATTCCTCCTCGAGCCATAAGAAGAATGGGTGTTGGATATATCCTACCCATTGAGGAACCCCTTGTGGCCGAAGGAGAAGGACAATGTTCCACTCAAGTGGAACCATTACCAACCCAAGACCCACACGCTTCCGAAGAACAAATTGAAGGCCCTCAACCTGATGAACAAGGCCAAGTGCAAGATCAATCTCAAGTTGGTGGAGAGCCACCAAATGATGCACAAGGCCAAGTTCTCTCCCCCGAGCAAGATCAAGGTCAAGAGGAAGCTCAAGATCAAGATCTAGCTCCTGACGACGCTCAATATGATCAACTCAGTGCTCCTCAGTTAACACTTGAAGAGCAATTAGAGCGTCGTGCTGCAAAAGTTGCCTCCAGGCTTGCTTCCAACGAGCATCACATCGAGAACATTTTAGGAAGCATCAAAAGGGGGGTAAGCACTCGTAGACAATTAGCAAACTATTGTGCTCATCAAGCTTTTGTCTCCTGTATTGAACCTCAGAAGGTTTATGAGGCGCTCGAAGACCCTGATTGGCTCAATGCCATGCATGAAGAACTCCATAACTTCGAGCGCAACAAGGTGTGGCGTCTGGTTCCAAGACCAAAGGAGAACCATAATGTCATTGAAACCAAATGGATCTTTAAGAACAAGCAAGATGCACATGGCATTGTCATCCGCAACAAGGCACGTCTGGTGGCTCAAGGCTACTCCCAAGTCGAGGGTATCGACTACGGTGAAACCTTTGCCCCCGTTGCTCGTCTTGAATCCATTTGTTTGTTGCTTGCCTATGCTTCCCATAATAACTTTAAATTGCAACAAATGGATGTGAAAAGTGCATTTCTTAAGGGTCCCATTAATGAGTTGGTGTATGTTAAACAACCCCCAGGGTTCGAGGATCCTAAGTTCCCCAATCACGTGTACCAACTCAATAAGGCACTCTATGGCCTTAAACAAGCCCCGCGTGCGTGGTATGAACATCTTACCGAGTTGTTACAAGATCGTGGGTTTGAAATTGGGAAAATTGACCCCACTCTTTTTACTAAGAAGGTCAAAGGGGAGTTGTTTGTATGCCAACTATATGTTGATGATATTATCTTTGGTTCTCCTAACAAAGCTTTCAATGATGAGTTCGCCGCACTCATGACCACACATTTTGAGATGTCCATGATGGGAGAGTTGAAGTACTTCCTTGGATTTGAGATCAAACAAAGAAGAGAAGGCATCTTCATCAAACAATCCAAGTATACTCAAGACATGCTCAAGAGGTTCAATCTAAGTGATGTCAAGCCGGCTACTACTCCAATGCCAACCAAATGCCAACTTGACATTGATCCCAATGGTAAAGCGGTGGATCAAAAGGTATATCGCTCTATGATCGGATCCTTGCTTTACCTTTGTGCATCTAGACCGGATATTATGTTGAGTGTGGGAATTTTTGCACGATTTCATGCCTCACCTAAGGAGAGTCACTTTGTGGCTGTCAAGCGAATCTTTTGATATTTGGCTCATACCCCAAACTTTGGCTTATGGTACCCGAGAGGAGCAAATTTCAACCTTGTAGGTTTTTCTGATTCTGACTGGGCGGGAGACAAAGTGGATAGGAAGTCCACTTCGGGAGGGTGCCAATTTCTTGGTTGCTCTCTTGTTAGTTGGTCTTCCAAAAAGCAAAGTTGTGTATCTCTCTCGTCCACCGAAGCAGAGTATGTGGCTGCTGGCAGTTGTTGTGCTCAACTTTTATGGATGAGGCAAACTTTAAAGGATTACGGTGTCACTTGTGACAAAGTGCCTCTTTGGTGTGACAATGAAAGTGCCATCAAGATTTCTCTCAACCCGGTGCTACACTTCAAGACAAAGCATATTGAGATTCGGTATCACTTCATCCGGGATCACATTCAGCAAGGAGAGATCGAGCTTCACTACGTCAACACTCGTGATAACCTTGCAAATATCTTCACGAAGCCATTGGATGAAGCAAGATTTCGCGAGTTAAGGCATGAGCTAAATATCATTGATTTGAGCAATATGGCTTGAGCACGTGCACACCCCACCATACTCATCATATTGTCTAGTCTAGGTGTAGGCATGGAAATAGGGGGAGTGGTGTTCTCTCAATGAACTCATCCTCCCCCCACTATGCATAAATTGATACGCTTTTCACATTCGTCATTTGTGATGACACTTGTGTTTCAAAGACGAGTTATGGTTATGGGCCCAAGGATAATTCTTCGCGGTGCCATGCTAGTTGACTCTAACATTGGTGGCTCCGGCCACCGCCCTCCGTTTTTGGTTGGTTTCTGGTCTTCGTGTTTTTCTCGTACTACAGTGACTTACTCCATCCCAAGCCATCCCATCCCAGCCATCTACTCCAAATGTACACAAGTTGTTATCATGGAGTGAGTGGGCACACCCTGGCGGTACAACCGGTGGTTTGAGCGGTTCTACCGCTTAATCACTGGTTTTCAGCCCAGCAGTTGTACCGGTCTAGAGCAGGCGGTTCTACCGCTGGTGCTCTGACCTGTACCCCCGGCCGGTACTACCGGTGTTGTGTAGCGGAACTACCGCCTGGCGCGGAAGTACCGCTCCACCACATGGCAGCAGCCGGACCGGTACTACCGGTCCCCGGACCGGTACTACCGGTGCTGATCTGGGCGGGTATATAAAGCACGGGTTGAAGAGGTTTTCTTCCTCACCCGTTCATTATTTCGCCCCAGCCGCCGGTTACTCCGCTCACTGCCCCGTAGCGCCCTCCGGCTCTACGGATCCGTCGGCCCTTCACTGGATCTGCTCCGTGGAGGCCGCCTCTCCTTCGATCTCCTCCCATGGATACCGGTATTGCCCTGCTTCTTCTTGGTATTAGGGTTCTTCTTGAATCCTCTTTCTAGGGCAATGCGTGTAGTCCTTCATTTTTGGCTAAATGATTTGAGGGAGAGGTCCGTATAGTTTCCTATTCACTTGTGCGTAATTAGAATAGACACCGTGCATATAGTTTTTGAGATCGGGTAGTTTCCTTCATCTTCGTAGATCCGTTCTCAGCGGTACTACCGGTCACTCGACCGGTACTACCGCTGTCCGGAACTACCGGTGCTAATACCGGAACTACCGGTTGCTCTGAACTTATATGCATTGCCTCTATTCTTCGTACGTACTAGTGAATTATTCTTCCGATCTTGTGTACATTCCTCTCATCTTTTCTGGGTTGCTATGTGTTCTCCGTGTGCGTTTGCAGGTGGCTCTAGCGCTCGCTCTGGTCAGTTCGCCAAAAGGAAGGACCATAGGGGCAAGAGGCCAGCCGATGATGAAGATGTTCACGAGGTTGTGATCCCCTCCAAAACAACTCGCCGGGAAAAGTCAGTGGCAGCCAAGCAGCGTGCAGCGCTTCCTATGTACAAATGGAAGCTTTCCGACTGGGAGAAGTTTCGGTTTCAAGACCCCTACACCGTACCACCTCCTCCTCGTTGGAATAATCCTCGCTTCCGCAATGAGATGCAGTTGAGGATTGTGGATGACATCTTTGAGCACCACAAGAACAAGTTCACCCGTATGTGGTCAATTGACCTTGCCAAGTGGAGAAGCAACCCTGCTTACTTTGGAGAGGCTCTGGAAGTCTGTGAGGAGTTTGATTTGGTCAAGCTCATGGAGCTGCGTTGTGACTTTGACGTGGAACTCATTCATCAGTTTTATGCTACTGTCCACTTCGGCAGTGACGATCAGCGTCACCTCTCTTTTATGTGCCGGGATGAGTTCTTCCGTGTTCCCTGGAGTGCTTTCTGCCATGCCTTGGGCTATGAGGACACTAGCTTGGAAGGCCAAGGTGGTCTCCATCCTCACGACCGAGCCCAACCCATGGATAAAGTGAAGCTTGCTCTTCTCTATATCCCTGGTCATGGCATAGTAGGTAAATCCAATGACCTCCTACCTGTTTATGACATCCTTCACCGTGTGTTTCGGTGTGTGCTGCTGCCCATGAAGGAAATATGCCCTAGAGGCAATAATAAAGATGTTATTTGTATTTCCTTATATCATGATAAATGTCTTTGATTCATGCTAGAATTGTATTAACCGGAAACTTAGTACATGTGTGGGTACATAGACAAAACAGTATGTCCCTAGTCTGCCTCTACTAGACTAGCTCATTGATCAAAGATGGTTATGTTTCCTAGCCATAGACATGAGTTGTCATTTGATCAACGGGATCACATCATTAGGAGAATGATGTGATGGACAAGACCCATCCGTTAGCATAGCACTATGATCGTTTAGTTTAACTGCTATTGCTTTCTTCATGACTTATACATGTTCCTATGACTATGAGATTATGCAACTCCCGAATACCGTAGGAACACCTTGTGTGCTATCAAACGTCACAACGTAACTGGGTGATCATAAAGATGCTCTACAGGTGTCTCCGAAAGTATTCGTGGTGTTGGCATAGATCAAGATTGGGATTTGTCACTCCGAGTGTCGGAGAGGTATCTCTGGGCCCTCTCGGTAACACACATCACAATAAGCCTTGCAAGCAAAAGACTAATGAGTTAGTCACGAGATGATGTGTTACGGAACGAGTAAAGAGACTTGCCAGCAACGAGATTGAACTAGGTATAAAGATACCGACGATCGAATCTCGGGCAAGTAACATACCGTTTGACAAAAGGAACAACGTATGTTGTTATGCGGTTCTGACCGATAAAAGATCTTCGTAGAATATGTAGGAGCCAATATGAACATCCAGGTTCCGCTATTGGTTATTGACCAGAGATGAGTCTCGGTCATGTCTACATAGTTCTCGAACCCGTAGGGTCCGCACGCTTAACGTTTGATGACGATCGGTATTATGAGTTTTGAGTATTGATGTACCGAAGGTAGTTCGGAGTCCCGGATGAGATCACGGACATGACGAGGAGTCTCGGAATGTCCGAGACATAAAGATTGATATATTGGACGGCTATATTCGGACACCGGAAGTATACCGGAAAAGTTTCGGATTTATCGGGAATGCCGGAGGGGGTTACCGGAACCCCCTACGAGAGGGGATGGTCCATAGTGGGCCTAAAGGATAAGAGAGAGGCAGCCCATAGGGCTGGCCGGCGCCCCCACCTAGGAATCCTAGTTGGACTAGGATTGGGGGGGCGCCACCTCTCCTAATCCTTTCCCCCTTCTTCCTTTCGGTGAATCCTACTAGGAATAGGATTGCAATCCTATTCCTAGTAGGAGTCCCCTCCCTAGCCGCACCATAGGAGTTGGCCGGCCCCTCCTCCCTTGCTCCTTTATATACGGGGGCAGGGGGCACCCAAAGACACACAAGTTGAATTGTTTAAGCCGTGTGCGGTGCCCCCCTCCACAGAATCACACCTCGGTCGTATCGTCGCGGAGCTTAGGCGAAGCCCTGCGTCGGTGAACACATCATATCCGTCACCACGCCGTCGTGCTGACGAAACTCTCCCGTGAAGCTCAACTGGATCAAGAGCTCGTGGGACGTCATCAAGCTGAACGTGTGCTGAACGCGGAGGTGACGTACGTTCGGTGCTTGATCGGTTGGATCGCGAAGAAGTTCGACAACATCAACCGCGTCACTTGACGCTTCCGCTCCCGGTCTACGAGGGTACGTAGACACACTCTCCCCTCTCGTTGCTATGCATCTGGTAGATAGATCTTGCGTGATCGTAGGAAAATTTTAAAATACTACGTTCCCCAACAGTGGCATCATGAGCCAGGTCTATGCGTAGATGATATGCACGAGTAGAACACAATGAGATTGTGGACGATGCTAGTCATACTGCTTACCAGCATGTCATACTTTGCTTCGGCGGTATTGTGAGATGAAGCGGCCCGGACCGACATTACGCGTACGCTTACGCGAGACTGGTTTCAGCGTTACGAGCACTCGTTGCTTAAAGGTGACTGGCGGGTGTCTGTCTCTCTCACTTTAGCTGAATCAAGTGTGACTACGCCCGGTCCTTGTGAAGGTTAAAACAGCACATACTTGACGAAACATCATTGTGGTTTTTTGTATGCGTAGGTAAGAACGGTTCTTGCTAAGCCCGTAGCAGCCACGTAAAACTTGCAACAAACAAAGTAGAGGACGTCTAACTTGTTTTTGCAGGGCATGTTGTGATGTGATATGGTCAAGGCATGAGTTATACGATTTTGTATGAGATGATCATGTTTTGTAAAGTTATCGGCAACTGGCAGGAGCCATATGGTTGTCGCTTTATTGTATGAAATGCAATCGCCATGTAATTGCTTTACTTTATCACTAAGCGATAGCGATAGTCATGGAAGCAATAGTTGGCGAGACGACAACGATGCTACGATAAAGATCAAGGTGTCAAGCCGGTGACGAAGGTGATCATGACGGTGCTTTGGAGATGGAGATCAAAAGCACAAGATGATGATGGCCATATCATGTCACATATTTTTGATTGCATGTGATGTTTATCTTATTTTGCTTCTTATTTTGCTTAGAACGACGGTAGCATTATAAGATGATCCCTTACTAAATTTCAAGGTATAAGTGTTCTCCCTGAGTATGCACCGTTGCGAAAGTTCGTCGTGCCGAGACACCACGTGATGATCGGGTGTGATAAGCTCTACGTTCAAATACAACGGGTGTAAGCCAGTTTTGCACACGCAGAATACTCGGGTTAAACTTGACGAGCCTAGCATATACAGATATGGCCTCGGAACACTAGAGACCGAAAAGTCGAGCGTGAATCATATAGTAGATATGATCAACATAAGATGTTCACCATTGAAAACTACTCCATCTCATGTGATGATCGGACATGGTTTAGTTGATTTGGATCACGTGATCATTTAGATGACCAGAGGGATGTCTATCTAAGTGGGAGTTCTTTAAATTAATATGATTAAACTGAACTTTAATTTATCATGAACTTAGTCCTGATAGTTTTGCATATCTATGTCGTTGTAGATCAATGGCTTGTGCTACCGTTCCTTTGAATTTTAATGCATTCCTAGAGAAAGCTAAGTTGAAAGATGATGGTAGCAATTACACGGACTGGGTCCGTAACCTGAGGATTATCCTCATTGCTGCACAGAAGAATTATGTCCTTGAAGCACCGCTAGGTGACAAGCCCCCTTCCGCTGATGCAGACGCTTTGAACGTCTGGCAGTCACGGTCTGATGACTACACGATAGTTCAGTGTGCCATGCTTTACGGCTTAGAACCGGGACTTCAACGACGTTTTGAACGTCATGGAGCATATGAAATGTTCCAGGAGTTGAAGTTAATATTTCAAGCAAATGCCCGGATTGAGAAATATAAGATTTCCAATAAGTTCTACAGCTGCAAGATGGAGGAGAATAGTTCTATCAGTGAACACTTGCTCACAATGTATGGGCACTACAATCATATGACTCAACTTGGTTGCCAAGTTGATGAGAATAGTGTTATTGATAGAATTCTTCAATCGCTACCACCAAGCTATAATGGCTTCGTGATGAACTATAATATGCAAGGGATACAAAAGACAATTCCCGAGCTCTTCGCTATGCTCACAGCTGCGGAGGTAGAAATCAAAAAGGAGCATCAAAAGTTGATGGTTAACAATACCACTAGTTTCAAGAAAAAGGGCAAGGAAGGGATTTTCAAGGAGAATAGCAAGATTGTTGCTGTTCTCGCAGAAAGCCTCAAATCTGGAGCCAAGCCTGAAACTGAGTGCTTCTACTGCAAGGGAACTGGACACTGGAAGCGGAACTGCCCCAAGTATTTGGCGGATAAGAAGGATGGCAAGATGAACAAAGGTATATGTGATATACATGTTATTGATGTGTACCTTACTAATGCTCGTAGTAGTACCTGGGTATTTGATACCGGTTCGGTTGCTAATATTTGTAACTCGAAACAGGGACTACGGATTAAACGAAGATTAGCTAAGGACGAGGTGACGATGCGCGTGGGAAACGGTTCCAAAGTCGATGTGATCGCCGTCGGCACGCTACCTCTACATCTACCTTCGGGATTAGTTTTAGACCTAAATAATTGTTATTTGGTGCCAGCGTTGAGCATGAACATTATATCTGGATCTTGTTTATTGCGAGACGGTTATTCATTTAAATCAGAGAATAATGGTTGTTCCATTTTGATAAATAATATCTTTTATGGTCATGCACCCTTAAAGAGTGGTCTATTCTTACTGGATCTTGATTGTAGTGATACACATATTCATAATATTGAAACCAAAAGATGCAAGGTTAATAATGATAGTGCAACTTATTTGTGGCACTGCCGTTTGGGTCATATTGGTGTAAAACGCATGAAGAAACTCCATAAAGATGGACTTTTGGAATCACTTGATTATGAATCACTTGGTGCTTGCGAACCGTGCCTCATGGGCAAGATGACTAAAACTATGTTCTCCGGAACTATGGAGCGAGCAACAGATTTGTTGGAAATCATACATACTGATGTATGTGGACCAATGAGCGTTGATGCTCGCGGTGGGTATCGTTATTTTCTGACCTTCACTGATGATTTGAGCAGATATGGGTATATCTACTTAATGAAACACAAGTCTGAAACATTTGAAAAGTTCAAAGAATTTCAGAGTGAAGTAGAGAATCATCGTAACAAGAAAATAAAGTTCCTACGATCTGATCGTGGAGGAGAATATTTGAGTTACGAGTTTGGTCTTCATTTGAAACAATGTGGAATAGTTTCACAACTCACGCCACCTGGAACACCACAACGTAATGGTGTGTCCGAACGTCGTAACCGTACTTTATTAGATATGGTGCGATCTATGATGTCTCTTACCGATTTACCACTATCGTTTTGGGGTTATGCTTTAGAGACAGCTGCATTCACGTTAAATAGGGCACCATCTAAATTCGTTGATACGACGCCTTATGAACTATGGTTTGGCAAGAAACCAAAGTTGTCGTTTCTTAAAATTTGGGGCTGCGATGCTTATGTGAAAACACTTCAACCTGATAAGCTCAATCCCAAGTCGGAAAAATGTGTCTTCATAGGATACCCAAAAGAGACTGTTGGGTACACCTTCTATCACAGATCCGAAGGCAAAATATTCGTTGCTAAGAACGGATCCTTTCTAGAAAAAGAGTTTCTCTCGAAAGAAGTGAGTGGGAGGAAAGTAGAACTTGATGAGGTAATTGTACCTTCTCCCATATTGGAAAGTAGTACATCACAGGAAATTGTTCCAGTGATTCCTACACCAATTAGTGAGGAAGTTGATGATAATGATCATGAAACTTCGGATCAAGTTTCTACTAAACGTCGTAGATCAACCAGAGTACGTTCCGCACCAGAATGGTACGGCAACCCAGTTCTGGAAATCATGTTACTAGACCATGATGAACTTACGAACTATGAGGAAGCGATGATGAGCCCAGATTCCGCAAAATGGCTTGAAGCCATGAAATCTGAGATGGGATCCATGTATGAGAACAAAGTACGGACTTTGGTTGACTTGCCCGATGATCGGCAGGCCATCGAAAATAAATGGATCTTCAAGAGGAAGACCGACGCAGACGGTAATATTACTGTTTACAAAGCTCGACTTGTTGCGAAAGGTTTTCGAGAAGTTCAAGGAGTTGACTACGATGAGACTTTCTCACCTGTAGCGATGCTTAAGTCTGTCCGAATCATGTTAGCAATTGCCGCATTTTATGATTATGAAATCTGGCAAATGGATGTCAAAACTGCATTCCTAAATGGATATCTCAAAGAAGAGTTGTATATGATGCAACCAGAAGGTTTTGTCGATCCAAAAGGTGCTAACAAAGTATGCAAACTCCAGCGATCCATCTATGGACTGGTGCAAGCATCTCGGAGTTGGAATATACGCTTTGATGAGGTAATCAAAGCATATGGTTTTATACAGACTTTTAGAGAAGCCTGTATTTACAAGAAAGTGAGTGGGAGCTCTGTAGCATTTCTAATATTATATGTAGATGACATATTGTTAATTGGAAATGATATAGAATTTCTGAATAGCATAAAAGGATACTTGAATAAAAGTTTTTCTATGAAAGACCTCGGAGAAGCTGCTTACATATTAGGCATCAAGATCTATAGAGATAGATCAAGACGCTTAATTGGACTTTCACAAAGCACATACCTTGATAAGATTTTTTAAAGGTTCAAAATGGATCAGTCAAAGAAAGGATTCTTGCCTGTTTTACAAGGTATGAAGTTGAGTAAGACTCAATGCCCGACCACTGTAGAAGATAGAGAGAAAATGAAAGTCATTCCCTATGCCTCAGCCATAGGATCTATCATGTATGCAATGTTGTGTACCAGACCTGATGTGTGCCTTGCTATAAGTCTAGCAGGGAGGTACCAAAGTAATCCAGGAGTGGATCACTGGACAGCGGTCAAAAACATCCTAAAGTATCTGAAAAGAACAAAGGATATGTTTCTCGTATATGGAGGTGACAAAGAGCTCGTCGTAAACGGTTACGTCGATTCTAGCTTTGACACTGATCCGGATGACTCAAAGTCACAAACCGGATATGTATTTTTATTGAACGGTGGAGCTGTCAGCTGGTGCAGTTCCAAGCAGAGCATCGTGGCGGGATCTACGTGTGAAGCGGAATACATAGCTGCTTCAGAAGCAGCAAATGAAGGAGTCTGGATGAAGGAGTTCATATCCGATCTAGGTGTAGTACCTAGTGCATCGGGTCCAATGAAAATCTTTTGTGACAACACTGGAGCCATAGCCTTGGCGAAGGAATCCAGGTTTCATAAGAGAACAAAGCACATCAAAAGACGCTTCAATTCCATCCACGATCTAGTCAAGGAGGGATACATAGAGATTTGCAAAATACATACGGATCTGAATGTTGCAGACCCGTTGACTAAGCCTCTTCCACGGGCAAAACATGATCAGCACCAAGACTCCATGGGTGTGAGGATCATCACTTTGTAATCTAGATTATTGACTCTAGTTCAAGTGGGAGACTGAAGGAAATATGCCCTAGAGGCAATAATAAAGATGTTATTTGTATTTCCTTATATCATGATAAATGTCTTTGATTCATGCTAGAATTGTATTAACCGGAAACTTAGTACATGTGTGGGTACATAGACAAAACAGTATGTCCCTAGTATGCCTCTACTAGACTAGCTCATTGATCAAAGATGGTTATGTTTCCTAGCCATAGACATGAGTTGTCATTTGATCAACGGGATCACATCATTAGGAGAATGATGTGATGGACAAGACCCATCCGTTAGCATAGCACTATGATCGTTTAGTTTAACTGCTATTGCTTTCTTCATGACTTATACATGTTCCTATGACTATGAGATTATGCAACTCTCGAATACCGTAGGAACACCTTGTGTGCTATCAAACATCACAACGTAACTGGGTGATCATAAAGATGCTCTACAGGTGTCTCCGAAAGTATTCGTGGTGTTGGCATAGATCAAGATTGGGATGTGTCACTCCGAGTGTCGGAGAGGTATCTCTGGGCCCTCTCGGTAACACACATCACAATAAGCCTTGCAAGCAAAAGACTAATGAGTTAGTCATGAGATGATGTGTTACGGAACGAGTAAAGAGACTTGCCGGTAAACGAGATTGAACTAGGTATAAAGATACCGACGATCGAATCTCGGGCAAGTAACATACCGTTTGACAAAAGGAACAACGTATGTTGTTATGCGGTTCTGACCGATAAAAGATCTTCGTAGAATATGTAGGAGCCAATATGAACATCCAGGTTCCGCTATTGGTTATTGACCAGAGATGAGTCTCGATCATGTCTACATAGTTCTCGAACCCGTAGGGTCCGCACGCTTAACGTTTGATGACGATCGGTATTATGAGTTTTTGAGTATTGATGTACCGAAGGTAGTTCGGAGTCCCAGATGAGATCACGGACATGACGAGGAGTCTCGGAATGTCCGAGACATAAAGATTGATATATTGGACGGCTATATTCGGACACCGGAAGTATACCGGAAAAGTTTCGGATTTATCGGGAATGCCGGAGGGGGTTACCGGAACCCCCTACGAGAGGGGATGGTCCATAGTGGGCCTAAAGGATAAGAGAGAGGCAGCCCATAGGGCTGGCCGGCGCCCCCACCTAGGAATCCTAGTTGGACTAGGATTGGGGGGGGCGCCACCTCTCCTAATCCTTTCCCCCTTCTTCCTTTCGGTGAATCCTACTAGGAATAGGATTGCAATCCTATTCCTAGTAGGAGTCCCCTCCCTAGCCGCACCATAGGAGTTGGCCGGCCCCTCCTCCCTTGCTCCTTTATATACGGGGGCAGGGGGGCACCCAAAGACACACAAGTTGAATTGTTTTAGCCGTGTGCGGTGCCCTCCACCACAGAATCACACCTCGGTCGTATCGTCGCGGAGCTTAGGCGAAGCCCTGCGCCGGTGAACACATCATATCCGTCACCACGCCGTCGTGCTGACGAAACTCTCCCGTGAAGCTCAACTGGATCAAGAGCTCGTGGGACGTCATCAAGCTGAACGTGTGCTGAACGCGGAGGTGCCGTACGTTCGGTGCTTGATCGGTTGGATCGCGAAGAAGTTCGACAACATCAACCGCGTCACTTGACGCTTCCGCTCCCGGTCTACGAGGGTACGTAGACACACTCTCCCCTCTCGTTGCTATGCATCTGGTAGATAGATCTTGCATGATCGTAGGAAAATTTTAAAATACTACGTTCCCCAACAGCCCAAAGTTGGGAACCAGGATGATATATATGGCTATCTCGTGGATCTGCTTGTAGCAATGAAGACAAAGCGTGGCAAGGGCATTACTTTTGATGTTTCCAAATGGATGTGGGAGGAGATGTACAACTGTGTCTGGTACCGCAAGGTACCGATCTACGCTCCCTTTGTGATGCGTTTCCTTTACTCAGTGTGGGAAGTGAGGAGGCCTGGAGAGCCTCTTTCTACTCCGGACAGGCTCACGGAGCATGAGGTCAAGGTACTGTGACAAAAGAAGCATAAGACTCCTAGGTTCGCTGCGGGCAATGAGGAGGATGTCTTTGCTACCTCATATGATGATGACTTTGAGTTAGAGGCTGGGGCCAAGCCCTCCTGGGTGGAGAAACTTACTGCCAAGGTCAAGAAGACCTTCTGCCTGCAGGCCCACGTCCAGAAGAAGCTCTACAAGGCTCATGTGAATGAAAAGATGGCGCGACGCCGGCAGATTCAGTTGATGAGGCACCTCAATGTGCCTGATGTGCAGAGCGGTTTCGAGAAGTGCATCACTCCTGAGGACAAGTGGTGCCTTGCCAACTGTCAGTGGTCAGATGATGAGCCTACCACCTCCACCACTCGAGCGACTGTGGATGCGATGGCGACTGACGCTGAGATTGCTGAGGACGACGAGGACACTGAAGACTCTGACGATGGTGACTCAGATGATTCTCTGGCGACAGGCGAGGAGCTGCACTGAGCCCTTGGGCGTTAGTCTCGCTCTTTTCCTTTTTGGTGCTTGATGCCAAAGGGGGAGAGTTGAGTATTGCTAGGTCACGGGAGTTGCATGGGAGTGTTTCTTGGTGTTTATTTGTGTTTCTCTGTGAACTTCCATAGCATGGTGTAAGACATGTTATCTTAGTTTCTATGCTCTTTGATCTTCGTTACCGTGAACTCCAGTTGCATGGTGTAAGACATGTGGTACTATCTTAATTATGCATGCACTTTGCTTTCATATGATCTGTTGTTTATCTGTTTTAATTTTAAGTCACTGGTTGGTTTATAAAACCTAGGGGGAGCATAGATCCTAGTGTCAGCACTTTTGCATTCCAAAAGCAAACTCTATTAAGTGCTCACATTCAGGGGGAGCTCTACCTTCATTCTATAAACTCCCGTGATCGTTTCGTGGTTGTCATCATTCACCAAAAAGGGGGAGATTGTAAGGGCATCTCTTGCCTGAGGTTTTGGTGATGATGACAATCCGTGTTTGGTCTAATCGTGTGTCAATATTACTCAGGTTGATAACATGTGGCACAAGACAGTTAGACTTTCTCTCTTTAAGGAAAAGATCGAAGACGGAGTTTCCGATGCCTTTCTGTTTCTTTTGGTCATAGGAAATCCGTACTATTAAGAGGGAACCCACATCGGAAGGTAATTGGTGAATCAAGTCACGCACACAGATTCTTTGCACCCACCATATTGCCTCCGTTCGTGGAGAGAGAGGTCCCATTTCATTTCTCCTTATTGTAGATTTCTCCACAGCGGTAGTTCCGCCCTATTGGGCGGTTGTACCGGTGGCCGGTAGTTCCGGTCAAACCACCGCCCCAAGTACTGCTCAGGGGTGATACCCTCTGTACTGGTGCGGTGGTAGACCGGTGGTGGCCCGGAAGTACCGGTAAGACCGGTACTACCGGTGTTCCGAGCGGTAGTACCGCTCTGACTGCCACCACGCAGAAACTATCTGCCAGGCGGTAGTTCCGGCCCAACCACCGTCCCAACTATCGCCCCTGGTTGAAACCTTCTGGTTTCCAAGCGGTAGTTGACCGGAAGTTGGGCGGTAGTTCCGGTTTTCTCTGGAAGACCGGTACTACCGGGCAAGACACCGGAAGTACCGCTTTAGTGGCACGGGCGCAGGTTTCTTCACTCACCGGTACTACCGGTTGGAGTAGCGGAACTACCGGTCCTATGTAAATCTGCACATAACGGTTGGATTGGTGGAGACCCTATTTAAGGAGCCCCTTCTCCCACCTCCACCTTATCTCTTACCTCTCTCTCTCTCCACCATTAATGCCATTGAAGCTTTCTTGCCCGATCTCTCTCCCTAGCCAACCAAACTTGTTGATTTGCTAGGGATTGAAGGAGGAGACCTAGATCTACACTTCCACCAAAGGAAACTTGATTCCCCCATACTTTCTTGTGTGGATTTTGTTACTCTTGGGTGTTTGAGCACTCTAGACGGAAGAGGTCACTTCGGAGCCACAATCCATTGTGGTGAAGCTCCGGGGTTTCGTTGGGAGCCTCCAATTAAGTTGTGGAGAGAGCCCCAATCTTGTTTGTAAAGGTCCGGTTGCCGCCTTCAAGGGCACCACTAGTGGATTCACGGCACCTTGCATTGTGTAAGGGCGTGAGGAGAATACGGTGGCCCTAGTGGCTTCTTGGGGAGCATTGTGCCTCCACATCGCTCCAACGGAGACGTACTTCCCCTCAAAGGGAAGGAACTTCGATATCACATCCTCGTCTTCATCGTTTCCACTTGTGGTTATTTCTTACCTTTAATTGTGCAAGCATTACTTGTTTAACTCCTATAGCTTGCTTGTGTTGTTGTTTTCCTTATTTTCGTTAGTTGTCATCTTAGTAAAACATCTAGACAACTTACTTTGACGCCTTAATTTAAAGTGGTTAAGAAAATCTAAAATTGTTAGTTGCCTATTCACCCCCCCCCCTCTAGTCAACCATATCGATCCTTTCAGATGCACAAGGCCAAGTTCTCTCCTCTGAGCAAGATCAAGATCAAGAGGAAGCTCAAGATCAAGATCAAGCTCTTGATGTCGCTCAAGATGATCAACTCAGTGCTCCTCAATTATCACTTGAAGAGCAATTGGAGCGTCGTGCTGCAAAAATTGCCTCCAGGCTTGCTTCTAGAGAACATCACATGGAGAATATTCTTAAAAGCATCACAAAGGGGGTAAGCACTCGTAGACAATTAGCAAACTATTGTGCTCATCAAGTTTTTGTCTCTTGTGTTGAACCTCAAAAGGTCTATGGGGCGCTCGAAGACCCTGATTGGCTTAATGCCATGCATGAAGAACTCCACAACTTCGAGCGCAACAAAGTGTGGCGTCTGGTGCCAGGTCAAAGGAGAACCATAATGTCATTGGAACCAAGTGGATCTTTGAGAACAAGCAGGATGCTCATGGCATTGTCATTCGCAACAAGGCGCGTTTGGTGGCTCAAGGCTACTCCCAAGTCGAGGGTATCGACTATGGTGAAACCTTTGCCCCTGTTGCTCGCCTTGAATCTATCCATTTGTTGCTTGCCTATGCTTCTTATCACAACTTTAAGTTACAACAAATGGATGTGAAAAGTGCATTTCTTAATGGTCCTATTAATGAGTTGGTATATGTCAAACAACCCCCGGGGTTTGAGGATCCTAAGTTCCCCAATCACATGTATCAACTCGATAAGGCACTCTATGGCCTTAAACAAGCCCCACGTGCATGGTATGAGCATCTTACCGAGTTGTTGCAATATCGTGGGTTTGAAATTGGGAAAATCGACCCCACTCTTTTTACTAAGAAGGTCAAAGGGGAGTTGTTTGTCTGCCAACTATATGTTGATGATATTATATTTGGTTCACCTAACAAAGCTTTTAATGATGAGTTTGCGCGCTCATGACCACACATTTTGAGATGTCCATGATGGGAGAGTTGAAGTACTTCCTTGGGTTTGAGATTAAGCAAAGAAGAGAAGGAATCTTCACCAAACAAGCCAAGTACACTCAAGACATGCTCAAGAAGTTTAATCTAAGTGATGTCAAGCCGGCTACTACCCCAATGCCAACCAAGTGCCAACTTGACATTTATCCCAATGGTAAAGCGGTGGATCAAAAGGTATATCGTTCTATGATTGGTTCCTTGCTTTACCTTTGTGCATCTAGACCGGATATTATGTTGAGTGTGGGAATCTGTGCACAGTTTCAAGCCTCACCTAAGGAAAGTCACTTTGTGGCAGTCAAGCGAATCTTTCGATATTTGGCTCATACCCCAAACTTTGGCTTATGGTACCCAAGAGGAGCAAACTTCAACCTTGTAGGTTTCTCTGATTTGGATTGGGCGGGAGACAAAGTGGATAGGAAGTCCACTTCCGGAGGGTGACAATTCCTTGGTTGCTCTCTGGAAAGTTGGTCTTCCAAGAAGCAAAGTTGTGTGTCTCTCTCGTCCACCGAAGCAGAGTATGTGGCAGCTGGCAGTTGTTGTGCTCAACTTCTATGGATGAGGCAAACTTTAAAGGATTACAGTGTCACTTGTGACAAAGTGCCCCTTTGGTGTGACAATGAAAGTGCCATCAAGATTTCTCTCAACCCGGTGCAACACTTCAAGACGAAGCATATTGAGATTCGGTATCACTTCATCCGGGATCATATTCGGCGAGGAGAAATAGAGCTTCACTATGTCAACACTCATGATAACCTTGCAGATATCTTCACGAAGCCATTGGATGAAGCAAGATTTCGCGAGTTAAGGCATGAGCTAAATATCATAGATTTGAGCAATGTGGCTTGAAACCTTGCACACCCTCCTCCCACTCAACATGATTATCTTGCCTAGATGTAGGCATGGACATAGGGGGGGTATTGTTCTCTTAATGAACTCTTCCTCCTCCCGTTATGCATAAATCGATCAAGTCTTTATTTTTGCCATGTTAGATGGTATGAGTGCTTCAGGACGAGTGTTGGTCATGGGCCCAAGGATAATTCTTCGTGGTGCCATACCAAATAACTCAAACATAGGTGGCTTTGGCCACCGACCTCCTTTAAGGAGGCGTGTCTCATGTGTTGTTTCAGCTGTCTGTTGCCTTTCTTTCCGTTTGCCGTGTGTGTGCGCTCTTGCCCGCAGTTGCGTTGCTTTAGCCTTCTTGTCGAAACTTGCATTTTCTTGAGGGAGCAGTACTACCGTGAACTGTCACGGTACTACCACAAGGAGAACTCTGGTACTACCGCAACCAGCACGGCAGTACTTTTTTACTGCCGCTGGAAGAGCGGTACTACCGCCCTGCGTGCGGTACTTCTGCCCGGGCGGTACTACCGCGATGACCACGGTACTACCGCATCTGTTTGAACGACTGGGTGTTATAAGCGGGCAGGGGGAGTTCTAACTCCCCCATACCCATTCATCTCGTCTCCCACACGTCGCCTATCTCTCTCTCTCAAGAACGGCGCCAGAGGATCTCGCCGGATCTCCATCCCCGGCCACTCTCCTCGCATTCCGACCGGTGGGATCGCTCCCCACCTCGACCTCTTGCCATGGATGAAGGTTTCTTTCCAAAATCCCATCTTCTTCTTGCCCTTGTGTTGTTTCTAGGTTTTGGGGAGACGCATGATGTTCTTGTGTTCTTTTTGACCCTATCCATGGAAGATTAGGTTGTAGGAGAGTTGTAGTGCAGTAGAAATGCTAGTAAGTATGTTGCTACCAAGTTGTTGTGATCAGCCATAGTACTGTTTGCCCGTCCTACGCATTCACTGTACTACCGCTGGCTGACAGCGGTACTACCGCTCTAACGCGTAACGGTACTACCGCCCCCACGGCGCGGTACTACCGTGATGGACGCGGAAGTAATTTTTTAGTACCGCGTCTGGTGCGGTACTACCGCAACACTCCGGTGCGGTACTACCGCCCTTTGGCGGCACTAAAAATTTACTTCCGCAAGCTTCGACCAGTACTACCGCTTGGTTCATACCTACTTCGTAGCACATACATATTGTCTTTCCTACATGTTTCTTGTGCTTTTGTGGCTTTTGCATTGATTCTCTTTGTTTTTCTTTCGTGTTCTTGTGTTTGTGTCATAGGTGGTGGCTCTGGTTCCAATGTCCGTCGCTCGAATCCCAGCCGTGACACAGGGTCTAAGCGTCTGCGCACCCAAAGTGATGTTCCTGAGGGCTCCAATGCCCCCCAACGCAGAACCAAGACCACTGCCACCAAGAAAAAGGAACCAACTATGACCATGGAGGAGTTACCATCACATGAGTTCATCCTTAGGAGGAAGATCAACCCCTATGTAGCTCCCCGGGCTCAGTTCCATGGAGATGAATTGTTCTGGACCAAGAAGCGGTATCGTATCTATACAGAGGTACTCAAGAGCAAACACAACCTATATGTGGATGCACATTGGATTGACATGACCCACATGAGGAAGGAGGAGCACCGGGCCTATTTTGCTGAGGCTCTAGATCTTGTGGAGCAGTTTGGCATTGAGCACATCATGACATTTTAGTTGGACTTTGACCCAGAGATTGTGGCACAGTTCTATGCTTCGGTTCACTTCCATCCTAAGGAGGAACACAACATGACTTGGATGACAAATGGACATAAGATGATTGCTTCATGGAAGGACTTTATGGATCTGCTTTAGGTTGCTGATGAGGGGCTCCACACTCCTGTTGGAGCTCGCCCTCCTGCCAACGAAGAATCTGCCAACAAGGACCGGTTGCTGCCTTTCTATGTGGAGAAGACGCTCGCTAGTGGCAAGAAGACTTGGGTGATGAACCCCTTTCTGGATATCATGCATAGGATCTTCTGCAACTCATTGTTTTCTCATGTTGGGGACAAGGACAAGGTACATGCATACCTCGTGTACATGTTGCTTATGTGTGAGGAGGCCCGCAGTGCTCAGACTCAACCACTTGATATCTCACATATCATGTGGTGTGAGCTCCGCTTTGCAATTTTCACTCGCAAAGTGCCTATCTACGGTCCATTTCTGTTTTTGCTTACCTGCAAGACTTGGGAGAAGCTTTACCCTGATGAAGAGTTTGAGGCCCCTCACTGGATTCGTCATGAGCCTATCAGACTTCGCATCAAGAGTCGATGGGCTAACACCACTACCCGTGCAGAGGCTGCTGCAGCTCAGATGGATGAAGATGAGGATCCAGTGGAGGAGGAGGCAGCTGCTGAGGACAGTTCTGGAGGGTATGCTCCCCCCTCGTCTCAGCCCTCATGGGCTAAGAAGCTGAAGATGAAGATGAAGGCTCTGTTTTGTATGCAGGCACATGGGCAGTACAAGGCTCATGTGACTCACAAGCAATCTCGCCAGCGTGACAAGAAGATAATGAGGATCTTTGGTGAGGATGCGCCTAATGGGTCAGAGGAGATCATCACTCCAGAGGCTGAGTAGATTGCTAAACAGGGCTTCCAGTGGTCTGATTCCGAGGAGGAGCAGCAGGAGTCTGACGGAGCACGTGACGACTGATTTCTTCCGCCTGAGCTACCACCTTTGTCTTAGGTGTCCTCTTTACCTTTGTGGTGTCTCGATGCCAAAGGGGGAGAGAGTGTTAGGATTTGCGTCTTGTGTCGTGCCGTGTTTATTTGCATTTCGTTGGTCGAACCTTATCTGCTTTCGTTGGTTTGTGTCGTGTGTGTGAGACCTTCATATGGTGTGAGACATATGCACTCTACTCTTTATCTCGTTATTATGTCTATGCTATCTGCTAGGTTGTGAGCGGTTGCTTCACTTGCCCTTAATATGTGCTCACGTTATCCTCCTTTCATCCATGCGTAGAATCCTATTCTTTGTTGCAAGGAGTATATTGTTTGTAGAATATAGGGGGAGCATTGATCCTAGTATGTGTGTTGTGCAATCCAAAGCACCTTCTTATGTATGCACACATCTCGGGAGAGCTTACCTATATTCTATAATTTTGCTGGGTTTGCTTACTATTCTTATATATCTTTGTGCAAATCCCGTATTGTCATCAATCCACCAAAAAGGGGGGAGATTGTAAGGGCATATTTTTACCTAAGTAGTTTTGGTGATTGATGACAATGCTTTTGTGGACTAATTGTGTGCACTGAGCTTTTCAGATATATCTCACCTAGGCACAAGACTATTAAGTGCCCCTCGAAACCTATGGAAGGCGGTGTTTCCTTTTGTTTCTTTTCGGTGGAATTGAGTCATAGGAAGGCCGTACTATTAAGAGGGGGTCCGCTTCGAAAAGGTTTGGGTGGAATCAACACGTACACGTCTATTCATTCGCACCACCTTTCCTTTGCTTCTCTGGAGCTCCGGCTGTTTTCCTTGTCGGTACGAAAACAGTGGCATCCTACTACTACCACTGCTTGGCATGCGGTAGTACCGCTCAAAGTATGTGGTAGTACCGCACGGCCCCACGGTAGTACCGCTTCAGGGCTACGGTAGTACCGCACTATGCGGTAGTACCGTACCATGGACACGGTAGTACCGTGTGACCGGCCCAGCGTCGTAACTAGTACGATAGTAGGCGCCAAATAAATTTTTACTTCCGCGTCCTACGCGGTAGTACCGCTTCGTGCAAGCGGTAGTACCGTGTTGGGTTTTTGCAATGACCACAACTCCGCGGATGTAGCCGTGGATGTATTTTATCTAGTCCGCGCTTCTCCTCGGCCAGTCTGACCCTTCCTTGCGGTAGTACCGCAAGGACGTGCGGTAATACCGCTCGGGCAGTACTACCGCCCGGTGCTTTAACGCAACAGGGCTAGTACTGGCTTGTACCGCGCCAGCGGTAGTACCGCACCCCGAGCGGTAGTACCGTTGGGCCGTGCGGTAGTACCATGCTCTGCGGGCAGATTTGTGGGATAACGGTTGGATTTGCCCTCCCACTATATATAGGGAGTCTTCTTCCCCAAGAATACTTACCTCTTCCTCCCCAAGCTCCATTGTTGCTCAAAGCTCCATTTCCGCCCGCTCTCTCCCTAGCCAATCAAACTTGTTGATTTCCTCGGGATTGCTTGAGAAGGCATCGATCTACACTTCCACCAAGAGATATTTGATTCCCCCCACTAATCCCTTGCGGATCTTGTTACTCTTGGGTGTTTGAGCACCCTAGATGGTTGAGGTCACCTCGGAGCCATATTCCATTGTGGTGAAGCTTCGTGGTGTCGTTGGGAGCCTCCAATTCGGTTGTGGAGATTGCCCCAACCTTGTTTGTAAAGGTTCGATCGCCGCCTTCAAGGGCACCACTAGTGGAATCACGGCACCTCACATTGTGTGAGGGCGTGAGGAGAATACGGTGGCCGTAGTGGCTTCTTGGGGAGCATTGTGCCTCCACACCGCTCCAACGGAGACGTACTTCCTCTCAAAGGGAAGGAACTTCGGTAACACATCATCGTCTTCACCGGCTCCACGTGTGGTTATTTCTTTCCTTTACTTGTGCAAGCTTTCTTTGTATACCTTAGATTGCTTGCTTGTGTGGTTGTTATTGTTGCCTCCTATAAGTTTTCCACCTAGTTGCATATCTAGACAACTTACTTTGTTGCTAAGTTTAAATTGGTTAAGAAAAGCTAAAAATTGTTAGTTGCCTATTCACCCCCCTCTAGTCAACCATATCGATCCTTTCAGACACTCTGTTTTGTCTATGTATTCACACATGTATCAAGTTTCCGATTAATACAATTCTAGCATGAATAAATGACATTTATCATGATATATAAGTAAATATAAATAACAACTTTATTATTGCCTCTATGGCATATTTCCTTCATCCACAGCCAACCAACCGGCTCGATCGATCGATGCGTCTCTACTCATGTCAACGTGTATCACACGCGAGGTAGCAACGGGCACTGTTCATCGAGAGGCAACACAGCCGGCTATGTCTCGCACGTACGGGCGCCTTTAGCTTCAATAAGCAGCGAGAAGGATCGATCGGGTTCATTTAGGCAGCAAAGGAATCACTCACGTTCAGTTAGGCAGCGAAGGATTGATCGGCTTCAATGGCTAGAGGTGGTGCAAGGGCGAGATCGATGGCCCGGGTTCAGTAAGCGAACGCCTCCATCACACTCGGGTTTAGTTAGCGAATGCCTCATACACATGCGCGCATACGAGAGAAACGTGCGAACCACACTGCATCGCTCGGCCCCGACCACCCACCGTAACCGAGAACTCTGAGAAAATTTCCTCGTGCCCACTTCTACCATGATTTTTTATGTCATGGACGGCCCAAAGAATGTCATGCAGGTGCGTCCCTGGCCCGCCCAGGACGAAAATCCCATCTTCTATCATAGAAGTAGGATCCCACCACATCTACGATGATACATATTTTTGTCGCAATTATCGTCATAGAAGTATCATAACCATGACAGAAAAAAATCGTTCAAGCCATAATGTCACGAATGTGTCTTTTTTTGTAGTGATGTCAGTCG
Organism: Secale cereale; assembly: GCA_902687465.1. NCBI lineage: Eukaryota > Viridiplantae > Streptophyta > Magnoliopsida > Poales > Poaceae > Secale > Secale cereale. The sequence continues at coordinate 180,187,658 of LR738713.1, read as the reverse complement.
GTGGAACCGGTCTCTTGTGCGAGGACAAGTAAGGTTGGTCTGGGCCGCTTCATCTCACAATACCGCTGAATCCAAATAAGAAAAATAGAGGTAAGCATCTTAACATCAACGCCAACAATTTCTTTGTGTTCTACTCGTGCATATACATCTATGCATATACCTACCTCATGATGCCACTGTTGGGGAATGTTGCATCAAAATCAAAATTTTCCTACGAATCACCCAAGATCTATCTATGATAAGAATAACAACGAGAGGGGAGAGTGTGTCTACATACCCTCATAGACCGTTAAGCGGAAGCGTATATTACGCGGTTGATGTAGTCGTACTCTTCACGATCCAATTGGGATCCAATTCGATCTAGCACTGAACGGACATCACCTCCGCATTCAGCACACGTGTGACTCGATGATGTCTTCTCATGCTTGATCTAGACAGCAAGGGAGGAGAAGTAGATGGGATCTCAACCAGCACGACGACATGGTAGTGATGGTGCCGACGGAATTCCAACAGCGCTTCGCTAAGCGAAAAACCGGGGACGAGGATTATGCCGAGAGGGAGAAACGGGGCAACAACCAAGTCCAATCTGCTGGGGGATTTCCTACACCCTTTCCCCTTTATTTATATGTGTGGGAGGGCTAGAAGTCCAGCCCCTCCGCCCCATATGGCTGGCGCACCAAGGGGGGAGAGTTGGACTCCTAGTCCTTCTCCCCTTCTGTTGTACGGAGTTGGGACTCTTCCTCCCTTGGCCACATGGGTCTTTGAGGCTGGTGCGCCCAGTACAAAGAGGCCAGGGAGCCCCCCTTAGACCATGCCATCCCTCGGGACATGGTGGACCCACTTGTCGATTTCCAGACCCCTCCGGAAGCTTTTTGGAAGCTTCCTGGTACAATACCAAAAAATCGCTTCTTCTGGAATCCCATTAATGACTTTCCATATATAAATATTTACCTCTTGACTATTCCGGATCTCCTCGTGATGCATGGTATCTCATCCGGGACTCCAAACAACATTCGGTTACCAACGCACATATCCCAATACTACTCTAGCATCATCGAAAGTTAAGTGTGCGGACCCTACGGGTTCGAGAATCATGTAGACATGACTGAGACACCTCTCCGGTCAATAACAAATAGCAGAACTTGGATGCCCATATTGGTTCCTACATATGGCATGAATATCTTTTATTGGTTGAACCACTATGTCGAGGATTTAGTTAACCCTATATGCAATTCCCCTTGTCCAACGATATTTTACTTGCCCGAGATTCGATCATTGGCATCTCCATACCTATTTAAATCTTGTTACCGGCAAGTCTCTTTACTCGTTGCCTAATACAAGATCCCGTGACTAACTCATTAGCCACATTGCTTGCAAGCTCTTTATGATGTTGTATTACCAAGAGGGCCCAGAGATATTTCTCCGTCATACAGAGTGACAAATCCTAGTGTCGATCCATGACAACCCAATAGACACCTTCGAAGAGACCTGTAGAGCATCTTTATGATCACCCATTTATGAAATGATGTTTGATGACACACAAGGTATTTCTCCGTTATCCGGGTTTTGCATGATCTGAGGGTGTTAAGAATAGATACTTGACATGAAGAAAGCTATAGCAATAAACTTTAAGTGATACGATCATATGCTAAGCTTACGGTTGGGTCTTGTCCATCACATCATTCTCCTAATGATGTGACCTCGTTATCAAATGACAACTCATGTCTATGGGTAGGAAACCTTAACCATCTTTGATTAATGAGCTAGTCTCGTAGAGGCCTACTAGGGACACGATGTTGTTTATGTATTCACACATGTGTCTAAGTTTTCGGTCAATACAATTCTAGCAATAATAAACATTTATCATGAACAGGGAAATATGATAATAACCAATTTATTATTGCCTCTAGGGCATATTTCCAACAAGGAGTTCATCATCAACAACATCTATTAGCTTTTGGAGAGTGGTGTCTTCAAGATTGGTTTAGGAGCCTCCAAAACTTGTGGAGTTGCACCAAGAAGTTTGTAAGGGCAAGGAGATCGCCTAATTCGTGAAGATCTACCCCGAGTGAGGCTAGCTAGTCCTTCGTGGGCGTAATTCATGGTGGAATAGACAAAGGTTGCTTCTTCGTGGAAGCTTCATGGATGGAGCCCACCGTGGACTCGCGCATCTGTTACCCTCCGTGGGTTGAAGTCTCCGTCAACGTGGATGTATCATAGCACAACCTATCTGAACCACGCCAAAAATCACCTTGTCTTCATCGCGTTTGATATCTCTGCCCCCCTCCTTTACGTTCATATGCAATGGTTTTACTTTCCGTTGCCTACTATCGAGACTTGCATGTTAGGGTTTTGCTTGGCTTGTGATTATTGCTAAAACTTGCCTACAACTAAAATTGAGAAAATGCTAGGTTTTATTTGGTCAAGTAGTCTAGTCACCCCCTATAAACCTACTTACGGCCCTACACCTGTTAAGCGTGTGACCCTATAGGTTCTAAAATTGGCGGACATGTCCCAGAACACCTTTCCAATGATAGTTAACACCGAGATCTGGACACCCTTATTAACTCCCGTACATTCACGAAGTTGTCGAGAGAACCTTTTTTTTACAAATACTATTCCCTTTGTTGCGCGACACATTTACAAAACCCGAGCTAAGATAATTGGTATCCTCGTGATCAACTCCTTGATCACTATACCAATGATCCTGATTACCAGTATCGTTCTCTTTACTCGTGTCTGTGTTCTGGTATCCGGTGATCACCACGACAAGTGTATGGTCAGACGATAATGATACCATAACACGAGCAGGCCCAAAGAGTATATATCTATCGTGAGAGGAGCAAATCATAGTCTTGAAGCACCGTTATTGTGGTACATGTTTTCGGTACACCTATAAGTTACCTTTTATTCACATCTGGTTACAGAGTGACAATAGATGAACCCAAAATAACCATATGAGGAATACTAAGGGGAAACGTTTCCTAAAAAAAAACAGGTTGCAGCGAACGCTCCTAAAAATGTGGCGTGGCGACTCAACCATCGCCAAGGTTTGTGCTCTATATCCTATGGTCAGTGGGGCGTTTATTGGACTGATGTTCCCAACGAACATTCACGGGATATCATTTCCCATAGAAAAATACATGACCGAAGTGTCATGTTCACTTGAATTAGCAAA
>LR738713.1:180143761-180167003 GCA_902687465.1 Secale cereale | reverse complement strand
CACTGGGCTCTGGGTTAATAGGTTAGTCCCAAAAATCATATAAAAGTGTATAATAAAGCCCATAAGACATCCTAGAAGGATAATATAATAGCATGGAACAATAAAAAATTATAGATACGTTGGAGACGTATCAGCATCCCCAAGCTTAATTCCTGCTCGTCCTCGAGTAGGTAAATGATAAAGAAAGAATTTTTGATGTGGAATGCTAACCAATATAGTTTTTCAATGTAATTCTCTTAATTGTGGCATGAATGTTCAGATCTGAAAGATTCAAGATAAAAGTCTATATTGACATAAGAAAAAACAATACTTCAAGCATACTAACAAAGCAATCATGTCTTCTCAAAATACTATGGCTAAAGAAAGTTATCCCTACAAAATCATATAGTGTTGGCTATACTCCCTCGTTATCACACTAGATATTCATATCATGGCATCATGCACAACCCCGATTTCAGCCAAGCACTTGTTTTCATACTCTATCATTTCAAACCTTTCAATTTTCACGCAATACATGAGCGTGAGCCATGGACATAGCACTATGGGTGGAATAGAGGTGGTTGTGGAGAAGACAAAAAGGAGGGAGATACTCTCACATCGACTAGGCGTATCAACGAGCTATGGAGATGCCCATCAATAGATATCAATGTGAGTGGGTAGGGACTGCCATGCAACAGATGCACTAGAGCTAAATATGTATGAAAGCTCAACAAAAGAAACTAAGTGGGTGTGCATCCAACTTGCTTGCTCACGAAGACCTAGGGCATTTGAGGAAGCCCATCGTTGGAATATACAAGCCAAGTTCTATAATGAAAATTCCCACTAGTATATGAAAGTGACTAAACATGAGACTCTCTAAAATGAAGAACGTGGTGCTACTTTGAAGCACAAGTGTGGAAAAAAGATAGTAGCAATTGTCCCTTTTCTTTTTCTTTCTTTTTTCTTTTTTTTGGGCCTTGCTTTTTTTCTTTGGCCTTTCTTTTTTCTTTTTTCTTTTTTTTTCTTTTTTTTTGCGGAGGGGCTTTATAGATATAGCCTTTCCTCCCATGGGACAATGCTCTAATAATGATGATCATCACACCTTCATTACAACTCGATACTAGAACAAAGTATGACTCTATATGAATGCCTCCGGCAGTGTACCGGTATGTGTAATGAAACAAGAGTGACATGTATAAAAAATTATGCATAGTGGCCTTGCCACAAATATGATGTCAACTACATGATCATGCATGACAATATGACAATACGATGCGTGTCATATGAACGGAACGGTGGAAAGTTGCATGGCAATATATCTCGGAATGGCTATGGAAATGCCATGATAGGTAGGGTATGGTGGCTGTTTTAAGAAATAATATGATGGCTGTTTTGAGGAAGGATATATAGTGAGTTTATGGCACCGACGAAAGTTGCGCGGTACAAGAGAGGCTAGCAATGGTGAAAGGGTGAGAGTGCGTATAATCCATGGACTCAACATTAGTCATAAGAACTCATATACTTATTGCAAAAATCTACGAGTCATCAAAACAAAGCAATCAACGCATGATCCTAGGGGGGAGGTTGGTAGGAGTTAACCATCGCGCGCCCCCGACCTCCACGCAAATGTTGGCACTCTACAAATACCTCATGCTCTAACTTAGTCACACAACGGTTCACCATACGTGCATGCTACGGGAATTATTAACCTTAACACAAGTATTTCTCAATTTCATAATAACTCCACTAGCATGACTCTAATATCACTATCCTCATATCTCAAAACAATTATCAAGCATCCAACATCTCATTCTATTCAATGCACTTAGTATGATTTTTTTTTTACTGCATTGACATTGGATGTCTATCATGTGAAGACTAGTTTCTTTAGCCTAAACACATTACCATGTTGTTTTAATAGACTCTCAAATAGATATAAGTGAAGCATGAGAGTTCATCTATTTCTTCAAAATAAAACCACCGCCGTGCTCTAAAAGATATAAGTGAAGCACTAGAGCAATATCAAACTACTCTGAAAGATATAAGTGAAGATCAATGAGTAGTTGAATAATTATGTAACTATGTGAAGACTCTCTAATATTTAAGAACTTTAGATCTTGGTATTTTATTCAAACAGCAAGCAAAACAAAAGAAAATAAAATGACGCTCCAAGCAAAACACATATCATGTGGCGAATAAAAATATAGCTCCGAGTATAGTTACCGATGGATGAAGACGAAAGAGGGGATGCCTTCCCGGGGCATCCCCAAGCTTAGGCTTTTGATTATCTTGAATTTACTTGGGGTTCCATGGGGTATCCCCAAGCTTAGGCCTTTGCTACTCCTTGTTCCATACTCCATCAAATTAATACTCAAAACCTGAAAACTTCACAACACAAAATTTAGACAAAAATCTCGTGAGCTCCGTTACTACAAGAAAGCAAACCACTACTCAAAGGTACTGCAATGAACTCATTCTTTGTTTATATTGGTGTTAAATCTACTGTATTCCAACTTCTCTATGGTTCATACTTCCCAATACTACTCATAGATGCATCGGAATAAGCAAACAACACAAAAAACAGAATCTGTCAAAAACAGAACAGTCTGTAGTAATCTGCAGGGTTAGCCTACTTCTGGAACTCCAAAAAATTCAAACTAAATTGGTAAATTTGCGCAATTTGTCTACAAATCATCTGCAAAAAGAATCAACTAAAAAGCACGCTCCAGTAAAATCTCACGACTGCTTTACCGAGCGCTAACGATTCTGTTTTTCACAGCAAGATCACATAAACTTCTCACAAGTCTTTCCAAAGGTTCTACTTGGCACAAACACTAAACAAAACATGAAACCACATCTAATCAGAGGCTAGATGCAATATTTATTCCCTAACAGCAACAAAAACAAAAAAATAAATAAAGTTGGGTTGCCTCCCAACAAGCGCTATCGTTTTACGCCCCTAACTAGGCATAATGATGCTCACATAAAAGATAAGAATTGAAACATAAAGAGAGCATAATGAAGAATAACACTAGCACATTTAAGCCTAACCCACTTCCTATGCATAGGGATTTTGTAAGCAAACGACTTATGGGAACGATAATCAACTAGCATAGGAAGGCAAATCAAGCATAACTTCAAAACTTTAAGCACATAGAGAGGAAACTTGATATTATTGCAATATGTAGAAGCATATGATCCTCTCTCATAATATTTTAGTAGCATCATGAATGAATTCAACCATATAACCAGTATATAAATCATTCTTTTCATGATCTACTTGCATACAAATTGTACTACTCTCCACATAAGCAAAATTCTTCTCATTCACAGTAGTGGGAGCAAACTCAACAAAATAACTATCATGTGAAGCATAATCCAATTGAAAACTAAAATCATGATGACAAGTTTCATGGTTATCATTATTCTTAATAGCATACAAGTCATCACAATAATCATCATAGATAGCAACTTTGTTCTCATAATCAATTGGAACCTCTTCCGAAATAGTGGATTCATCACTAAATAAAGTCATGACCTCTCCAAATACACTTTCACCAATATAATCATCATAAATAGGAGGCATGATTTCATCATAATAAATTTGCTCATCAAGACTTGGGGGACTAAACATATCATATTCGTCAAACATAGCATCCCCAAGCTTGTGGCTTTGCATATCATTAGCATCATGGGTATTCAAAGAATTCATACTAACAACATTGCAATCATGCTCATCATGCACATATTCTTTGCCAAGCATTCTATATAATTCTTCTTCTAGTACTTGAGCACAATTTTCCTTCCCATCATTTTCACGAAAGATATTAAAAAGATGAAGCATATGAGGTAACCTTAATTCCATTTTTTTGTAGTTTTCTTTTATAAACGAAATTAGTGATAAAACAAGAAACTAAAAGATCCGATTGCAAGATCTAAAGATATACCTTCAAGCACTAACCTCCCCGGCAACGGCGCTAGAAAAGAGCTTGATGTCTACTACGCACCCTTCTTCTTGTAGACGTTGTTGGGCCTCCATGTAATGCCTAGTATGAGATTATACCTCCTACGTGTCGAGGCACGACTTAAAGGTATAAGCTCATACTAGAATGATCTCAAGTATGGTATCTTTGCACGACTCATGTAAAAGAGGGATGAAATTGCAAAAGAGTAGTTGGCTTACACTCGTCACGTCACACAATACATTACATGAGCAATCATCATCCAAATAACATCACAGTCCGACTACGGACGAAGATCCAAATGAAAGATACCAAAAACATAAAGCCACAAGCCCGAATCGCCCCTAGTAGAAGCCACTACTGATCATCGGGATAGTACACATAGTATCGCCCACGTTCTTCATCGAACTCCCAGTACAGCTCTGTGCCGTCACCTGCGTAGTTCACCATAGTACCTGCATCTGGTGTTGTGTAGAATCTGTGAGCCACGGAGGACTCAACAATCCCGTTCTCGGGTAGCAAAACTATCTAAGCCTTGGTTGTGGAACAAGGCTGAAGAACAAGGGTTGCAGCTGCACTAGCACTAGCTTACGTGTTTAGAGCGAGAAGAGAAGTGCCACGAGCGTCAAAGTGATCATGAAGTGATCTTATCTAAGCACGTCAATCATAACCCCACCGTGTTCACTTCTCGAACCTCTTTTGGAAAATGACCGTCACGGTTACTCACGCTGGTAGTGTGTTCTGAACATGGTGTCAACTTTTCTACAACCGGATATTAACAAATTCCCAACTGCCACGTAACCGCGGGCACGGCTTTCGAAAGATCAAACGCTGTAGGGGTGTCCCAACTTAGCCCATCACAAGCTCACGATCTGCGGAGTCGCAACTCCAAGGTGGGAAGACCCGAGTATTCTCGGAATCCCGTGCTCAAGATATTCCGACTAAGGTAAAACTAATCCAGCAAATCCTCCCGCATGCCGACACCCTGATAGTAGCCGCGCGTATTTCGTCTCAGGCCACGACCGGATGGGCGATGCGACAGGTTTTTACCAGCCCTCGGGTTTCCCCAAGGTGGCCCTGCAGGACCCCCATTTGGACCAACACTCATGTGGAGCACTGGCCCGGGTTGTTGATTAAGAAGAGGGTTTATAACTCCCTATGCAAGTTTTAGTTGTTAGGCAAATGTAGAACCAAAGTTGGGACTTGCTGGAAAAGCTTTAGCGCTAAGCGGGTTATCAAGGGGGGCCCATAAACCCCAACCGTGTTAGGGACACAAAATCAAGGAATATAACACCGGTTTAAACGGTTCCTAGGGAGGCATGAGTGGAACAAAACACCAAGCAAGAGGCTTAGCCTTCCACCCATTGCCAAATATATAGATGATTTAGTTGACATATTATATAGTGTGATATCCCAACAATAACTTCAACATGAAGCAAGAATCTTCAAATCTTCTCCTGCAACTAGCAATGCTATAAGAAGGGGTTGAGCGAAGCTTACGTAGCCAAACAAAGGTTTGCTAGGTTGGGTGGTTAGAGAGATTCATGGCTACAATAGGAGGCTGACAAACAAACATGGGCATCGAGGCAATGAGCTAAAGAGCGAGACATCTAGCAATAGGCAAAGATAGTAATGATATCTGGGTCAGGTCATCTTGCCTGTCGAGTCGTCGATGGGATCGTAAGACGACTCCTCGTACTCAACCTCGGTAGGAACCTCGCACTCGGTCTCGGCTCCCGGCTCTACTCAAGACAAGAACACAACATGGCACAAAATCAAACAAGGTGCAATGCACAATCAACATGATGCAAGTATGATGCATTTCATGGCAAGGGATGAAGCACACAAGAACAACACGAAACAACAAGTTTAAATGAGGCCGGAATCAACATATAGCAAATCCGGTAAGTCCTCATATGCATATTTTGAAATTGGTCCAGATATGAACAACCTTAAGTTAAAGTTGTTAAACAGCAAGTTAACATGCACCATGATGATCTACACGAAATTCTAGTCAAGTTTCATATAAAGTTTGTTTAATTCGGAGCTACGGTCTAGAAGATATGAGCAAAACAAGACAAGCAAGGCAACGGTGCAAGATGCATCCAAACATCAAGCAAACACACTCCAAACATGTAAACAACATGATATCATGATTCTACATGCAAAATCACACAAGTTTCATATAGGGCACGCTCAAAACGGAGCAACGGTTCAACACATACACACGAAACAAGATACAATGCAAAGATGAAATTAACAGCCACATAGCAACTTTGGAGCAAGAGATATATACTCTACAGCACGCAAACATGATGACAAGAAGCATGGACCTGAAGTATACATGTTCTACAACAAACAACTCCCTTGGTGCAACTCCATAGGAGGCATGGATCAATAGCAACAAGCTACACCAAATTGATCATGTTGTTAAAAACCTGACAGATATAATTTATAGCAACTTGAGAGCAAGAAATAAATAAGCTACAACAAGCCATATGTCCAAGTAAGGGCATGAATGGATAGACAAAAACATGGACAACAAGGAATGATCATTGGCCACTCCAAAACAAGCATGTATTTGAGTGGGGCATCAAGCAAACATAGCATCAGGTTAAAACAGATTCCAGACTTAGCAATTTTTTCACTGAGTATAAAATAGTTATGTTGGCATGGCATGTTTACAAGCTTGTTTAAGTCACCTCAAGGCATATCATGAAAAATGGTTTGCACTACAGCAAAGACCATATGATGGAGATTCTAAAACATATTGACATGTGACATGGGGACAGACACATCAATAACAACGAGCACTTCAAATCAGCATCTCTTAACATGTTTCATAACCTAACAGCCACATGCACTTTTGCAACCGAGATTAACATGGCAATATGAACCCTAACATGAATGCTACAACAACCATCATGTAGAGCATTTCACAATGAACATTTTGACATATCATTTGCTCCATTTGGATAAACATGCACCAAGTTATCACATCTCAAACATGGCATAAAAATAACAAGTCACATCAGTTTATAACAAGTAGCACTCTTGTCACGATGATTAGGACCTCTAGATGAACTCAAACAAGCATGCCACAATGGAACAAAATGTAGAGCACATCACCACAATCATTTTGACATATTATATGCATCATTTGGATAAGCACACGAAAAGTTACAGCCATGCAAAGTATGCAACATATTATTGCAGATCTGGGACTTAGTGGTTTTATACCTCACAAAAGTCAACCCGGGACGGGGATGTCCCGGGACGGAGTGGATCGGGACGCGGAGGGACGTTTGGTTCGGGGAACCGGTGGATCTCGTCCAAATCCACCGGATCCGGACGGGACGAGGAGAAGCGGCGGCTCCGGCGAGGTAGCCGCCGGCGGTGAGGTGGCGTGGGGCCGGCGCGGCGGCGGCGGCCGGCTGCGGGAGCTGGCAGTGGCCGGCGGGAGGCGGGTGGCGCGGCCCGGCGGCGGAGGACGCGGCCCGGCGACGGGAGGCGGCGGCTCGCCGGCCGGGGGCGGCGGCGGAAGGGCCGGCCGGCGGAGGTGCGGGCGGCACGGGCGGCCGTTGCGGAGGAGCGAAGCGGCGCGGGGAGCGTCGGGCCGACGCGGAGGATCGAGGCGCGCGGGGGCCGGGGACGGGCCGGGCGGGCCCGTGCGGTCGGCGGCGGAGCGGGAGCCCAGGCTGCCACGTGGCGGCCTTCGAGTGGCCGGGTGCGTCCGACGGACGTGTCCGGCGGCCGGAGGAGCTGCGGGGCGCGGGGAAAATAGAAAAAAAAGGAAGGACTAGGGTTTCGCCCGAAAATGGAGGGGTGTGGACGTTTTTATAGGCATAGGGAGCTAGGAGACTCCAAATGGGGTGCGGTTTTTGCCCACACGATCACGATCCTACGACCGAGAGGATGGGAGTGGTTGTGCTTGGTTAGTGGGCTGTTGTGGAGGGGGTCTTGGGACTTAAAGAAGAGGTACTTTTAGCCCACTAGGTTAACCGTTGGAGTACCAAACGAACTCCAAACGCGACGAAACTTGATAGGCGGCCTACACGTACCAAAACAATAACGCACGACAAGTCTCATGTCATTCCGGGAACGTTACACAGCCACACATGAAAGAAGGACTCGGGGGTGCCACGAGCACGTGTGTGAGTGTCGGAACTCGAAACGGACAACGGGAAGAGGCGAGTGGGACCGGGTGCAAGTGACAACACGAATGCAATGCAATGCACATGACAACATGACATGGATGAAATGCACACACGCACACGACAAAACGAAGAAACCCGAAATGAAAGAAGAGCCCGGAATGGAATTGATGAAGTCAAAGTTTCATATATTGCCATAATTGGAAAGGCTTACATCTTGGGTATTACAAACTCTCCTCTACTACGAAAAGATCTCGTCCCGAGATCTAGGACTGGAAGAAGGAAGGGTACTCGGAACGAAGGTGATCTTCTCGTTCCCACGTAGCTTCTCGGTCGGTATGGTGTGACCACTTAACTTTCAAGAACTTGATTGACTTGTTGCGGGTCTTGCGCTCGGTTTCTTCAAGAATAGCAACAGGGTGCTCACGGTAAGACAAGTCTTGTTGAAGATCAATCTCCTCGAACGGAATGGTGCGTTCAGGTGTCTTGAAGCACTTGCGGAGTTGAGACACGTGAAACACATCATGAACATTTGCAAAGTTGGAGGGGAGCTCAAGTTGATAGGCTAGATCGCCTCTTTTGCCAAGAATCTTGAAAGGGCCCACGTATCTAGGAGCAAGCTTTCCTTTGATACCGAATCTTTGGGTTCCTTTCATAGTAGAAACACGGAGATAGACATGATCACCAATATCGAAGGCCAAATCACGATGCTTGCCGTCATAGTAACTCTTTTGACGCGTCTGAGCGCCCTTGAGATTCTCACGTATGACTTTGCACATTTCTTCGGCTTCTGAGATCAAGTCATTGCCAAGAAGTTGACGTTCACCAGTCTCGGACCAGTTGAGAGGGATACGACACTTTCTGCCATAGAGGATTTCAAAAGGAGCTTTGCCGACACTTGCTTGGAAACTGTTGTTGTAAGAGAACTCGGCAAACGGGAGACAATCTTCCCACTTCATGCCAAAAGAGATGACACAAGCTCTAAGCATGTCTTCGAGGATCTGGTTCACTCTTTCGACTTGACCACTAGTCTGAGGGTGAAGCGCTGTGATGAAACGGATCTTAGTGCCCATGGCTGACTGAAAGGAGTCCCAGAACTTGGATGTGAACAAACTTCCACGGTATGAGGAGATAACTTGAGGAGTGCCATGTAACGACACAATTCTGGAAGTGTACAACTCTGCCAGCTGAGCTGCATTGATGGATTCTTTGACGGGAAGGAAGTGAGCTACTTTGGTTAGCTTGTCAATCACAACAAAGATAGCATTATTCCCTTTCTTGTACTTAGGAAACCCAGTGACGAAATCCATTTCAATGTGGTCGAATTTCCACTCGGGAATAGGTAGAGGTTGGAGGAGGCCGGCTGAACGTTGATGCTCCGCCTTCACTCTTCTGCAGACATCACATTCATTCACGAATTGGGCAATCTCCCTTTTCATGCGTGTCCACCAGTAAGATTGCTTGAGGTCTTGGTACATCTTAAAACTTCCGGGATGAATCGAGAGGAGGGAGTCATGTGCTTCGTTCATTATGAGCTTCCTGAGATCACCCTTGGGAACCACAAGTCTGTCCTCAAAGAACAAGGTGTCTTTCTCATCAACGCGATAGCACTTGTATTTGGGAGTACCCTTAGCAATACCATGTTTCATTTTCTGCACCAAAGCATCACTGAGTTGGGCCTCACGGATCTGATCTTCCAAGGTAGGAGCCACTTGAAGATTTGCAAGAAAACCTTGCGGAACAACTTGGAGGTTGAGCTTCCTGAATGATTCACAAAGCTCAGGCTGGAACGGCTTGAGAAGGAGACTGTTGCAATATGCCTTTCTGCTCAAGGCATCTGCAATGACATTGGCCTTGCCAGGTGTGTATTCAATGCTTGGATCATACTCTTGGATCATCTCAACCCAACGATTCTCGCGAAGGTTCATGTTCGGCTGTGTGAAGATGTACTTCAAGCTCTTGTGATCGGTGAAAATGTCCACTTTTCTGCCCAACAGAAGGTGTCTCCACGTGATCAAGGCATGTACCACTGCTGCTAGCTCGAGATCATGTGTGGGGTAGTTCTTCTCATTTGGCTTCAATTGACGAGAAGTGTATGCCACAATTTTCTTATCTTGCATTAGAACACCACCAAGTCCTTGAAGAGAAGCATCACAGAATACTTCGTATGGCTTGGACTCATCCGGAGGAGTAAGAACCGGAGCAGAAATGAGCTTTTCTTTGAGTGTTTTGAATGCCACATCACAATCAAGAGACCAGTTGTACTTGACATTCTTCTGCAGCAAGTTTGAGAGAGGCTTGGCAATCTTGGAGAAGTTCTCAACGAACCTTCTGCAATAGCTAGCGAGACCAAGGAAGCTTCGGAGTTGCTTGACGTTCTGTGGGGGTTCCCAGTTGACAATCGCGTCAACTTTCTCGGGGTTGACAGCAATACCCTCAGCAGAGATGATATGGCCAAGATATAAGACCTTATCCAGCCTGAATTCACATTTAGAGAACTTCGCATAGAACTTATGTTCACGGAGCCTATCCAGAACCAAACGGAGGTGCTTGGCATGGTCTTCGTCATTCTTGGAGAATACCAAGATGTCATCGAGATAGACAAAAACAAATTCATTGGTGTAGGGGTTGAATTTGTAGTGCATCATCCTCGAGAAGGTGGGTGGAGCATTTGCGAGGCAAAAAGACATGACCGTGTATTCATAGGAACCATAGCTCGTTCTGAATGCGGTCTTGTGAATATCTTGTTCACGGATACGGATCTGGTGGTAACCCATCCGAAGATCGAGCTTTGAGAACACTTTTGCTCGTTTGAGCTGCTCGAATAGTTCATTGATATTGGGGAGCGGATACTTGTTCTTTATTGTCTTTTTGTTCAATGGCCAGTAATCAACGCAAAGGCGCTCCGTGCCATTCTTCTTCTTGAAAAATAGAACACCACAACCCAAGGAGAAGTGCTAGGCCTGATTAGACCCATACGCTCTTGCTCATCGAGTTGTCTCTTCAGCTCCTTCAACTCTTCAAGGGAAAGCTTGTACGGACGTCGACATGCTGGCTCGGTACAGGGCTCGAGTTCAATGATGAATTCAACTTGACGATGCAGAGGCATGCCTGGAAGCTCTTCAGGGAAAACATCTTCATATTCATTGACCACCGGAATTTGAGAGATGGCATTAATCTCGCCCTTGTAATTGAGAGAGAATAGTCTGATTGTGTTATCTCGAGAGGCGAAGATAATCATATCTTTGTCAGGATGAGTAAGCTCGACTTCCTTATTCGCACAATCAAAGTGAGCATCATGCTGGGAAAGCCAATCCATCCCAAGAATAAGATCAATGTTGGAGTTGCCGAGAACAACCGGAGAAGCCAGAAAGCGGTAATCACCCATGCGAATAGAAACATCCGGAGCATACACACTAGAATGCATTTGTCTCCCCGGAGAAATAACTGATAACTCCCGTGGCAATTTTTTGGTGACAACATTATGCTTGGTTGCAAATGGATGAGACATGAAAGAACATGATGCACCCGAATCAAACAACACTTTTGCAGGAATAGAGTTAACTGGAAGGTTACCAAGTATCACATCTGAAGAGTTCTCTGCTTGAGCTGCATTCATCAGATTCACTCTTGCTGCCTTCGGATCGTGCTTGACAATAGCAGTGCTGACAGGTGGAGGAGGCGGAAGGCGCCTTGGGTTGGGACACTTGTTAGCATAATGACCCTTCTGAGTGCACTTGTTGCAAACCACTTCTGAGAGAGGACGGTGATAAGGAGCACTTGACTTCAAAGCTTGAAAGTGATTCTTGGACTGATTGCTTGGGTTGGGTGGATGGGAGAAACCACGGCCACCAGAATGTTTGTTGTTGTTGTTGGAAGGTCGGATCACTGGAGGAGGTGGAAGCCAAAACTTCTGCTGCTTTGCAACCACTTGGGAAGAAGAGGAGGAGTTGACAACATCTCTGATTCGCTTTTTGGAAGCTTCCATCTTGAGCTGGGCTGCCTCTTGCTTAAGTGCCATGTTATAGAATTGATCAAATTCATCCGGCTCGAACAAGGTGAGAGCTAGTTGGAGTTCATCCTTCAGACCACCACGGAATTGATAAATCTTGCTCTTGGAATCTGGGATGTCTTGCTTGGCATAGCGGGCAAGGTTCTGGAACTTGACATTGTATTTATAAACAGACATAGTGCCTTGCTTCAGGTTGCGGAATTGCTCACGCATGCCCTCGATGACACTAGTTGGAATGTGGTGGGAGCGGAAATCCTTGCAGAAGTCAGTCCACGAGATTTCACGTCCTTCTCTGGAATCTTTGTACTGCTGCCACCAATCAGCGGCTTGGTCCTTGAGTTGGAAGGCGACAAACTTGACATAATCCTCAGGTCTCACGTTACTGCACTCGAAATGCTTCTTGATATCTGTTATCCAGTCTTCAGCATCTAGCGGATCCACACAGTAACTGAATGCCTTCGGTTGGTTTGCCAGGAATTGGTTGAGAGTAGCAAAGTGAGGTTGGTTGAACAAATTGCCTTGGCCTTGGTTCCCATGACCACCTTGATTTGCTTGAAAGTTCTGCATCATTTGCATAAGCATCTGGGTGTTCTGGTTCGTCGCTTGCATAATTGCTCTCCAGGCCTCAGACGGAGGAGGAGGGGAAGGAGG
The DNA here is from genome assembly GCA_902687465.1 of Secale cereale. Classification (NCBI taxonomy): domain Eukaryota; kingdom Viridiplantae; phylum Streptophyta; class Magnoliopsida; order Poales; family Poaceae; genus Secale; species Secale cereale. The sequence continues at coordinate 180,154,245 of LR738713.1, read as the reverse complement.
ACGATCAGGAACTTCTTCACCCTCTGGGTTAGTGTTGGGAACCCTTTTAGGAGCCATCCTGAATGAGATGACAACTATTAGCCATTGACTGAGAAAATATATAAGCTGAATCAACGGCTAGAAATTGAAACATAAGTCTTCACTAGAATCATTCGAACAAAATGAACGAATGTAATCCACAGTTTAATGGTACAACAATCTTCTCGAGAAGCCACTTGGGAGAAGAAAAGGTAAATAAAAACAACAAGGAGCAGATAGAACAAATACAAGATAGAATCTTTGTTCGACATATTCGTGCTGAAAGCTTATGGAACGTGTTACAAAAGGGTTTTGCAATCCCCGGATCAGCATAGCCAAGGACCCTTTAAGATGCAACTCCCGATCGGAACAACGCCCATAAAACTACTTCACTCAATGTAGAACCCCGAACTCCATATCATGCATTCGTTGGAAGAATGCCTACGAACTACTAGATGAACCCACCTATTAATTTCCGGAAGTTTCCAGTTATGCAATCAGGTGTTGGGGATACAAGGGAAGCATCACGCACTCAACTCTAATCCTACATCCAGCTGTATCCATCCTTCAACACATAACCAGTTATTTCCGGAAACCGTTTACCTCGGACCTTCGAAACGTATTTGCTATACAAGCTATGGCAATACTCCCGAACTACCTCCCTATTACTGGGTGATGTCGGGGTTATCTTGCCACTAACCGCATAGGAGAGTTTTCGATGTCAGCCGTCTTAAGTATTCCAAAACTGCTGCGATATATTTGTGACGACAACACCTCGGAGCTCAACTCCCCGGGACACTGCCACAACCCCTAAATGACAGGAGGCATCGAGAACAATGTTCTCGTCACAAATACATCGGAACAATCCAAACAATACTCGCGTGATCCTAAAAAAAAATTTGGTGAAATTTTGAGAGTAGAAGAGATAAGAGTAATCGTCAGGAGTCCTCACCAGAGTGAAAAGGTATGAGGAGCAAAAAAAATCCTACTCTCCGATATATATATATATATATATAGGACTCAAAACATTTTCAAGTGTGTGCCTAGACTCAACCGTCAACGATTTGATCAATCAGTGGGGGCTTCTAGGTCGGAGAAGGCTCTGAATACCAACTTGTAATGCCCAGTATGAGATTATACCTCCTACGTGTCGAGGCACGACTTAAAGGTATAAGCTCATACTAGAATGATCTCAAGTATGGTATCTTTGCACGACTCATGTAAAAGAGGGATGAAATTGCAAAAGAGTAGTTGGCTTATACTCGCCATGTCACACAATACATTACATGAGCAATCATCATCCAAATAACATCACAGTCCGACTACGGACAAAGATTCAAATGAAAGATACCAAAAACATAAAGCCACAAGGCCCGAATCGCCCCTAGTAGAAGCCACTACTGATCATCGGAATAGTACACATAGTGTCGCCCACGTTCTTCATCGAACTCCCAGTACAGCTCTGTGCCGTCACCTGTGTAGTTCACCATAGTACCTGCATCTGGTGTTGTGTAGAATCTGTGAGCCACGGAGGACTCAGCAATCCCGTTCCCGGGTAGCAAAACTATCTAAGCCTTGGGTGTGGAACAAGGCTGAAGAACAAGGGTTGCAGCTGCACTAGCACTAGCTTACGTGTTTAGAGCGAGAAGAGAAGTGCCACGAGCGTCAAAGTGATCACGAAGTGATCCTATCTAAGCACGTCAATCATAACCCCACCGTGTTCACTTCCCGAACCTCTTTCGGAAAATGACCGTCACGGTTACTCACGCTGGTAGTGTGTTCTGAACATGGTGTCAAGTTTTCTACAACCAGATATTAACAAATTCCCATCTGCCACATAACCGCGGGCACGGCTTTCGAAAGATCAAACCCTGCAGGGGTGTCCCAACTTAGCCCATCACAAGCTCACGATCTGCGGAGTCACAACTCCAAGGTGGGAAGACCCGAGTATTCTCGGAATCCCGTGCTCAAGATATTCCGACTAAGGTAAAACTAATCCAGCAAATCCTCCCGGCGTGCCGGCACCCTGATAGTAGCCGCGCGTATCTCGTCTCAGGCCACGACCGGATGGGCGATGCGACAGGTTTTTACCAGCCCTCGTGTTTCCCCAAGGTGGACCTGCAGGACCCCCAGTTTGGACCAACACTCATGTGGAGCACTGGCCCGGGTTGTTGATTAAGAAGAGGGTTTATAACTCCCTATGCAAGTTTTAGTTGTTAGGCAAATGTAGAACCGAAGTTGGGACTTGCTGGAAAAGCTTTAGCGCTAAGCGGGTTATCAAGGGGGGCCCATAAACCCCAACCGTGTTAGGGACGCAAAATCAAGGAACATAACACCGGTTTAAACGGTTCCTAGGGAGGCATGAGTGGAACAAAATACCAAGCAAGAGGCTTAGCCTTCCACCCATTGCCAAATATATAGATGATTTAGTTGCCATATTATATAGTGTGATATCCCAACAATAACTTCAACATGAAGCAAGAATCTTCAAATCTTCTCCTGCAACTAGCAATGCTATAAGAAGGGGTTGAGCGAAGCTTACGTAGCCAAACAAAGGTTTGATAGGTTGGGTGGTTAGAGAGATTCATGGCTACAATAGGAGGCTGACAAACAAATATGGGCATCGAGGCAATGAGCTAAAGAGCGAGACATCTAGCAATAGGCAAAGACAGTAATGATATCTGGGTCAGGTCATCTTGCCTGTCGAGTCGTCGATGGGATCATAAGACGGCTCCTCGTACTCAACCTCAGTAGGAACCTCGCACTCGGTCTCGGCTCCCGGCTCTACTCAACACAAGAACACAACATGGCACAAAATCAAACAAGGTGCAATGCACAATCAACATGATGCAAGTATGATGCATTTCATGGCAAGGGATGAAGCACACAAGAACAACACGAAACAACAAGTTTAAATGAGGCCGAAATCAACATATAGCAAATCCGGTAAGTCCTCATATGCATATTTTGAAATTGGTCCAGATCTGAACAACCTTAAGTTAAAGTTGTTAAACAGCAAGTTAACATGCACCATGATGATCTACACAAAATTCTAGTCAAGTTTCATATAAAGTTTGTTTAATTCGGAGCTACGGTCTAGAAGATATGAGCAAAACAAGACAAGCAAGGCAACGGTGCAAGATGCACCCAAACATCAAGCAAACACACTCCAAACATGTAAACAACATGATATTATGATTTTACATGCAAAATCACACAAGTTTCATATATGGCACGGTCAAAACGGAGCAACGGTTCAACACATACGCACGAAACAAGATACAATGCAAAGCTGAAATTAACAGCCACATAGGAACTTTGGAGCAAGAGATATATACTCTACAGCACCCAAACATGATGACAAGAAGCATGGACATGAAGTAGACATGTTCTACAGCAAACAACTCCATTGGTGCAACTCCATAGGAGGCATGGATCAATAGCAACAAGGTACAACAAATTGATCATGCTGTTAAAAACCTGACAGATATAATTTATAGCAACTTGAGAGCAAGAAATAAATAAGCTACATCAAGCCATATGTGCAAGTAAGGGCATGAATGGATAGAAAAAAACATGGACAACAAGGAATGATCATTGGCCACTCCAAAACAAGCATGGATTTTAGTAGGGCATCAAGCAAACATAGCATCAGGTTAAAACAGATTCCAGACTTAGCAGTTTTTTCACTAAGTATAAAATAGTTATGTTGGCATGGCATGTTTACAAGCTTGTTTAAGTCACCTCAAGGCATATCATGGAAAATGGTTTGCACCACAGCAAAGACCATATGATGGAGATTCTAAAACATATTAACATGTGACATGGGGACAAACACATCAATAACAACGAGCACTTCAAATCAGCATCTCTTAACATGTTTCATAACTTAACAACCACATGCACTTTTGCAACCGAGATTAACATGGAAATATGAACCCTAACATGAATGCTACAGCAACCATCATGTAGAGCATTTCACAATGAACATTTTTACATATCATTTGCTCCATTTGGATAAACATGCACCAAGTTGTCACATCTCAAACATGGCATAAAAATAACAAGTCACATCGGTTTATAACAAGTAGCACTCTTGTCAGATGATTAGGACCTCTAGATGAACTCAAACAAGCATGCCACAATGGAACAAAATGTAGAGCACATCACCACGATCATTTTGACATATTATATGCATCATTTGGATAAGCACACAAAAAGTTACAGCCATGCAAAGTATGCAACATATTATTGCAGATCTGAGACTTAGTGGTTTTATACCTCACAAAAGTCAACCCGGGACGGGGATGTCCCGGGACGGAGTGGATCGGGACGCGGAGGGACATTTGGTTCGAGGAACCGGTGGATCTCGTACAGATCCACCGGATCCGGACGGGACGAGGAGAAGCGGCGGCTCCGGCGAGGTAGCCGCCGGCGGTGAGGTGGCGCGGGGCCGGCGCGGCGGCGGGAGCTGGCGGTGGCCGGCGGGAGGCTGGTGGCGCGGCCCGGCGGCGGAGGACGCGGCCCGGTGGCGGGGGCTCGCGCCGGCGGGAGGCGGCGGCTCGCCGGCCGAGGGCGGCGGCGGAAGGGCCGGCCGACGGAGGCACGGGCGGTGCGGGCGGCCAACACGGAGGAGCGAAGCGGCGCAGGGAGCATTGGGCCGGCGCGGAGGATCGAGGCCCGCGGGGGCCGGGGACGGGCCGGGCAGGCCCGTGCGGTCGGCAGCGGAGCGGGAGCCCAGGCTGCCACGTGGCAGCCTGCGTCCGGCGGACGTGTCCGCGCCGTCCAGCAGCCGGAGGAGCTGCGGGGCGCGGGGAAAAATGAAAAAAAGGAAGGACTAGGGTTTCGCCCGAAAATGGAGGGGTGTGGACGTTTTTATAGGCATAGGGAGCTAGGAGACTCCAAATGGGGTACGGTTTTTGCCCACACGATCACGATCCGACGACTGAGAGGATGGGAGTGGTTGTGATGGGTTAGTGGGCTTTTGTGGAGGGGGTCTTGGGCCTTATAGAAGAGGTACTTTTAGCCCACTAGGTTAACCGTTGGAGTACCAAACGAACTCCAAACACGACGAAACTTGACAGGCGGCCTACACGTACCAAAACAACAACGCATGACAAGTCTCAAGTCATTCCGGGAACGTTACACGGCTACACACGAAAGAAGGACTCGGGGGTGCCACGGGCACGTGTGTGAGTGTCGGAACTCGAAACGGACAACGGGAAGAGGCGAGTGGGACCAGGTGCAAGTGACAACACGAATGCAATGCAATGCACATGACAACATGACATGAATGAAATGCACACACGCACACAACAAAACGAAGAAACCCGAAATGAAAGAAGAGCCCGAAATGGAATTGATGAAGTCAAAGTTTCATATATTGCCATAATTGGAAAGTCTTACATCTGGGGCATTACACTCCAAGTGCAGAGGTTTGTAGGACAGTAGCAAATTTCCCTCAAGTGGATGACCTAAGGTTTATCAATCCGTGGGAGGCGTAGGATGAAGATGGTCTCTCTCAAACAACCCTGCAACCAAATAACAAAGAGTCTCTTGTGTCCCAAACACACCCAATACAATGGTAAATTGTATAGGTGCACTAGTTCGGCGAAGAGATGGTGATTCAAGTACAATATGGATGGTAGATATAGATTTTTGTAAACTGAAAATATAAAAGCAGAAAGGTAGCAAGTGGTAAAAGTGAGCATAAACGGTGTTGCAATGATAGTAGAGAAGGCCTAGGGTTCATACTTTCACTAGTGCAAGTTCTCTCAACAAGGATAACATAATTGGATCATATTACTAGCCCTCAACATGCAACAATGAGTCACTCCAAAGTCACTAATAGCGGAGAACAAACAAAGAGATTATGGTAGGGTACGAAACCACCTCAAAGTTATTCTTTCTGATCGATCTATTCAAGAGTCCGTAGTAACGTTCAATCTATCATAGAGTTCGTACTAGAATAACACCTTAAGACACAAATCAATCAAAACCCTAATGTCACCTAGATACTCCATTGTCACCTCAAGTATCCATGGGCATGATTATACGATATGAATCACACAATCTCAGAAACATCTATTCAACTAACACATAGAACTTCAAAGAGTGCCCCGAAGTTTCTACCGGAAAGTCAAGATGAAAACGTGTGCCAACCCCTATGCATAGGTTCCCAAGGTCACGGAACCTGCAAGTTGATCACGAAAACATACATCAAGTGGATCACATGATATCCCATTGTCACCACAGATAAACACGTGCAAGACATACATCAAGTGTTCTCAAATCCTTAAAGACTCAATCCGATAAGATAACTTCAAAGGGTAAACTCAATCCATTACAAGAGAGTAGAGGGGGAGAAGAAGATCTAACTAGAATAGCAATGCTCGCGATACGTCAAGATCGTGCCACCTCAAGAGCACGAGAGAGAGATCAAACACATAGCTACTGATACATACCCTCAGCCCCGAGGGTGGACTACTCCCTTCTTGTCATGGAGAGCGCCAAGATGATGAAGATAGCCAGCGGAGATGGATTCCCCCCTCCGGCAGGGTGCCAGAATGGCCGTAGATTGGTTTTTGGTGGCTACAGAGGCTTTCGGCGGCGGAACTCCCGATCTAGGTTAATTTCCGAAGGTTTCAGTATTTATAGGATTTTTTGGAGTCGATGCCAAGTAAAGGGGAGCTACGGGCCGTCCTCGAGATAGGCGGGCGCGCCCCCCTGCCCAGGGCGTGGGCCCCACCCTCGAGGGTAGCCCATGGCTCTCCTGGCCCAACTCTTTTGCTTCAGGGGCTTCTTTTGGTCCAGAAAAAATCGTCAAAAATTGGCTCGTCAATTGGACTCCGTTTGATTTTCCTTTTCTATAAAATCCTAAAACATGAGAAAAACAGAAACTGGCACTGGGCTCTGGGTTAATAGGTTAGTCCCAAAAATCATATAAAAGTGTATAATAAAGCCCATAAGACATCCTAGAAGGATAATATAATAGCATGGAACAATCAAAAATTATAGATACGTTGGAGACGCATCACCTTCCTACGCCATGGATAAGACGCGCTAGCTGCTTTATGGGGGCAATGCTCAGTCACGTTGGGTCACCATTCGGCGGTCTAGAGCATGAGCGGCAATGACTAAGGCAAGTATGTTGTTGTCACCTTCTGAAGTTCAGTTAAGTCAGGTCGGGAAACAATCAGTGCATTATTTGTAGTATTGAATTTTCCGTTGACCAATACGTGAGCACAATTGTCGGAATGAAGAGAGAATTAAGCGATTTTATTTGAATGCGTGTGCCTCCTAAGTATGATGAACAAGAAAAGTTTGTACTAAGGTTATATACTTTTTGAAACGGGGCAAAAGACTTGCCATTTCATTGATTAAAAAGAAGAGAATTGCCCTGTTAATTGGCAGAAAACCGGGCTAAAACCGATACAACCCAAACCATATGACATGGGAACCACTGGCCAACCTGGCCACTGACATGAAACTCGGAGGTACAAAGAAGAAAGACATCCGCCGAGGAGTCGCAAGCGTCATCGTCATCACCGGTTGCCTCAAACGGATGACTCCGACTTCACTGTAGAGCTCCACCAACGAAGTTAACCCCCAAACAGCCGCCGAAGCCACGATGGCACATGCCAACAGATGGCCACACACGTAAGCAACCGATGCCTCCGACTTTGACGATGAGCTTCAAAAGGGAAATATGCAGGACTTGCGCCAAACGTGCCCTCCACAAACGACCATCGAGTGCCTATCATCGTCACCACTTGGACACATTCCATCGCAGCTCTAACTTAAATGCAACCAAGAAACTAACGGAAGGGCACCTCGGACACGCCGGGAAGCACCGACTACCGAAGTCCACGCTGCGACCCGAGCTCCTCTCAACGCCATCATCATTGCCAAATAGAAAACACTGCCCCGCCTCAGCAAACCACACAGCAAAGATGCCGCCATCCACCAGTCTCCCAGTCATAGCCGGCTCCGAGATGATGCCCCCATGGAGGAGAAAGACGCGAAGACGCGTCCATCGCCTGATCCAGCTGATCTGGGGTTTCCCTCCGGAGCCAAAGCCGTGGAGAGGAGTAGCACACCTCCAAGACAACGCTTCCAAGAAAGGTCACGACACCCGCGGGCGTCGCCGTCGCCAGCTCCGATGAACATCGAAACAAGGATTTCTCCCAGAGTTGTGTCCATCATCAATCGCCACCGACTGCTGCCCACGATCCACCATTCCAGCCGATGTCGACCTCAGTCTAACCGCGGGATCCCATGATCCATCGTGCCCAGATACGCACCACCCCCTGGCCGTAGCCGCCAACCACCACCACGACCACCACCACTGCAACAACTACCTGCATCGCAAGGAGCAGCAACCAGAACGGAGCACCGACGGCCAGATCCAGATCGAACTGCTCGAGCGAAGCAGCTGAGCAGGAGCATGCCCTCCACACGCAGCACACCTCACGCTGCGGGGTCGTCAATCCCGCCATGCCCAGCAGTCGCCGTGCCCGCCGGGCGCCCACCGCCGGTCCGTGCCCCACGCGCGCATCCGGAGTCGCCGCGGGCACGCACATCGTTCATGCCCAGGCCGCGCCGGGAGCTCTGATCGAAGCCGCCGACCAAGCACCCCTCCGTCCACCCGTAGCCTACGCGAAGCTCCGTGCGTCGGCCGCCATCCGCCGCCCGCCGCCGCGAGCTCCCCCTCGCAAGCACCCAGGAAACGATGGGGAGAAGAGGCCCCGTCGCCGCCGGATCCACGCGGGCTTCGCCCGGCGAAGCCCATCGGCCACGGCGAGGGGAGTGGGTGGGGAGGAGGGCGCCCGGTGGACGGGGCTGAGCCGCCCCTTGTGTAGCCCCAGGGAGGGAGCGACGCGAGGGTTGGGGGTCACCAAAAAGAGTCGAATCGCGAAACGTAATGACGTTTTGGAGTAAGGCTAGACGTGCATTGCACGTGCAAGCTTACTAGTTTTAGAAAAGCACGAGTTAGATTACGTGGTTGACGACTAGCTACGTACACACGGAGGTGCATTTAGGGTGGAGTGAGCAGAAGACATAAGGGGAGTGTTTTGTTGTTCCTTTCATGAATACACACTTCTCTTATTATGCATGAGATAAGGGGAGTGTTGTCAATACACACTATTATACTATAAAAAATTCGTGCTGTTCTAGCAGATGATGTAACTCTTATTCCAGATCAATATAAACCTCCATGGCTAAAAAAAACCCTGCCAGGATGGCTTTCCTCAAAATAAAAATAAAAAAAACAAGACCATCCAGAACTAGCCTTTGAAGGCATATTTTTATCGGTTGGGCTAAAAACCAGTCGACTGATTTTTAAGGAAGTCTCAGTTGATGTACTTGACCTTCCATCGTTTTCTGTTTAAGATTCAGGATCGTTTGCTTGTGCTGTATCAGTCTGTTTTAGTTGTGCCCCCGGCCCATTGCCTTGTTTCTTTTTTCTTTTCCTGCCTTCTCTATTCTTTGCATTGGACAGAGATGCCCCATGGGCTGGCCGTGAGGGGCGGTGTGGCTTTTCCTTTGTCAGTTTTTTGGGCTTTCTTCTAGGCTAAATGTTTTGTTAGTGCTTGTGTTGCCTGGGACAGGAGCGATTACTAGGGCTGTTCGCTTTGGTTTGTTCCCATTTTTTTTTCTGTTTCTATTATTATTAAAAAAATGTCACTTGTTTATGCATACATTGCACACAATTGCATGTACATTGAATCACATACAATTACATGTTTTATTGTCGGTGTCTGTATGCAACTATTTTTTTCCAAAAATATTATCGCCGACACGCCCATCGACCACATACAGTTTCATGCACATCGGCCACACACAATTGTATGTATGTCATTGGCGTGTAACTTATCTTTTTTCCTTCTCAAGAATATTTGTCACCGGCCTTTGTTTGTGGTTCGAGTAGAGACCAATAGGGCCGGTTGCATGTTCGACAATAGGAATGCAACTGCAAGTGCCGCACCCGACTGCAACTCCATGTCTTCTAGCGTGGCCGCAACTGGAAGTTTTTGTTGTGTCGGAGGGTGCGCGGGTAGAGGGGGTGGGCCTGTTGCAAGCACGACAACATCCCCACAGCTGCAAGCGCCGCACCCGACATCAACTGCATGTCCCCTAACATGGTTGCAACTGGACCTTTGCTTTGTTAGAGGGGGCGGCGAGAGTGGGGGCGGGCCGGTTGCATGTCCGACACTAGGAATGCAACTGCAAGTGTCACACCGACCGCAATTGCATGTCTTTTAGCCCGACTGCAACTGAACTTTTTTGATCTGTCAGAGGGGGCACCGGTAGAGGGGGCGGGCCAGTTGCAAGCCCGACAACATCCTTGCAACTACAAGCACCGCACCCGACCGCAACTGCATGTCTCCAAACATGGTTGCAATTGGACCTTTGTTTTGTCGGAGGGGGCGGGCCAATTGCATGTCTGACACTAAGAATGCAAC
>LR738713.1:180120512-180137686 GCA_902687465.1 Secale cereale | reverse complement strand
GTTTGCGTTTGACGCGGCTCTTATCCTTGTAGTACTCCTGGCCGTTGAGCAGAAGCGGAACAGTGTAGTGCCCACCGTTCTCCCCCATGCCATTGACGCTAGTATCGCCAGGGTAGAGAGCACCACCGTCGGCTTGCGCGTCAGGGCCTGACTGCACTGGCGGTGGTGACACCCATTGATGTTCGGCGGCGACGGCAACCATCACCTTGTCAGGGCCCTGCTGAGCAAACGCCTGAAGAAGAAGACGAAACAACACCTTCAGTTAACGGATCCCCAAATCACAAAATCAGGGAAATTGTTCCCCGAACGCACGCACGCACGCACGCACGCAACGCGTCGATCCTTACGCACCTCCGGGTCGGCCGGCTGTCGCTTCCTCTGCTCCCGGGCGGCGACGGTCAATCCGATGCGGGTGAGCACCGTGCTCAAGAGCGGCGGCGAGGTGATCTGGTACTCGCTCATGACCCAGCCGCTGGGGCCCTTGTCGCTCGCGCGCTTGTAGGTGAGGTCGTACCTCCTGTAGCTGATGTCCACCTCGCCGGCGCCGTCGCCATCGCCATCGCAGAACAGGGTGACGGTCCCAACGCTGCCATTCTGCCCTTGCCACGTGCCGCCGCCCTTGCCGGGCACAACGCGCGTGACGCGGTCCCCGTCCCTGGGAGGCCCGAAGAAGAAGGCCTGGTCGCTGGTCCCGTGGTTGTGCTTCTCCATGAGGTCCCACGGCGGGAGGCTCATGGGGTCGTCGTCGATGACGGCGCGCCCGTGGCCGTGGGGCTTGTCGAGGTCGGTCGCGCGGGGGAGGAGGTAGGAGGCGACGATGTCGGCGTCGGTGGGGTCGAACTTGAACACCGCCGCCATGTCGCGGCCGAAGCCGAACCGCGAGGCTTCCATGCCCTCTGCACTATACTGCCCCGCTCCGCAAACGCAAATGAATAGTTCCTTGCTTCCCGTGCCCGTGCCGGTGTGATTTGGCACAGGCACACAGCTAATATGAGCCGATCGAATCCGCCGACTCGACTACTTGAGAGACCAGATTACTTGGGGGCCAAGAAGTCGCTCATTTAAGCTTTTGCTATGCCATTCCAACATACGAATGTATATAAATATATTTTAGAGTGTAAATTTACTCATTTTGCTTCGTATGTAGTCACTTGTTAAAATCTTGAGAAAGACAACTATTTAGAAACGGAGAAAGTAACAATCAATCAGGATACCACTCTCACTAATTTATGCTCTATAGTAGTAAGTAATTGCTTCGTAACCGTTTACAAGCTGAAGGAATTAGATTCACTCATGTTAGCCATAGGATGCAGAGTTGAAAATTTTGTTCAGGATTCAACACCAAATCTGGTGAACAATGACCCTATGACCAAAGATCATCCACGCTTGCAGTCTACTACGTACAATACAGTGGTAATTAAAATTTGGAAATAGTTCTTGCTGCAGAAGGCTGCTTCATCCTCTCAAGTACATAATCCGTGACGAAAATGTTGTTCCAAGAGAAAGGAGGTTACAGACATGCGCATTATTTAGGAGGCAGGCAAGCTGTAGACCGAACTTCATCAGTACGCTGACTGAAGCCGATGCGCTGCCATGTGAGCACTTTCCGACCTACAGTTCATCTTTAGGTGCGTCTAAGCAGTCCTCATCCCAGACGAAGGGGAACTTCAGCTTCGCCGCCGTGTGAGGCATACTCCAATCTTCATACAGAAATCTACAACAAGCAACATTTCCCATATCAAAAAACACTAGTGTTAAACTTCCATAGATGCATTGTTTATATCGGATGCAGATGTAAAATGTGTGACAAATGGAGACAACATCACAGGAAGATTCATAGAGAGCCTGTCGAGCGATCTGTGACAGTGTTTCATGTTCATTTCAAGTAACGGGTATTTACTTTGTAAGGTTTGGAAATTAAGCCATCGATGTTTTTTTCTAGAGTACTTATTATGAGCAGATATGAAAAGGTTCTCTGTTCGGTTAAAAAAAAAGGGTTCTCTGTACTACACTATGTAGAGGACTGGGGGTTGACTACTCTCTCCGTTCCTAAATACTCCCTCCGTCCGGAAATACTTGTCATCCAAATGAATAAAAGAGGATGTATCTAGATGTATTTTTGTTTTAGATACATCCCCTTTTGTCCATTTTGATGACACGTATTTTCGGACGGAGGGAGTATATGTCTTTTTTAGAGATTTCAATATGGACTACATGTTCTCGAAAAAAATGGACTACATACGGATGTATATAGACATAGTTTAGAGTGTAGATTCACTCATTTTGCTCCGTATGTAGTCTATATTGGAACCTCTAAAAAGACTTATATTTAGGAATGGAGGGAGTAGTTAGGAGAACTATAAGTACTTAGATTGTGTTCGAACTCCAAATGTTGGGTTTTTAAAGAAGAAAATTGTCAAAAATAAAACACTATGCCATTTTTTCACCTGGAAACTTTTTTTTTCCAGTACTGTACAAGCAGCGGTTTTGGGATAAAATTGGTTTTGACAATATGCATGTACAGCTCACAACACAAGTTACTCTACACTCTACAGTGATGGGTATGAACAAATCAATTCAGTTTATGTTGTCAACTACAGGATACAACATTCAAGCAAGGTATACATACATCTTCACAGGTGGGCGCGATATGATCACGAGCACTTGTAAATCTTCATGTTCATCAGAATTCCAAACCTGCAATCAAAAGGAACATGGCGTAAATACTAGCATGCAAATCGATCCCCATCCGTAATCTTAAAATCTATTGATGGTTTCATGACTACGAGCGTACTGATTAATAGCGGCAGCCATCCATCATCTTTACCTGGTGTGGATCATTTACGGGAACTGTGAATGTGCTATTCTGAAAGACAGGAATCTCTTGAGGGGTTCCCGGGTACGGCAGTGAGGTCGAACCCAGCAAGAGAGTGCCTCTCCCTTTGAGGACAACAAAGACCTCCTCGCATGAGTGTCTGTGGATCGGTGTCCTCTGGCCCGCACTAATTGTTTGGAGCCACACCTCCACCTAGAGGAAAGCATTTCACATAATAAGCAAGAAAGAACAGCTCCATCTAGATCGACACATTCGAATATATCTAGTACATCCAAGTAAAGGTCTGCATAAATTCATAGCAACACGAAATGGGAGAAACTCAAGTACAGTCTGGTTCCTGGATTGATTGCTCACCTCCTTCATGCCGTGAGCTAGCGCGCCGGCAACAGTTATATGCGAGAATCCTCCAATTCCGTAGTTGCTCTGGTGCATTTTGTTTATATCTTTCACGACTGAATTGTCTGGATAAGACGGTAGATACAGTTAGCACTTGGTAGAACTGAGATCAGTAACTCAGTTTGGCTGCATATATACCAGATAGACTTGCTAGAACAGAGATTAGCACTGCTTGGGTAGGTAGATACACTAGATGACTAGAACTCGATGCATTTAGTTAGCAGTTGCTAGAAGCCTAGAACTGAACTGACTGTTATCCAGTGCTCCGGTCCTTGCTAGACAAAGGTAAGACACTTAGATCTGGTGCTGAACTGGCTCGAACTGACTGAAATCTCATTGCTATCTTAAATTCACCGCTAACCTTCAACATTACTCGGAACTTAGATCAGTTCGTACATTGATCTTGGCTAGTAAACGTGAAGTGTTGGTCGAGAACGGAAGTTCCAAGAACTACAGAAGTAAACTGAAAGGGGAAGGGGAGACCTCGGGGGCAGGACGGCTCGGCTACTGGGAGGAAGGCGGCCGCTGCGGCGAGGACCAGCGCGAGGAGGAGGGCGCCGCGGAGGCCGGCGCCGGCGAAGCGGGGCCCGCGAATGGACGCAGCTGTTGTCTGTCCACTCGCCATCTTTCTAGCGCTTTCTTTCTCACGTGTGTCTGTCTTCGGTTTTCCGCACCTTGTCGACGATTCTGAATTAATAGTGTTGCAGACATGTGATCCTGGTACTAGTTGGATATCCGTATAATATACTGTGCAACTACTACGGAGTACTTAGCACTACTTTGAGAACTGGAGCTACAGTGCATAAACATGTCAGACATGCATATTGCATTTTTTTATGTCTGCATCTGGATCAGGATAAGTGGATATGGGTAGATATGCATGTTGATTTTTTACGGTAAAGAAGAAGTAAGAGCATCTCAACTATCCCTGTAAAAAAAAATCCAGTAAAACTATTTTTAGGGGATGTTCATAAAATTTATGAAAAATTAGGGGGATATTCAAAGCCGACTCTCAAACCGCCCACGTATATTTGGACCGCGGAATCCATCTAGTGCGGTCTTATATCGGTCAGCAGAACTGTTCGGAGCAAAACGAAGATAAACATGGGGGCTTTGTTGGTGTCGCCCACGCCCGCTTCTCACCACCCTAGCCCACCCAAAACCCTTCTCCCTCGCCCGCTCGAGTTCCGGCCCGACGCCAGCTGTCGACATTCATCCCGCTGCGAAGCGGCCACTCCATATTGAAGCCGACCCAGAGCGGACGTGACCTCTCACTGCCTCCGCCATTGGGGCGGCACGCAGGCCGAGGATGCCTCCCGTTGCACGCCCAACTGAACACGCCTCCTGGCCACATTCAAACGTCTCCATTAAATTCGTGTGTGTGTGTCGAGAAACCTACTCCGGTCACACGCCAGTTCACGAGCGGGTCGGCATTAACCACAATGTTGGGCAAGCTCCTCCCACCAGCCGACTATTTAAAGGAGGCTAGACGACGGGCAAGAATCGCACCACTCCGCCGCTCCCCATCTCCTCTTTCCATCATTTTGTCCACCCTTTCGATGGCATCCGACGAGCAGGAAGAGTAGTTCTCCGGTATATAAGTCCGCTGGGTGGCCCACCGAACCCGCCGGATACGAGCGAGACAGCATGCTGTAGGATCGTAAATAGGTCTAGAAGGGAATAAAAACTTAACTTTGTTTTCCCAATATTAGTTCTTGGCAAGTTTTAGCAATTCACACGAGTCAAGAAACACCCTACACATGCAAGTCTAAGATAGTAGGCAGCGGAAATTAAAGAATTTGCATATGAATGTAAAGGAGGGGATCGGAGAAATCAAACGCAATGAAGACACGGTGAATTTTGGCATGGTTTCGATAGGTGGAGTTATCGTACGTCCACGTTGATGGAGACTTCAATCCACATAGGATAACGGTTGCGCGAGTCCACGGAGGACTCCACCCACAAATGGTCTACGAAGACGCAACCTTGTCTATGGCATCATGGCTTACGTCCACTAAAGACTAGCCCCACTCAGGTAGATCTTCACGAAGTAGGCGATCTCATTGCCCTTACAAACTCCTTAGTTCAACCCCACAATCTTTGAAGGCTCCCAACTGACGCCTAACCAATGTAGGAGACACCATTCTCCAAAAGATAATAGACGATATTATTGTTGATGATGTACTCCTTGCTCTTGTGCTTCAAAAGATAGTCTCATCAACACTCAATCATTCTCTCTCAGATTTGGCATGGTAGCAGAAGAAGGGTTGGAGTGGAAACAACTTGAGGAGGCTAGAAATCAAGGATCAAATGGTTGAAGTGAAATCCCTTCATCTCAACACAAGTATAGGTGGTTCTCTCTCAGAAAATGGATATGGTAAGTGGTGGCTTCGTCCTCGTTGTTCTCTCTCTCTCTCAGAGTAGGTGGTGTCGGTGGAGTATATATAGCCTTCACCAAAAATCTAACTGTCACGCACCTTTATGCACAACTCGGTGGATATCAACTACGTTGTGCGGGGGCTGCGGCCCGTCAAGCCCAGGCTTTTATTTAAGCACATGACGAGCCAAGTTGATATCTTTTTTCTTTCTGAAAATGGTTAGCACATTTTTATTTATTTTTTGGAGAATACCCAACCGAGGCCTGCTTACTTTTCTCAGCCCTGTTGGGCTGCAAATCTTCCGGAGAAAATGGGCTATAAGTAGTATGAAATGGGTTGTAAACTTTTAAAACACAACAAACCAGCAATTAGACGCAAATATCATTTTTTTTCAGCATTTCAAAGATTTTAATTTCATTGATTTTTTTGCGAGAAAATTTTGTTATATTTTAATTCGATATAAAAATAATTTTACAATTATTTTAAATGTGACTCGAAATTTCGTGATTGAAAGAGTTCGGACCCCACTGAAATATGCAGAATTTCATTGTATTTTTTAGCAGTGGCCAGATTATGGTCTGTAATGCTAACAAAAAGAATATTGGCTTCAAAATATTCTTAAGAATTAGCAAATGGGTTGTAAGTTATTAAAAATAATGGCAAATTGGTTGTATGTTTTTTTCCACGGATTTGGAGGGTGACTTGTGGGCCTGCTAGGTTGACGATGACGATGTCGTAAAGAAATGACGTGTACGCAAGGCTTTGTCAACTTAGTCAACACAGAGCAGTGACTATTGGATGTCCATCCAACGGCAGTCGTGCTTGTACAATCTATGATCATCTCGCTCTAGTCGCCCAAACCAGCGCCGGCAGGACCGCTTGCTCCTTCCTCCCGTGGTCGGTTGTGCTCCCGCGCACGCCTCACCGGTTCACCCTACTCCCAGCGCTAGCCAGGCCATCCCTCTACCCACCCGCACCTCCTGTTATCTTCCGGCGACATCAACCTCACCCCGTAGCCGACCAGTCAGCCCCCGTACTCTCGTCAGCTTGGGCATCCACTGATGTGGCTTCGCCGGCTCCGGGTCGTTCCCTTCTTGGGCCTCGCTGTCTTCCACCATGTTTGGTGCTATTGGCGTGGTGTGGTCAACGAGGTCAACAAACAACAACCATCGGAAGAGGGATGTAAGTGGAGAGGCTGACAGTAGAGACCCACACAAGCAAGTGCCTCCTTATTACCAAAAAAATGATTGCTCCTGCTGCTAGCTGGGACTCATCGGCTATATCTTCGCACGGAAGGAAGTGCCTCCTTGTTATGCGAAAAAAACTACTTCTCCCGATGACAGCTGGGACCCGGCATATTTGGTGGCTGACTTGTGGGCCTACTAACCTGACGCGTACGCAGGGCTTTGTCAAGTTAATCAACAAATGATTCTAGCAGCTGGACCGTTGGATGTTAATCCAATAGCCGTGCTACTTCTTCAACCTCTCATCTTCTTGCTCCAGCCACCCAAACCAGAGCCTGTGGGACCGCTTGCTCCTATCTCTCGTGGGCGGCAGTGCTGCCACGCAGGCCTCACCGCCCCGCCCTACTCCCATCGCTGGCCTGGCCATCCCTCCACTCACCCACACCTCGTGTTATTCTCCATTGGCGGCAGATGAACCCAGTAAACCCTTGTATTAACCTTCGTGTGGGAAACAACTGTCGAGTCTTCCCCGGCTCCACTTCATTCCCTTCCTAGGCCTCACCATCGTCCACCGCCTTGGTGCTCTCGGTGAATCGTGGTCAACGAACGACATCCATCGGAGAGGACTGTACTTGGAGAGGCTGACAACTAGGTCCACGGAGTTGTGCCTAAGGTATGATATATATATATATATATATATATATATATATATATATATATATATATATATATATATATATATATATATATATGGATCTATCGTGGTACTAGAATGATGTATGTCTTACTGACATTCATTCTTATTACTGTGTGTGCTAGCTATGATCCAGGGATAGCACAGTAAACACATAGGCTTGGATTCTATCAAATCCGGGTCGTGACAAAATGGTATCAAAGCATACGTTGATTGTAGGACGTGACCCTAGAAAATGATTTAGAAATAGGAAGACCTTGATAGGAACCACTTATATTTTTGGTAGTATTAATACCATTCTCGTATCCCCTTCTTTTTCTTTTCTAAGTTCTTGGCTTCTTTCAAGAACTTAGATGGCGACCTCCTAGACTCGAATGACCTTGACACTGAAGCTTACATCATGGAAATGATGCTAAAACAAAGGCGTCTCCAGTACTGAAGTTTACATTCAAGAAGTTGAAGAAGAACCGAAGACACTCAAGAGTCAAGACTAAGATGGCTATGAAGAAGCAGAAGATTACCCATGTCATGGAATATCCCACACGATTCAAATAGTATCCAAACCCACCATGAGAGTTGTGAGATAAACGAAAGAGTGTGAGTAGTGTGCCCGACCATGCGAAGTCATGTGGATGAAGGTACCATAGGAATTGTTTGTTGAAGTCTATGAGTGAATTTCGAGATGTTTGACATTTATGAATGAATTTGGAGTTTTATTGGAGTTATTTGCCATTAATTTGATTTTTGTTGTCATTTTGAGTTGTGTGATTCTTTAAAAGAAATATTATTAGGATACGACCTTCGTACATTTGTATTATTTATTCTACCTTGAGAGGTGCAAGTTATAGATGATTAATAGAAGACCTTCATACGGGTGAAGTGTCAGACACTTCAGGCTATCAAGAACCGAATGAATGAAGAATTTATGATGAAACCTTAGAAACGAGCCTATTTTAAATGTTTAAGATAAAGATTGTTTGATGATTGTTGTGTGGGTATCTATCTCTCCTTTTATCAAGCGCTACTTCATCTCTCCAAACCTTAAACCCCATAGATGAACGGAATTATTTTGATGGGACTAGTTACCCGTTCAGAAATAGAAGAGTGGATTTAGAATATAGAAGAAGTAATGCCAAGCTAAAACCAAAGAAGAAGGTGAAATATGATTCTCAGTGTTTCATTCAAGAGAATGGCACTTGGCTGAGATGCTTATAGCCATCAATGAATCCCTAAAAGCAGTTACTTGGGAACAATCCAAGAAGTTCTATTTCAATCTCGTCTTGTCATACCGGCTTCGAAGAAAAGAAATGAAGATGTGAGAAAAAATTCGTTATTTTACTGATGCAAGTTTTAATGGAACCAATGTAGGATCATCGTCACCCAAAAGTGTTTTACTAGGTTGTAGGTGAAGACATCTTTAAGAGGAGTGAGAAAGACTGAGTGTTAGAATACGCGATTTACTTATCTGCATATGATGTAATTATTTGAGTACGGTATGGATTGGCCCCCATACTAGAGACTCTTATTATCTACTTTTGTATGTTTGATTGGTGCATAATGAAGGAAATATGCCCTAGAGACAATAATAAAGTTGTTATTTTATATTTCCTTATATCATGAAAAATGTTTATTATTCATGCTAGAATTTTATTAACCGGGAACTTGATACATGTGTGGATACATAGACAAAACACCGTGTCCCTAGTAAGCCTCTACTAGACTAGATCGTTAATCAAAGATGGTTAAGTTTCCTAACTATAGACATGTGTTTTCATTTGATAAACGGGATCGGATCATTAGGAGAATGATGTGATGGACAAGACCCATATGTTAGCTTAGCATAATAATCGTTCAGTTTTACTGCTATTGCTTTCTTCATGTCAAATACATATTCCTCCGACTATGAGATTATGCAACTCTCGGATACCGGAGTGATGTTTACTACACAACTTGTTCTTGTAGACTCGTGTTGGGCTTCCAAGCATAGAGTTTTGTAGGACAGCAAATTTCCCTCAAGTGGATGACGTAAGGTTTATCAATCCGTGGGAGGTGTAGGATGAAGATGGTCCCTCTTAAATAACCCTGCAACCAAATAATAAAAATTCTTTTTGTCCCCAACACACCAAATACAATGGGAAGTTGTATAGGTGCACTACTTCGGCGAACAGATGGTGATACAAGTGTAGTATGGATAGTAGATATTGATTTTTGTAATAGTAACAATAAAAAACAGCAAGGTAGCAAGTGATAAAACGGAGGACAAACGGTACTGCAATGCTTGAAAATGAGGCATAGGGTCCGTACTTTCACTAGTGCAATCTCTCAACAATGATAATATAATTGGATCACATAACCATCCCTCAACATGCGATGAAGAGTCACTCCAAAGTTCCTACCTAGCGGAGAACATAAGAAGAAATTGTTGGTGGGGTATGAAACCACCTCAATGTAATTCTTTCCGATCAATCTTTCCAAGAGTTCGTACTAAAATAAGTATCCTTTCTGATCAATCTATCCAAGAGTTCGTACTAAAATAACACAAGGTTATCCTTTCCGATCGATCTTTCAAGAGTTCGTACTAAGATAACACAAAGTTATCCTTTCTAGTCGATCTATCAAGAGTTCGTACTAAAATAACACCAAAACAAATTCAGATTCATAATACTCAATCCAACACAAAGAACTTCAAAGAGTGCCCCAAGATTTCTACCATAGAAACAAAGACAATAACGTGCATCAACCCCTATGCATAGATTACCCGAATGTCAGCTCGAGAATCCGTGAGTTGAGTGCCAAAATGCACATCAAGTTAATCAATATGATACCCCATTGTCACCACGGACATTCATAGCAAGACATACATCAAGTGTTCTCAAATCCATAAAAGTATTCAATCCAAAGAAATCTCAAAGGGAAAACTCGATTCATCACAACAAGATAGAGAGGGGAAAACACCATACACTACTGGAATCTGGCATTTTGCCATCCCCCACCTCTTTGCCATCAGCCAGCTGACGGCAAAGAGGTTCTTTGACATACGCTTTGAGGAAGCGGACGGCAAAGAAAGTGTTGATGGCAAAAAGGGTATTTACCGTCAGCTGCTTCTTTGCCGTCAGCCGGCTGACGGCAAAGAGCTAAAAGCCAGACGATAAAGAGCCAGGTGGGCCCCATAGGGCACGGCGTGGCTAGGTCAGCTTCTTTGTTGTCTGCTAGCGGACGGCAAAGAGGAGACGTGGGCTAGCCTTGACGGTCGCCCTCTTTGTCATCTGCTAGTAGACGGCAAAGAAGACCCACTTAACGGGTGGCGACGTCTCCTACTCTCTCTGTCTGTCTCTCTCTCTCTCTCCCTCCCTCCCTCCCTCCTGCGCGCCCGCCTCTCTTCTCCTGTCATCGTCGCCGCAGTCGCCGCCGCCAGCCAGCCCCGCCCACCGGACCCAGCCCCCATCGCCGGCCAGCCACGCCGCCGTCCAGCCCTCCCCCCGCCAACATGAGCCAGGCCGCGGCGGCCACCCCGTCGCCGGATAGACCTGCGCCGGACCGTCCCGGTGCCGGACCCCTCCCTGCGGCCCCTGCACCGCCCCGCCGCCGTCCGGCCCTCCTGCCCCCCCGCGCCAAGAGGAGCCAGGCCGCGGCGGCCGCCCTGCCGCGCCCCATCGCCGGAGAGGCATCCGTCGGCCCGCCCCGGTGCCAGACCCCTCCCCGCGGTCCATGCGCTGGCCCGCCCCGCTGCCGGACTCCTCCCCGCGGCCCCTGCGCCGCCCCGCCCCACCGGCCGACCTCGTCGGAGCAAGCAGGTTAGTCTTTTTTTTCCTGTTTTTTCCTATTTTGTTATAGGTTAGTGCTAGGTTTAGGTTTAGTTTTGAGTTTTTAGGTTTAGGTTTAGGCTTAGATACATAGAAGAGGAACAAGAAAGATGAAAAAAAAGTAGAAGACGAGGAAAGAAGAAGAAGAAAAGAAGAAGAAGAGGAAAAGGAGAAGAGGAGGAGGAAGAAGAAGAAGAAGAAGAAGAAGAAGAAGAAGAAGAAGAAGAAGAAGAAGAAGAAGAAGAAGAAGAAGAAGAAGAAGAAGAAGAAGAAGAAGAAGAAGAAGAAGAAGAAGAAGAAGAGGAGAAGAAGAAGAAGAAGAAGAAAGAGGAGAGGATACCCAAGATGGAGTTATACCTCCTACGTGTCGAGGCACGACTTAAAGGCATAAGTCCATCCTAGAATGATCTCAAGTTTGGTAATCTTTGCACATCTCATGTAAAAGAGGGGATTGTAAACATAAATATTTGGCTTACACTCGCCACGTCACACAAATACAATACAAGTCTCAAACATCATACATTAAGAATATCACAACCCTCTAAGGGAAAAACCAAATGTCAAGATACCAAACTTAAATAACATCCACAGGCGGATCGAATCCTAGTAGAAGTCTCCACTACTGATCATCCGGATAACGAACATAGTACCGACTACGCTCCTCGTCGAACTCCCAATCCAGCTCAGTGCCATCACCTGGATAGCTCACAACTGGACCTGCATCTGGTGTGGTGAAGTAACTGTGAGCCACAGAGGACTCAGCAATCCCGTTCCCGGGTAACAAGACTATTTAAGCCTTGGGAGAGGATAAGGCTGAAGAAAAGAATAAGTGTCTGCAGCAGCAACTAGCAACTAGCTTACGTGAGTGAGAGCGAGAAGAGAAAGCCTCGGACGAGAAGTGATCACGAAGTGATCCTAGCTACAAGCTCAACAAACATAGCCCCTCCGTGTTCAACTCCCGAATCCCTATTCAGAAATTGACGGTCACGGAACACACGCTGGTAGTGTATTAGAAACATTGTGTCAAGTTATCTACAACCGGATATTAACAAGCTCCCATCTGCCACATAACCGCGGGCACGGCTTTCGAAAGTTCAAACCCTGCAGGGGTGTTCCAACTTGACCCATTACAAGCCCACGATCCGCGAAGTCGCAACTCCAAAGTGGGAAGACCCGAGTATTCTCGGAATCCCGTGCTCAAGATATACCGAACTAAGGTAAGGCTAATCCAGCAAATCGTCCCGGCGTGTCGACACCCTGATAGTAGCCGCGCGTATCTAAGTCTCAGGACACGACCGGATGGGCGATGCTACAGGTGTATGCCAGATACCTCGGGTTGCCCCAAGGCGGCCCTGCAGGAACCCCGTTTCGGACCAACACTCATGTGGAGCACTGGCCCGGGGTTGTTGATTAAGAACTCGGGTTAATTACTCCCTATGCAAGTTATTTAGTTATTAGGCAAATAGTACCAATGTTGGGACTTGCTGGAAAAGACTTAGCACTTAGCGGTTTATCGAGGGGGTCCCATACACCCCAACCGTGTTAGGAACGCATAATCAAGGAACATAACACCGGTTTATACGGTTCCTAACGGCATGAGTGGAACAAATCACCAAGCAAAAGGCTTAGCCTTCCACCCTTGCCAATATATAGATGATTTCATTTTTAAGCAATTATATAGTGTGATAAAACCCAACCAAACTTCAACATGAAGCAAGCATCTTCGATCTTCACCTGCAACTAGCAATGCTATAAGAAGGGCTGAGCAAAGCGTACTTAGCCAAGCAACGGTTTGCGTAGGTAGGGTGGTTAAACAAGGCAATGGTTACAAGTAGGAGGCCGACAAGAAAGAACATGGGCATCGAGGCAAAAACTAAAGAGCGGAACTACTAGCAATAGGCAAAGATAGTAATGTTATCGGGGTTCGGTCATCTTGCCTGAAGAGAAGTCGTTTGGATCGTAAGAAGGGTCCTCGTGCTCAACCTCGTTGGAAACCTCGTGCTCGTACTCGTACTCGGTCTCAGCTTCTGGCTCTAAACAATACAATCACACCAAGCACAAATCAACAAGATGCAATGCACACTCGAAAATGATGGATGCATGATGGATGCACTAAGAATGCACACGGAGCATGGAAAATAGCACTCAAGCAAAACACCTCAAAACATGATAACAATATGATATTATGAATCTACACAGAAAATCAATCAAGTTTCACATAAGATTCGCTGAAATCGGAGTTACGGGCTAAAAGTTATGCCCGAAACAAGAAATGAGCGAAAGCTGAAAAATTACAGCAACATAGCAACTTCGGAGCACAAAATAATTAAGCTACAACACTCAAACAACATGGCAAAGGACATGAACACAAACTAGACATATACTACAGCAACTAAGTCCAAAGGTGCACCCCCAAAGGAGTCACGGTTCAATAGCAATGAGCTTGGACATATTGAACTTGACAATAAAATTCTGACAGCAGAATTTTATTGAAACTTTCGAGCAAAAGATAAACATGCTACAGCCACTTAAATAGGCATGTGAGAACATGAATGGAAATCCAACAATATCTACTACAAGGAACAATCAAGATCCACTCCAAACTATCATGGTTTGTCCTAGAGCAGCAAGCAAACATGGCATCGGAACGTTACAGATTTCAGACTTAGTGAAAATGCACTAAGTCCTAAAACAGCAATTTCAACATGGCATCTAAAAGAGCAAGTTTAAGTCACCTCGAAACTAAACATGGCAAGAGGTAAGCACCTCATCAAAGTACACATGATGGTGATTTCGAAACACACAAGCATGCTTCATGGAGATAAACACAATGATAGCAACGAGCTCAACAAGATGGCATTTCATAACAAGTGAAACAACATCACAGCCACATGGTACTTTGCAACGATGATAAACATGGAAAGAATAAATCTAACATGCAACCTATCACATACAACGTGTAGAGCATGGCAAGACGAACACGTGGACATGTCATTTGCATCATTCGGACAAACGAGCTAAAAGATATCACATGACAAAGATGGCATAAAAACATCACATAACAGCAGTTTATATCACGATGCACTCTTGCAACAGCAAAACAAGCACCTAGATGATCTCTAACATGCATGCCACCAAAAGATAAAACGTAGTGCTATTCACCACAAACGTCTGGACATGCTATTTGCGCGAATCGGAGTTACACACTAAAAGATATCAGTAGTTGAAATATGCATCAGACAACAAATAAATCTGGGACTTAGTGAAAAAAACATAGCAACCTCAGATCTGCAGCAAAAGGTCTTGGGCCCGGGGGGGAGATGGATCCGGCCCAGCGGAGCGGCTGCGCGGCCTGGAGGGCGGCCCACGGCTAGCGAAGTGCTGGAGGCGGGGCGATGTCCTGGGCCCGCGGCGGCGAGGCGGCCCAGCGACGATGCGGAGCGGGGTGGTCCGGCTCGGGCCTCCGGCGCTGGAGGCGGCCCGGCCCGCGGGACGGTGCGGTCCGGCTCGGAGCGGAGAGCGACCGGCGCCTGGCGGAGGCTGGAGAGGGGATCCCGGCCCGATCTGGAGTGGAGGCGCGACACGCCTCGCTCCTGCGGTGGCTGCGGCCCAGCGGCTTGCAGCTGCTGGCGCGAAGGAGGGGGCGGGCCGGCGATGTGGTCCAGGCTTCGGGCCTGGCGACTTGTGGTGAGGGCGACGGGGAAGTGGTCCACTTGGACTAGATCGAGCGGAGAGATGGCCCCGGGCGAAGCGGTGGCTTCGATCTGGCGACGAGGGGAGCCCAGTCAGCGGCGGGAGAAGGAGGCGACCCAGGCGGGCGTTGACTTCGGATCGATCTGGCGATCGATCCCAGGAACAGCGGCGGCTGGCTCGATGGCTGGTTCCCTCGGGAACTGAGAAGAGATAGTGGGAGGATATTTTGGGATCTGGTTTGATCTGAAAAAAATAGGGGAGAAAGGGGAAGAAGCTAGGGAAGCCAACAATAGACTAGTGTGACGCCCCCGATTTGTCCGTACACTAATCATGCACGCAAATGTGTACGACCAAGATCAAGGACTCACTGGAAGATATCACAACACAACTCTAGACACAAATTAAAATAATACAAGCTTTATATTACAAGCCAGGGGCCTCGAGGGCTCGAATACAAAAGCTCGAAAACACAAGTGTCAGCGGAAGCAACAATATCTGAGTACAGACATAAGTTAAACAAGTCTGCCTTAAGAAGGCTAGCACAAAAGTAGCAACGATCGAAAAGGCAAGGCCTCCTGCCAGGGACCTCCTAAATACTCCTCGAAGCCGAACTCCATGTAGAAATGTCATCGGGATCCTCTGGCTCCTGGACTCCATCATCTGGTTGCGACATCCGAGAAGAAGGGACAAAGGGGGAAAAGGGGGAGAAAAGCAACCGTGAGTACTCATCCAAAGTACTCACAAGCAAGGATCTACACTACATATGCAAAGGTAACAATGACATGGGTAATATCGGTGGACTGAACTGCAGCAAGCGGGAATAAGAGGGGGATAGCTAATCCAATCGAAGACTACGCTTCTCGTAAACTCCATCTTGCAGCAGAAGATGAGGGTAGCTGGAAAGTAACAAGTATCCTCGCTTCTCGCAGCCTCCGACTTGCAGCAGTAGAAGGGAGTAGAAGGTAAGTTCACCAAGTAATATCGTATAGCATAAACCTACCCGGCGATCCTCCCGCACATCACCCTGTGAGAGAGCAACCACCGAGTTATATCTGGCACTTGTAAGGGTGTGTTTTATTAAGTATCCGATTCTAGTTGTCATGAGGTCGGAATACAACTCCGGGTCGTCCTTTTACCGAGGGACACGGCTATTCGAATAGATTAACTTCCCTGCAGGGGTGCACCACATAACCCAGCACGCTTGATCCCATTTGGCCGGACACACTTTCCAGGGTCATGCCCGGCCTTGGAAGATCAACACGTCGCAGCCCTACCTAAGCACAACAGAGAGGTCAGCACGCCGGTCTAAGTCCTAGGCGCGCAGGGGTCCGGGCCCATCGCCCAACGCACACCTGCACGTTGCGTACGCGGCCGGCGAGCAGACCTAGCAACCTCCATTACTAAGGAAGTTGCGTTACGCGGTCCAACCCGGCGCGCGCCGCTAAGTCGCTGACGTCAAGAAGGCTTCGGCTGATACCACGACGTCGAGTACCCATAACTATTCCCACGTAGCTGGTTAGTGCGTATAGACCAAATGGCCAGACTCAGATCAAATATCCAAACTCGTAAGCGTGTTATTATGAAATAACCGCGGACAACGACCAGGGCCAGGCCACCTCTCGACTGGGTGTCTCAACCTGCCCTTGTCGCTCCGCCATAAAGATCCACTTGGGGGCCGTCAGGAACTCAGGCCCACCACTACCTGGATGGAGCCACCTGTCCTTTCAGCCCCCACATCAAATCACTTGCGGGTACTCAATGAGCCGACCCGACTTTAGTCACATCATGTATCATGTAAAGTGTATGTAGTATATACCCGTGATCACACCCAAGTGATCACGGCCCGATAGAATAGCAGGGCAGTCGGACAAGGGTGTAGGGCCACTGATGGAATACTAGCATCCTATACTAAGCATTAGGATAACAGGTAAAGTATCAACAGTGATAGCAACAAAGACAGGCTATGCAGCAGAATAGGATTATCGAAAGCAGTAACATGCTACACTACTCTAATGCAAGCAGTAGAGAGAAGAGTAGGCGATATCTGGTGATCAAGGGGGGGGCTTGCCTGGAAGCTCTGCAGACGAAAGGAATCTTCGGAATCGTAGCCGTAGTCGAACACCAAAGCATCAACGGTCTCGGGGTCTATCACAGTATCGGAGTCTACCGAAAATAAGCAACGAAGGGGAA
>LR738713.1:180100384-180111044 GCA_902687465.1 Secale cereale | reverse complement strand
TAGAGGCCAGCTGGGCCGAGGCCCAGCGAGGGGGGGGGGGTTTGTTTATTATTATTTTTATTTGTATTTTCTTTTCTTTTACTTATTTTTCTATTTCTGTTCTCTTTTATTTACAAGTTAAATTTTGTTTTGTATATTACAAAAGTTGTACCTATTTTAGTATTAGTAATTATTTCACTCCCACAAAAAGTTCCACCCCAAAATAATATAGTTTATTATTTTACCAATATAAATGGCATTTAATTATTTGCCTTAGCTACTTTTTTATTCATTTTAGAGTATTAAAATATTTTATAAAAGTGTGGTTTCTCCACTATAATTGTTTATGCATTACCTAGTTCACTCAGAACATTTTAGTTTTAATATTTGAAGACTTTTATTGTTTGCTGGATTTTCTTTTTAACTTGGATTTGAATTGGTTCCGAACTAACGCGAGATTAGCAACAGTAATCGAGGTGACGTGGCATCATTAGCGAAATTTTACTGTAGCTTGATTACCCGGGCGTCACAACTAGGGTCTATTATATAGCAGAATTTAGGGTTTGGGGGGATTTAGGTGTGCTAGGAGCCCTCCGATCGCGATCCGACGGATCCGATCGCGGGGGTAGTTTAGAAGGGCCTAGGAGAAGGTAGTGGACTGCAAGTAGGGGTGTTTCTGGGCCACAAGTGGAGGCACTTTGGACCCACACGAATAACTGATGGGATAGCAAACGGAGTCCAAACGCGACGAGATTTGAGAGGCGGGTTACACACGACAAAACAACAACACACACAACAACCTCGCGGCACACCGGTAACGTTACACGCCCAAACACCAAAGTAGGCCTACGGGACGTCACGGACACGTGAGGGAGCTCCGGAACGCGGAACGGACAACGGGAAGGAACGCGTGGAACCGGATGCAACCGACAACACAAATGCAATGCGATGCACATGTCTACATGATATGAATGAATGCCACACACGCACACAACAACACGACGAAAACCCAAAAGACAAAGAACCCGGAATGGAAATAGATGAAGCCGGAGATATATTATATACCCAAAAGGGAAAGTATTACATCCGGGGCATTACAAACTCTCCTCTACTACAAAAAGATCTCGTCCCGAGATCTAGGACTGGAAAAAGGAAGGGTACTCGGAACGAAGATGATCTTCTCGTTCCCAGGTAGCTTCTCGGTCGGTGTGATGTGACCACTTGACTTTCAGAAATTTGATGGACTTGTTGTGGGTCTTGCGATCGGTTTCTTCGAGAATTGCAACGGGATGCTCTCGGTAGGACAGGTCTTGTTGAAGATCAATCTCTTCAAACGGAATCATGCGCTCAGGTGCCTTGAAGCATTTGCGAAGTTGAGACACATGGAACACATCATGAACATTGGCGAAGTTGGGAGGGAGCTCAAGTTGATAGGCTAGATCGCCTCTTTTGCCAAGAATCTTGAAAGGCCCGACGTATCTAGGAGCAAGCTTTCCTTTGATACCGAATCTTTGGGTGCCATTCATCGGAGACTTACGGAGATAAACATGATCATCAATGTTGAATGCCAAATCACGATGCTTGCCGTCATAGTAGCTCTTCTGACGCGACTGAGCGGCCTTGAGATTCTCACGTATGACTTTGCACATTTCTTCGGCTTCTGAGATCAAGTCATTGGCAAGAAGTGACGTTCGCCTGTTTCAGACCAGTTGAGAGGGGTACGGCACTTTCTGCCATAGAGAATTTCAAACGGAGCTTTGCCTGCACTTGCTTGAAAGCTGTTGTTGTAAGAGAACTCGGCAAATGGAAGGCAGTCTTCCCATTTCATGCCAAAGGAGATGACACATGCTCTGAGCATGTCTTCTAGAATCTGATTCACTCGCTCGACTTGACCACTAGTCTGAGGGTGAAAAGCAGTGCTGAACCTGATCTTAGTGCCCATGGCGGACTGAAAGGAGTCCCAGAACCTTGAAGTGAACAAACTTCCACGGTCTGAGGATATAACTTGAGGAATGCCATGTAAAGACACAATTCTGGAAGTGTACAGCTCTGCCAATTGAGCTGCATTGATTGATTCTTTGACTGGCAGGAAGTGAGCGACTTTGGTAAGCTTGTCAATCACCACAAAGATAGCATCATTTCCTCGCTTGGATTTAGGAAAACCAGTGACGAAGTCCATTTCAACGTGGTCGAACTTCCACTCTGGAATAGGAAGAGGTTGGAGAAGACCGGCTGGACGTTGATGTTCTGCTTTCACTCTTCTGCATACATCACATTCATTCACGAATTGGGCAATCTCCCTTTTCATGCGTGTCCACCAGTAAGATTGCTTGAGATCTTGGTACATCTTGGAACTGCCAGGATGAATGGAAAGGAGAGAATCATGAGCTTCTTCCATTATGAGCTTCCTGAGATCACCTTTGGGAACAACGAGTCCGTCCTCGAAGAACAAGGTATCTCTCTCATCAACACGGAAGCACTTGTATTTCGGAATGCCCTTAGCAATAGCATGTTTCACCTTCTTCACCATGGTATCACTGAGCTGGGCCTCACGGACTTGATCTTCCAAGGTAGGAGCAACTTGAAGATTTGCAAGAAAACCCTGCGGAACAACTTGGAGGTTGAGCTTCCTGAATGCTTCACAAAGCTCAGGCTGGTACGGCTTGATAAGAAGGCTGTTGCAATATGCCTTTCTGCTCAAAGCATCTGCAATCACATTCGCCTTGCCAGGAGTGTATTCAATGCTGGGATTATACTCTTGGATCATTTCAACCCAACGAGTCTGGCGGAGGTTCAGATGCGGCTATGTGAAGATGTACTTCAAGCTCTTGTGATCAGTGAAGATGTCGACCTTTCTGCCCAACAACAGATGTCTCCACGTAATCAAAGCATGTACCACAGCTGCTAGCTCGAGATCATGTGTGGGATAGTTCTTCTCACTTGGCTTCAGCTGACGAGAAGTGTATGCCACAATTCTCTTATCTTGCATAAGCACACCACCAAGACCTTGAAGAGAAGCATCACAGAATACTTCATAGGGCTTGGACTCATCTGGAGGAGTCAGAACTGGAGCAGAGACTAGCTTTTCTTTGAGGGTTTTGAATGCCACTTCACACTCTGGAGACCAAAAGTATTTGACATTCTTCTGAAGCAGGTTGGAAAGAGGCTTGGCAATCTTGGAGAAGTTCTCAACGAACCTTCTGCAATAGCTGGTAAGACCCAGAAAACTGCGGAGCTGCTTGACGTTCTGAGGAGCTTCCCAGTTGACAATTGCTTCAACTTTCTCAGGATTAACCGCAATACCGTCAACTGAGATGATATGGCCCAGGTACAAAACCTTATCGAGCCAAAACTCGCACTTGGAGAACTTGGCATAGAATTTATGCTCTCGGAGTCGATCAAGAACCAGACGTAAGTGCTTTTCGTGATCTTCTTCATTCTTGGAAAACACCAGAATATCATCCAGATACACAAGCACAAACTCGCTAGTATAGGGGTTGAAGATGTAATGCATCATCCTCGAAAAGGTAGGAGGAGCATTGGCGAGACCAAAGGACATGACGGTATACTCGTATGAACCGTAGCTCGTTCTGAAAGCCGTCTTGGGAATGTCTTCCTCGCGAATGCGAATTTGATGATAGCCCATTCGGAGGTCAAGCTTAGAGAACACTTTAGCTCCTTTGAGCTGCTCAAAGAGTTCATTGATGTTGGGGAGCGGATACTTGTTCTTTATTGTCTTCTTGTTCAATGGCCGGTAATCAACACAGAGACGCTCCGTGCCATCTTTCTTCTTGACAAATAAGACACCACAGCCCCACGGAGACGTACTAGGCCTGATGAGACCCATACTCTCCTGTTTATCAAGCTGCTTCTTCAATTCCTTCAATTCATCCGGAGAGAGCTTGTACGGACGCCGGCATGCTGGCTCAGTACCCGGCTCGAGTTCAATGACAAATTCCACCTGACGGTGTGGAGGCATGCCTGGAAGTTCTTCAGGAAAGACGTCTTGATATTCGTTCACCACCGGAATTTGAGATATGGCATTAATTTCGCCCTTATCATTGAGAGAGAAAAGCCTGATAGTGTTATCCCTTGAGGCAAAGATAATCACATCTTCATCAGGATGAGTCATCTTGACTTCCTTCTGTGCACAATCAATGTGAGCATCATGCTGAGAAAGCCAATCCATTCCGAGGATGAGGTCGATGTCAAAATTACCAAGAACCACCGGAGAAGCCAAAAATCGATAATCACCCATGCGAATAGAAACATCCGGAGCATAAACACTGGAGTGCATTCGTCTTCCCGGAGAAATAACTGTTAACTCCCTTGGCAGATTTTTGGTGACAATATCGTGCTCAGATGCAAATGGATATGACATGAAAGAGCAAGAAGCACCCGAATCAAATAACACTTTAGCAGGAAAAGAGTTAACTGAGAGGTTACCCAAAATGACATCAGAAGAATTCTCCGCTTACGCTGCACTCATCAGATTGACCCTTGCTGCCTTTGGATCATGCCTGACAATAGCTGAACTCACAGGTGGAGGAGGTGGAAGACGCTTCGGGTTCGGACATCTGTTGGCATAATGACCCTTCTGGCCACACTTGTTGCACACCACTTCAGAGAAAGGACGGAAATGAGAACCACTGGACTTGGAGCCTTGAGACTGAAACTGCTTCTTCGACTGGTTGCTCGGGTTGGGTGGGTGGGAGAAACCACGTCCACTAGAGTTCTTGTTGTTGGAGTTGTTGGAGTTGTTGTAAGGAGCTCGAATCACTGGAGGAGGAGGAAGCCAGAATTTCTGATGCTTCGAGACCATCTGAGACGATGAGGAAGAGTGAACGGCATCTCGAATTCTCTTCTTAGAAGCCTCCATCTTAAGCTGAGCTGCTTCTTGTTTCAAAGCCATGTTATAGAACTTGTCGAATTCATCGGGCTCGAACAAGGTGAGAGCAAGCTGAAGTTCATCTTTGAGACCTCCATGGAACTGGTAGATTTTGCTCTTGGCATCAGGAATGTCTTGCTTAGCATAGCGAGCGAGGTTTTCGAACTTGACATTATACTGATAGACTGTCATGGAGCCCTGCTTCAGGTTGCGGAATTGCTCACGCATGCCCTCGATGACACTTGTAGGAATGTGGTGCGAGCGAAAATCCATGCAGAAATTCTCCCAAGAGATCACTTGACCTGGCCTGGAGTCTTTGTACTGCTGCCACAAGTCAGCTGCTTGATCTTTGAGTTGGAAGGCTGCAAACTTCACATAATCATCTTCCTTCACGTTACTGCACTCAAAATGCTTCTTTATGTCGGTTAACCAATCTTCAGCATCAAGAGGGTCGACACAATAACTGAAAGCTTTTGGATTATTGGCCAGGAACTGGTTGAGAGTAGCATGGTGCTGCTGGTTGAAGAAGTTGCCTTGGTTCCCTGGAACACCCTGATTAGCTTGATTAGCTTGCATCTGCTGCATCATCTGCATCAACAACTGGGTGTTCTGAGCTGTAGTCTGCATAATCGCTCTCCAAGCCTCAGGCGGAGGAGGAGGGGAAGGAGGACGATCTGGGACCTCTTCACCCTCTGGGTTAGCGTTGGGAACCTTTTTCGGAGCCATCCTGAAAGAGATGACCACGAATCAACAATTGATTGACAGAAGGTATAAGCTGAATCAATGGAATGAATTGCAACAAGTCTTCACAATAATCATTCGAACAATAAGAACGAATGAAATCATTCGAACAAGAGGAACGAATGAAATTCTCAGTTAAATGATAACACCAATCTTCACGAGAAGCCACATAGGGGGCAAAAGGTAAAATAAGAAAACAACAAGGTACAGACGGGAACAAACACAAGATAGGAGCTTCGTTCTAACATCTTTGTGCTGAAAGTATATGAACGCGTTACGAAAAGGTTTTGCAATCCCCGGATCAGCATAGCCAAGGACCCTTTAAGATGCAACTCCTGATAGTAACATCGGTCATAAACCACTTCACTCAATGTAGAACCCCAAACTCGCTAACCTGCATTCGTTGGAAGAATGCCTACGATCTACTGGATAAGCCCACCTATAAATTTCCGAAAGATTCCAGTTATGCAATCAGGTGTTGGGGATACACGGGAAGCACCGCGCAATCAACTCTAAACATACATCCAGGTGTATCCATCCTTCAACACATAACCAGTCTTTCTCGGAAACTGTGTACCTCGGACCTTCGAAAAGCATCCACTATAACAAGCTATGGCAATACTCCCGAGCTACCTCCCCAGTACTGGGTGATGTCGGGGTTATCTTGCCACTGGCCGTATAGGAGAGATTTTCGATGTCGGCCGTCTTAAGTATTTAGTACTGCCGCGATATGCTTGTGATGACAATACCCCGAAGCTCAACTCCCCGGGACACTGCCACAACCCCTAATGTCAGGAGGCATCGAGAACAATATCCTCGTCACAAGAACATCGAAACAATCCCAGAATACTCGCGGGATTCCTAAAAAAAAATTTGTGCAATTTTTGAAAGTAGGAGAGACAAGAGTAGTCGTCAGGAGTCCTCACCAGAGAGAAAGGAGATGAGAAGCAAAGAAATCCTACTCTCCGATATAATATATAGGACTCAAATGTTTTTCAGTGTGTGCCTAGACTCGACCGTCAACGATTCGATCAAACAGTGGGGGCTCCTAGGTCGGAGAAGGCTCTGAATACCAACTTGTAATGCCCAGGATGGAGTTATACCTCCTACGTGTCGAGGCACGACTTAAAGGCATAAGTCCATCCTAGAATGATCTCAAGTTTGGTAATCTTTGCACATCTCATGTAAAAGAGGGGATTGTAAACATAAATATTTGGCTTACACTCGCCACGTCACACAAATACAATACAAGTCTTAAACATCATACATTAAGAATATCACAACCCTCTAAGGGCAAAACCAAATGTCAAGATACCAAACTTAAATAACATCCACAGGCGGATCGAATCCTAGTAGAAGTCTCCACTACTGATCATCCAAATAACGAACATAGTACCGACTACGCTCCTCGTCGAACTCCCAATCCAGCTCGGTGCCATCACCTGGATAGCTCACAACTGGACCTGCATCTGGTGTGGTGAAGTAACTGTGAGCCACAGAGGACTCAGCAATCCCGTTCCCGGGTAACAAGACTATTTAAGCCTTGGGAGAGGATAAGGCTGAAGAAAAGAATAAGTGTCTGTAGCAGCAACTAGCAACTAGCTTACGTGAGTGAGAGCGAGAAGAGAAAGCCTCGGACGAGAAGTGATCACGAAGTGATCCTAGCTACAAGCTCAACAAACATAGCCCCTCCGTGTTCAATTCCCGAATCCCTATTCGGAAATTGATGGTCACGGAACACACGCTGGTAGTGTATTAGAAACATTGTGTCAAGTTATCTACAACCGGATATTAACAAGCTCCCATCTGCCACATAACCGCGGGCATGGCTTTCGAAAGTTCAAACCCTGCAGGGGTGTTCCAACTTGACCCATTACAAGCCCACGATCCGCGGAGTCGTAACTCCAAAGTGGGAAGACCCGAGTATTCTCGGAATCCCGTGCTCAAGATATACCGAACTAAGGTAAGGCTAATCCAGCAAATCCTCCCGGCGTGTCGACACCCTGATAGTAGCCGCGCGTATCTAAGTCTCAGGACACGACCGGATGGGCGATGCTACAGGTGTATGCCAGATACCTCTGGTTGCCCCAAGGCGGCCCTGCAGGACCCCCGTTTCGGACCAACACTCATGTGGAGCACTGGCCCGGGGTTGTTGATTAAGAACTCGGGTTAATTACTCCCTATGCAAGTTATTTAGTTATTAGGCAAATAGTACCAATGTTGGGACTTGCTGGAAAAGACTTAGCACTTAGCAGTTTATCGAGGGGGTCCCATACACCCCAACCGTGTTAGGAACGCCTAATCAA
This sequence comes from Secale cereale, assembly GCA_902687465.1. Taxonomy (NCBI): domain Eukaryota; kingdom Viridiplantae; phylum Streptophyta; class Magnoliopsida; order Poales; family Poaceae; genus Secale; species Secale cereale. The sequence goes on along the minus strand of LR738713.1, from coordinate 180,103,130 downwards.
GGAACATAACACCGGTTTATACGGTTCCTAATGGCATGAGTGGAACAAATCACCAAGCAAAAGGCTTAGCCTTCCACCCTTGCCAATATATAGATGATTTCATTTTTAAGCAATTATATAGTGTGATAGAACCCAACCAAACTTCAACATGAAGCAAGCATCTTCGATCTTCACCTGCAACTAGCAATGCTATAAGAAGGGCTGAGCGAAGCGTACTTAGCCAAGCAACGGTTTGCGTAGGTAGGGTGGTTAAACAAGGCAATGGTTACAAGTAGGAGGCCGACAAGAAAGAACATGGGCATCGAGGCAAAAACTAAAGAGCGGAACTACTAGCAATAGGCAAAGATAGTAATGTTATCGGGGTTCGGTCATCTTGCCTGAAGAGAAGTCGTTCGGATCGTAAGAAGGGTCCTCGTGCTCAACCTCGTTGGAAACCTCGTGCTCGTACTCGTACTCGGTCTCAGCTTCCGGCTCTAAACAATACAATCACACCAAGCACAAATCAACAAGATGCAATGCACACTCGAAAATGATGGATGCACTAAGAATGCACACGGAGCACGGAAAATAGCACTCAAGAAAAACACCTCAAAACATGATAACAATATGATATTATGAATCTACACAGAAAATCAATCAAGTTTCACATAAGATTCGCTGAAATCGGAGTTACGGGCTAAAAGTTATGCCCGAAACAAGAAATGAGCGAAAGCTGAAAAATTACAGCAACATAGCAACTTCGGAGCACAAAATAATTAAGCTACAACACTCAAACAACATGGCAAAGGACATGAACACAAACTAGACATATACTATAGCAACTAAGTCCAAAGGTGCACCCCCAAAGGAGTCACGGTTCAATAGCAATGAGTTTGGACATATTGAACTTGACAATAAAATTCTGACAGCAGAATTTTATTGAAACTTTGGAGCAAAAGATAAACATGCTACAGCCGCTTAAATAGGCATGTGAGAACATGAATGGAAAGCCAACAATATCTACTACAAGGAACAATCAAGATCCACTTCAAAACTATCATGGTTTGTCCTAGAGCAGCAAGCAAACATGGCATCGGAACGTTACAGATTTCAGACTTAGTGAAAATCCACTAAGTCCCAAAACAGCAATTTCAACATGGCATCTAAAAGAGCAAGTTTAAGTCACCTCGAAACTAAACATGGCAAGAGGTAAGCACCTCATCAAAGTACACATGATGGTGATTCCGAAACACACAAGCATGCTTCATGGAGATAAACACAACGATAGCAACGAGCTCAACAAGATGGCATTTCATAACAAGTGAAACAACATCACAGCCACATGGCACTTTGCAACGATGATAAACATGGAAAGAATAAATCTAACATGCAACCTATCACATACAACGTGTAGAGCATGGCAAGACGAACACGTGGACATGTCATTTGCATCATTCGGACAAACGAGCTAAAATATATCACATGGCAAAGATGTCATAAAAACATCACATAACAGCAATTTATATCACGATGCACTCTTGCAACAGCAAAACAAGCACCTAGATGATCTCTAACATGCATGACACCAAAAGATAAAACGTAGTGCTATTCACCACGAACGTCTGGACATGCTATTTGCGCGAATCGGAGTTACACACTAAAAGATATCAGCAGTTGAAATATGCATCAGACAACAAATAAATCTGGGACTTAGTGAAAAAAAAACATAGCAACCTCAGATCTGCAGCAAAAGGTCTTGGGCCCAGGGGGAGATGGATCCGGCCCAGCGGAGCGGCTGCGCGGCCTGGAGGGCGGCCCACGGCTAGCGAAGTGCTGGAGGCGGGGCGGTGTCCTGGGCCCGCGGCGGCCCAGCGACGATGCGGAGCGGGGTGGTCCGGCTCGGGCCTCCGGCGCTGGAGGCGGCCCGGCCCGCGGGGCGGTGCGGTCCGGCTCGGAGCGGAGAGCGACCGGCGCCTGGCGGAGGCTGGAGAGGGGATCCCGGCCCGATCTGGAGTGGAGGCGCGATTGGCCTCGCTCCTGCGGTGGCTGCGGCCCAGCGGCTTGCGGCTGCTGGCGCGAAGGAGGGGGCGGGCCGACGATGTGGTCCAGGCTTCGGGCCTGGCGACTTGCGGTGAGGGCGACGGGGAAGTGGTCCACTTGGACCAGATCGAGCGGAGAGATGGCCTCGGGCGAAGCGGTGGCTTCGATCTGGCGACGAGGGGAGCCCAGTCAGCGGCGGGAGAAGGAGGCGACCCAGGCGGGCGTTGACTTTGGATCGATCTGGCGATCGATCCCAGGAACAGCGGCGGCTGGCTCGATGGCTGGTTCCCTCGGGAACTGAGAAGAGACAGTGGGAGGATATTTTGGGATCTGGTTTGATCTGAAAAAAATAGGGGAGAAAGGGGAAGAAGCTAGGGAAGCCAACAATAGACTAGGGTCTATTATATAGCAGAATTTAGGGTTTGGGGGGATTTAGGTTTGCTAGGAGCCCTCCGATCGCGATCCGACGGATCCGATCGCGGGGGTAGTTTAGAAGGGCCTAGGAGAAGGTAGTGGACTGCAAGTAGGGGTGTTTCTGGGCCACAAGTGGAGGCACTTTGGACCCACACGAATAACTGATGGGATAGCAAACGGAGTCCAAACGCGACGAGATTTGAGAGGCGGGTTACACACGAGAAAACAACAACACACAACAACAACCTCGCGGCACACCGGTAACGTTACACGCCCAAACACCAAAGTAGGCCTACGGGACGTCACGGACACG
>LR738713.1:180076216-180100114 GCA_902687465.1 Secale cereale | reverse complement strand
GACCACCGACACCCCGACACCCCGACACCCCGACCACGTGGAAGCTTCCGAGTGCTGGCCGAGCTTAGCTCTTTTCCGTCTGCCAGCAGACGGCATAGCTGGCCACGTGGCAGCTTCCCAGTGCTGGCCGAGCTTAGCTCTTTGCCGTCTGCCAACAGACGGCAAAGAGTTTTGCCTCTTTGTTGTCCGCTGGCAGACGACAAAGCACGCCGTTAACCCCTAATGGCTCTCACCCCACCCCACTGCCGTCCATGATCTTTGCCGTCTGCTGGCCTTCGACGGCGGACGACACAACCATTTGCCGTCCGCTTCTATGAACACTACAAAAAAATACACTTCCGTGATGATACGTGTTTGTCACAGTAGGTCACGTTTTCTGTCATGCATGTACATCCATGACAAATTTATGACAGAATCAAGATAGTCATACATGTGCTGTCGTAGAAGTGTTCCATGACATTACCAAAATTATCATCACGAAAGTGTCCACTTCCATGACGATAAATCGCGCGCCACAGAAGTGCTTTCGTCAAGGGTGACCGACACGTGGCATCCACCGTAACGGAACGCCGTTAAGCTATTGGGTTCAGTTTTGGATCCGATAACCCGTTAACAGCCCCGACCAATGGGGATTTTCCACGTGTAAAATCATCATTGGCTGGAGGAAACACATGTCGGCTCACTGTTGGGACAGATGTCATCCACTCATTGGACACAAAGCGCCTATGATACGTCGACACGTGGCACGGCCCAACAGAGGCCCATTCCTGTGAAAATGCCGACCCGTTTGACTTGGTAAAAAGGTGGCGGGCCGGTCCACGGCAAGCCTATTAACGGCATGTTTGCATATAGCCCATTTGCAGCCCGCTAACCGAGGGCCCGTTTATGGCCTATCCGAATTAGGCCTAGTAGCGTCATCTGGGCCGTCCAATATAATTCCAGCCCGTTTTAACTTCCGGTCCATGTATGGCCCATGACGTCTTTTGGCCTATGATACATCGACACGTGGCATGGCCCAACAGAGGCCCATATAGGTTAAAATGGCCGGCCCAGTCAAAGGCCCGTAGTACTTACTCAGGTACTAGTGGGCCAGCCCAATAACGGCCCGAAGCCAGATCTGGCCCGTTAATTGTTCACCGAATATTTGGGCCCAATTACAGCCTAGTGACTTTCGGCCTGTTAGAGGCCCGATGTAGACATGGGCCCATTTCAGCCCGGTGTGACTTTCGGCCTTGGAATGGCCCGTGTTGCCCATGGGCCATATATGGTCTGACAGGACATCGCGCCCACTAACGGCCCGTGATAAATGTGGCAATAGTTAAGCCCAACGTGACTTTGGGCACGTTAAAGGCCTGTCGCATAATTCGGACCGTTAATGTTTGTACTAAGCTTTCGGCCTCTCAAAGGCCCATGATATCAGTGGGCCAACTAAGGCCCAAGATATGTTTCGGCCTGGTAACTTCCCGTGATATAACTGGGCCCAAAAAGGCCCCGTCTACATTTTAGCGTGCTAAAGGCCCGTCGACGACTAGTGAAAATTGAGGCCCAATATGCATTTCGGCCTGCTAAAGGCCCATGGTTTCATCTGGGCCGTAACTGGCCAGTATAATATTCAGCTTGTTAATGGCCCAACGCTACCTGGGCCAAACTAAGCGCTGGGTCCACAAAAGGCCCAACTAAAATATAGGCCGGTGTAAGTTGTGGGCCTCGCGCAAAGTGTGAAGGCCCCAATGATTCAGGCCCAAGAAAGATGCAGGCCGGCCCAATTGTGGCCCTCTAAATACCAGGCCCGTTAGAGGCGAATGTTTCGGCCCGGTCGACTACATCTCATTTTTTTTCAGATAGCGAATGATGGCAGTAACTAGTAAGAATTAAGAACAAACCTACTCTATACAATAAAGAAATTACGGCATATTAACTAAGAATTAAACCTACACTATACAATAAAGGATTTATGGTATATTACATCCACTGGGCATTGAAGTTCGCCACCAGTGATCATAACGCGCAACGAAGAAGCAGATTACAAAAACTGGGCACCATTGCAGCGTAACAAAATAATACTGAACCGAGACCACTTCCAAGACAGTTCAAGAAAGGTTAGCCTTGCGCGGGAACTGTTGCGCAAGCTGCTGAGCAAGGCTGTGAGACCGGCCTAGCATGTCGGTCATAGCTTCCAGGTGTAGCTGTTTAGCGATAAGGTTCTCATTGGTGTTCTCCGCAATCTTTCTTAGAGATAGGACTTCAAGTCGAAGTTAAGTTGCATAATGCCTTTCTGCTGGAACTTGGGACTAAAGAAGTCGAACTGATTCAGACAATGAATTCTGTGACCTTGTCTGACTGCTAGTCTCAAGTAACTTGAACACCGCATCAAGACAATACTTTGGGGTTGTCTCGCTATCTTCAAGATGTTTTGCCTTCCTTGCTGCAATATATGTTGGGTTTCTCTCACAGCCTTCAACAGACTTGTGCATGCCATCACGCATATCACCCTGAAACAAAGCAGAGAGATGACATGTTTTGCATGTGTATAAACAAAGATGATAACTGTGCTGTCAATTCCTTCCAATTTCAAATTAGAAAATAAAGAGTAAGTTCAAAATATCAATAGCATAATTTGGCATTGTTCATAATGCGGGGAGCTTCACCACACTATTGGATTACCATGTCAACATAACAAGCTATCGGGGTACTTGGATCGACACCTATGGGATCACAAGAATCCCTACTACGGTTGCGGGGCGCGGGGTTGAGAGAAGAGCGGATCTAATGGTCAGGACATGGTTCCTTTACCCAGGTTCGGGCCGCAAAGATGCGTAAAACCCTACTCCTGCTTTGGTGGATTATACGTTGGTGTTCTTTAGCTAACGAGGAGCTCCAAGAGGGTCGTGAGCAGTTCCAAAAAGCCGAATCCTCCTCCTGGTCGCCTCGGGCCTCCTTTTATAGGGAAAAGGGGTTGCCACAGTGGCACACAGGAGGTGGAAAGGGTACAGTGATGCGAGGTTATCCCTCGCATTACAGGACAAGGTGCATTTAATGCACCCAGCTTAGGTGTCCTTGCTTTATCGGGGACGAGGGGGAGACATCTGTGTTGTCCGCCGCCGCCCCTCCTCGTGTTGACACGCGCCCTGGCCAGCGACGCCTGAGGTGCCATGTAGGCAGACAGGCAGCTGAGGTGGCGCAACAGCGGGTCTCCACGAAGATCTGTGGGTTGCCATGCAGGAGCCTGTCCAGCTGGTTGGGTCGGCAGCTGCGTGGGTCGGTGGAAACCCAGTTGATGCGGGCCTGACGGTGGCCCCGTGGGTGTCCTCGGCAAGGGCCTTGCCGGGGGCCCCGGCAAGGGTCTTGCTGTGGCGCCTGCTGTCATCCCCGACAAGGTGCTTGCCGGGGGCCGTCTAGTCCTCCTTGGCTGGGATCCCGCCAAGGGTCGTCGTCTTCTTAACTTGCATCTGATCTTGAATGTCTTCACAAAGATCTGCATGCCACCACGGGGATATCTCCCGAATCCTCGCCCCATGGGGGCGGTGGACTCAAGGGTGATTCGCTCCGTAGGCACGGGGCGAGCTGCCGCGGCAAGGGTCTTGCCAAGGCTGCCAGAGCCGGCGCCGGCAAGGATCTTGCCGGGGGAAGCCGCTTCGTCCCTTTGCTCTTTGTGGACTTGTTCTTGGCGTCGCTCCAGTCTCCATCGAGCTTCAGTCTTGCCCCGGCTCGCCTCCCTCGCCATGCTTGGTGTGGTGGCGCCGTGGCTCAGACTGCCCGTGCACAGTCATAGGGGTACAAAAAGTGTACCCCTCTTTTTGTACACCGACAAGAGCCCCCGGGCCTGGGCCACACATAAGCGCGACACGTTGTTGGGCCAGGCCCAGAACGGTGCGCGGGCAGGCGGGGTGGTTTTCACCGTGGTAAAATTTTCTCGCGCTGCGCCTCCCACGACCCGCGTGCGCGGCGTGGGGTGGAGGGGCATGCGTGACGTGGGCGGCATGCGTGGGGCGGTTTCCGCAGGCATGCGTCACGTCATAGTAAATGCGAAAGGAGGCGGCTCGCGTTTTCCCCCATAAAAAGGAATAACCGCGAGCGCGCTGCTCACTTCCTCCATTTTCTTCGCGCCTCTTCCAATCTCAGAGCCGCTATTCCCATTCTTCCTTCCTTCCGAAGCCTTCGCCGTCGCCCGCCGCTGTTGCTTCGCCATCTCCTTCCCTCAGCCTTCCCATTCAGCCGCTATGGCGTCCAAACCCGCCAAGGGCAAAGGGGCGGCCAAGGGTGCCGGGCCTGCGGTGCCGCCGGAGGGTGTGTTTACAGGGGATCGGACGAAGGCCGCTATCTTCATCCCATTGTCGGTCGATGTCTTCGAGCTCCGTGCTGCTTTCAAACCCCTTTGGGGGGCGAAGACGGGGGATCGGGCGAAGGACTTGGGCCATCCGGCGACGCGCGTCGTTCCGGACGCTTGCGCGCCGCCCGGCTCAAATCGGTACCCCTTCTTTATTGATTACTTCTCTTGCGGGTTGTGTCCTCCCTTCTCCGCTTTCTTCTGCGACGTCATGCACAACTTTGGCTTCCGTATTTTGGATTTCACCCCAAATGCGGTGGCGTGCATGGCTTTCTTCGTGCACCTCTGCGAGGGCTTTGTCGGAGTGCAGCCCAACACAACGCTCTTCCGCCACTACTTCACCCCTCGGATCCAGCCGGGAGGCGCGGTCTCTGGATGCATCGTCTAGATTCCGAGACCCAAGGTGGTGTACCCGGAGGGCGCCGTGAAGGAGAGGTGGGACGAATGGCGCGGCCGATGGTGCTGGATCGAGGAAGACGAGCCGCCAGCATTCTGCAGGGTCCGCCGGACGCCGCCGGTCCGCGGCAGCGATTGGAGCGATGTCGACGCCGCCGACGGGAGGCTCACCGTTGCCTTCACCAGGATCAACCGGCTCGTCCAGGCCGAACTCACCCTCGAGATGATCGGGGCGATTTCATTCGCCATCGGATCGCTCCATTGCACAAAAAGGGGAGGCCAGCCTGGCTCTTCAGGAACCCGGCCGATGTCATGCGGCTCCGCCCTGGCCTCAACCACAACCTCAGAGTGATGGGACACGCCCATTTCTTTCAGCAGCTTTTCCAGCTGGACGTGAGTCACAGTGGTGAGGTCGAGCGGACCGGCAAGGGCGCGAAGGCTGCCGCGGAGGCCGGCAAGGCCGTCAAGGGGCAGTTTTTCAGGCTGCCAGCGGGAGTGGTCCCGCTGTGCAACAATTCACGCCGGTCCGAGATCGTCGCCATGATGCCGGAGTGCAGCGCACACAGCCCCGTCCCGAGCTGGCAGGAGCCGGAGGACGAGGTCGTGCAGCAGTTCTTCGATACTCTGGTCGAGGTGTGTGTCAATCCTGACGCCGAGCGGTGGCTCGTCAGGGACACCACCCCGGAGGAACTGGACTACATCACCGCCAGGGCGAGGGTGGCGCAGCTCATCAGGGAGGCCGGCAGCGCCGGAGGTATGGAGGACCAGGACGCCGCGGCTACGGAGGAGGAGGAGTTCGCCCAGTGGGCGGCCGCTGCCGGAGAGGCTAGTAGTGCCAGCACCGTGGCTCCACTGGTTGAGGACGCGGCCGACGAGTCGTCGCCGGAGGAGGATGCGGCGGCTGGCACGGCGCCAGCCAGGGGAAGAGGGCGAGTTTTGCGGCGGGCCTGTTCCGGCGAGCCGGTCTGGCCCGGCAAGACTGCGCAATCTCGATTGGCCCTGGAGGGGTCCGGGCGCCTCACGAGGGCCACGGCGGCGAAGAAGTCGACGAAGGCCGCCGAGAAGAAGAAAACGGCAGCTCCCTCTTCGTCGAAGCGCGCACAAACTCCGCCCCCTTCTTCGCCTCCCCTGGCAGACGTCGATTAGGAGGGCGACGCGGAGTTCCCCTTCGACCTCGGGCCCCTCAGCCCGAAGAGGAAGAGGAAGACGACAGAGGAGGAGGAGATGGACGACGAGTAATTATTCCATTCTTTATCGTCATCCCCATCTCGCTTGACCATGCCACCCATCTTGACTTGTTCTTGCTTCTTCAGGGACGCAGAGACGTTGGCCCAGAGAGTGAAGAGGGCCAAGGCTTCGGCGAGCAGCCAGCCCCCGACCGGGGCTACAGAGACACCACTGGTGGTGTTGAGCAGCTCCGACGGCAGCCCCCAGCACAGCCCCCAGCGTAAGCCCGCTAACCTCTTCTCGCTCGACATGCTGTAGGCGTTCGATGCTAAAGGTGCTGACCTTGCCGGTTCTGTAGGACGAGAGCAGTAGCAGGAGGAGCCGCAGGGGGCTACTCCCAACGCACCACCCCCATCGACTACGCCGCCACAGGGGGCGTCTCCGGCAAGGGCACCAAGCACGGAGCCCGCACGCATGGAGGAGGGGAACTTGGGCGCTGGTGGTCCGGCCCCGGCGTCCGACGCCGGCGGGGAGGGAACTTCCGCCTCACAGCCCGGCGCTGGTGAGTTGCCTGCCTTTCGCCTTTGCTTTTCCCTTGCGCTTTTTCTTGACTTCATTACCCCCGTCACGGCCCAGGCCCTCCTTTAACGGATGCGGAGGACATGGACGCCGTCATCAAGGAGGTTGCTGAGGAGGCCGCGGCGGAGGCCGACAAGATCGCCGCCGAGGAGGCCGCCAAGGACGCCGCTAGGGCCGCCACGGACAAGGCTGTTGAGGATGCCGCCAAGGGTGCCGGTGGTGGGCCTGCCGGGGAGGCCGGCAAGGCCACAGCCGAGGAAGAGGCGATCGATGATCAGCCTTCTTCCTCCGCAACCTCGGGCCCCGGCAGGTATCTGAAGGTGGGCGAAAACCTTTTCGTCCATCTCGCCGGGGCGTCAAGCTCCCGGGCGCCCGCCAGGGAGGAAGTCTTCGATGGCGAGGTGCTCGTCACCACCGGGCTCGAGGTTGTTGATGAACCGAGCGCCGGCGACGACGGCTCCCCAGAGGAGCAGCTCTTCCGGGCCATGGGGGCCAACTTCCGGAAGCTCCAGGCACTCTACCGTGCCCGTTTGGACAAGGTTAAGTCCAGATCAGCGGCGGTGGACGACGCGGAGGCGGACTTCCAGGCGCGTGTCGCTGAGGCGCAAACCTGGTTCCACCAGTCCCGTGAGGAGCAGAGGGTCTCCCAGGAGGAGCTGGCCAAGCGAAACGTGGAGCTCATCATGAAGATGGCCGCCATCGAGAAGGCCCAGGAAGAGGCGACAAACTTGGCTGCCGCGGCGGAGGCCGCTCGGAACCAGCATCAAGCCGCCCTCGATTCCCAGGAAGAAGACCTCTCCGCGCGTGAGGCGAAGCTTGCCGCAACACTCCGCGGCAAGGATGAGGAGCTTGAGGCTCTTGTCGAGCGGCGGACTCGCGAGCTAGGGCAGAGGCACAAGGAGGCGCTCGATGCCCAGGCTCTGGTCCACGCCAGCAAGATACAAGAGCTGGAGGTGGAACATGACGGGCTGAAGGAGCAGGCCCTCAGGCTGTTCGACGAGAAGAACAAGCTCAACTGCGCCTTGACAGAGGCGCAAGGAGCGATCATTAGCAGGGCTGGGGAGCTCTCCGAGGCGCAAAACTCCATCAGAGATCTCAGGCTGAGGCTGGAGAATCTCGAGAAGATGTTGGCGGAGAGCTCTGCTCGGGAGGAGGCCTTGGTCAGGAGCCTGGGGGAGGATAAGCAGCTGCGGGCGGACAAGGGCGCCTCTCACCAAGAATACGTGGTGGAGGAGAACAGGTGGATCAGCCGGCTGGAGGACATCGTCGGCAGGGTTACCTCATAGCTGGCCCTCATGGGGATGCCAAACGTGAGGTATGCCCCTGAATGGAGCGGGTCCATCAACGCCAAGCTGACCCTGTTCTTCGAGGGCGTCCTCAGCGCCTTGGCTGATCTTCACTCCAACAGAACAGCCACGCTCGCCGGGGAGGCCCGGCGGCTCTGCCGGGGAGTCATGACCAAGGTCCTCACCAAGGTGGCGTTCTGGAACCCCGCCCTCGACTTCGAAGCCGCGATGGACAGCTTGCCGGAGGATGCCAACCTCACGGTGCTCAAGGAGCGCATCAAGCCTTTCATCAGTCGCATCGACGAAATCAAGAGGGTGGAGGGCCAGCGTCGGGATTAAGCATCCTGTCATTCCTCCCCGCTGCGGGTTCATGCCCAAGACAAATTCAATCTTTAGTTAGAACCGCAGCGATGGCATGATGTAATATAACTTTGAAATATCTTCAGAATCATGCATGTTATTTTCCTGTTTGCTGCCTCCTTGTGTTTCCACCCTACGTTAACTGGGTAGGCTTGCCGGTGCAAAATACCCAAGGCGGCGTCTTGGGGACGGGTCCCCATTAGCCTGCCGGCTGAGCGTGCTGCCGGGTCTGCCACCTTGCCGCTCTCAACGCAGCCGCTCGAACTGTCGAGTTTGACTCGAGTCAGAGTCGAGAGCTTTGTCAATTGTGGAAGGGTCTGCCACCTTGCCGCTCTCAACGCAGCCGCTCGAACTGTCGAGTTTGACTCAAGTCAGAGTCGAGAGCTTTGTCAATTGCGGAAGGCTACCCTACCGTTTCAAACGCAGCCGTCTGAACTGTTGAGCTGACTCAAAACAGAACAAAGGCGTTGCCGATCGGGAAGGGCCCATCCGCGTGCAGGTTTCTTTTTGCACAAAGAACGACAGCTCCGAGGATAATAACTTTAAATAATAGGGCAGAAATAGCCAAAGTTCGATGTAACTTAGCTTTTATTTGCAGCCGCTCGAGCGCAGGTCTTCTGGCCTCCTCAAAGGGCCACGGAGACGAGAGAGCGTCGGGCCGACCACTAGAGCCGATTCCCACAACCACGCCCCCTACCTGGCACGCCAAAGATGTCGGGGTACTTGGATCAACACCTATGGGATCACAAGAATCCCTACTACGGTTGCGGGGCGCGGGGTTGAGAGAAGAGCGGATCTAACGGTCAGGACACGGTTCCTTTACCCAGGTTCGGGCCGCAAAGATGCGTAAAACCCTACTCCTGCTTTGGTGGATTATACGTTGGTGTTCTTCAGCTAACGAGGAGCTCCAAGAGGGTCGTGAGAAGTTCCAAAAAGCCGAATCCTCCTCCTGGTCGCCTCGGGCCTCCTTTTATAGGGAAAAGGGGTTGCCACAGTGGAACACAGGAGGTGGAAAGGGTACAGTGATGCGAGGTTATCCCTCACATTACAGGACAAGGTGCATTTAATGCACCTAGCTTAGGTGTCCTTGCTTTATCGGGGACAGGGGGAGACGTCCGTCTTGTCTGTCGCCGCCCCTCCTCGTGTTGACACACGCCCTGGCCAGCGTCGCCTGAGGTGCCATGTAGGCAGACAGGCAGCTGAGGTGGCGCAACGACGGGTCTCCACAAAGATCTGTGGGTTGCCACGCAGGAGCCTGTCCAGCTGGTTGGGTCGGCAGCCGCGTGGGTCGGTGGAAACCCAGTTGATGCGGGCCTGACGGTTGCCCCATGGGTGTCCTCCTCAAGGGCCTTGCCGGGGGCCCCGACAAGGGTCTTGCCGTGGCGCCTGCTGTCATCCCCGGCAAGGTGCTTGCCGGGGGCCTTCTAGTCCTCCTTGGCTGGGATCCCGCCAAGGGTCGTCGTCTTCTTAACTTGCATCTGATCTTGAATGTCTTCACAAAGATCTGCATGCCACCACGGTGATATCTCCCGAATCATCGCCCCATGGGGGCGGTGGACTCAAGGGTGATTCGCTCCGTAGGCGCGGGGCGAGCTGCCGCGGCAAGGGTCTTGCCGGAGCTGCCAGAGCCGGCCCCGGCAAGGATCTTGCCGAGGGAAGCCGCTTCGTCCCTTTGCTCTTTGTGGTCTTGTTCTCGGCGTCGCTCCAGTCTCCATCGAGCTTTAGTCTTGCCCTGGCTCGCCTCCCTTGCCATGCTTGGTGTGGTGGCGCCGTGGCTCAGACTGCCCGTGCACAGTCATAGGGGTACAAAAAGTGTACCCCTCTTTTTGTACACCGACACAAGCATAGATGAAGGGCAAAGAAAATCATTGTATATATTTTGGTTAATGTGCATGGCATGTTGTTCATATCATCAACCACATCAGTAAGATAAAACAGGAGATGACAAGGTGCAAACATGGGCTGCTTCACCACACACAGGATTATAGATCCACAAAAACAAGCATACATATAGGGAGTATTGAGTAATGTGCATGGTATGAATAAGGAATTTGGTTTTACAAGTAAAACTTAGAACTTACGGTTCTTGCGAACATGCATTTTGGTAGAAATAGCAAACTAAACAGTAGTAAACGATAGGGAGTATTAGCAAATTAAACAACAGTTGAGGATAAAGGCTTTAGAAGGACTGACTTACATTAATAGTTAACACCGGCTTTATAATGCCCTTCTCCATGTCAAGGGAAGGATAAGTCAAGAATTTCAGCACATAATCTTCTTCATAAGCATTGCCTATACTCTACATTTTGTAGAGAGTAATTATAGATATGATAATACTGGAAGGGATAGAGGATAATGAAGATAAGATGCAGATTGATGCTACATAATCAACTACCAATCCCTGGAAGTACAAGCATTACAGGACAAAATGTATTGACAAGAGCAATGGGCTACACTTCTGCACTGGCATTGTGTGTGTATTCTACTTTTTGGTAATATTAAATATAGATATGATCTTTTTTAGTAAATGGCGGGCGAGGGAGATAAGATGCAGAATGCTACACAATGAACCAATTCCTCTTCCCATAATACAAGATTGTTTTGAACACTGGTGTACTGTATAAAACGTTCTTATATTATGGGATGGATGGAGTAGCTGTTAATGTAAGTACAATGATAGACGACGTTCGGTCCTTACAAGAGGACTGCAAAGCTAAACCTCTTCAAAAGCATTGGGTTGATTCTAAATTTATGTAAGAGTCCATACGGATCTTATAATGTCCACCAAATGGATGATAACGAGGCTAACATGTGCAGTGATGCTACATAATCAAACAACTACGAAAGTAAGTATGGTCATACAGGGCAAGAGGTACTCACAAGAGCAATGCAGTGTGCAGTGTAGTTGCGAGATTCTGTGGTCCCTTGAGAATGAATGTTCTTCTGCTAACAATTTTCTTACAAGTGAGACGTTAAGGCAAATGCAGAAATGTAGTTCAAATTGTGATGTGATATCATAGATAGTACCTTACGCTGCAGCCAAGACCAATGTGTAACAAGATTATTCCAGTCACCGTCGGATAAATGTAGCACCGGAGACTTTACATAAATTTTGTTTAGAGGCTTTCCATCAAAGTGCGCTTGCCTCAGGTAGGAATGATACTTCATCAACGAGTGCTTGAAAAGCGCAATCAACCCTTGCTCGTCTTCACAATCCAGTTTGGTCCTCGCCTATTTAAAAGAATGAAATCTTGTGTCTTCTGTCAGCAGAAACATATGCAACAATGACCATGAATAACATTAGTACATTACTTACGCGTAAGTTGTGGAGGAAGACTGGAAATTGTTCTGTGTCTGTGGTATAATCTTTCCATGAAGGAAAGATGCGCACAAAGTTCCTGACAACAATATAAGCTTTGTCTTCTAAACTGGGAAGAAATGGAACAGGGGTCCTATTTGCTGCAATTGGGGCTCTCTCTGGTTCGAAAAGGGATTTGGCAACTGGATTTGGTGTACTCTTTGTTGGAATTGGGGTTTTGCATCGTAGAGCTGGTGCTATGTCAACCGGCATAATCATAATGTTTGTTGCAGTTGGGGTCTGCTGAGTTGGGGCATCAGAAATGACCAGTGTAGTAGGGCTAGAGTCTGCTAGAGTTGGGATGTTTTGTGGGTCGGGTGATATTGCAACTACACCTAATGGGCTATTTGATTTATCAGGTGCCACTACCTTTTCCAAATACTTTGCTTGTGCTCCTCCACGATCAGCAATCACCCTCTTCCTTTTGAACATCTGATACACAAGAACAACATTTGAATGGATAAATATGGTATGATGACAAATGGAATATGTACTGAAAATGGATAGGCAGGGCGTATTCACATACACGATGTGTAAACTAAGCTAATGGCAGTTCAACAAAGTAGAAGCAATGCAAAGCAACATTTGCAAGATATGTGCGACAAATATAACCTTGGAAAGTTAGAGCAAGCACCTTGATGGGTGAATAAGATAGGGCATCTTCCTCTAACTCCTCCACTAGGGAGCTACATTGACTTAGGTCTCCCTCTAGCTCTGAATCACTGTTAGGATCATATTCTGAGCATGAATCTGTAGGTGGAGAGCGTTTGCATTGCATTGCATCCAGACTTGATTTCAGTCCCTTAATGCCAAGTTTGACAGCCATGGCATTGTTCTGCTTTATTCCTTTCATGCGCGCAAGCTCATAATCATTATGATGCTGTTCAGAATCTGAGATTCATGAAAACATAAAAAGTAGTCAGATTATCTATGGAATGCATTGCGGATTCAACTCGAAGAGTGTCTCCCTATAAACCCCTGCATATGCAAAGTTCACCCCAACCGTGATGACCAGACCACACACAGTAATACAAACCCCTTATGTCTCTATAACAGGCAGACACACATTTCAAAACTGAAGTAGGAACATTAGAATCGTATGAAATTCGTATTTGAACAAATAAACTAAGGAATTATGAGTGGCATAATGTTTAGCTTCAAGGGTGGAGTGTTGGTAGTGCGACACAAAGCAAGTAGGCATATTGTATTCCATGTAAAAGATCGAAGCCTATGTAAAAGCTGGAAATGACACTTTCTTTCTATACAATGCAGTGTTCGTTGCCCACACATGATGGAAGAGATCACATAGAGAAATACTATTCACTCATGTCTACGGTTGCAGTATTTAGAAACAGGGTGGTCCACCCTAAAAGAATATTGACAACAAATATGATAAGGCAAGCATAGATGTTGTGAATCAATCATTTACTTGTGAGCTTACTATGACAAGTATGCAGAATTGTAACTGCAGTAAGAGACCGTCCAAAATCTGAATCAAGAAGTTTGTCTAGCACTTATTTTTTGCAACTAATCGACGTGAATAATTGGATATTATATCGAACGAGTAAGAAAGACAAGTAAAATTGTCAACAAACCTGGCTTGCAGTAGTAATCTGGGTCAATGTCACTACGACCAACAATCCAAAATGACTAGTGTCTGTTCCTAGGGCCGGAATTTTGAAAACCCTATGAACTTTATAGGTACTAAAGATTACCGAAATACATCTGAACCATTAAGTGTCGGTAGCACTGAGCACACAACAAACCCTAATGACAGTCCTGCCTAATGAGTAATGAATCAATTAGAAAATGGGTGATGAGGAGTGGTTGTTGAGTGTTGAGGACTTATCTCAGGATAAATCTGGTTGGCTTAGTGGGTGCTGCACGCCTGAGGCCTGAACGGACTAGGAAGGTAGGCACGGCGGCACGCCCGGGAAGCAGTGACGCTGTTGGGCGAGCGGCTCCTGACCTCCTGTTAATCTGGCGTCTCCTCCTAGAGTCATGCCATCCGGGGACGGCAAGTCACCGACGAGGCAGGTGGCTGGGGGCGAGTATAGATCGGAAGCGCAACATAACAGAGCGGAATCGGGGCCTGGAATGACCCAAAATCCCAGGGTGGGCTGGCCCACCATGGGCACCCTGTAGAGATACACACCCGAGCGGCGAACATGCATTTTCGAAACTAATTTAGGAACATTTAGTTGACCAATTAGACGAATCTGTTTTAAAAATATCAGATTCGTATTTGAACAACTAAGCTTGTTTAGCTTGATGGGTCGAGCAGTGCTATTATGACAGGAAGCACGTATTCTGATCGTATAGTGATCATAAAAGGGGGAAATCGGAGAAATGGTATTTAGCAGCCATTGTTTGCTTCGAACTAAGAACTAAATTCTAAGAGCTGAAAAGAAAGTAGAGTAACCAAGTTAAGATCTATTTTCTGGTTGAGATAAAAAAGTTGAGGAGATATGAAGTGCCACCTCTCTTGTGGCGCCGTGTAGGCATCAGGGGTGCGATGGTTGTCGGCGGCATTGAAGCAGATCTGCAACGGTAGACGGGTGCATCGGGGGATAAGTCTCGTTGCGGTGGAAGAGAAGGTCATGTGAGTGGCCCCGGCAAAGAGGACGACGGCGCCGATGAAGCGAGAGGACGTGATGCAAGGCTCTTGGTCCATCGCCATGGATGAGAAACGTCCATCTCTAGCAGTGGACGACGCGGTCTTGGTAGGCGTTCCGGCATGGTGGAGGACGGTGGCGATGGATGTGGTGGAGGACGGCGGCGATGGATGTGGTGGAGGACGACGGCGATGGATGGGGTGGCGGACGATGGCTGGTGTGGGGATGGTGTTCTAGCGCGAACGGTGTATGAATGGGAAAATGGAGGGAGAGGTACGGGGAACCATGTTTTTGGGACGCGCCTGTCTGAAATATGGGAAAGTTACAAACTTAGCCCCCGTTTAAAATTTGGACATCTCGTCAGTTGGGGATACGACGGTAATCTCACATCTCGCCAATATTTGCCCAGAGAAATTTCGGGCGAGGAGAGTGTGGTTGGCGCCCATGGTTGGCGCCCACGGTGTATGAACGGGGCTGACAGGTAGGGCGGTTGTGTCATGTATGAGTGAAGTTACAAACCTGCCCCTATTGAAAATATTTGCCTACATCGATTTCGGCCGAGTCGAGTTTGTTTTGCCGCCCACCATGTATGAATGGGGAAATGGAGGGAGAAACAAAGGTCTTTCGAACGAGCTTGAATCAAATGTGTTTTGCCGCCCATGTTTGGCACCCACCGTGTCTGGATGGGCTCAGAGGCGGTCGTGTCACGTCTAATTGAAGTTACTATCCAACCCCTATTTAGAGCAGTGGAAATCGGGCCAATGGAATGTCCGTGTAATGGGTAGACCGTAATTTCCATCTCCCAAACACTTGGCTTCGGTCAGCCGGCATGGGAGTGGACATTTTGCCGCTTCTTTCGAATTTCGGGACAATAAGCATCCATGTTTACCCTGACAACTAAATTCAAATCCACTTTGTATTCCTATACGAATCTTTATAAATCATTCTATGTGTTTATATATATCTTCAAAAGGACGACAAAGATGTATTCCACTGTCATATATGAATATGGTTTACAAATGTCGGTACTCAAATTCAGAAGCTAGAATCCAGTTTATGGTGAATTCGAATATTTGGAACACTTCATGTCGAACTCAAATGTCACACGTAGCATAATGTGTACTCCCATTTATATATGTACACAAGCGATGTATCAAGATTCAAATACCGAGTCAATCGATCAAGAATGTACAGAAGTAACAGACATATAAACACATATAAAGTATATGGATCAATAGTATCAACTAATAGACATAAGCCAGTCCCCTGTACTTTTCTTTGCTACAACATCATCCTTTTTTAGCCAAGCTACTACATCATTTTGGCCCTTTCCGATGCGTGCCACTTATGGTCCATCTACACTACTATTATTACTGAATGCACATTCAGCCCGTTTGGCATATTTGTAGGTCTGGCACAACAATCAAAATGAAATGTCTTCGAGTCTTATCAATTAATACAGACTTGTGCTCAAATAAAATTACAAACCAAAAAACAAAAACCAATTATTACATGATATCTAAAACAAATCGTTTGATTGATTACATGAACAAACAACACAAAGGTTATTCAACGATGGAAAGAACATTTCACCTATGATTTACCAAGTGGGAATTTAATTTCATATTTTCCTTCAGGACCTTAACAATGTGGTTAGTCTCAGCTTGCTTCGTTTTGAAATCCACAAAATATTTAATGGTTGTATTGAGTACTGCTACTGATTGTGCTGTTTGCTTCCTCAGCATGTCAACTTCATATCTAAGTGCAGAAGCAGAATCTCTTTCTACCACTAGTTTATCCTCTAGAGCATCAACAGTTGGCAATTCATAATGCACGATTGGGCCGGTGCCACTGCTGTGGGATGATACAACGTCCATGGGGACCTCACTCTTTGATCTTGGGCTAACCTATTTTGGCATTAAAGTTCCGATTGGATTCAGAAAAGTTGAAGTTAGCAAAACATCTCAACTGGGAGTTATAACAGCAAACCAGTTAAACAAACAAGGAATTAAAGAGTTTCAATTCGATGCTGAAAAGTAGTTATTAACATCATTGTAACCCATTGTTGCAGCAGCAAAGCAGTTAAACAAACAAGTAGCTATTTAAGTTCATGCAAATAGGTAATTCTTAACACTAAGTATCAAACACATAGATAGGCGCAGTCTATAATAGGATTAACAGACTGTGGCCTTATGTAATCAGTAGCAAATTAAATTAAGCCAAGAAACGTAATTGAACAATTTTTCAATAAGTGGCTAACTAAAATTCCGAGAAGTAGGTAACTGAACTTACGCTAGTTCTTTGTACAGGCACACTGCTGATACGTCTCTAACGTATCTACTTTTCCAAACCCTTTTGCCCTTGTTTTGGACTCTAACTTGCATGATTTGAATGGAACTAACCTGGACTAACGCTGTTTTCAGCAGAACTGCCATGGTGTTGTTTCTATGGAGAAAAAAAAGTTCTCGAAATCGCCTGAAAATCAATGAAGAATTATTTCGGAAAATATAAAAAATACCTACAAGAAGATCCACACCATGGGGGCCTTGGGCCAGTCCACGAGGGTAGGGGGCACGCCCCCTGCCTCGTGGGCCCCCTGGTGCTCCATCAACGTACCCCCATATCCTATATCTTCCGTTTCGGGGAGAAAAAAAAGGGAGAGAAGGAATTATCGCGTTTCACAAGACGGAGCCGCTGCCAAGCCCGAATCTCTCTCGGGAGGGCTAATCTGGAGTCCATTCGGGGCTCCGGAGAGTGGAGATCGTCGCCATCGTCATCATCAATATTCCTCTATCACCAATTCCATGATGCTCACCGCCGTGTGTGAGTAATTTCATCATAGGCTTGCTGGACTGTGATGGGTTGGATGGGATCTATCATGTAATCGAGTTAGTTTTCTTAGGGTTTGATCCCTAGTATCCACTATGTTCTGAGATTGATGTTGCCATGACTTTGCTATGCTTAATGCTTGTCACTAGGGCCTGAGTGCCATGATTTCAGATCTGAACCTATTATGTTTTCATGAATATATGTGTGTTCTTGATCCTATCTTGCAAGTCTATAGTCACCTACTATGTGTTATGATCCGACAACCCCGAAGTGACAATAATCGGGACCACTCCCGGTGATGACCATAGTTTGAGGAGTTCATGTATTCACTATGTGTTAATGCTTTGGTCCGGTACTCTATTAAAAGGATGCCTTAATATACCTTAGTTTCCAATAGGACCCCGCTGCCACGGGAGGGTAGGACAAAAGATGTCATGCAAGTTCTTTTCCATAAGCACGTATGACTATATTCGGAATACATGCCTACATTGCATTGATGAACTGGAGCTAGTTCTGTGTCACCCTAGGTTATAACTTCTACATGATGAATTGCATCCGACATAATTTCCCATCACCGATCCAATGCCTACGAGCTTTACCTATATTGCTTGTTGCTTATATACTGTTCCGTTGCTACTATCACAAAAACTACAAAAACACTATCGTTACTTTTATTGTTGCTACCACCACTATCGTATTACTGTGCTACTAAACTATCTTGCTGCCGATATTAAGTTTCCAGGTGTGGTTGAATTGACAACTCAGCTGCTAATACTTAAGAGTATTCTTTGGCTCCCCTTGTGTCGAATCAACAAATTTGGGTTGAATACTTTACCCTCAAAAACTGTTGCGATCCCCTACACTTGTGGGTTATCAAGACTATTTTCTGGCGCCGTTGCCGGGACTTTCTTGCTTGCAATGATAGATATGATCTTAATAAGTGATTAGCTAAGTTGAAAGAAAAGTCCTTGAATGCTAGAATGAAACATGACCCTGCTTTTGGTACTTCACCTATCTGTGTTACTGATTAGGATTATGAATTCTCTGTTGATCCCGACACAGGTAGTAAAGGTAAATTCTCTTTATAGATTTGATGAAGGTGATATTCCTCGTTATAAGTCTGCTGGCCAATGCTTAGATGAGTTTGACAATTTTATTGTGAAACAAGAAAACTTCAATGCTTATGTTGGTAGACAATTACAACACAATGCTTATATGATTGAACGCTTGAGTGATTATCTATCTACAACTAAAGGTGAACTGAAACTTATTAGTAAACATGCCTCTATGGTCACCACTCAAGTAGAACAATTACTTAAGGCTTAGAATGATTTGCTCAATAAATTAAATAGTAAGAATAATGACTATGCTGTTAGAGTTGCTACTAGAGGTGGTAAAATGACTCAGGAACCTCTGTATCCTGAAGGCCACCCTAAGATAATTGAGCAAGATTCTCAAAGAGCTAATTTAGATGCACCTAGTTCTTCTAAGAAGAAGAAAAAGAAAAATGATAGGACTTTGCATGCTTCTAGTGAACCTGTAGCTGACACACCTGAGAATCCTAATGATAACTCTGTTTATGATGCTGGGACACAATCTGGTAATGAACATGAACCTAGTGATAATATTAATAATGATGTTCATGATGATGCTCAACCTAGCAATGATAACGATGTAGAGATTGAACCTGCTTTTGATCTTGATAACCCACAATCAAAGAATCAACGTTATGATAAGAGAGACTTTGTTGCTAGGAAGCACGGTAGGGAAAGAGAACCATGGGTTCAGAAACCCATGCCTTTTCCTCCGAAACCATCCAAGATAAAGGATGATGAGGATTTTGAGCACTTTGCAGAAATGATTAGACCTATCTTTTTGCGTATGCGTTTGACTGATGTGCTTAAAACAAATCCTTATGCCAAGTATATGAAAGATATTATTACTAACAAAAGAAAGATTCCTGAAGTAGAAATTTCCACCATGCTTGCCAATTACACTTTTGAGGGTGGAATGCCTAAGAAATTAGGAGATCCAGGAGTACCTACTATACCTTGCTCCATTTAGAGAAACTATGTTAAAACTGCTTTGTGTGATCTTGGAGCCGTTGTTAGTGTTATGCCCCTCTCTTTATATCGTAGACTTGACTTGAGTAAGTTGACACCTACTGAAATATCTTTGCAAATGGCCGATAAATCAACTGCTATACATGTCGGTATTTGTGAGGATGTGCCTGTTGTAGTTGCAAATGTTACTATTCTAACGGACTTTGTTATACTTGACAACCTTCTGTACCCTCCTTTTACTTTCTGTTAATTAGGTTAAATAAAAGAAAGATAGTATTTTCTATCTGTTTCCATACTTATCCGTGCATTAAAAAAATATCCCGAAAATAAAAGTTCTCCAAATGCCATGAAAATGAAATATGATTTTTTCTAGAATATTTAAGAAAAAATATGGCACTGAACACACAGCGAGGGGAGCCAACACATGGCCACGAGGGTCCAAGGCGCGCCCCCTGCCTCGTGGGCCCCACGTGGCCCCTCTCCACTTATTCCTGCACCCATGCTCTTCTTCTTCCTCCTAAAAAAACCCCCAACCAGCTCAAACCCGAGTTCTAGCTCATATTGCTGCCATTTTCAATCTCCTTGCTCAAAGCACCATTCACCAAACTGTTTGGGGAGATTGTTCCTTGGTATGTGACTCCTCCATTGGTCCAATTAGTTTTTGCTCTAGTGCTTTATTTGTTGTAAATTTATGCTGCTGTGGTGACCTTGTTCTTGAGCTTGCATGTCAAATTTTATTGGTCCCATGTAGTTCTAATGCATGATATAGCCTCTAGGCACTTATAGGAGTTGTTGTTATGAATCTTGTTGAGTTTGGTTAACTTTTATTTTGAAGATTCTAAAAATTTCAGGAAAATGTCTAGGAGAAACTCCCAAGGTGGACCTTCAAGGAAGCAAGAATCGAGGCTCGCGTTTCATGATCCGGACATTGAACCACCGAGGGATGCTGATGTGCGGCCATGTGAATGGCCGTCAGATGAATTCATGAGTCAAGCTGGAATCAAGGATGAATTTTACGCATACGTGCGCAACGCTGACCTCGAGGACTTCATACAAGATAAGTGTCCTCAATACCGTGGCTTAACTGATAGCTTTGTGAGAAGGTTTAAATTTTCATCTTCACATAATTCTCACACTTTCCTGTTTGACCTTTATGATAAATCTTATACCATGGATTTAGAGGATTTTAATGTTGCCTGCAAGCTCCCACAGTGGGGCAGTATGAGTGATCCTCACAAATCTGAATTTAGAGAATTCCTAGCCAATATTACAGTGGGGGAATCCAGGGACGTCACACAAGCTACCATAGGGAGCATACATTTTCCTGCTGATCTTTACTTTGCTCTCTTTATCAGTAGATGCATAAACGGTAAAGATGAGGCTTGTCACATGTGTGTCCCTGATCTTAGTGTTCTCATGAGTGCTGTACTAGGTGATAGGCAATATAACTTGGGAGCAATCGTTGCACGTAGGTTACACCATAATGGCTTGCATGGAGATTTATTTGGTGGGATCTATGCTACCCGCATAGCCTGCTTCCTTGGTATACCCGTGCACGTGAATGATGAACCTTTACCTCCTGCTTATTTAGACCGCCATGCTATGACTAGTCACCGGTTTATAGAGTGGGATAATCAAACCCTCAAATATCGACTAATCTTTAACAGGCAGCATGCCATCCCTATTGTTCTTCCTGCCCCTACTTTGTTTAACTTTCAGGAAAAAGGAAGATACACTATAACTATGGAGGAGGCAAATGCCTATTATAACATGACGGAGGCAGCCCGCCTTCGAGTTGCAGCTCGACATGCAGCATCTGCTGCATCTCAGTACGACCCCAACTACAACTTTGGATATCCGTCAGGCCAATACTGCCATTGACCAACTTAGGCCAAAAACCTAAGCTTGGGGGAGTACGTGTTTCTCACCGACTTACATTCATGCTCACACTTATTTAGTTGTCGGTGCTCACACTCTTTCACTGTACCATCCATGCTTAGTTTCAATTTCTTTTTCTTAGTCTTTTTCTTGTGTGCTAGAAAAACCCAGAAAAACAAAAAAATTATTTGTAGCTTCTAGCTAGTTCACTTTCTTCTCTTGTAGTAGTAGTTAAAATGAAAACCCAAAAAGATTTCCCATTCTTCTTTTGCTTGTTGGGAGCTTTCCCATGTAAATAAGTTTCTTTTCTTTTCTTTAGGGGTTAAAGAGTAGAAGACCATGATAGAAATGCTTAGTGGCTCTCATATGTTTTGTTCTTGATTTAGCCTTGAGCCATATTACCTTGTCTTCTCTCTTGTATTAAATGTCTGCATATTCCAGCTTAGTCCAATGCACGTGCACTATTATTATTATCCACACCGTTCTGTCGTGCGAGTGAAAGGCAATAAGGATGATATATGATGAACTAATTGAGATGAGGAAAGCTGGTATGAACTCGACCTCTTTTGTTTTTGTAAATATGATCGCTCGTCGTTCCTGATTCAGCTTGTTATGAATGAAACATGTTCGCAATGACAATTAGAGATCATAGCTGCTTATGCCATGCTTAATTAGCTGAGAGTTTATAATGGTATATCTTGCATGCCAACATGATATTAAAATGGTTGTGATGTGGTATGATGGGTGGTATCCTCCTTTGAACGATTTAAGTGACCTGACTTGGCACATGTTCATGCATGTAGTTGAAACAAATCAACATAGCCTTCACGATATTTATATTCATGGTGATTTATATCCTACTCATGCTTGCATTCATTGTTGATTAATTTTAATGCATGTTCATGACCGTTGTTGCTCTCTAGCTGGTCGCTTCCCAGTCTCTTTCTAGCCTTCACCTGTACTAAGCGGGAATACTGCTTGTGCATCCACTTCCATAAACCCCAAAGTTATTCCACATGAGTCCACCATACCTTCCTATATGCGGTATTTACCTGTCGTTCCAAGTAAATTTGTATGTGCCAAACTCTAAACCTTCAAATGAAATTCTGTTTTGTATGCTCGAACAGCTCATGTATCAACTAAGGCTGTCTATATCTTCCATGCTAGGTGGGTTATTCTCACGATGAGTGAACTCCGCTCATCATTCATGAGAAAATGGCTGGTAATCGGGATGCCCAGTCCCATGCTCAAAATCATAATAATTAAACAAAACTCCCCCAGGGCTGTTGCTGGTTTGGACGGTACCCGTTGTTTCGGGCTAGCCGTGGAGTGTGCTTCTTGGTGGTTGGGGGAGTATAAACTTTACCATTCTTTTTGGGAACCGCCTATAATGTGCGTAGCAGGGGAGATATCGAGATTCTTGGTTGTTATGTTGACAATGAAAGTATACCGCTCAAAATGTTATTCGTCTCTATTTCAAAAACGAGCTCTCGCACCTCTACAAATCCCTGCTTCCCTCTGCGAAGGGCCTATCTATTTACTTTTATGCAGAGTCATCATCCTCTTATCAAAGAGCACCAGTAGGAGAGCACCTCTGTTGTTGCATGTATTACTATTAATTTGCATTGAGTATGATCATGACTGGATCTCTTTTACCATGAATTACAATGTCTAGTCAGTCCTTGATCTTTAAAGGTGCTCTGCATTTATGTTTTGCGGTCTCAGAAAGGGCTAGCGAGATACCATCTTGTTATATCATATCATGATTGTTTTGAGAAAGTGTTGTCATCCGAGGTTTATTATTATTGCTCGCTAGTTGATTATGCCATTGATATGAGTAGTCTTGAGACCTGAAAGTTATTGTGAATGTGGTTCATTCATGATCTTGTTGAAAACCTGAATGCAAGCTTACATATTTACAACAACAAGAGCAAACAGAGTTTGTCAAAGTTTTTCTTTATCACTTTCAGTTTGTCAACTGAATTGCTTGAGGACAAGCAAAGGTTTAAGCTTGGGGGAGTTGATACGTCTCCAACGTATCTACTTTTCCAAACCCTTTTGCCCTTGTTTTGGACTCTAACTTGCATGATTTGGATGGAACTAACCCGGACTGACGCTGTTTTCAGCAGAACTGCTATGGTGTTGTTTTTGTGCAGAATAAAAAGTTCTCGGAATCGCCTGAAAATCAACGGAGAATTATTTCGGAAAATATAAAAAATACCTGCAAGAAGATCCACACCAGGGGGCCTTGGGCCAGTCCACGAGGGTGGGGGGCGCGCCCCCTGCCTCGTGGGCCCCCCTGGTGCTCCACCGACGTACCCCCAGATCCTATATCTTCCGTTTCGGGAAGAAAAAAAATAGGAGAGATGGAATTATCGTGTTTCACGAGACGGAGCCGCCGCCAAGCCCTAATCTCTCTCGGGAGGGCTGATCTGGAGTTTGTTCGGGGCTCCGGAGAGTGGAGATCGTCGCCATCATCATCATCAACCTTCCTCCATCACCAATTCCATGATGCTCACCGACGTGTGTGAGTAATTCCATCGTAGGCTTGCTGGACGATGATGGGTTGGATGGGATCTATCATGTAATCGAGTTTGTTTTGTTAGGGTTTGATCCCTAGTATCCACTATATTCTGAGATTGATGTTGATATGACTTTGCTATGCTTAATGCTTGTCACTAGGGCCCGAGTGCCATGGTTTTAGATCTGAACCTATTATGTTTTCATGAATATATGTGTGTTCTTGATCCTATCTTGCAAGTCTATAGTTACCTACTATGTGTTATGATCCGGCAACCCCGAAGTGACAATAATCGGGACCACTCCCGGTGATGACCATAGTTTGAGGAGTTCATGTATTCACTATGTGTTAATGCTTTGGTCCGGTACTCTATTAAAAGGAGGCCTTAATATCCCTTAGTTTCCAATAGGACCCCGCTGCCACGGGAGGGTAGGACAAAAGATGTCATGCAAGTTCTTTTCCATAAGCACGTATGACTATATTTGGAATACATGCCTACATTGCATTGATGAACTGGAG
>LR738713.1:180031792-180061733 GCA_902687465.1 Secale cereale | reverse complement strand
TCCCCCCCTCTCTCTCTCTCTTTGTATGTCTCGATTGACCTCACTCTTTCTCGGACAAAAACGATATATTACCATGTTTGAGCCCAATTCGACTTATTCACATTGTATACTCTCTCACGCAAATTGTCTATCTAGGTCACTCTCTCCAACCCGTCTCACTCTTTCGATCGCACGATGACCCTATGTGATCGATTGACCTTGCTTCCTCCCACGCACAAAATATATCTACACATCTGTGACTGGATCATCTCTCAAGCTCTATCTTACAGCCCTCACCCTTGCCAAAAGCTCAATCGGACAATATCTCTCTAGAGCATATATATTTGTTCAATGAATGTCGGACCACACTCACTTTGTCTCTCTATCTATATGTCTCTCGATTGACCTCACTTTCTCACGCCGTATCTTTCACACATTGAAGCTAACCTCTCCATCCCTCGCAAAGCCGGAGCTATTTACATTGCGAGGTGCACTCCAACCTTGGATTAATTTGTGTAGGCATTTATTCCGGTCGGTTTAGATTATATTTTCATAGCATTCAGCCCACAACTACTCGAAACACCGTTGCAACCCCCGCAACTCCCCTAGTTGACTTCCCTGTGGCTCGATCATCGCTCTCTCGCACGTCCTTTCTCGCCTTGAACGTCACACCATGGTATTATTGCAAAAAACTCTGTTGTTCTCTTTAATTATTATAAATAAGCTACAAAACTACACACCGATAGCCCACTTGGAATGGAACAAATTTTGACCCACAAATTAAAGTGCTACAAACTACACACCGAGGGGCCCACATGTCATGAAACAAATTTGGACCCATATACAAATTAAAAAATAAAGGAAGAGGATCGAACATGCGACCAGGGCCTTCAAGCCGCACGTCAATAGGCTGTTATACCTCCCTTTGTTCACATAATGTTTTTATATTACCACATCCTATTTAATTGATAACATGTAATATTATTTTTAGTACTATTCGCCTTCACTTACTGGTGGGTTCCATGTGTGCTCTTTCTCTCTCTCTCTCTCTCTCCTCCCCTTCTGCGTTTAGACGCACGGGCAAACACGAAGAACTCACGGGCGATGTTGCCGTTGACCATATCTGGACGCGTTCACAAGTTGCGGCACCAGTTTCACATGCTAGCAGCACTAGTCAGTGTGTACGTGCAATGCACGTTAATTTGGAAGTATATTAAGTGCATGCGGATATTAAGTAGGATATTATTTGTGTGTTATTATGTGATTAGCACTATTTTTGGGATGAAATTAACTGCACGCTAAACGTGTTGAGTGCTCAACATTGAAGTAGTCTAGGTCGTTGGATGACAAGGAATACATGTGGCTTGATGACGTTTTATATTTAATTTGATACAACTCTCGCAGAACATTCAATCGATCAAACCATCGAATTCGTTCAGTCTGACTCCGACTTTAAATTATACGACGATCGATCTAAAATAAACGGAAATGATAAATGTTCGGATTTTAAGCATGGCAATCCGAACGTTTTTCATGGCAAATTTAGATTACGCGGCGGCGGCGGGGGCGTCTTGCGGTGGGAAATGGCTCCTCTGTCGTGCTCTGTGTGTCGTCGGGCCACTGAACGACGGCGACGGCGGCGCCTTGCGCCGTTGTTGGCGTACTCCTGGACGTTGGCCTAGCTTCAAGGAAGGCCAAAATGTTCTGGACTTCGGAGCGAGTCAACTGGCGGGAGGAGGCGACTCGCGTTGGTGCAAGGAAGCGGTCGACGGTGGCCATCCATGTCGCTGAGGGGGGCACTGGCACCCGCGCGGGGACAGGCGCTGTTAACGGCGCGATGGAGACATTCGTGTGCGCGGGCACCGGCACGGGCGCGCACGTTAGTGCACGCGCGGGCGCATGCACTGGCAGGTGCACGGGCACCAGCACAGGCGTGCGCGTGAGTGCACGCGTAGGCGCATGCGCTGGCAGGTACACGGGCGCGTGAAAGTCGGCGGGGACCTCGTGGAACCCTGTGGCATCAAGCTCGGTGACAATGTGCGGCTCCCAGCCCATCAAAGCCACGGGGATGTGCGCTGGCACAGTCGGGGTGACAGGAGCCAGAATGGGAGCGGGGACATGCGCGACGTCTTCCCGCAAGGCCAGTTCAAGCTCATCCCAAAGCGCCTTATGTTCTTGAGACTCCGGCTGGGTGTCTTCCTCAGGAAACTGGAAGACTAAGGGCAGACCATCGTGATGCGACATGGCGTATGTTTAGGTCAGGCTGGTTGGAGGTAGACGACAGGAGAATCAGAGAGGAAGAGAGAATATTGTAGCGATACCGGGTAGTGCGGGGTTGATTTTAAACTGCAGCGCCGACGACATTAAAAGTGGGAGCAGTTGGGATGAAGGTGGGCGGCGGAGCCTAGTTAAAGGGCTCGCTTCCCGGTGAGCCTGCACAGCGGTCTGCTTGCACGCCTCCCTTTCAGCCGGCGCAGCGATCTGCTCGCCGCCTCCCGTCAACTCACACGCTTGCTCGGACGGCACCTGCCGATGAGAAGCGGGACTCGTGGCGGCACGTAAACGCCCAAGGTTTCAATAGTGAAAGCGTTCGCCTTAACGTGACATGTCTTTGTTCCAAAATACCTTAGCTCTTCATTTGTGCAACTTGTCATAAGCAACTTGTCTCAAATTGAAGAAAAAAATATTATGAAGTAATATTTGTGCCATATCACGTGACCATGCTCAGTTTCAAGAATTTATGGTCACATTTGGATTTTCTGAAATTTAAGATCCAGGATAAAAAACAATATCTAACCTGCATCATGCAATAAATTTTCAAGCCATACATCCATCCTGTTGTATTTCTTAAGAAAGGATTTGGTCAAACATTTTGCTTAGTTAGACTCCAGACAAGTTATATATGCAGAGCAAAAGGATAATCCATCCGTACCAGTGCATTGCCTGATATATTAACTCAAGTACTAGGCACAAATAAACGAGCTCAATTATGTGCTCATCCTGGTGTAGTAGTAGTACTAGGCAATGTAGTTGACGGGTGACCTTGGCGAGCGGTGACCGAGGGAATTGAACCGTGCTCGACACGGTAGGTAACGTTGTCTAGTTACTAAAGAATCCCTCCGTTGTTCATCGGCAGTCATTATGGACCGGGGACATGAGGGGAATTTCCTAGGGCTGGAATTCTGGCCGCCAGATATTTCGAGTCGAAACGCGGAGGCTCGACTGGTTGGGGTTGCCTAATGTGTGTACCACACACGACACCAGAAGGACACGAGCCCAGTTTTTTTTAGGATCGACACGAGCCAAGGTCTGGCTGGTACGCCGTTGGGTCCTACCATTCAAGAATACGAAAGGAACCTTTTAAATTGCCGAATGAATCTATGTGTATTACAATGCCCGTATTTTCCTTGCAAATACTAATCTCAACGTGGTAATTGATTTATGACGAGTTGTTGAATTAGAGTGAGTTTGTGATATAGTGGTCTCAACGTAGATTTCACATTTCATGGTATCCCTGGTAAGTTTTTCAATGCAAATTCAAATTTAAAAGATGAACAATATGGAGGTGAGAAAACTTTGTATGTATCAAGCATATGACCACACACACACACACACACACACACACACACACACACACACACACACACCCCGAGAGACACCCACACACGAACACAACAACAATCCAATAAGTATAGTGCATCTATTTTTCCAAACCATGCATGTATGACACGAATTCAAAAATACTCCTTCTGTTCCTAAATATTAGTCTTTTAGAGATTTCAACAAGCGACTACATATGGAGCAAAATGAGTGAATCTACACTCTAAAATATGTCTATGTACATCCGTATGTGCTAGTCCACTTGAAATCTCTAAAAAGACTAATATTTAGGAACGACTGGAGTAAAATGTAAGACATGCATGGTCCTCAATTCAATATTTAAAACGAACATGAAACTGAAACATGAATATTGAGTCTAGTACTATAGTACATGCAAATGTTGTGTTTAATTAGGCGGAGCTATGATTGTCGGGGGTCACCTCCTCGACCTTAGATAAAATTGTGAAGCTCTGTTTAGGGTTGTTTAGATTATATTTGTCCCCACCCTCCCAACCACCGATTGGTTGTGCATCCCCACCCCTCCTCCCTGGGAGAATATCATGTGCCCCCATACCTTAGATATGCCGATACGAGTTGCTTGGAGCTTGTAGATCTGAGATATAGCAGCTCACATGATGTTTTAATATTTTTATAGGAAACCTTGATGAGTTTGAGAATTGCACACAATTTCTACAAAAACTACTCAGATGCCCTTGGATCCCATATCCAACGACCTCGAAGCTCGTATCACCATAGCATCTAAGATGAAGGAGCACATCATATTCTCCTGTATGTAAGAATATCATGCGCTACCACACCTTAGATGCTTTGGTGATACAAGCTCTTCGGAGCCGTTGGATTTGTGACCCAACACCTCCTCGGTGGTTCGAATGGTTTTTTGAAGAAAAGCCCTCAGAGAGTTCGACCACTGCTTACAAGCACAAAGACTGCTCAGATACCATTGGATCTCAGATCAAACAACCTCGAAGCTTGTATGACCGTAGCATCCAAGCTGCGAGAGCACCTTATGTTTTCTCGCATGGGAGAATATGAGGTGCTCCCACACCGTAGATTCTATGGTGATACGAGTTCACGGAGATCTAACGGCCCACAGCAGGAGGTTTGAATGTTTTTGCAATATACGGCTGAGAGAGTTTGGGAATTGCGCAGAAAGTACAAGTACTACG
The DNA here is from genome assembly GCA_902687465.1 of Secale cereale. Lineage (NCBI taxonomy): Eukaryota > Viridiplantae > Streptophyta > Magnoliopsida > Poales > Poaceae > Secale > Secale cereale. The sequence goes on along the minus strand of LR738713.1, from coordinate 180,056,967 downwards.
CATGTGCCATCTGATCACTCATCATACGACCTAGATGCTCACATCATCGTAGCGGGTAATTAAGCTACGGGGAGCACCTAATATGAGAAATGGGCAGCCGTTGGATCCAAGATGCAGCGGCACACACGAGGCCTGAATGTTTTATTTGCAAAAACCTTTGGAGAGTTCGGAAATTGCGCATAATTACAAAGACTACTCCCAAGCCATTGGATCTCACTTCCAACAGTGTAAAAACTCGTATCACCATAGCATCTAAGCTGCGGGGTCGATTTGATATTCTATGCCGCTGTCATTTTTGTTCGTAAACTTGCAAAATACGTGTAACTTGTGTCGTTACTTGTCTAACCGCGCAAAGTGTTTGTTCAAAAAAACCATCCTACACTGAAATATCGGAACAACACACGAGGGTCCCACTTGTCATTAATCAAATTTGGACCTAAAACTAACAAATATGAAAGACGAGATTCGAACCGGCAACCTGGACTACAAAGTGTAAGTCGATAGCCTGAAACAACAACGGTCGTTGGCTTTGTCCCATAACTTGATTTTATACAGTATTACGTTGAGTAGAGTAGAGGGAGTGCCTCGTCAACACGTGCATGACCGTTGACTCACTTACTGGTGGGTCCCAGGTCTGCGATCTCTCTCTTCTCTCCATCGTCTAATCTTTGCACGGGCACATACGAAGAGCGGCGCTAGCTTGCCGTGGTGTTATTACAACTAAAAAAAAGCTTGGAAAATAGAATAATCGCCTAGAACAAGAGACGTTGTGGCTGGTCGAGACGGAGCTAACCACACCTATCCTTCGTGCCATGTTAGCATGATGAAGCTGTGTGGCTAGTGGGGTGTTTTCGACCGACTGGCTGGGTCCCGAGGTCGAACCATAGGTACTACGTCTGATACAGTAAATTTTTATACGCACATTTTTCCTCCATGACGAGACATGGCACACCCTACCGCGCGGTTTCGGGGTCCTCCCGGGTGGTGCACGCATATATTCTTCCTGACGTGGGACGCCCTACCGCGTGTTTTCGCCGAAGCAAGTAAATGAGTCGTCAAATCACGAAAGACCACTTTTCCCACCGAGTACATCAGTGAAGCACAGTGGCTAGCTAGTTGGGCTAGTTGGACCGATTAGCTAAGCCGCCACCACATTTGTTTTTTCACCCCTTTTTTATCTACTTGCCACCAGGTAAATTTAAATATCCACCGCGGCGTTGCTTTGGTGTTTGAGTGCGGCAGGATTTTTAATTTTTTGATTGACGGGAGCAGGTGCGGCAGGATTTTTAATTTTTTTGATTGACGGGAGCATGCGCGGCAGCAATTAGTCACGATGACTCCGCCTGTAAAACCCACTGCTCCCTGATGTGAGAAGTCATCGACTGGTGTTTTACCATGGTGAAAACCAAAAGAATCCCCGCTCCTCGGCTGGCTACCTCCGCCTTCCCGTAGATTGCATTGCCTTTCATCCGTTTCGCCCCCTGCATCACCAACGTCATGCGCCTCGAGAAGCAGAGGGACTTTGGTGGTGTTTAGGCGCCCTCTGCATGGGCTTGTCCATGTCTCGGTGCAACATGACCGTTGGATCAAACTCAGACGGTGCAGATCAGTCACTGTAGCACAAAGCGTGCGGGTGTGTTTGGTTGCATTCTCATTCAATATACTCCTCTGTCTAGGTGTGTAAGTCACCTTACGAAAACCAAATAATCCCAAAACACTTAGGCGCGGTACATTAACTCCCTCCCCGTTTCTTGTTTTGTGACATATCAACCAATAAGAGACGTGGGCCGTGCATGTTTTTAATGACTTGAGACTAGTAAACATGACATGCAGTGGTTAGTTCATTGCATGCAATGCTATTAATTAGCAACAAGACATTAAGTTTTCTCGTTTTGCTCTCTGCCTTGGTCGCAGTGCACAACGTAAGATGACTTACACACCTAGACGGAGGGAGTAGTTGTTTCCTCTTCGTGTATTTGTGTTAACCTACTAGTGTGGACTCATGCACCCTTCATGCACTCTGCCAAACACCCAAAAGTGGGTCGAGAAGGGAAATTTTTCTCCCATCCCGTGCACCCTTCATACACCCTGCCTAACACTATTCGTTCTTCATATGGTTCATGTTTCATGGAGTACTGTAGCACCGTACTCTCTGTGCATTGTATACCTAGTTCTGTTAACATTGATCTCACCGTTCATTCTCGACCGGACAGTCGAGAAAGCGGTACTATGTTACTACATTACTGTTCATATAGTTGACATGCGCACAACATCATTTGTTGTCGTCATATCTTACTACACTAGCAACAAGATTATGCAGTACTGATGTATGAACCAATGCACATGCCTAGTAGTAGGAGCACTGTGTATGTTCAAGTGACTGCTGTGTTTCGCACTCCTGCGTCGTAATAGTGGAAATGCTTGCTGTAATCATTTTTTCTTCAGGAAACTAGTGGACACGCTCTACTATGCGGATGCTCCTCCAGCCATGCACTAAATTACTCACTTTCGCCGACGTGTGGGACAGCCAGCATCGGGGTCCACCAGCCATGCACTAAATTACTCCGTAGTAGAGTGACGGTAGACTACCCCGATCGAAGCACCGTAGTAATGCCCAATGAGCCGTAAAATCACAAAAACCCCTCCTTTCCAGCAGTAAGTTGGACGGACGAAGCAACCATCATTTCACTCTTCTCTCTCAGCTTCCTCTCTACCCAACTCGCTTCTCCCTCATTGTGACACCCCAAGACTGATGCGCCAGGTGTCAGCCAGTTATTCGTTGTGTTGCCATGTCATCTGCTTGCGTGTCGCATCTTTGCCTTGTTATCATGTGCATTGCATCTTCATGTTTTCAAAACTTGCATCCGTCCGAGCCCCCTCGTCCTTTCTGTTGTCTGTTCTGAGTCCAGACACACTCGCATGTGCCCGCGGCACCTCCGAATATTTATTTTATAAGTGGCCGGAAAATGTTATCGTAATGGGATGAAACTTGGTGTGTGGTCTTATTATAGTGTAGACAAACCGCTTGCCAATTTTCGTCGCATTCGGAGTCCGTTTGATAGCCCAACGGATAACTATAGCGGCACTATCGCCGGATAAAACGTCGGACGTTTTCGGTCTTCAAAACCCCCGCGGGCCTCTCTCTCTTCTCTCCTCTCAGCCCGAAGCCCCTCTAACACATCCCATCTAGCCCACCTACACTTCCCCTCCATTGCGGACCGTCCGATCGGGATCCGAAGGTCCCAAATGGCCCCAAAATCCCTAAACCTAGGCCCCCTACCCTATTTAAAAACCTCTCCATGCCAAATTTGGCCTAACCTAGCCTTCCCTAACCTCTAGCATTTCTCCTCCTTAGATTCCGCACCTCCCCAGCCACCATCCGCCACTTGGCGCCGCCGCCGGTGCGCCCCGGACCAATCCGGGCACGACACGTCACCCGGAGGGCCTCCCGTGGCCAACCGTAGGCAGCCACATCGCCCCGGAGCTCTCCCCACCTTCCGCGGCCGCTGGAGCCCGTCCGCGGCCCGCCCCGGGCCGACGCGGGCCCGAACCGCCGCCCGAGCGCCCACCCTGTGCCGCTGGCTCTCTCTGCCGCCTCGCGCCTCTCGCTCGCCCCGATCTCCCGCTCCTGAGCGCCGTCGCCCTCTACTCCGGCCGGCGAGCCGCCGCCGGTGAGCACCTCGACGACCAGAACGCCGCCTCCACAGCACCTCCCCTTCCTTCCCTCAACTGTATTCCCTCTTCCTCACCTCACCACCTCTCTCTCGCAGGCTCCCCCGCTGCGCAGAGCTCCTCGCCGCCGCCGCGATCTGCCGCATCCCTGCCGCCGGAGCTGCGCTGCCCCCACCCGCGTCCACCTCCGGTCCAGATCCGGCGGGATCCGCCCGTCCTGCACCGCCGGTGACCTCCGGCCGGGCAACCACCACACCGCCGCCCTACATCGTTCCTGCTCCCGATCGGGGAGGGAGTTGCCTCCTGCGCGTGGGCCTCCACACCGGCCTCGGCCCACCGTAGTGTGTGGCCCAGCTCGGCCAGCAACGCTAAGGCCGGCCCACCTTCCGCCCCTACCTCGGCCCAGAGCCACCCAACCGGCCCGATTGTCCCAAGTGAGCACCCCGCACTATCCGACGCCCTGGGCGTAATATATTACCTTGGGTCACTGTTTTTTTCTTCATAAAAATGGTGAAGTCCCCAGTTTTCAGCATCATGTTGCATACTTGTGAGTGGTGTAACTATTTGCTCGTTTATCCAAATTGTGCATATGATATGTTAAAATGTTCGTTGTGATATGCTCTTCATATTGTTTTACTATGGCATGCTTGTTTGAGTTCATCTTGATGCCCTAATCATCGTTGAGAAAGTGCTATATGTTTTAAAATGCTGAAAACTGTTATTATGTTAGCATGTTTGTGAGGTGATAACTTTGTGCATGTTGGTCCAAATGGAGTGTATGATATGTCAAAATGTTCATTGTGAAGTGCTATACACATTGGTTGCTGTAGCATTCATGTTAGGTGCCATATTGCCATGTTTATCTCTGTTGCAAAAGTGCATGTGGATGTTAAGTGCTAAAACTTGTTATGAGATGCTGATTTATCATTTTTGTATCTTTATGTGTGATTTTGTTTGAGCTACATGTCAATATGTTTTAGAAGCACAATCATGTCCTCTTTGTTGTGGTGTAATTAGTTTTCCATGTTATGCTTTGTGGTGTTTGCAACAAGCTTGTAAAGTAGCCTACTCGCTGTTGTTGTTTCCTGAGACTTGTTAAAAAACTGCTAAGTCTGAAAACTGTTAAACCTGATGCCATGTTTGCTTGATGCGCCACTCAAATCCATGCTTGTTTTGGGTTTCCCAATGATCATGTCTTGTTGTGCATGTTATGCTCTATCCATCCATGCCATTGTTTGCCATTATAGGTTGTTTTAGCTTATTAATTTCTTGCTCTCAAGTTGCTATAAAATGTTTCTGTCAGCCTGTTGTCAATAAGTTCAATTTTGCCATGTGATTTGCTAGTGATCTATGCATCCTATGACCATGTTCTTGCCATGAGTGGCTTCATAAACATGTCTTCTTGCTGTTGGTTATATTCACATGCCATGATATGCTTTGAGTTGAGTTGCACAAGTTTCCAAACATGCCTACTTGTTGTTGTTTCTGCCATGCTCTGTTTTTTCACTAAGTCTGAGAAATCAGTAAACTTCTTGAATCTTGCCATGCTAGTTTAATTGTATTCCAACAAGTTTTTGGGTGTGCTCTGAGTTCATGCTTGTTGAGAATCATGTCTATTTCATATCCATGCCTTTTGTTATCATGTTTGTGTGATGTAGCATAAATATACCTTGCTCCAAAGTTGCTATGTTGTAGTTAACTTCAGCTTTGCATTGTAACTTGTTTTGCTCATATCTTCTAGGCCATTGCTCCGTTTTGAGCGTGTCCTATATGATACTTGTGTGTTTTTGCATGTAGAAGCATAATATCATGTTGTTTACATGTTTGGAGTGTGTTTGCTTGTTTTTTGGATGCATCTTGCATATTCGACATGCTTGACTTGTTTTGCTCATATCTTCTAGGCCGTAGCTCCGAATTAAATAAACTTTATATGTAACTTGACTACAATTTTGAGTAGGTCATCATGGTGCATGTTAACTTGCTATTTAACAACTTGAACTTAAGGTTTGTTCAGATCTGGACCAATTTAGAAATGTGCATATGAGGACTTACCGGAATTGTTATATGTTGTTTCCGGCCTCATTTAAACTTGTTTTTTGTGTTGTTCTTGTATGCGTCATCCCTTGCCATGACTTGCATCATATAGACTTGTCTTGCATCATACTTGGTTGAGCATATTGTCATGTTCTTGAGTGGTGTGTTTACCATGTTGTGTGCTTCTTCTCGCTAGTTCATTATTCTATTGCGATCGTGAGGATTCGTTCGTCTACACTTGGTTCGTCTTCGTGGATTCTTCTTCGTCTACTTCATGGGCTCGTTCTTCTTCCTTGCAGGATCTTAGGCAAGATGACCATCCCCTTGGATACCTTTACTATCATTGCCATGCTAGTGGTCTCGATGCTATCGTTATATGTCGCGCTACCCATCATTTATTGTCAGCCTCTCTCCTTGTTGCCATGAAACCTCTAACCTTTGACACCTTCCCAGCAAACCGTTGTTTGGCTATGTTACCGGCTTGCTCAACCCTTCTTATAGCATTGTTAGTTGCAGGTGAAGATGAAGATTGCTCCATGTTGGAACTTGATGTTTTGGGAATATCACAATATATCTTATATATATTAACACACATATATACTTGGTAATTGGTGGAAGGCTTAGCCTTTTGCTCGGTGTTTTGTTCCACTCATGCCACCTTAGGAGCCGATAAACCGCCGTTATGTTCCTTGATTTTGCGTTCCTAACACGATTGGGTATATGGGGACCCCTTGACAGTTCGTCTTTGAATAAAACTCCTCCAGCAAGGCCCAACATTGGTTTTAATTTGCAACATAATAAAAACTTAATTAATTAATTGCATAGGGAGTTAGCGCTACCCGAGGATTCTTCTACATACAGGCGGGCCAGTGCTGATGGTGTTGGTCCCAAACTAGAGCCACTTGCGGTGCCACCCAGTTATCTGGGGTCTTCGGTAGCTGGACGTAGTGTGATGGCCTGGCTTATTAGGGATGATAGACTACTCATATCAATAAGGAATTCCTTCTTTTCTGGGAGCCCATTCGGATAGAACTCCAAAGTTAAGCGTGCTCAGCTTGGAGTAGTTTCAGGATGGGTGACCGACCGGGAAGTTGCTCCCGGGTGCGCACGAGTGAGGACAAAGTGCGCAGAAAAGACTAGTATTGATATGTGAGGCCAGTCTAGATCCCGCCAGGAGTAACGACCACCGGCGGGTGTGTCCGGGGCATTACAAGTTGGTATCAGAGCCGACCCTCGCGGTTACACAGATGTTTGCGGATAGTTTGCAGTCATGTTGTGCATGACGTTTGTGACCCGTGGTGGCACACGGCATGGCACATGTGCTGTCCTAGAAGCACAGACGGTTGTGCCAAGAGGGAACATTCATGTGGCCCGACGAGGACGTCGGTTCCTCTGAGTGAGAGTGTATGTGATGGCCTGGCTTATTAGGGATGATAGACTACTCATATCAATAAGGAATTCCTTCTTTTCCGGGAGCCCATCCGGATAGAACTTCAAAGTTAAGCGTGCTCAGCTTGGAGTAGTTTCAGGATGGGTGACCGACCGGGAAGTTGCTCCCAGGTGCGCACGAGTGAGGACAAAGTGCGCAGAAAAGACTAGTATTGATATGTGAGGCCAGTCTAGATCCCGCCAGGAGTAACGACCACCGGCGGGTGTGTCCGGGGCGTTACACGTAGTGCTCATCCGGACGTGGCCTGAGACGAGATACGCGCGGCTACTATCAGGGTGTCGGCACGCTGGGAGGTCTTGCTGGACTTGTTTTACCATTGTCGAAATGTCTTGTGCGCCGGGATTCCGAGTCTGATCGGGATGTCCCTAAGATAAGGGGTAATATTATTATTATCTCTGCTGATCGTGAGAGCTTGTGATGGGCTAAGTTGGGACACCCCTGCAGGGTTATGATCTTTCGAAAGCCGTGCCCGCGGTTATGTGGCAGATTAGAATTTGTTAATGCCCGGTTGTAGAAAACTTATCAGAGGATTCAATAAAATACACGAACCGCGTGAGTAACCGTGACTGTCTCTTTTCACTTTGAGAAGAGAACACGGTGGGGTTATGTTTGACTCGTAGCTAGTTCAGGATCTTTAGCGATCATTACTAGTTTGCGACCTTTTGCGTAGATGCTCATATTATTCTCGTACTCGTAAGTTAGCCACCATACATTGCTTATCTGCTGCTGCAACCTCACCACTTAACCTCTTCCTACCCAGTTAAGCTTCGCTAGTCTTGATACCCATGGTTATGGGATTGCCGAGTCCTTGTGGCTCACAGATACTACAACACCAGTTGCACGTACAGGTTTCTGATGGCTTGACGTGAGAGTGATGTTACCTTTTGTTGGAGTTCTTCCTACTTCTGCTTCGTCAGTCTTGGGTTAGGGTCCTGGTCGGCAGCCTGGGATAGCAAATGGATGTCGTTGTGCTTTTATTGTTTGCATCCGTAGTCGGATGCCTTGTATTGATGTTGTTGTATTCATGTGACTTGTATGAATTGTTGTATCCCCATGTATTTATGTAATGGTACGACGTAATGATATCCATCTTGCTAAGCGCCCGAAATGCGGTTGTGCCCCAATCACGAGTGTCTCACATGATCGGGATATAATCGCATTTTGGGCCTGACACTCATCTCGTTCCTCATGTCTTCAAAAAAACCACGACCTGCTTCTGCCATTGTTCTTCTCTCCCAAAGAAGGAAAGGTGAGCACATCAATGGCGTTGATTCTGGCCAAGGCCCGGTCTTGCAACCCCGAGACTGATCCTATAACTCCCTCTCTTTTCTTCTTTTGGGTTTGTGATTATGGTTTCTTTTCTTCTATTTCTATTTGACAGTTTCTTGATGGACGCTGGAGCACCGGCCGAAGTGATGTCTATGGCTCTGGCCAAAACCGTCGAGGCTCGTGGTACGAAGAAGCGCAAGCACCCCGCCGAGACTACCGCAGACAAGCTCAAAGCCATTGTCCTGTCCAAGCCCCCCTCTCCGAGATCCCTCATTAAGCAAGTCCAGGTAATATCTCTTCTTGATGATCTTTTTCTCGATCTTGATCGTGTTTTTTCATCTAACACACAATACTAGTACTAGTAGTACAACTTTCTGGGTGATCTTGCATGTGATTTTTGTGTGCCAAATGACGGTTCTAAATTCCTCTTTTGACCAAAACATGCGAGAGGTTGACACTGATTTCTTATAGATTACTCTCAACTAACTTTATGAACATCAATGCTACCTTTAAAGAGGGTACATTTGCCTCAGTAACTTGTGTTATGGATATTGCAAGTAATCCCTCTGCTCTCATGCCTTTGAAGACATGTTCTAGTGTCTTTGTTCACTCATTTCTGTGCGTATATGTAGTCATATATGGAGTATAATATCAAAAATCATCTTATATTTCTGAACGGAGGTAGTAATAAAATATGGTTTCTATTTGAATTAGAACCAGGTCTACGGTGGAGATGAAGTTCTCAAAGTCATGATGTGTGAACTGAAAGACCCGAGGATGAGTTCTACTGGTAAACTATCCAGCTGCTGTGTCCTTGTCGCCACGTGTCCTGAACTAGTGTTTTCCTATAGCATTGTTGTCAGGCGTGTTCTCGAGGCTGTACTTGGCCACAACAATTTCCTGGCTGTGCCTTCGATTACGAAGGGTGTGGTTTTGTAAAGCTTCCCAACAAATCTGATGCGGCATGTCTTCATGATCATGTTTATGAGTGAAAAGACTATTCTGTTAGGTTCTCCAAGGTTGCCGAGATGGTGATGGTGCATGTAGACATCTCCCACGAAGTCCATGGCCTAGTCAGTTATGCGGGGTTTATCCCGTAGGTCGGTGGCAAGAAATAGTCTGCAGAGTTTAATTAGTGCAACTTTGCTTGTCTGTAGTAAGTACTATTATTCAGTATTTGATTTGTGTTTGTGAACCCTGTATTGTTTATTAGTACTGCCGCTTTTGGTGTGTGGTCAGTCCTGAGAATGGTCTATGTTAATGTCTGTCCACTCAATTCAGTCTGTATATTTTGAAGTATCCAGATCATCTTTTTTGTGAGGACGGTTTATCAATTATGGTTACACTCCAATATATGTATGCATTGCAGGGTTTATCGCACCCACCAGGATTTCCAGTCCCATGGATGTTCGGCCCATACAATTTGTCACGACCTTTGGACTGTCCTTCTTGTGGGAGTAGGCGGGGCCCCTGCATTCCACCCGTAGTTGGACGATCAATCTTCTGTTTAGTTCTTCAACATAGTGATTTCCTGGTAAGGATTCACTCGTGTCACATCAAGTAAATCTTGTTGATTTACTGTCAAATCTTATTGATTTAATGTCATGTTTTCTTTCTGTTCCTGCAATTTTATGATGCCGGTTTTGCCATGTGACATTCATCACAGAATAAACCGTTTGGTTTGCTCTACGATGGCTATTTTTGCAGGTTTCACTGCTTATGTCGTGTCAGTAACGAAGGCATTGTCCATCACTTATATTACTGGGAAAAATTGGATCAGTCTGTTGTCTGAGTACAAGCTGAATCCCTATGATGAACTGTAGTTTGGTTTAACAAAAACGCCACAATTAGTCCTTCTCGCGTTTAAAAGAAATGAAGGATAAAAATTGGATCATGGTCACGAAGCCTAGTCAAGTTAGAAAGCTGATCATAGCAGACTAGACATGATCGTCGCTGTGTTGCACATCGGTACCACCTTCAGCAAAAGATCAAGCACTGGTAGTTGCTTTAGCACTGACAACGGCAGCAGCTCGGTCTAATCCAGCTGAGGATTGGGCACCGACCGCGTCAGCGGTTCAGGCTGATCAACTGGAGGATCAGGCATCGACACCGACACCTGCTCCAACACCGGCACTAGCTCTACAAGGAGCACCATCTCTGGCAGCGGCTGCGGCTTCGGCACCTGCACCAACACTTGCACTTGCATCTGCTCCGGCCCGTGTAGCGGCAACCGAACGAGCAGTTGCACCGGCAACAGACTGGGCTGCAGTTCGCACTGCATATACCAAAGTCCTTACAAAAACCGACATGTCCACCTTCTTGGTAAGCATTGGCCGCCCAAGTGTTTCGTTCTTTTTTCTTTCCATGTTGTTTCACATGATTCACTGTGTTGATCTAACTGTTTTGGTATGTATTCTTGTGTGCAAACAGAGAATTCCTATAGCAACGAGGGAGCCGTTCAACAATCCGGGCGACAACGGCCAAGTTTCTCTTACCATGCGTAGCCTTGGTGTGAATGAACCTGCTCAATATACCGTAAGTACAAAGGATGGTCGCATGATGATTGATGCTAAAGGATGGTCAAGGTTCAAATCTAAATCATATCTTGCGGTAGGGGATGATCTCAAAATCGAACTTTCTCGGCAAGGAGGGCTGGTCCAAATCAACTTTGAAATTTTTCAGTAGCAGCACGCACCTGCCAAACTGATCTATCCTACGAGAGATTTTGATGTAACAATCTGGCATGGTGAAACAAGTGTCATGTGTGTATAAGTAATACGATAGTATTATTTATCACATGGTATATCGTTGATAGAATTGCAACTCTCATTGTTGCTTAGGGATTGTCGTTCGATTTCATTCCAACAGCTGCCGTGCTTTATTCAATTTTGTGTGTTCGCCTTGCGACAGCATCTAAAACCAGCGCCGTACCGATCACTTGCAATATGAAAAGCGCTGAGGTAGAACACATGGGCCCCCAAACATGCAGGGTGGGCCTGCGACCCAAAGTCCAGAACCATGAGCATGTCTGAGTATTATATTCTCAGCTGAACCCCCATAATGCTCGTGCGTTGCACGTAACATCAAGATGCATTTGTATGAGTATTTTATCTTGTGAGAGAAAAGGATGAACGAGGGAAGGCCTTATTTGCAAATGTGGAGAGGTGTGTCGGTACCTTTTTGCAAAATTGCCATAGTTTCCTTCCTATCCGTCAGATATAAATTTGTATGTATAAAGTTGTGATATAAAAGATTTGTATATTTCTTTACAGAGGGAGTATCTCTCTGTCAAAAATATATTTTTGTGTAACTAGTTACTCCTGTCTTTCTACTTCCTTTCACTGATATGTGGGGCATCCGGCAACGGGGTCCACGTGCCATATGCACAAATTAGAGTGCACAACTGCACGGTAGACACACCCCGGTCGTAGCGCCACAGTAATGCCCAATGTGCCATCAAATCACAAACCCCCCCTTTCCAGCTTTAGCAGTAAGCTGGACGGACGAAACATCAATATTTCATTGGGCCTGAATCCCCTTCTCCCTCATTTGCTTGTTCAGAGAAAAACCCCTCTCGGCGATTGCATAGGGTTTTCTCATGGAGAACCAGGTACGAATTCTTCATCCATCCCCGATAAATCCAAGTCCCTTGGTCGCGGGTAATCCTAGGATGGCAGCCGCCGCCGTTGATGCATTTTTCTTCCTACTGAATCTAGTGTGTTTCATTTGCAGTGCCCAAAGTGCGAGGACCCTACAGGTTTCTACGCCCTCAGCGAGATGCCACACTTGTTCCTTCTCATCCTAACACATGATTTTAAAACGCGCACAGTATGTTTCTAGAATCCTCTTTTCTATCCGGGAGGGTGGGCTTTTTTAAACATGCTGTCGACTAATTTGGAAATTTGGATTGCTATATTTGGATAAAAGGCACTACAAGTACTGTCGTGGAATTAACACGGTAGATGTCCGGTTTAACGGACTTGATAATGGAACCATCACACGGGTTAGCTTGAAGGGGTTAAAAGCACACAAAGGACACAGAGGGTTTATACTAGTTCGGCCCCTTCGATGAAGGTAAAAGCCTACGTCTAGTTTGATTTGGTATTGCTTGGGCGTCGATGAACAGGGAGAAGATTGCTTGCCTATGTCCCGACGGGTTGTTTCTTGCTTGTCCCTGAACCGTCGCCGGGTCGTCCCTTTATATAGAGGCGATGCCCGGTCCGGTTTACAGAGTCCCGAGGCCGGCTCATACTTGTGTCCGCCTCGGTCTCTGCTCTTTCTTCCTTATCTCTCAAGTTACATGATCAGGCGGTTTACAAACCGTAACTCTATACATGGGCCTTAAGATCTCATGGGCGGTAGCCTCTACTAAACATTACAATGATACAACGATATTACCATAATCCGGTTTACACTAGCCGGTTCATACCTTCTAGTAATATCCCTGACATTAGGCCCCAGAGTGATCTGAACTTGTTCACATCAATCTTCCCAGTCTGCATAATCTTCCTTCTTGTGTCTTCTTATTTTTGTAAATCGGCCCTGACGTCATCCTCGAAAATCGCTTAATCTGACCGTGACATCACTTCCGCATTTAACGCACCCAGCTGTCTATCGGATTTGTTTAAAGGCCATCTCGAGAATCGAGGCGACAGAGGATCTTTATCCAATCTTCTGCCCCCTCAAATCTCGCGCATGTCGTTTCAACTCTGCCCTTCTATAAATACCGCTGCCTCTATTCTTTATCTCCTTCCGTTCGTTCTTCTTCCTCCGTCGCCGGAGCTCAAGTCTCCATTGTCGTCCGTCGAGCTCAAATCTCCGCCATCGTCCGTCGAGTTCAAGTCTTCGCCGTCCGCTACATCGACCTGAGCGTGACCAGAAAAACTCCACCGCCGCTTCTTGCTGTTCCAGGTATGTCATCTTCCTCGCTGTAGATCCATGGCTCTAGGGTTATTTCTCGCATCTCCGCCATTAAACCTCAGCGGTAGCTTCGTCTGTTCATCGTAGATGCCAAGTTCGCAGAAAACTTCAGCCTTTAAATCTTGCTCTTTAAACTTGCTTTTGTTCCGCCGCTGTATACTTTAGATCTTGTCCTTTAGATTCATCTGCTTTGTATAACATTCTTATAGTTATTCCTGTAATAGTCTTGTATTTACCTTTCCTTTTCCTGGGTGCTCAGATCTGTTTTACTTTAGCTGTCTGTGAAAAACCTGTTTCTTCACCTTTGCAGATCTGTAAGATATTCTCCGGTTTAAACAGTCATATACTGCTTCTGTAAAAATTCAATAGCGAACACGACGGTTTAGCTCTTTTCTCTTTTGTTGTCATGAACCGGTAGTAATACATTTTCCTGTTTATTACCGGGTTAGCCATGTCATTAGTCCCTTTGTCTAAACCATTGCGTGATCTTTGCATATATCTTCCGGTTTATGCCACTGTATTCGAATAATCCGGGATACACTTTATCCTTTCAGCACTTGTTCTTCTGTTGCTATGGCCAAACAGTTTGTCTCTTGCAACTGGGTTCCTTCCATTATTACGGAAGAAGATTTAGCAAATGCTGCCGCAATTGGCACTTTAGGCCCTCAATCTGTTTTAAAATGGCGGGCTCCAGGAGATGAATGCCCTCCTACTCCCAAAGAGGGGGAAATTATTGTCTTCTTTGACCACATTGCTCGAGGCTTTACTCCTCCCGGTTCAAAGTTCTTCCGGGATGTGCTTGCCGCCTTCCAACTTCACCCTCAGGACATAGGTCCCAATTCGATTTCCAACGTCTGTGATTTTCAAGTTTTCTCAGAGGTGTACCTGCAAGAAGAAACGTCTGTCGACCTGTTCCGGGACTTCTTCCACCTGAACCGGCGTACTGAGTTCACCAGCGGACCTCATCAAGAACTGGGCGGGGTCAGTATTCAGAAAAGGAGAGACGCAGTCTTTCCTCATGCCGCTATCCACACGCACCCCAAGGAGTGGAACAAGTCTTGGTTTTATTGTATTGACACTTCACCTGAAGGGGAAAACCCACTGCCAGGTTATCGCGAGCACCATCTTCCGGAGGACCACCCTTTGCCGCAGCGCCTCAGCTCCTCAGAGCGGCCCCGGTTTGCCTCTCAACTTGCCAGGCTAAAGGCCTTTATGGCCAACGGTTTAACCGGAGTAGATTTTACGCGCTGCTGGCTCTCTTGGAGTATCCTTCCTCTGAGCCCGCGCCCAAGCTTGATGTATAAATATTCTGGTAAACCGGATGATCCTCAACGGTTTTCCAAGGAAAAACTTTCCGAATCGGAAGTTATTGAATCAGCTAAGAAGATGCTCAATGTCTCCTTAGACGAATGCAGCCAAACCGGATTGGCTCCATACTATAAGAAAAACAAGATGCCTGCTGTAAGTCTTGCTTTCCTTCTTATGTTTGTAAACCGTCCTTTAAAACCGTTCTTTCAATTACTTTCACATTTTGAACAGGCTGATGATCCTTTTTGGAAGAGGAAACCTCAGGAAAAGGCCGGAAAACAGCCGCGCCGGAAAGCTTTCGTTATCAAGAAGAGAAAAGCGGCTGTTGCTTCCGGTTCACATGCTGAAGATGATGATCCGGACTCCGAGGTATGAATTAACCCGACTATGATTTATTTATTTTTTATCCATATTTGTATTTAACGGTAACTTTTCACAGGAGTTGGCTGAAGGAGATAAACCGGCCGAAATTGAGGTAACTATCCTTTCTTCTGATTCAGAACCACTTCCACAAAAAAGTCGTCGGACAGTCCGGAAATATCAGTTTTCTCACCCTTATGCTCAATTGGATCCCAATTTTCTTTTGAACAAACAGCAACATGAAGCCCTTCGCCGGACTACCCGCCATAGCGGTCTTGCAGTTGAATCATCTGGAATCTCTCTTACTCCAGCTCAGAGGCATCGCTCTGAGGTTATACTCTCTCCAACCCTTCTTCATCCCAAGGCCGGGCTTATACGCAAACCGCTTAAACCGTCTGACCCTGATTATCAGGATACTCCGTTATCTTCTTCCGGCGAATCAACTGCCACACAACTTCCACCCCTGAAAACTGTCCCAGGGTAAGTCTTTTAATTTATCCGGTTTATGATTGCACTTTGCTTTACAGTTCTGACTTCTTTTTCCAATTCCTTTCAGCAAGCCTAAACCCAGCAAAAAGGAAAAAGCCAACAAACCAACTGCTGAGGCTGCTATTGATGATCCGGCGATTGATCCGGATACAACCGTCCCTCCAGAAGGCGAGCCCACAATGCCGCTTGAAGATCCCGCTCCTGTGGATCATACCACTGTGCCTGAGAATCCCAATACTGAGGATGTTCGTGAACCGGCAAGTCCTGCCCGGGCCAATTCTCCTCGGACCAATCCGGCTCCTGCCAGTCCGGTTCATACTGCGACCCCACCACCAACGACTGCTTCTCCGGAAGTTCAAGTAACCGGCACAGGTTATACTGCTCCTGCAGAGCCCACTGTCTTAGCCAAACATACGGCTAAAGCGGAGAAGCTGCATCAAGAAAAGGGTAAATGGAGTACCGAGCTGTCTAGCTTTGCTGATATGAGTGCCCAGGAGCTCTACTCTGGGTACTTGAACCGGCTTCACACTGGTCGAGACTATGAAGCAGGCTTGATTAACATGATGAAGGACAAGTATGAGGTAATCCTGTTTGTTTATGATTTTTGCTTTTGATGTGCTTCTATCTATATCATAGTAGCCCCCAAGTTTCGGTTTAGCTACGTCCAGAAGGTGAACCGGTACTTATAATTTGAGCAAATGATCTTACATTAGCCCCCAAGTGCCAGGGGCATAATTCGGTTTATGTGCCTGGGACTTGTTTGAATATTTTCTTTGACACTTCAACTGTCCATTAGCCCCCAAGTGTCAAGTAGACAACTTGTTTGTGTGCTTGAGACTTGTCTTTGAATTGCTATTGTTTGACGCTTCAACTTCCCATTAGCCCCCAAGTGTCAAGTAGACAACTTGTTTGTGTGCTTGAGACTTGTCTGACTTTTGCTTTCATTCCACTTGATTTTCCTTGCAGGCTGACTTGAACCGAAGGGCAGAAGAAATTACTGAACTCCGGAACAGACTTGCTGAAACGGAAACTGCTGCTTCTAAGGCCAAAAAAGACTTGGCGCTGAGCTTAAAAACTGCTGAACAACTGAAGAAATTCTTTGAAGAGGAACGGACCGTCTTTGAAGTTCAGAAAAGGATTTAGAAAAAAGGGCAAAGGACGCTGAAGAAGCCCTTAATCCGGTGACTGAAGAGTTAACCGGTTTAAAGCGGCAAATAGAATTGATGACTTCTGCTGTGTTTGGTAAGTACTTAATCTATATTCCTGCCTTCATCCTTGCAATCTTCAATCCGTTCCGGTTTAATTGTGATAATCATATGCAAGGCGCCGTGTCACCCATCTTGGGGATGACTTACGGAAAAAACTCAAGGCATCTTATACTCTGGTCGAGCAGCTGTATTCTGGCGCTCAAAGGGTTATAAGCGCAATGTCTTTCAATAAACCGCCGCCCACTACCATCCAGGGCACATTAGAGAAGTTGTCTGTTTTGCCAGTGCGCTTGGAGGAAGTTAAAAAATCTGCTGCTCGAGCCGGTTCCCTCATGGCGCTTACCAGAGCGAAAGCATGGGTTCGGGACTTTGATCCGGAAGAAGCTTTGAATGGTTATCCAAATACAAAAGAAGACGGATCAACTTTTACTGCAAAGGATCTCCACGCCTTGACGAAGGAGATGCGCCCTCTTGCCAGCAAGCTTGCTACCGAATCAGACTTGTCCAGGTATCATCCGGGGTATGATTTACAGAACGAGCGGGTGGATCGGCCGGTTTATGATACCGTCAATCTAATCCCACCAGTGCGTGCTCATACCTTCGCCCCAGATATCAATCCGACTGAACTCATCAATGAAGAGATGTACTTTCGTGCCTTAACGAAAATCGATTGGTGCGTCCCTGACTTCCAGCCGCTTCAAGAAGAGGAGGAAATTCTGGAACAAGTTGATACCCAGCCATCGCAGCAGGAGGAAGCGTAGTTCATAGTATATCTTTGTAGCTGCAGTCTTATTTTGCTGAACAATCTTTTAATCCGCTCAGGCTAGCTATGCCTTGTAATAGGATAGCTGAAAACATTGTCTGCTTTGATCCGGATGCTCCAATGTTGCCAATTTAAATTTGGTCTGATATGGACTATCCTGCATATCATCTGTTCCTGCATAGATAATACTGAAAATATGTCCTAGCGGTTTTACCGCTGGACCAATTAAATTGCTCTCATATATATATCAAACGAGTGTTTTGTTTGCATCAAAAATAACTTCATACCTGCCATCCAGTATACTTGATACTTTTGATTCGGTAGAATTTTAAAATTTTCTGAGGGAAGCTTTGATAGACCCAATAATAATCTCGGGTTTGATAAAAGACACCGGTTTAGATCACGCTGGAACTTTGTCCAGACATTTGTAGATATACTTGGTTTTTGCCTGATGGCTGATCCGGATTATAATGAACACCGGTTTAACTCATGCTGGTATTCATGACCCAGACTTTTAACTCATGCTGGTGTTCATGACCCAGACCTTTGAAGATATATGGTCAACTCTGGAGTTGTCCCATTCCGGATTAAGGAACCATAAAACATAAACACCAGAAATGCAAGTTTTGTAAATAAAACCATGTAGTCAAGGCTTTTTACGAGCTGCCAGGCTCAAAGCAAGGTTCAGCCAATCAATGGAATGTGCTTACCATCCAGAGGGCCGGTCGATGGATGCGGGTACCATCCATAGGAACCGGATATGACCAACATGGGTTAAGCTAGAATTCGGGTACAATCCTGCCCCCCGCTGGCCATATAAAACTTTAGCCAATCACTGGATGCGGGTACCATCTAGAGGGCCTCTATGGTTCCCGTAGAACCATAGGAGGAACTTTAGCCAATCACTGGATGGTTGTCACCATCCAGAGGGCCTCCATGGTTCCCGTAGAACCATAGGAAAAACTTTAGCCAATCACTGGATGGTTGTCACCATCCAGAGGGCCTCCATGGTTCCCGTAGAACCATAGGAAAAACTTTAGCCAATCACTGGATGGTTGTCACCATCCAGAGGGCCTCCATGGTTCCCGTAGAACCATAGGAAAAACTTTAGCCAATCACTGGATGGTTGTCACCATCCAGAGGGCCTCCATCGTTCGAATACGACCATATGTTTGAATAGGAAGTCCTTCAGTGAGTTATTGCTCCAGAATACATATGCCCTGCACAATTATTTTAAACCAATCGAAGTGTTTGACACATGAGATATGATAAGAAATGTATGGTTTTCACCATAAGATATTTATATTGGAAAAAAGGCTGAGCCCCCGGTTTACCGAGGGTGCCGGTTTATTCATTAATCATAATATATACATAGGATACAGTAAAGCTCATGGCTTAAGTGTAGTAGGGCCGCAAGAGGGCGATGTTCAATGGCCTCTTTGTCTCTTCTTCCGATGTCCGTGAGTCCTTGTGTTCTCGAACGTCCACCAGGTAGTATGAACCGTTGTGCAGATTCTTGCTGACCACAAAGGGCCCTTCCCAAGGTGGGGATAGCTTGTGCATATTTGTTGGATCTTGGATGAGCCGGAGCACCAAATATCCCTCCTGGAACGTCCTGGTCTTTACCCGGCGGCTGTGATACCTGCGTAAGTCTTGTTGATAAATCACAGACCGTGCCGCTGCTATATCACGCTCTTCATCCAACCGGTCCAAGCTGTCTTGTCTTGCCTGCTCGTTGGCCGCTTCAACATAGGCCGTCACCCTTGGTGAATCATGACGGATATCACTTAGAAGAACCGCTTCAGCACCATATACCATGAAGAAAGGTGTATAACCTGTGGACCGGTTTGGCGTAGAATTGATACTCCAAAGGACAGAAGGTAACTCCTCAACCCAGCACCCTGGAGTTCTGTGTAAGGGAGTCATAAGCCGGGGCTTGATACCTCGCAAAATCTCCTGATTTGCTCTTTCAGCTTGACCATTGGATTGAGGGTGCGCTACGGAAGATACATCCAGGCGAATATGCTCTCGTTGACAAAACTCTTCCATCTCACCCTTAGATAAATTGGTGCCGTTGTCTGTGATGATGCTGTGTGGAAAGCCAAACCGGAAAATTACCTTTTTAAGGAATTTAACTGTTGTTGCCGCATCACACTTGCTCATAGGCTCTGCCTCAATCCACTTTGTAAACTTATCCACCGCCACCAGTAGATGAGTTTTCTGATCTTGGGATCGTTTGAAGGGCCCAACCATATCAAGCCCCCAAGTCGCAAACGGCCAAGTTATGGGTATCATCCGAAGCTCCTGCGCCGGAACAAGAGCGCGTCGTGAGAACTTCTGACAAGCATCACACTTCCGGACTAGATCCACCGCATCGGCATGAGCTGTCAACCAATAGAACCCATGTCGAAAAGCTTTAGCCACCAAAGATTTTGATCCGTCATGATGACCACAATCCCCTTCATGGATCTCACGAAGAATATCACAACCTTCCTTAGCTGATACACACCGCTGAAATGCTCCAAAGACGCTGCGATGATGAAGTTCCCCGTTTGCAATTGTCATGGACTTAGAACGCCGGATTATCTGTCGTGCCTCTATCTCGTCGTCCGGTAGCTCTCCTCGGCTCAGATACGCCAAATATGGCAGCGTCCAATCCGGAATAATATGAAGTGCCGCAACTAGCTGTGCCTCCGGATCAGGAACAACTAAGTCTTCCTCTGATGGTACTTGTACTGACGGACTGTGTAGCTCATCCAAAAAAGTATTTGGTGGTACCGGTTTACGTTGAGAACCCAGTCGGCTCAAAGCATCAGCCGCTTCATTCCTTCGCCGGTCTATGTGATCCACCTGATACCCTTTGAAATATCCTGCAACTGCTTCAACTTCTCGTCTGTAAGCTGCCATGAGAGGATCTCTTGAATCCCACTTGCCAGATACTTGTTGTGCCACTAAATCTGAATCGCCGAAGCACTTAACCAGGCTCAAGTTCATCTCCTTTGCCATCCGCAAGCCATGAAGTAATGCTTCATACTCTGCTGCATTATTAGTACAAGGAAACAATAAACGGAGGACGTAACAAAACTTATCACCTCGCGGGGAAGTTAAAACAACTCCAGCCCCCGAGCCTTCTAACTGCCTTGAACCGTCAAAGTGAATCGTCCAGTATGTAAGATCCGGCTTCTCCTCTGGTGTTTGCAGTTCTGTCCAGTCTTTGATGAAATCCACCAATGCCTGAGATTTGATAGCGGTGCGTGGCACATATTTCAATTCGTGTGGGCTGAGCTCAATGGCCCATTTAGCCACTCTACCCGTAGCTTCTCTGTTCTGGATTATATCCCCCAATGGTGCTGAACTAACAACAGTTATTGGATGGCCTTGGAAATAATGCTTCAACTTCCAGTTTGCCATGAACACACCATATACCAGCTTCTGCCAATGTGGGTACCTATGCTTAGACTCAATGAGTACTTCACTGACGTAATAGACTGGACGCTGAACCGGATATTCCTTCCCTGCTTCCTTGCGTTCGACCACGATTGCCACACTAACTGCCCGTGCGTTGGCGGCGACATATAACAACAAAGGTTCATTATCAACGGGAGCAGCCAGGACTGGTGGCCTTGCCAGCTGTCGCTTCAAATCCTCAAACGCAGTATTTGCCTCATCACTCCATATAAACCGATCCGTCTTTCTCAGCATCTGATAAAGCGGAATCGCCTTCTCCCCTAAACGGCTAATGAACCGGCTCAATGTTGTGATCCGGCCAGCAATGCGCTGGACATCATTAATGCAAGCCGGTTTAGTCAAAGATGTGATTGCCTTGATCTTCTCTGGATTAGCTTCTATTCCTCTGTTTGATACCAAAAACCCAAGGAGCTTGCCTGCCGGAACACCAAAAGCACACTTCTCCGGATTAAGCATCATCTTATATGTCCGAAGATCGTCAAAGGTCTCCTTAAGGTCCTCTATCAGCGTCTCCTCCTTTCTTGACTTCACCACAATATCATCCACATAAGCATGAACATTTCTCCCTATCTGCCCCTTAAGGTAGTTTTGTACGCAACGCTGATAAGTTGCTTGGGCACTCTTAAGCCCAAAAGGCATAGATACATAGCAAAAAGCACCAAAAGGAGTTATGAAAGCTGTCTTCTCCTGGTCTTTAACTGCCATCTTGATCTGGTGATATCCTGAGTATGCATCCAAAAAACTTATCCGCTCACATCCCACTGTAGCATCGATGATCTGATCAATGCGAGGGAGAGCAAAAGGATCGGTTGGACAAGCTTTGTTGAGGTCTGTGTAGTCCACACACATTCTCCACTTTCCATTCTTCTTTAACACCAGTACCGGATTAGCCAACCATTCTGGATGAAAAACTTCAACTATGAACCCTGCAGCCAAAAGCCTGGCCACCTCTTCTCCTATAGCCTTGCGCCTTTCTTCGTTAAAGCGGCGCCGATACTGTTTAGCCGGTTTAAACTTCGGATCAATATTAAGGCTGTGCTCAGCGAGTTCCCTCGGTATACCTGGCATGTGAGAAGGTTTCCATGCAAAGATATCCCGGTTCTCACGGATCAACTCGATGAGTGCTCTTTCCTATTTGGGATCAAGGTTAGCGCTGATAGTGAACTGCTTGGATGAATCGCCCGGCACAAAATCAACTTGCTTGGTCTCCTCCGCCGATTTAAATTTCAATGCCGGATCATGCTCTGTAGTCGGCTTCTTCAACGGGGTCATATCTGCCGGATCAACATTATCCTAATAAAACTTCAACTCCTCGGTAGCACACACTGCCTCCGCGTAAGCAGCGTCTCCCTCTTCACAGTCCAACGCAATCTTGCGACTTCCATGAACTGTGATTGTGCCTTTGTGACCCGGCATCTTGAGCTGCAGGTAAACATAACACGGCCTAGCCATAAACTTGGCATAAACCGTTCTCCCGAACAGAGCGTGATAAGGGCTCCGGATCTTGACGACTTCAAAAGTTATCATCTCTGACCTGGAATCATGCTCATCTCCAAAGGTAACTTCTAAGTCAATTTTCCCAACTGGGTAAGCTGACTTACCTGGAACCACCCCGAACACCGTGTTTGACTGCCTTAGCTTCTTATCCGTCAAGCCCATTCGACAGAAGGTCTCATAATACAAGATATTGATGCTGCTGCCGCCGTCCATAAGAACTTTAGTGAACTTATAACCACCCACCTGTGGTGCTACCACGAAGGCCAAGTGGCCCGGATTATCCACCCGCATCGGGTGATCCTCCCTGCTCCATACAATGGGCTGCTCTGACCAGCGCAGGAATTGCGGTGTCGCCGGTTCAACCGCGTGGACTGCCCGCTTTAAAACTTTTTGATCTCGTTTACACAAACTCGTGGTGAACACATGATATTGCCCACTACTCAACTCCTTCGGATTACTTTGATATCCGGATTGCTGCTGCTGTTGCTGACGCTGTTGATTACCCTGGTTACTGGGATTACCTTGACCCTGCTGCTGGTTGCCTTGGTTATTGTAACCACCTTGACCATGCGGCTGATTGCCCTGGTTATTATAACCACCTTGACCATATTGATTATTGATCCGGTTATGATAACCACTGTTCTTGCCACGATATCCTGACCCGGAGCCGTTCCCCTGGTGACCCGGATCGTAAAACCCCGGGCCTGAACCGCCGTTTGGAGGCCTCTTATTAGAGTTGAAGCGGCTCATTACGGCTTCCATCAAGGGCCTGCATTCTCCTATAGTGTGTTTTGCTGGCCGTTCCCTTGTGCTATGCTTCGGACAAGGCTGACTTAACTCCTGGTCCCAACTAACATCCCCTCCGCCGGCTTGTGGAGGTGGTTTGCCCCTATTGCGCTGAAAACCCCCTTGAACTTGGGTATTGGCCACGAAATCAGAGCCACCCTCTGCCTTTCGCTTGCCTAAGAAACTGGTACCAGCTGGATTAATCTGTGCCGGTTTACCAGGCTTATTGACCTTTCCAGCCTTGTCTCCCTCTGCTTCCGGATACTTATTGTTGTCGGAGTCCCCGTACTTCACCAGAGCGCTCATGAGAGTTCCCATATCATTGCAATCCCGTTTAAGCCGTCCTAGTTTTAACTTTAGAGACACAAACCGGCAATTGTTTTCCAAGGTCACTATTGCCGTACTGGGATTGATACCATTCGAAGAATGCAAGATCTCTGATACTCGCCGCACCCATGCACTTGTAGATTCCTGTTCTCCTTGCACACAGGCTGCTAGATCCACTATTGACATCGATTGCTTGCACGTATCTTTGAAATTTTTGATAAACTGGCGACGTAGCTCTCCCCATGATCCGATGGAATTAGGGGGTAAACCCTTTAGCCAGGTCCAGTCTGTACCTTCAAGCATCATAGTAAAGTACTTTGCACAAGCCGCTTCATCTACATCCAGCATCTCCATGGCCATCTCGTAACTCTCAACCCAAGCTTCTGGAGCCAAGTCTGCTGTGTAATTAGGCACTTTACACAGACCTTTGAAATCCTTGGGCAGCTTCACGCTCCGTAAAGCGGGGATAAGACACTGCACCCCAAAGGAACTCGTTGTAACTCCTGTTTCTGCTGTGGTTGTGTGAACCGGCGTTGTTTGACGGACCTCTTCCCGGGCCACCAATCTAACCCGATTTGCATCTTGAGCTTGTGCGTCCACGCCTGCCGAATTATTTTGTCTGTGACGGTGTCGCCTGCGTTCACTACTAGACACTTCTGGTTCCTCCCAATGCCTAGTGTAACTCCGGCTGGGGCGTGGTGTTGAATGGAGCCTTTCCCGGCTATGAGAATATGCTTGCTGTTGTATTAACGTCGTATTAAGTAGATCCTTAACCCTGCGTGCCTCCAACGCCACAGGCGATGTCCCCTCAATGGGTAAAGCGGCCAACCGTGAAGCAGCAGCAACGATGTTGTCCAAGGGATTTGAATAATGACCCGGAGGGGTCGGAACGTGAGGCGTAGACGTGACCCGCTGATCTTACTCTGCAGCAGGTTGCTGAACCGGCTCATCCCTTGCTGGGGGCGCCCTCCGGTTTAGAGCCGGATCATTGCTGGTCCCCGCCCCGGGTGTCCTGAAAAGATCTGTCGCCTCGTAAACCGACGGTAGACGAGACTGGTATTTCCGACTCCTTACTCCCTGTGCAGAGGCCTGCTCCATCCTTAGATGAAAAGCCTGATCATTCAACTCTGCCTGCCTTATTGCTATCATAGCCTTCTCTGTTTTTAGATCTTCTCTTGCTTGATCAATCCGGCCTTTTAGCTGAAGGAGCTCTGCATCATGTTGCGCCTTGTCTGCTGGAGCTACCTCTGCCATGGCTCGGGCTGTGAACTCCTCGACTAAGGTGGATAGAACGTCAGTGGGTGAGAGGGCCTGGCCACTCCCCCCTACACCAGCTTCTGTTGTCGCCCCGATCACCGTAGACTGTGGCGTAGGTTGTGAACCGGCCATAAAGACAGCCACCCGGTTTGGCGGGACAAAGGGGCCCGGAATACTGTCTCCGTCGGACTCACCCTCAGACCGGCCGTCCCGCAACTGATACAAAGATTTAGTCTCTCCGGATGAAGACTCGTCGTCAGAGTGGACAACTGTCCCGCCACCGGATTACGATCCGTCCTCGGTCTGGACCCCGTGAACTGCTCCAACGAAAACGCGCTTCATAGCGGGCTGAATCCGGGCCGATCTC
>LR738713.1:179992643-180003737 GCA_902687465.1 Secale cereale | reverse complement strand
GTGTTTGCGTTGAGCATGAACAAGATTGGATCATGTTTATTGTAATAAGATTATTCATTTAAGTCAGAGAATAATTGTTATTTTGTTTACATGAATAAAAACCTTCTATGGTCATACACCCAAGGTGAATGGTTTATTGAATCTCGATCATGGAAATACACATATTCATAATATTGAAGCCAAAAGATGCAGAGTTGATAATGATAGTGCAACATACTTGTGGCACTACTGCTTAGGTCATATTGGTGTAAAGCGCATGAAGAAACACCATGCAGATGGGATTTTGGAATCACTTGATTATGAATCATTTGATAGTTGCAAACCATGCCTCATGGGCAAGATGACTAAAACTCCATTCTCCGGAGCAACGGAGCGAGCAACTAACTTATTGGAAATAATACATACCGATGTATGCGGTCCGATGAGTGTTGAGACTCGCGGCGAGTATCGTTATTTTCTGACCTTCACAGATGATTTCACAAGATATGGGTATATCTACTTAATGAAACATAAGTCTGAAACATTTGAAAAGTTCAAAGAATTTCA
Organism: Secale cereale; assembly: GCA_902687465.1. NCBI lineage: Eukaryota > Viridiplantae > Streptophyta > Magnoliopsida > Poales > Poaceae > Secale > Secale cereale. The sequence goes on along the minus strand of LR738713.1, from coordinate 180,003,191 downwards.
GAGTGAAGTAGAGAATCATCGTAAAAATAAAATAAATTTTCTACGATCTGATCACGGAGGTGAATATTTGAGTTATGTGTCTGGTCTTCATTTAAAACAATGTGGAATAGTTTCGTAACTCACACCACCGGGAACACCACAGCGTAATGGTGTGTCCAAACATCATAACTGTACTTTATTAGATATGGTGCGATCTATGATGTCTCTTACCGATTTACCGCTATCATTTTGGGGTTATGAATTAGAGACAACTGCATTCATGTTAAATAGGGCACCATCTAAATCTGTTGAGACGACACCGTATGAACTATGGTTTCACAAGAAACCTAAGCTGTCATTTCTTAAAGTTTGGGGTTGCGATGCTTATGTGAAAAAGCTTCAGCCTTATAAGCTCGAACCCGAATCGGAGAGGTGCATCTTCATATGATACCCAAAAGATACTATTGGGTACACCTTCTATCACAGATTCGAAGGCAAGACTCATGTTGCTAATAATGGATCATTTCTAGAGAAGGGGTTTCTCTCGAAAGAAGTGAGTGGGAGGAAAGTAGAACTTGATGAGGTAATTGTACCTTCTCTCGAATTAGAGAATAGCTCATCACAGAAAATTTTCCCGTGATGCATACACCAACTAGTGAGGAAGCTAATGATGATGATCACGAAACTTCAGATCAAGTCACTACCGAACCTCGTAGGTCAACCAGAGTACGTTCTGCACGAGAGTGGTACGGTAATCTTATTCTGGAAGTCATGTTACTAGACCATGACGAACCTATGAACTATGAGGAAGCGATGATGAGCCCGGACTCCGCAAAATGGCTTGAGGCCATGAAATCTGAGATGGGATCCATGTAAGAGAACAAAGTATGGACTTTGGTTGACTTGCTCGATGATCAGCAAGCCATAGAAAATAAATGGATCTTTAAGAAGAAGACTAACGCTCATGGTAATGTTACCGTCTACAAAGCTCGACCTGTTGCGAAAGGTTTTCGACAAGTCCAAGGATTTGACTACGATGAGTTCTTCTCACCCGTAGTGATGCCTAAGTCCGTCCGAATCATGTTAGCAATTGCCGCATTTTATGATTATGAAATCTGGCAAATGGATGTAAAAATTGTATTCCTAAATGGGTATCTCAAAGAAGAGTTGTATATGTTGCAACCAGAAGGTTTTGTCGATCCTAAAGGTGCTAACAAGGTGTGCAAGATCCACCGATCCATATATGGACTGGTGCAAGCATCTCGGAGTTGGAATATACGCTTTGATGAGTTGATCAAAGCATATGGTTTTATACAGACTTACGGTGAAGCTTGTCTTTACAAGAAAGTGAGTGGGAGCACTTAACATTTCTGATAAATATATGTGAATGACATATTGTTGATCGGAAATAATGTGGATTTTTTTTGGAAAGCATAAAGGATTGTTTAAAAGGAGTTTTCAATAAAAGGCCTCGGTGAAGTTGCTTACATATTGGGCATCAAGATCTATAGATATAGATCAAGACGTTTGATAAGACTTTCGATAAATACATACCTTGATTTTAAAGTAGTTCAAAATGGATCAGTCAAAGAAGGAGTTTTTGCCTGAGTTGTAAGGTATGAAGTTGAGTAAGACTCAAAGCCCGACCACGACAGAAAAATATAGACAGAATGAAAGTCATTCCCTATGCCTCAGCCATAGGTTCTATAAAATATGCCATGTTGTGTACCAAACCTGTTCTGTACCTTGCAATCATTTTGACAAGGAGGTACAATAGTGATCCAGGAGTAGATCACTGGATATCAGTCAAAATTATCCTTAGTTGCATTAAAGGACTAAGGAAATGTTTCTTAGTTATGGAGGTGATAAAGAGTTCGTCGTAAAGAGTTACGTCGATGCATGCTTTGACACTGATCTAGATGACTCTAAGTCTCAAACTCTCAATATAGATACATATTGAAAGTGGGAGCGATTAGCTAGAGTAGCTCCGTGCAGAGCATTGTAGACATAGAAATTTGTGAAATACATATGGATCTGAATGTGACACACCCGTTGACTAAACTTATCTCACAAAGCAAAACATGATCACACCTTACTACTCTTTGGGTGTTAATCACATGGCGATGTGAACTAGATTATTGACTCTAGTAAACCCTTTGGGTGTAAGTCACATGGTGATGTGAACTATGGGTGTTAATCACATAACAATTAGAACTACTGGTGTTAAATCACATGGCAATGTGAACTAGATTATTGACTCTAGTGCAAGTGGGAGACTGGAGGAAATATGCCCTAGAGGCAATAATAAAGTTGTTATTTTATATTTCCTTATATCATGATAAATGTTTATTATTCATGATAGAATTGTATTAACCAGAAACTTGATACATGTGTGGATACATAGACAAAACGCCGTGTCCCTAGTAAGCCTCTAGTAGACTAGATCGTTAATCAAAGATGGTTAAGTTTCCTAACCATAGACATGTGTTGTCTTTTAATAAACGGGATCACCCCTAATGATGTGATGGACAAGACTCATCCGTTATCTTAGCATAACGATCATTCAGTTTTACTGCTATTGCTTTCTTCATGCCAAATACATATTCCTCCGACTATGAGATTATGCAACTCCCGGATACCGGAGGAACGCCTTGTGCGCTATCAAACGTCATAACATAACTGGGTGATTATAAAGATGATCAACATGTATCTCCGAAGGTGTTTGTCGGGTTGGCATAGATCGAATTTAGGATTTGTCACTCCGAGTATCGCAGAGTTATCTATGGGCCCTCTCGGTAATGCACATCACTATAAGTGTGACGCCCGAGACCGACGTCCCAGAAGATTCCAGAAGATTCCCGAAGCTTCCAGATGTTCCGGGTTGCCCGTGTGTTCTTTTGTGCTTGTGTTATTTATTTTTTTGCATTGCATCATGTCATCATGCCATCACGTCATATTTATTTTATTTTGCATCTCAACCTAAATAAACCGTGTGGACCTTCGGTCCATTTAAATCGAGGGAAGATGTCTTCTCTTTATAACATATAAAAGCCTCCTAATAATTATGGAGCTATATTAATAATTATTCCATTGCTTCGGAATCACCATAACACACTTGCATAATTCCCCATGTTTTTTTTCACTTCAAGTTTCACCTCCAAAATCTTGCCGGTAATTCTTTTCCGTTGTTTCGAGGTTCCTCCAAAAATTTGAACATTTTTGGACACTTCAATAATCAAGTCTTAGTTCAAACTATTTGAATTAAAATTCAAATATGTTTGAATTAATTTCCGTCTTGGCCTTTTGTATTTTCTCCGGTCGTGCTCATTTTTACGAGCCCGGGAAAATATTCCCTTGTCCAATTTCTGCTCCTAACCCCCCCTCTTTATTTTTTTCTTCTTCTCTATTCTTTTCTTTCTCTCTTTTATTAGGAGAGAACCCAGTCATTTTTTTTCCCTCTTCTAGGCCATATGGGCATCAGGCCTCCAGGCCCAGCCGGCCTCCCCTTTCCCTCCTCCTGGCCCAACTCCCTCTCAGCCTTTGGCCCAACCAGCCCGTCGACCGAACCCTAGCTCGATCGAGCGCTCGCTCGCTCTCCTTTTTTCCCCCTGTGCGCGCCGCCAGCCCCCGAACCCTCATCCCCTCGTCCCTCTCGTCCCTCTCGCTCACCCTTTTCCCTCTCCCTCGAAACCCCGTGCCCGTTTTCCCTCGCACGCCTCGGCGCGTGGCTTCTCTCCATCGCCCGCAAGCCGGCCGACCTTCCTCCGGCCAGGAAGGCCCCCGTCCCCAAGCGCCCTCGCCCTGTTTTTGTTCTTTTTGTTTTGTTGCTGTAATGTTAATCTCAGCTAATCTTGGAGCTGCAAGTATTACTCTTTTGGAGATGTGAACCCTACACGACGCGCAAGTACCTCTTCGAAACAAGTTCATCTACGGAACAAGTACCCCTACATCCGTGTACGACACGTGTACCACGACGACCAAGTACCTCTACGACCCGAACGACTACCGTCGCGTGTACCACTACCGTCGCCCGGAAGCACCATGTACCACAACCGTCGCCGAAACCTCAAGTACCTCTACGAACGAGCGGAACGAGTACATCTACCGTCGCTCGAGTACAACTACTTCCTCTACGAGTTGCGAGAACGACTACTTCCCTCTACGGAACGACTCCTTCCTCTACGTCTCGAACCGTCCCGAAACGGTGGTTCCGAAGGTATAACCCCGAGACGTGACCCGTGAATGCTTGCTTGTGTTGTATGAAATGTTCCCTTGTGTGCTCCGTGCCGTCGTGCCCGTTCCACCTTTGTCATGTTCCTCGGTTGCCTCGCCACCGACTCGTGGGAACCCGGCAACGGGATCACCCCATCATCTTGTTCAACTCGTTCACTCCACCTTTTGTTTTGCACCGGTCCCTCACCGAGATACCGGAACCGATATGATGCGTTGCATCATTTTCGGATCATGCCGTGGCACCCTTTCGTTCCACCACGGTGACATAAACTTCATATCTCTTTTAAGACAACCTTTAATTAATAATGGCATAAACTTGATCATGTCATCCGCATCATATTAACAACATTAATATGTGTGAATTGTTGTTGCTTATAATTATTAAACATGCTCATGAGGATTTTCCGGATATGTTGTTATTTCCGGCCTCATTTAAAATGCCTTAATAGTGTAGTTTCTTTATGCTTCACCTCTTGCCATGCTAAAAACATTTAATCTTGTCTTGTAAATAACAAGAGTCAATTAAATAATAAATGTGGTGTTTCGTCAATATGCAACTCGTTGCATATTGATCTCCACTTAACTTGTAGTTTTGTTTGTGCACTTGCCATGCCTTGCATATTAAACCGGACATGCATCATACTTGTTTGTGCATCGTATGCCATGTTTATGTTTGTGTGTTTACCGTGTTGTTTCTTTCTTTCCGGTTGCTTCTCTTGTTAGCTTCGGTTTCGTTCCGGAGTTGTGAGGATCCGCTCGACTGTTGCTCCGTCTTCTTCTTGGATCCGTTCTTCTCCCTTGTGGAACCCCAGGCAAGATGACCGAACCCGGATACCATTACTATTTTTGCCTCTTGCTAGAGTATCGCTCTGTAGTATTTGCCTCGATGCCCATGTCTTTCCTGTCAGCCTCCTACTTGTAACCAATTGCCATGTTAACCAACCTACCTACGCAAACCGTTGCTTGGCTAAGTACGCTTCGCTCAGCCCCTCTTATAGCATTGTTAGTTGCAGGTGAAGATTGAAGATGCTTGCTTCATGTTGAAGTTTGGTTGGGTTATATCACACTATATAAATGCTTAAAAATGAAATCACCTATATACTGGCAGGGTGGAAGGCTAAGCCTTTTGCTTGGTGTTTTGTTCCACTCATGCCGTTAGGAACCGTATAAACCGGTGTTATGTTCCTTGATTATGCGTTCCTAACACGGTTGGGGTGTATGGGACCCCCTTGATAAACCGCTAAGTGCTAAGTCTTTTCCAGCAAGTCCCAACATTTGGTACTATTTGCCTCATAATAACAACTTAATTAATTAATTAAATTTGCATAGAGGGTCGCTCCCTCGAGGATCCTTTATTTCTACATAGCAGGGGGGGCCAGCGCTGATGGTGTTGGTCCCAAACGGGGGTTTTGCGGGGCCGCCTTGGGGCAACCCGAGGTATTTGGTATCCACCCGTAGAATCGCCCATCCGGTCGTGTCCTGAGACCTAGATACGCGCGGCTACTATCAGGGTGTCGACACGCCGGGAGGATTTGCTGGGTTAGCCTTACCTTAGTTCGGTTTAACTTGAGCACGGGATTCCGAGAATACTCGGGTCTTCCCAACTATGGAGTTGCGACTCTGCGGATCGTGGGCTTGTGATGGGCCAAGTTGGAACACCCCTGCAGGGTTTGAACTTTCGAAAGCCGTGCCCGCGGTTATGTGGCAGATGGGAGCTTGTTAATTCCGGTTGTAGATAACTCGACACTATGTTTCAATACACTACCAGCGTGTGTACCGTGACTGTCAATTTCCGAATAGGGATTCGGGAGTTGAACACGGTGGGGTTATGTTTGACCGGCTTTAGTTAGGATCACTTCGTGATCATCTTTCGACCGATGCACTTCTCTTCTCGCTCTCAATTACGTAAGTTAGTGCTAGTTGCTGCTGCAGACTCTTGTTTGTTCCTTCACCTCATATTCTTTCTTCAGCCTTATCCTCACCCAAGGCTTAAATAGTCTTGTTACCCGGGAACGGGATTGCTGAGTCCTCTGTGGCTCACAGTTACTTCACCACACCAGATGCAGGTTCAGCCGAGCTCGATGCAGGAGCTGGTTCAGTGCTTCACCAGGAGTTCGATGAAGAGTGTGGCCGTTTGCTTGTGGCGTTTCGATGTTCAGTAGTGGTTTCTACTAGGATTCGATCCTGACCTGTGGCTTTATGTTGTTTGGTATCTTTCTTTTGGTTCTTCACCCGTAGTCGGGTTGTGATGTTCTGTATGATGTTTGTTATGTAATGTATTGTGTGAAGTGGCGAGTGTAAGCCAACTATCTCCTTTTGCAATTTAATCCCTCTTTTACATGAGTTGTGCAAAGATACCAAACTTGAGATCATTCTAGGATGGGCTTATACCTTTAAGTCGTGCCTCGACACGTAGGAGGTATAGTCCCATCCTGGGCATTACAAGTTGGTATTCAGAGCCTTCTCCGACCTAGAAGCCCCCACTGTTTGATCGAATCGTTGACGGTTGAGTCTAGGCACACACTGAAAACTTTTTGAGTCCTATATTATATCGGAGAGTAGGATTTCCTTGCTTCTCATCCCCTTTCTCTCTGGTGAGGACTCCTGACGATTACTCTTTTCTCTTCTACTTTCAAAAATTGCACCAAATTTTTTTTAGGATCCCGCGAGTATTCTGGGATTGTTTCGATGTTCTTGTGACAAGGATATTGTTCCCGATGCCTCCTGTTACCGAGGAGTTGAGCTTCGGGGTATCATTGACACAAGTATATCGCGGCAGTACTAAATACTTAAGACGGCCGACATCGAAAATCTCTCCTATACGGCCAGTGGCAAGATAACCCCGACATCACCCAGTACTGGGGAGGTAGTTCGAGAGTATTGCCATAGCTTGTTATAGTGGATGCTTTTCGAAGGTCCGAGGTACACAGTTTCCGAGAAAGACTGGTTATGTGTTGAAGGATGGATACACCTGGATGTAGGTTTAGAGTTGATTGCGCGGTGCTTCCCGTGTATCCCCAACACCTGATTGCATAACTGGAAACTTTCGGAAATCTATAGGTGGGTTCATCTAGTAGTTCTAGGCATTCTTCCAACGGATGCTCGATATGAAGTTTGGGGTTCTACATTGAGTGAAGTGGTTTTATGGACTTGTTCTGATTGGGAGTTGCATCTTAAAGGGTCCTTGGCTATGCTGATCCGGGGATTGCAAAACCCTTTTGTAACATGTTTCATGAGCTTTCAGCACGAAGATGTTGAATGAAACTTCTATCCTGTATTTGTTCTATCTGTTCCTTGTTCCTTTTTATTTTCATTTTGTTCTTCAAGTGGCTTCTCGTCAAGTTGATGTACCTGCGGAATTCATCCGTTCAATTCTCTGTTCGGATGATGTTGTGAAGATTAGGCTGTTGCTTATCTATCCTTTGTTTTTGTTTTAATTCTGGTATTCGAGTTGCTTCGATGTCAAATGTTGATTCCAGACCTTTCCTAATCGGTGTTCTCATATGCCTATGGGAGTGCTAATTCTTCTTGATCATCAAGATGGTCATGTTAATCCTTTCCAACCGGTGTGCTTTCTCTTCAAGTTATTCCATACGGACGTCGTTGAGAAATCTGACGATTTGTCTGTTTCATTCATCTCAAGTCGTCTTGTTTTGCCCACCCTCCCACCCCTTTTCCTTATGGAGTCAGCAATTCTCAGATGAAGTATCCATTTTATTCATGTGATGTTTCTTCATTCTTTTCCTTCAATGTCTTATCCGGTGATTTATCATGAAAATGCTCAAGAGCTTCAAGTTCATCATTCTTTTGTTCTCAGATTCTTCCGGTGGTTGTAATTCAAGATTTCGGTGTTGATCTTATTCTTTTCCTCTTTTCACAATGCTTTCTTATTCCGGTGCACCAATTAATCATTCTCCTCTTGCTATTCATATCCGGAGTGCTGAAGATTCATAATTCCATTCTTATTCCGTTCAAGCTAGTTTGAGCATTGTTATCTTATTCAAGCCTTTTAATTCAACCGGTGCAATATCTCTTAAGCAATCTTTTCCAACGGTGATTTCTTTGAGTGGGCCCTAACCCACAGGTCTTTTCCCAGGATCTTACCTGACTCTTCTATTTTTTCTGGAGTTATACTCAAATTCTTGTCAAAGTGTGACGTAAGAATGATTTCCATCAGTCACATGCCTTCTCCAAGCTTGTTTTCAATTATTTTCATCTTTAGCTCCACCTTCCATCTTTTTTTTTATTCTTCCGGAGTGCTCAACAATTCTTATGGCATTTCTCGTCTTCATTCTCAACATTTGGAGACCGGAGAAGTGTTTCTCTTAATTCTTGGCCCTTCTCTTTAAGATTCGTGGTTCTAGCTTCATGCCATCCTCATTATCGTTTGATTGTGAGGAATTCTTTTCATACCCATCCGAAGCATTCATGAATTCTTTCTTTGTGATCCTCCGAAGGCCATCATTTCAGAAGATTCTTCGTTCTCAGTTTTCAACTTCGTCCTACAAATATTCTGCATTGATGTCTCTTCGTTCGTCTCTATATTCTTACGGTGGTTCTTTCAAGTTTACTCTTCCGTTGTTATCATTTTAATTCATTTGTTCTTTTCACATTCCCACCGGTGGTTTGTTGAAGATTTACCCAAGCTTGTGCTAGATCTCTCTTTAATTCCTTGCAATGAGAATAAGTAGTATGCCAAATCCATTGGTGGTCATCAATTTAAATTGGTGAAGGAGATGCATAACATAATTCTTATTCTTATTCCTTCAAGGTGATTTAATTCTTTTGTCTGGAGCTTGTTCATCATATCATATTCTCAGTTCTAAATTCTTCATCTTGTTTTCCGGAGTTTCAAGTTATCTCAATTATATCATTTCAAACCTCCATCTAATTCATCGCATGCCTTGAATCTTATTCTTTTCATCTTTCACTTCTCATGTTTTCATTACCGGAGTTCTTCATGGTGGTTCATCATGTTTTAATTCATCCTCGAAGTCTTCATCAAGATTCTTCTTGGAGCTCAAAAAATTCTTCATCATGCTTTCTAATTGCAATTCTTTCTACCTTATCTTTCAGATGGTGCTATGTCATTCTTGTTAATTCCTTCATGTTTTCATGATTCACAAGTTGTCAGGAATGAGATATTTAAAACCATCATTTTCTTTGCTCAAGAGATCTTTTCAACCCTTCAATTTATTCATTGGAGTAATCTTGGGTTGTATTTCACCAAAAAGCTTTCCCTAAGGATTGTTGCTATTGTGGTGCTTATAATGACCCAAGTTCTTCATTTATCATTCCGGTGAAATAAGTTTATCGTCTCCTTGTTGATCTCAATCCAATCAAATGTTCTCCTCAGTGGCTGGTTATCACCTCTTAATTTTGAGATGTTTTCCATAAGCCCACAACGAGCTTATCCGTTTCGTTGTTGATTTCCAACAACTCAGTTCAACCCTTCTTTGTAAAATGCTCTTTCAAATTAAATTTTGAGAGAGGTTGTCATATTTCTTCTCCATTCTTTTCTTTCGTTGATCTTTATGCTATTCTTTCATTCTGGAGGCATTGTGATATTGCTCTCTTTAACCATCATATCGTTTTGTCAAGATCATGTTCTTTTCCCTTGCTTATCATTTAACCGGAGTGTTGTATTCTTCATTCAAGTTCTCTCATCTTATCAAGTTTTGCCTATCTTTTAACCGGAGTGCTGTCTGAATCCTTCTCACCCCTTGTGCCATTCTTTTAATTGTTTCAGAGGCTGTGTGTTGTTGTTTTTCATCAAGTATCATCCCAACTTGGCTAGTTCTTGTTCATTTCCTTCCATTTTCGGACGGAGTGCTGTCCAAATTCTGTCATTCTTATTCCTTGAATATACCCTTGCAGTTCCATATTCTTTTGGTCCGTGAGCTCTTGGTTCATGTCTTTCAACCTACAAGGTTCTTGTTATGTTCCTTGTTCCACCTGCTTACCGGAGTGCTCCTAACTTCGTTCATCTCCGTTGCTTTCTTCTTTCAACTTGTTTAACCTCTCAAGGTTCTTTGGTTTCACTCGTCTGTCAAAGAAGCAACTTTGTTTTACCTCTTCCTCTTCCGTTTTACCCGGTGATATCTCTAGGATCTCGGGTCGAGATCCTCTGTTAGTGTGGGAGAGTTGTGACGCCCGAGACCGACGTCCCAGAAGATTCCAGAAGATTCCCGAAGCTTCCAGATGTTCCGGGTTGCCCGTGTGTTCTTTTGTGCTTGTGTTATTTATTTTTTTGCATTGCATCATGTCATCATGCCATCACGTCATATTTATTTTATTTTGCATCTCAACCTAAATAAACCGTGTGGACCTTCGGTC
>LR738713.1:179976572-179990469 GCA_902687465.1 Secale cereale | reverse complement strand
GCGGATCGTGGGCTTGTGATGGGCCAAGTTGGAACACCCCTGCAGGGTTTGAACTTTCGAAAGCCGTGCCCGCGGTTATGTGGCAGATGGGAGCTTGTTAATTCCGGTTGTAGATAACTCGACACTATGTTTCAATACACTACCAGCGTGTGTACCGTGACTGTCAATTTCCGAATAGGGATTCGGGAGTTGAACACGGTGGGGTTATGTTTGACCGGCTTTAGTTAGGATCACTTCGTGATCATCTTTCGACCGATGCACTTCTCTTCTCGCTCTCAATTACGTAAGTTAGTGCTAGTTGCTGCTGCAGACTCTTGTTTGTTCCTTCACCTCATATTCTTTCTTCAGCCTTATCCTCACCCAAGGCTTAAATAGTCTTGTTACCCGGGAACGGGATTGCTGAGTCCTCTGTGGCTCACAGTTACTTCACCACACCAGATGCAGGTTCAGCCGAGCTCGATGCAGGAGCTGGTTCAGTGCTTCACCAGGAGTTCGATGAAGAGTGTGGCCGTTTGCTTGTGGCGTTTCGATGTTCAGTAGTGGTTTCTACTAGGATTCGATCCTGACCTGTGGCTTTATGTTGTTTGGTATCTTTCTTTTGGTTCTTCACCCGTAGTCGGGTTGTGATGTTCTGTATGATGTTTGTTATGTAATGTATTGTGTGAAGTGGCGAGTGTAAGCCAACTATCTCCTTTTGCAATTTAATCCCTCTTTTACATGAGTTGTGCAAAGATACCAAACTTGAGATCATTCTAGGATGGGCTTATACCTTTAAGTCGTGCCTCGACACGTAGGAGGTATAGTCCCATCCTGGGCATTACAATAAGCCTTGCAAGCAATGTGATTAATGAGTTAGTTACGGGATGATGCATTACAGAACGAGTAAAGAGACTTGCCGGTAATGAGATTGAACTAGGTATGATGATACCGACGATCGAATCTCTGGTAAGTAACATACCGATGACAAAGGGAACAATGTATGTTGTTATGCGGTTTGACCGATAAAGATCTTCAAAGAATATGTAGGAGACAATATGAACATCCAGGTTCTGCTATTAATTATTGACCGGAGATGTGTCTCGGTCATTTCTACATAGTTCTGGAACCCGTAGGGTCCGCACGCTTAACTTTTGATGATGATTTGTATTATGAGTTATGTGTTTTGGTGACCGAACTTTGTTGAGAGTCCCGGATGAGATCACAGACATAACGAGGAGTCTCAAAATGGTCGAGAGGTAAAGATTCATATATTGGAAGGTTATATTCGTACATCGGAATTGTTTCGAATGATTCGGGTATCAAGTTTTTGGTTAATACAATTCTAGCATGAATAAAAGACATTTATCATGATATATAAGGAAATGTAAATAACAACTTTATTATTGCCTCTAGGGCATATTTCCTTCAGTCTCCCACTTGCACTAGAGTCAATAATCTAGATTACATAGTAATGATTCTAACACCCATGGAGTCTTGGTGCTGATCATGTTTTGCTCGTGGAAGAGGCTTAGTCAACAGGTCTGCGACATTCATATCTGTATGTATTTTGCAAATCTCTATATCTCCTTCCTTGACTTGATCACGAATGGAGTTGAAGCGTCTCTTGATGTGCTTGGTTCTCTTGTGAAACATGGATTCCTTTGCCAAGGCAATTGCTCCAGTGTTGTCACAAAAGACTTTCATTGGACCTGATGCACTAGGTATTACAGCTAGATCAGATATGAACTCCTTCATCCAGACTCCTTCATTTGCTGCTTCCGAAGCAGCTATGTACTCCGCTTCACACGTAGATCCCGCCACAACGCTCTGCTTGGAGCTGCACCAACTGACAGCTCCACCGTTCAACAAAAATATGTATATGGTTTGTGACTTAGAGTCATCCCAATCAATGTCAAAGCTTGCATCGACGTAACCGTTTACGATGAGCTCTTCCTCACCTCCATAAACGATAAACATATCCTTCGTCCTTTTCAGGTATTTCAGGATGTTCTTGATCGGCTGTCCAGTGATCCACTCCTGGATTACTTTGGTACCTCCCTGTTGCACTTATAGCAAGGCACACATCAGGTCTAGTACACATCATTGCATACATGATAGAACCTATGGCTGAAGCATAGGGAATGACTTTCATTTTCTCTCTATCTTCTGAAGTGGTCGGGCATTGAGTCTGACTCAAGTTCACACCTTGTAACACAGGCAAGAACCCTTTCTTTGACTGATCCATTTTTAAATTCTCCAAAACTTTATCAAGGTATGTGCTTTGTGAAAGTCCAATTAAGCGTCTTGATCTATCTGTATAGATCTTGATGTCCCAATATATAAGCAGCTTCACCGAGGTCTTTCATTGAAAAATTCTTATTCAAGTATCCTTTTATGCTATCCAAAAATTCTACATCATTTCCAACCAACCGTATGTCGTCCACATATAATATCAGAAATGCTACAGAGCTCCCACTCACTTTATTGTAAATACATGCTTCTCCAAAAGTCTGTCTAAAACCATATGCTTTGATCACATCATCAAAGTGTATATTCCAACTCCGAGATGCTTGCACCAGTCCATAGATAGATCACTGGAGCTTGCACACTTTGTTAGCACCTTTAGGATCGACAAAACCTTCTGGTTGCATCATCTACAACTCTTCTCTGAGGTATCCATTAAGGAATGCAGTTTTGACATATATTTGCCAGATTTGATAATCATAAAATGCAGCAATTGCTAACATGATTCAGAAAGACTTAAGCATCGCTACGGGTGAGAAGGTCTCATCCTAGTCAACTCCTTGAACTTGTCGAAAACCTTTCGCAACAAGTTGGGCTTTGTAGATAATAACATTACCATCGTCGTCAGTCTTCTTCTTAACGATCCATTTATTTTCAATGGCTTGCCGATCATCGGGCAAGTCAACCAAAGTCCACACTTTGTTCTCATACATGGATCCCATCTCAGATTTCATGGCCTCATGCCATTTTCCAGAATCTGGGCTCATCATCACTTCCTCATAGTTCATAGGTTCGTCATGGTCTAGGAACATGACTTCCAGAACAGGGTTACCATACCACTCTGGCGCGGAATGTACTCTGGTTGACCTATAAGGTTCAGTAGTAACTTGATCTGAAGTTTCATGATCATCATCATTAGCTTCCTCGCTAATTGGTGTAGGAATCACTGGAACTGATTTCTGTGATGAACTACTTTCAATTCAGGAGAAGGTACAATTACTTCATCAAGTTCTACTTTCCTCCCAGTCACTTCTTTTGATAGAAACTCCTTCTCTAGAAAGGATCCATTCCTAGCAACGAATATCTTGCCTTCGGATCTGTGATAGAAGGTGTACCCAGCAGTTTCCTTTGGGTATCCTATGAAGACACATTTCTCCGATTTGGGTTCGAGCTTATCAGGTTGAAGCTTTTTCACATAAGCATCGCAGCCCCAAACTTTAAGAAACGACAACTTGGGTTTCTTGCCAAACCACAGTTCATAAGGTGTCGTCTCAACAAATTTAGATGGTGCCTATTTAACATGAATGCAGCTGTCTCTAAAGCATAACCCCAAAACGATAGTGGTAAATCGGTAAGAGACATCATAGATCACACCATATCCAATAAAGTATGGTTACGACATTCACACACACCATTACGTTGTGGTGTTCCAGGTGGCGTGAGCTGTGAAACTATTCCACATTGTTTCAAATGAAGACCAAACTCGTAACTCAAATATTCGCCTCCGTGATCAGATCGTAGAAACTTTATTTTCTTGTTATGATGATTCTCTACTTCACTCTGAAATTCTTTGAACTTTTCAAATGTTTCAGACTTATGTTTCATTAAGTAGATATACCCATATGTGCTGAAATCATCTGTGAAGGTCAGAAAATAACGATACCCGCCGCGAGCCTCAACACTCGTCGAACCGCATACATCAGCATGTATGATTTCCAATAAGTCAGTTGCTCGCTCCATTGTTCCGGAGAACGGAGTCTTAGTCATCTTGCCCATAAGGCATGGTTCGCAAGCACCAAGTGACTCATAATCAAGTGATTCCAAAAGCCCATCAGCATGGAGTTTCTTCATGCTCTTTACACCAATATGACCTAAACGGCAGTGCCACAAATAAGTTGCACTATCATTATCAACTTTGCATCTTTTGGCTTCAATATTACGAATATGTGTATCACTTTGATCGAGATTCAACAAAAATAGACCATTCATCAAGGGTGCATGACCATAAAAGATATTACTCATATAAATAGAACAACCATTATTCTATGATTTAAATGAATAACCGTCTCGCAACAAACAAGATCCATATATAATGTTCGTGCTCAACGCTGGCACCAAATAACAATTATTTATGTCTAAAACTAATCCCGAAGGTAGATGTAGAGGTAGTGTGCCAACGGTGATCACATCGACTTTGGAACCATTTCCCACGCGCATCGTCACCTCGTCCTTAGCCAATCTTCGTTTAATCTGTAGCCCCTGTTTCGAGTTACAAATATGAGCAACCGAACCAGTATCAAATACCCAGGCACTACTACGAGCATTAAGGTACACAACAATAACATGTATATCAAATATTCCTTTGTTCACTTTGCCATCCTTCTTATCCGCCAAATACTTGGGGCAGTTCCGCTTGCAGTGACCAGTCCCTTTGCAGTAGAAGCACTCAGTTTCAGGCTTGGCTCCAGACTTGGGTTTCTTCCCAGGAGTAGCAACTGGCTTGCTATTCTTCTTGAAGTTACCCTTCTTTCCCTTGCCCTTTTTCTTGAAACTAGTGGTCTTGTTCACCATCAACACTTGATGCTCCTTCTTGATTTCTACCTCCACAGCTTTGAGAATTGCGAAGAGCTTGGGAATTGTCTTTTGCATCCCTTGCATATTATAGTTCATCATGAAGCCTTTATAGCTTCGTTGCAGTGATTGAAGAACTCTGTCAATAACACTATCATCATCAACTATGACTCCAAGTTGAGTCATGTGGTTGTGGTACCCAGACATTCTGAGTATGTGTTCACTGACAGAATTGTTCTCCTCCATCTTGCGGCTATAGAACTTGTTGGAGACTTCATATCTCTCAACTCCGGCATGTGCTTGAAATATTAACTTCAACTCTTGGAACATCTCATATGCTCCATGACGTTCAAAATGTCTTTGAAGTCCCGATTATAAGCCGTAAAGCATGGCACACTGAACTATCGAGTAGTCATCAGATCGAGCTTGCCAGACGTTCATAACGTCAGGAGTTGCTCCTGCAGTAGGCATGTCACCTAGCGGTGCTTCCATGACATAATTCTTCTGTACGACAATGAGGATAATCCTCAAGTTATGGACCCATACTGTGTAGTTGCTACCATCATCTTTCAACTTAGCTTTCTCTAGAAAAGCATTAAAATTCAAGGGAACGGTAGCACGGGCCATTGATCTACAACAACATAGATATGCAAAAACTATCAGGACTAAGTTCATGATAAATTAAAGTTCAATTAATCATATTACTAAAGAACTCCCACTTAGATTGACATCCCTCAAGTCATCTAAATGATCATGTGATCCAAATCAACTAAACCATGTTCGATCATCACGTGAGATGGAGTAGTTTTCAATGGTGAACATCTTATGTTGATCATATCTTCTATATGATTCACGCTCAACCTTTCAGTCTCCAGTGTTCCGAGGCCATGTCTGTATATGCTAGGCTCATCAAGTTTAACCCGGGTATTCTGCGCGTGCAAAACTGTCTTACACCCGTTGTATGTGAATGTAGAGCTTATCACACCCGATCATCACGCGGTGTCTCGGCACGACGAACTGTCGCAATGGTGCATACTCAGGGAGAACACTTGTACCTTGAAATTTTGTAAGGGATCATCTTATAATGCTACCGCCGTACTAAGCAAAATAAGATGCATAAAAAGATAAACATCACATGCAATCAAAATATGTGACATGATATGGCCATCATCATCTTGTGCTTTTGACCTCCATCTCCAAAGCATCGTCGTGATCTCCATGCCACCGGCCTGACACCATGATCTTCATCGTAGCATTGTGGTCGTCTCGCCAACTATTGCTTCTACTACTATCGCTAACTCATAGTGTTAAAGTAAAGCAATTACATGGCGTTCGCAATTCATACAATAAAGAGACAACCATAAGGCTCGTGCCGGTTGCCGATAATTAACAAAGCATGATCATCTCATACAATAACGTATAACTCATCACGTCTTGACCATATCACATCATAACATTCCCTGCAAAAACAAGTTAGACATCCTCTACTTTGTTGTTCCAAGTTTCATGTGGCTGCTACGGGCTTCTAGTAAGAACCGTTCTTACCTACGCATCAAAACCACAATGATTTTTCGTCAAGTGTGCTGTTTTAACCTTCAACAAGGACCGGCCGTAGTCACACTCGATTCAACTAAAGTTGGAGAAACTGACACCCGCCAGCCACCTGTGTGCAAAGCACGTCGGTATAACCAGTCTCATGAACGCGGTCATATAATGTCGGTCTGGGCCGCTTCATCCAACAATACCGCCGAATCAAAGTATGCCGTTGGTCGTAAGCAGTATGACTATTATCGCCCACAACTCTTTGTGTTCTACTCATGCATACCATCTACGCATAGACCTGGCTCATGATGCCACTGTTGGGGAACGTAGTATTTCAAGAAAAAATCCTATGATCACGCAAGATCTATCTAGGACAAGCATAGCAACGAGCGGGGAGAGTGTGTCCACGTACCCTCATAGAACGAAAGCGGAAGCGTTTAGTAACACGGTTGGTGTAGTCAAACGTCTTCGCGATCCAACCGATCCAAGCACCGAACGTATCGCTCCTCTGTGTTCAGCATAGGTTCAGCACGATGACATCCCACGAGCTCTTGATCCAGCAGATGCTCGAGGGAGAGTTCCGTCAGCATGACGGCGTGGCGACGGTGTTGATGACGTGATCCGCGCATGGCTTCGCCTAAGCACTACAATAATATGACCGAGGTGTTGAACTGTGGAGGGGGGCACCGCACACGACTAAAAGATCAACTTGCGTCTCTTTGGGGTGCCCCTTCCCACGTATATAAAGGATGGAGGGAGAGAGTCCGGCCCTCCTAGGGGCGCGCCTCCCAAGTCCTAGTAGGATTCCCTTTCCTTTTCGGAGTAGGAAAGAAGGGAAAAAGGGAGAAGGAGAAGGAAAGGGGGGCGCCCCCACCCCATGTCCAATTCGGTTTGGGCAGGGGGCAGGAGCGCACCACCTCGTGGCCCTTCTTCCCTCTCTCCACTAAAGCCCAATAAAGCCCATTAACTTCCCCGGCGAATTCCCGTAGCTCTCCGGTACTCCGAAAAATACCCGAATCACTCGGAACCATTCCGATGTCCGAATATAGCATTCCAACATATCAATTTTTACCTCTTCGCCATTTAGAGACTCCTCGTCATGTCTGTGATCTCATCCGGGACTCCGAACAAACTTCGGTCATGAAAAAACATAACTCATAATACAAATCGTCATTGAACGTTAAGCATGCGGATCCTACAGGTTCGAGAACTATGTAGACATGACCGAGAAACATCTCCAGTCAATAACCAATAGCGGAACCTGGATTCTCATATTGGTTATGCCAACCCGACAAACACCTTCGGAGATACATGTAGATCATCTTTGTAATCACCCAGTTACGTTATGACGTTTGATAGCGCACAAGGCATTCCTCCGGTATCCGGGAGTTGCATAATCTCATAGTCGAAGGAATATGTATTTGACAGGAAGAAAGCAATAGCAGTAAAACTTAACGATCATTATGCTAAGCTAATGGATGAGTCTTTTCCATCACATCATTCTCCTAATGATGTCATCCCGTTTATCAAATTGCAACACATGTCTATGGTTAGGAAACTTAACCATCTTTGATTAACGATCTAGTCTACTAGAGGCTTACTAGGGACACGGTGTCATCATACCTAGTTCAATCTCGTTACCGACAAGTCTCTTTACTCGTTCCGTAATACATCATCTCGTGACTAACTCATTAGTCATTTGCTTGCAAGGCTTATTATGATGTGTATTACCGAGAGGTCCTAGAGATACCTCTCCGAAACTCGGAGTGACAAATCCTATTCTCGATCTATGCCAACTCAACAAACACCTTCGGAGACACCTGTAGAGCATCTTTATAATCACCCAGTTACGTTGTGATGTTTGATAGCACACAAGGGGTTCCTCTGGTATTCGGGAGTTGCATAATCTCATAGTCTGAGGAACATGTATAAGTCATGAAGAAAGTAATAGCAATAAAACTAAATGATCATTATGCTAAGCTAACGGATGGGTGTTGTCCATTACATCATTCTCCTAATGATGTGATCCCATTCAGCAAATGACATGACATGTCTATGGTCAGGAAACTTAACCATCTTTGATTAACGAGCTTGTCTAGTAGAGGCATACTAGGGACACTCTGTTTTGTCTATGTATTCACACATGTGTCAGGTTTTCGGTTAATACAATTCTAGCATGAATAAAAGACATTTATCATGATATATAAGGAAATATAAATAACAACTTTATTATTGCCTCTAGGGCATAATTTCCTTCACCGCCATGCTTAGAGCTAAACGAGAATTTTTAGAAAAGGCGTTTTCTAGTGATGGCTTTCATAAAAATGATGAAGATATTAAAATGATTGGTGTTTATTCTATTGATTCTTTGTTTATTAAAGTTCAACTTGATTATAAAGGGACTGGAGAAGAGTCAACTTTAGGTAGAAGGTGTCCTAATATTTCGGAGATTGATAATCTTGTTGAGAAAATTGATAAAAGTGGGTTTGGAGATGTCAACACTTTAACTAGTGATGTGCCCACTATCTTGGATTACAAAGACTTTAATTATGATAGTTCTTCTTTGATTGATTGTATTTCTTTGTTGAAAACCATGATTAATTCACCCCATGCCTACGAACAAAATAAAGCTTTTACTAAACATATTGTTGATGCTATGATGAAAGCTTTAGATGATAAGTTGAACTAGATATATCAATTCCTAGAAAGTTGCATGATGAATGGAAACCTACTATCAAAATCAAAATTAAAAATTATGAGTGTTTTGCCTTGTGTGATTTGGGTGCTAGTGTTTCCACGATTCCGAAATCTCTTTGCGATGTTCTTGGTCTTACCAATATTGAAGATTGCTCTCTTAATTTGCATTTGGCGGATTCTACTATTAAAAAGCCTTTGAGAAGGATCGATGATGTTCTTATTCTTTCAAATAGGAACTATGTACCCATATATTTTATTGTTCTTGACATCGATTGCAATCCGTCTTGTCCTATTATACTTGGTAGACCGTTTTTGCACACGATTGGCGCGGTGATTGATATGAAAGAAGGGAATATTAAATTCCAATTCCCCTTGAGAAAGGGCACGGAACACTTCCCTAGAACCAAGATCAAATTGACTTATGAATCTATAATTAGGGCAACCTATGGAACATCCAACAAGCATGACAACACTTGAAATCTTGGTATCATGCCTAGCTAAGGCGTAAAAACGATAGCGCTCGTTGGGAGGCAACCCAACTTGTATCTTTTTGCTTTTTGATTTCCTTGTTGTTTTCAATAAAATACCATTTAATACCTCTGTTAAGATGTGTTTTTGTGGTTTGGATAAAGTTTTATGCCAAGCAAAGCCTTAGGATCATGTTGGGTGGTAGTAGATTTGATCTTGCTGAAAAACAGAAACTTTTGCGCTCACGAGAAAAATTCTCATTTTTAACAGAAGAGTGATTTTTTGGTTGATTCTTTTTGCAGAAGATTAATATACAAATTTCCCACGTGGCCCTATTTTGTTCAAGATTTTTAGAGTTACAAAAGTATTTGAAACTGTTCTGTTTTTATTTTTGACAGACTGTTCTGTTTTTGACAGATTCTGTTTTTATTGTGTTATGTGCTTGTTTTGATGATTCTATGGTTTTCTTTGATGAGTTTTTGCCATAGGAAAGTTGGAATACAGTAGATATAATAAAAATACAAAATATGAATTGGTTTTCTACAGTACTTATAGTAGTGATTTATTTTCATACACTAACGGATCTCATGAAGGTTTTGTTGAAGTTTTGCGTGATTGAAGTTTTCAAGTTTTGGGTTATCTTACGATGGATGAAGGAATAAGGAGTAAGAAGAGCCTAAGCTTGGGGATGCCCCGGCATCCCAAGCTATTATCCAAAGAGAAGCAAGCAACTAAGCTTGGGGATGCTCCCGTGTGGCATCCCCTCTTTCTTCTAACGACCATCGGTATTTCACTCAAAACTATATTTTTATTCGTCACATGATATGTGTTTTGCTTGGAGCGTCTTGTATGATATGAGTCTTTTTTTGTTTAGTTTTGCTTTTTAGTCATCAATCCTTGTTGTACACACCTATTAGAGAGAGTGAAAATTATACCATGACTTGTTAGAATAGCTCTATATGCTTCACTTAAATGTTTACGAGCTATGGATTTGCTCTAGTGCTTCACTTATAACTTTTTTAGCACGGTGTGCGTTAGTATTTTTGAATAAATACTCTCTTGCTTCACTTAGATTATTGAGAGTCAGTAAATTTTTAAGAAATTCTCTCTTGCTTCACTTAGATTATTTTGAGAGAAAGAAAGAAAGAAATTATGCTAATGATCTTCACTTATATTTGTTTGAACTTATCAAAAGCAACACATAGAAGTTAGTCCCAAAGTGATAGATATCGAAGAAAGGATATAATAAAAACTTTCATGAAGATCATTGGACAAAATAAACTTGATTCCTTGTAATAGTTTTGAGACATGATGATATGATATGTGAGTCATGTTAATGAGTAATTATGCTTTAGTAAGAATATTAGTGTTAAAGTTTGTGATTCCCTATGCAAGCATGAAAGTCAATAATCATGCAATGAAATTACATCCTACTTGTGGTACATTACTCGGTGTTATTTATGCTCAATGCTCACTTATGAGATTATTCGTTTCATGGTTGGTCCCTTCCCAGTCTTTTGCTAGCCTTCATTTTGCACTAAGTATGATCACTACTTGTGCATCCAAAATCCTTTATTCCGGTTTTGCCACATGAGTCCACCATACCTACCTATATGCGGTATTCCCTTGCTGTTCTAAGAAAATTTGTATGTGCCATCTCTAATGTTCAATATAAATTTCCCTTTTGTGTGCCCGTACCACTCGCGAGGCGGTGAGGGGTGACCAATATGTTCCATGCTAGATGTGTTATTCTCACGATGAGTGTTTATTCACTTGTCATTGCACGAGAGTAAGGCAAAGGTATTAGGGATGCCCAGTCCCGAAATCGAAAACAAATTTACTTTATGTTGTCAAATAATAAATTCATTGGAAAGTGTTGGTATGGAAGGCAACCGTGGATTCGGCTAGCCATGGCTTGTAAAGGTTTGGTGGGAAAGGAATAAACTTTATTTTATGTTTGGGAACCACCTATGATATATCTAGCATGGAAATTGTTGGCAACCTCAAGTCGTTTTTGTTGGTGGGAAAAGTGTACCTCCCAAAATAATTTTATCTCTCAATTTAAGCTTTGAGCTCTCGCACCTCTACAAATCCCTACTTCCCTCTGCGAAGGGCCTTTCTTTTACTTATGCATTTTTTATTTTGAATTTCGGTCTCCATCTTCTCTTATAAAGCACCAACTAGGAAACACTATGATCGTACTTGAGAATTGGGTGTAACTAATATACGAGTGTGTTTCATGAATGGATCAATGGTTGAGTATGATGGGCTAGGAATAACTTATTTTAGCATTGATATTTTGAAATACATGGTTGCTTGTTGATATGTTTGAGTATTTAAATCTCATGTCAAAACTAGACATGTTAAAGCTTTGAACCATATAAAAGTCCAAATGTCCTTGCTATAAAGAAAAAAATATGATATGACATGATAGGCAACATTCCACATCAAAAATTCTGTTTTTATCATTTACCTACTCGAGGACGAGCATGAATTAAGCTTGGGGATGCTGATACGTCTGCCACCTATCTATAAATTTTTATCGTTCCATGTTGTTATATTATCATTCTTGGATGTTTTACAATCATTTTATGTCATTTTATGGTACTAACCTATTGACATAGTGCCAAGTGCGAGTTGCTATTTTGTGCATGTTTTTTAAATCGCAGGAAATCAATATCAAACAGAGTCCAAACACCGCGAAACTTTTTGGAGATTTTTTATGGGCCAAAAGACACCCAATGGGTTGAAGCTGCACCTGGGGTGTGCCCTGAGGGGGGCACAACCCACCAGGGCGCGCCAGGCCCCCCTGGCGCGCCTAGGTGGGTTGTGCCCACCTCGGTGGCCTCCCGCACCACCTCTTCGCTATATAAATACTCAGATATTCCAGAAACCCTAGAGGAGTCGACGAAATTTTATTCCAGCTGCCTCAAAGTCCATAACCGCCACATCCAATCTAGACAACATCACAGAGGGGTTCACCATCTCCATTGGTGCCTCTCCGATGATGTGTGAGTAGTTCCTTGTAGACCTACGGGTCCGTAGTTAGTAGCTAGATGGCTTCCTCTCTCTCTCTTGTGATTATCAATACAATGGTCTCTTGGAGATCCATATGATGTAACTCTTTTACGGTGTGTTTGTTGGGATCCGATGAACTTTGAGTTTATGATCAGATCTATCTTTTTATATGCATGAAAGTTATTTGAGTCTTCTTTGATCTCTTATATGCATGATTTCTTATAGCCTCGTATTTCTTCTCTGATATTTGGGTTTTATTTGGCCAACTTGATCTATTTATCTTGCAATGGGAAGAGGTGCTTTGTAGTGGGTTCGATCTTACGGTGCTTGATCCTAGTGGCAGAAAGGGAACCGACACGTATGTATCTTTGCTACTAAGGATAAAACGATGGGGTCTATTTCTACATAAATAGATCTTGTCTGCATCATGTCATCATTCTTATTGCATTACTCCATTTCTCCATGAACTTAATACACTAGATGCATGCTGGATAGCGGTCGATGTGTGGAGTAATAGTAGTAGATGCAAGCATGAGTCGGTGTACTAATCTTGGACGTGATGCCTATATAATGATCATTGCCTGGATATCGTCGTGATTATTTCAAGTTCTATCAATTGCCCAACAGTAATTGTTTTCCCACCGTTTGCTCTTTTCTCGAGAGAAGCCACTAGTGAAATCTACGCCCCCAGGTCTTTTTCTCATATTATTTGCCTTTGCGGTCTATTTTCCTTTGCTTTTATTTTCAGATCTACTAAACCAAAAACCCAAAAATGCCTTGCTGCAATATATCTTATTTGGCATTCGATCTATCAATATTTACAACTCTATCACGTCTATTACCCGAAAGGGATTGACAACCCCTTTTACACGTCGGGTTGCGAGTATTTGTTATTTGTGTACAGTTGTTGTTTACGTTGTGTTGATTGGTTCTCCTGCTGGTTCGATAACCTTGGTCTCATCACTGAGGGAAATACCTACTGCTGCTATACTGCATCATCCCTTCCTCTTTGGGGAAATGCCGACGTAGTTCTAGCAGACATCAATTACCCGTGTAGATAGGCAACCATACCTAACATAGATTGGACGGTGATAAAGAAACATGAAGATATTCATGGAGTTCCATCAGAAGCTCTCGACCACCATGAGAGTCTCGATAGGTAGTTCTGGAATTTATGGATATTGAGCAAGGCTTGTTCTTATGAGGAAAAACCCAGTTCTAAACCACAGAAGCTCGGTGAAGAACCACCAGGGGATGAATAAATTGCGAAAATCCCCACAAGTTTGTTTTTAAGGGTGGTAGCACCCGAACACCCTCGAAGGATAATTGAGTCATATGAGAAATCAGCTAAGACTCCAGAATGGTGCTAGAAGTCTCA
>LR738713.1:179945627-179957329 GCA_902687465.1 Secale cereale | reverse complement strand
TTGCTGAGTCCTCTGTGGCTCACAGTTACTTCACCACACCAGATGCAGGTTCAGCCGAGTTTGATGCAGGAGCTGGTTCGAGTACTTCACCGGGAGCTCGATGAAGAGCTTGGCCGTTTGTTTGTGACGCTTCGTTGTTCAGTAGTGGTTTCTACTAGGATTCGATCCTGACCTGTGGCTTTATGTTGTTTTGGTATCTTTCTTTTGGATCTTCGCCCGTAGTCGGGTTGTGATGTTTTGAATGATGTTTTGCTTATGTAATGTATTGTGTGAAGTGGCGAGTGTAAGCCAACTATCTCCTTTTGCAATTTAATCCCTCTTTTACATGAGTCGTGCAAAGATACCAAACTTGAGATCATTCTAGGATGGGCTTATATCTTTAAGTCGTGCCTCGACACGTAGGAGATATAGTCCCATCCTGGGCATTACAATAACTAGTATCTAGATGGCTTCTTCTCTCTCTCTGGATCTCAATACAAAGTTCTCCTCGGTCTTTGAGGAGATCTATTCGATGTAATCTCTTTTTGCGGTGTGTTTGTCGAGATCCGATGAATTGTGAGTTTATGATCAAGGTTATCTATGAAAGATATTTGGTTCTTCTCTGAACTCTTTAAGTGTGCTCATAATATCCTTGCAAGTCTCTTCGAATTATTGGTTTGGTTTGGCCTACTAGATCTATAGTTCTTGCAATGGGAGAAGTGCATGGCTTTGGGTTCAATCTTGCGGTGTCCTTTCCCAGTGACAGTAGGGGCAGCAAGGCACGTATTGTATTGTTGCCATCGAGGATAAAAAGATGGGGTTTATATCATATTGCTTGAGTTCATCCCTCTACATCATGTCATCTTGCTTAAGGCGTTACTCTGTTCTTATGAACTCAATACATGTAACATCCCAAATTTTTAATTTGGAATGTTATGCATAGATCATATTGCATTACATGCTCTTTGCACTTTTTTTGTTTGTGGCGTTCCTCGAAATTCTAAGCAACTCAAGGACCTACGGAGAGAGTTGGGAATTTTACCATTTTCATATTTGAGTTCGCTCGAATACCGGTACGAGGACAGTGTGATTCTAATTATTTTTCAATACTAAAAATATTTCTAAATACAAAATATGAGCGGAGATAATATGACTTCTCCAAAATAACAGAAATATTGGAGGAAAAATGTTAAAATCACTTTTGCTATTTTTTTTCCTGAATTTATTTGCGATTTTATTTGCATAGGAAAAATGCACGTTTTTCAAAATTGCATTTAGGTCCGGGAAAAATGTTCACTTTGTCCTAAATATTATTAGAGGACGGTGAAAATTTATTTCGGGATTTTGGAGTCCGTTTGGTATTTCTTTCGTTAGTTTTTCTGCGTCAGGACTCTATTTAAAAAAAAACGCGAACCGACCTGGAGTCGTTTAGGACTGGAACTCTGGGCTTTATAAGTCGCCCCAGCCGGCCCAACAGCCCAGCCGCCCCGCCTCCCTGCCCTAGCCCGCAGCCGCGCCGCCACCTGCAGCGCCGCCGCCTCGCCGCCCCGCCGCGCCGGACCGCCGCCGCCGCCGGACGCCGTCTCGCCGGAGTTGACGTTGAGGTAGTTAATCGGTTTTTTTAAGAACCGACCGGTTTTCTTCCGTAGACCGCAGATTCATTTTTATTAGATTAGATCGGTTCGGTTTTCGTCGGTTTAGTTATTTAGCGGACATTTGTCCGTACGTTCGTTTTAACGAACGGTTTTCGTCCGTTAGCCGCAGAGAGCGAACATTCGTTCGTTAGACTGTTCGTCCGTTTTCTATTTCGGGGTATTTATCTGCGATTATTCCGATCGCGATTTCTGCCCTGATCTTGTTTTTCGTTTTTCTTTTCGCTCGAGAGTCGGAATCAGGTGATTCAAAATCCCAGATCTTTGTCTCGATGCCCTCTTTATGTTTGACCAACTTGAACAAGGTTTTGGCTACTGTAAAATTTGAATTTAGGCCAATTAGTAACCGGAGCTCGTTTCTTTCGCAGTTTGAGTTTCGTTGCTTCTTGCGAGTTGTTTCTTTTTGCAAACCGGAGTTCTTAAGTTGAACTTTCTGGTTAGATCTGATATTTTGGAGTTTTGTTTGTGCATCTTTGATAGTTTGCTTATGTATGCTATTGTTTGCGCATCTTTGATTGTTTGCTTATGTATGCTATTGTTTGCTTGTGATAGAATACCCGGACTGTGAAGCGTGCTACTACGAGTCTCTAGGTTTTGCGAATCGTCAGCAAGGCAAGTAACACTTTGATCATACCTCTTATTACCCAGTTTTTAT
The DNA here is from genome assembly GCA_902687465.1 of Secale cereale. Lineage (NCBI taxonomy): Eukaryota > Viridiplantae > Streptophyta > Magnoliopsida > Poales > Poaceae > Secale > Secale cereale. Next base: position 179,955,043 of record LR738713.1, on the reverse strand, counting down.
GCATTAGATCAAACCCTCACACATTGCATGAGTAGTATCTCTTAACTTGTGGGACTGGGAAGTAGTTTGAGGTAGAACCTATTACCTGCATTATTTTCAAACCCCTGGGAGTTACTTCTACGTTTGCTTAGGTTGTTATGCTATGCTCGTAGACGTGGTTGGGTTTGAGCGAAATCCATGACAGATGTGAGATGTTAATTAAGGTTTCAACTTAAGGTGGCTACTTGAATACACATCTGGGTGGATTGGTTGCAGGACACCTGGAGAATCCAGTGTTGTCCTAGGAAATCCCGGGGTTCCATGTGATTTTTCCTATGGAATGCCACCCAGGCTCAAAGGGATCATAAAAATATTCATGCTAGAAACTTCCGTGTGCAGCCACATGCCAATATGGGCTCTGGCATAGTTGAGTAAGTTGTGGGAAACCTTTCCGTGATGGGCTAGCAGATGTAGAGGGATTGTAGGTGTACCGGCCTATCTATCCGGTTAAGGGGACCTCTTCGGAAAGACTGTGTCTCGGTCATCCGTTTCTCAAACACCATGAAGTGCGAGAAACCAAACGGAGGCGATCGAGTCTTGTGGGGAAAAGTGCACAAACTTCTGCAGAGTGTACAAACTGATCATGATTAGCCGTGTCCCCGATTATGGACATCTTGAGTATCTGGTACTTGAATTATTGGTTGATCTCATCACTATATAATTTAATTTGTTGGGTTAATGATGAACTTTTAATTTGGGTTTGAGTTGGAGGTACCTTCGCAATGATTTTGAACCAACATGGTAGTTAAAATAAAATTTACTCCTTTGTTGTAGGGAAAAATTGGCTTTACGCAAAAACTTTAACCATAGAGCCTCCACCAGCCAAATTTATAGTGTTAGCCTTTATTCTGTTACTTGCATCCTTGTGTTATCTTGCTAGCATATTCCATGTGCTGACCCATTTTTCGGGCTGCAACATATTACGTTGCAGACTTTTCAGACGAGGAATAAGACGTGCTAGGTCGTTTGTCATGTACTCAGCTATGCAGTTGGAGTTGATGGACTCAGTTATCTTCCAAGCCTTTCGCTGTTATTTTGTTAGATGGCCTTAAGCCATATATTTTGTAATAAGTTCTCATTGGAGACATTCGATGTAATAAGTGTGTGATTGCCACTCTGTTATAAATCCGTCAAGTACTGTGTGTGTCAGCATTACCGATCCACGGATGACACAGAACACAGAGACTTCGGTCCATTCGGATCGTGGTCGCTACAAAGATGGTATCAGAGCACACGCTGAATGTAGGACACGACCACTAAGACAAACCCTAGATCACTCTTCTCTACTCATTTCTGACTTCTCTCCATTTTCTACTTCTTTAGGATGGTGGACCCAAGGAACAAGTTCACTCAACCGGATGAAGACACACCATTTGGATGACACTTGAAGGAAGTCACTAGGTACCTGAACATAGGAATACCAAGCTTTACCGGGACCTACACCGCCACTTTACCGGAGGAGGAGCGATGGAACATTCAAGTTCAAATTCCCGGAAGAACCTTCGCACCATCCACTGAGCCAATAGAGTTTTCCTTTGATGCGCCAACCTGGAGTCTAGGCAGGAGCATGGCCGCCCACATCACGATGGGAAAGATCGGAGAAGTCTACAAGCAGGAGCTGAAGGACACCATCTACCAGATTTGTGGACGCCGAGATGAGAATTGGGATATGATCAGCACCCGGAAGGATAGGTCCATTGCAGCATTCATCCAAGAGTTGAACCAGCACATTAGACGACAGGAGCACCAGATGTGCACTGGGATGATAGAGTTGAAGAAGGCACTAAACAGGAATTTGGAGCTAGAAGAAGAACTTAAGTCTACTCGTGACGGATACGAGGAGGAGATGTTGATACTAGTGGAGAAAATGATGACTTGACACGGAAGTTAGGGATACTCATGGGAGAAGAAGAGGAAGAAGAACCCAAGGAGATTCCACCCGAAGATTACATTATCATCGACGACACGGATTCAGAACCCGATGATAATAAAGACGAGGACTATGAAGATGAAGCTGGAGCAGACATCATGGAATCGTCCGCTGATCAATATTTTTAGATGACCACCCTGTGACTAGTACTTTACCCCCATATACTAGTTTTAGAGCACTATTGTAACGTTAGTTAGATTTGTAAGATCTTGCTTGAAATTGATTGGTGTGATATGATTGTGTTTGTCTCATGTGCATATGGGTAGTGATTTTCCCTTAGACCTTAATTCTATTCTAATCTCTTCCCTCTACACCCATCAGATGCCTCCAAGACGTGAGCCCAGATTTGAGTTTCCCCCTGAGCTCACCCAGTTGATCCAGCAGCTGAACACCTTGATGCAACTTCTTGTCCAGAACACTCAGGACAACCAGAACAACAACAACAACCCTCCACCACCACCACCCATGGACAACCTGACATGTTTCTTAAGGTTGCAACCACCCGTGTTTGCTAGCAGCATCGAACCAATAGTGGATGATGACTGCTACGCAAGATTGGAAGGGATTTGACCACCGCCAATTGCTCGGATGCTGAGAAGGTGCGATTTGCCGCACAATAGTTGTCTGGACCAGCCGCAGCATGGTGGGAGAATTACACAGCCACTTTCCCTATAGCCAATGTCACCTGGGAGTAGTTTCAGCAAGCTTTCCGTACTGCCCATGTCTCAACTGGAGCTATGAGCATGAAGAAGCGGGAGTTTCGCAACCTGCGCCAAGGAAACCGTATTGTGGCACAGTACGTGGATGAGTTTAGTACCCTATGTCGTTATGCCCCAGATGATGTGGCCACAGATGCCGCGAAGCAGGAGAGATTTATGGAAGGGCTGAATGATGAGATGAGCGTACAGTTGATGGTGGCAACTTTCAACAACTACCAGGAGTTGGTAGATAAAGCTCTTATGATTGAAGGGAAGCACCAGTAGATTGAAAGTCGCAAAAGGAAGTATGGACAAGGAAGGAATAATTCTGGAGCCCAGCAGAAGCCCCGATTCATTCCGAATTCGGGAGGATATACCCATAACCATGGAATTCCCCACAACCACAATGGCCCTAAAATGGAAATGGGAATGGAGCAAGTAGTAACCAGAGCCGCCCTACCCCGTCCACACCCGCTAAGAAGGATTTCATCCATATCACTTGTTTCAAGTGCGGGAAGAATGGAAACTATGCCACGGACTGCCCTGAAGCTAAGAATGGGAACGGCAATGGAAGCGCCGGGAAGAAGCCCAACCCATTCAACAAAGGACAAGTGAACCACGTGACCGTGGAGGAGGTAGAGGAGCAACCAGATGCTGTTGTTGGTAAGTTTTTGGTTAAGACATTTACCGCAATAGTTCTTTTGGATACTGGTGCATCGCATTCATACATTTCAAGGGGATTCGTAAATAGACATAGGATGTCCACCTGAGTTCTTAAGACCCCCATGTTAGTAAGTTCACCAGGAGCAGAGTATATGGCACACCAAGGATGTTTTCAGACGCCATTGACCATAGGACGCCACACTTTCCCCTCTGACCTAATAGTCCTGGAGTCACAAGGATTGGATGTGATATTAGGTATGGATTGGCTATCGAAGTATGGAGGTAACATTGATTGTGCCAGTAAGTCTATTTTCCTCACCACCCCAGAGGGAAAAAGGATTAAGTATGTATCTAGGCATTCGCCTATAAGGACTCAAGTACATTCTCTCACGGGAGTTGTTCAGGAGGAAGTGCCAGTAGTAAAGGATTATCCGGATGTGTTTCCATAGGAGTTACCTGGTATGCCACCGGATAGAGATATTGAGTTTTTGATAGAGTTGTTGCCTGGCACCGGACCAATATCTAAGAGACCGTATCGGATGCCAGCAAATGATCTGGAGGAGATCAAGAAGCAGATTAAGGAGTTGTTGGAGAAAGGATTTATTCGCCGAAGTTCATCACCTTGGGGAGCCCCAGTGCTTTTGATCGAGAAGGAGGATGGATCTTTAAGAATGGTCGTTTATTATCGTGCACTGAATGAAGTGACCATTAAGAATAAGTACCCGCTGCCGATGATCAATGATTTGTTCGACCAACTCCAAGGAGCGAAAGTATTCTCCAAGATAGATCTACGATCTGGATACCACCAATTGAAGATCCGAGAGAAGGATATACCTAAGACAGCCTTCACCACACGGTACGGGCTATATGAGTATATGGTTATGTCATTTGGATTGACTAACGTGCCTGCCTATTTCATGAGTATGATGAACAAGGTGTTCATGGAGTTCTTGGATAAGTTCGTCGTGGTATTCATAGATGATATCCTGATATACTCTAAGGATGAAGAAGAACATGCAGAGCATTTGCATTTGGTATTGGAGAAGCTCAAAGAACATCAGTTATATGCCAAGTTTAGCAAATGCAAGTTTTGGTTGAAGGAAGTTGGATTCCTAGGGCATGTTATATCGGGAGAAGGAATAGCAGTAGACCCCGTCAAAGTGCAGGCAGTCACGGAGTGGTTGGCGCCTGCTTCAGTTGGAGAGATCCGCAGTTTTCTTGGACTCGTGGGATACTACCGGAGATTCATAGAAAATTTCTCCAAGATTGCAAAGCCAATGACGACATTGTTGAAGAAGGAGACAAAGTTTGATTGGACTGAAGAATGTGAAGAAAGTTTCCAGGAGTTGAAGAAACGGTTGACGACAGCCCCAGTGCTGATATAGCCGGATATGCACAAGGATTTCCAAGTGTATTGCAATGCTTCACGCTTAGGACTTGGAGGAGTACTTATGCAGGATGGAAGAGTTGTTTCCTATGCATCCCGTCAACTGCGCCCACACGAGTTGAATTACGCGACACACGATCTGGAGTTAGCAGCTGTAGTGCACGCACTGAAAACCTAGAGACATTACCTTATTGGAAATCGTTGTGATGTGTACACGGATCACAAGAGTTTGAAGTACATTTTTACACAGAAGGAGCTGAACCTTAGACAGAGGAGATGGTTGGAGCTTATAAAGGATTATGATGTGAAGCTACACTATCATCCAGGAAAGGCCAATGTCGTGGCAGACGCCTTGAGCCGGAAGAGTTATGCCAATACCCTAATAAAAGGGGGATTGCCACAGGAGTTAGCAGAACATCTCAGGGAGCTTCGTTTGGAGATAGTCCCTAGAGGTTTCGTGGCAACATTGGAGGTTCAGTCGACTTTACTGGGAAATATACGCGAAGCCCAGAAGGATGATAAGGAAATTGCAGAGATAAGGAAAAGGATGAGTGAAGGAAAAGCCAAGGGATTTCGTGAGGACGAACACGACACCTTGTGGTTTGAGGATCGAATCTATGTGCCCAACGCCCCGGAGATAAGGAAGTTGATACTGCAGGAAGCACATGATTCGCCATACTCGATACACCCCAGAAACACCAAGATGTATTTGGATTTGAAGGAACATTTCTAGTGGACGGTAATGAAGAAGGATATTGCCGAGTATGTAGCCGTATGCGATGTATGCCAGAGAGTAAAGGCAGAGCATCAGAAGCCAGCAGGATTGTTCCAGCCTATGCCGATACCCGAATGGAAGTGGGAGAAGCTTGGCATGGATTTTATCACCGGATTGCCGAGAACCAAAGCAGGATAGGATTCAATCTGGGTAGTAGTGGACCGATTGACGAAGGTAGCCCATTTTATCCCCGTGAAAACCACGTATACCAGTGCGAAGTTGGCCAAGATATACATGACCAGGATAGAATGTCTGCACGGAGTTCCGAGAACCATTGTATCAGATAGAGGAACACAGTTCACCTCAAAGTTTTGGCATTAGTTACACCAAACTTTGGGAACAAGGCTAGAGTTCAGCACCGCTTTTCATCCGCAGACCGATGGACAGACCGAAAGAGTCAACCAGATCCTGGAAGATATTTTGAGAGCCTGTGCGTTAGACTACGGATCTAGTTGGGATGACAATTTTCCCTACGCGGAGTTCTCATACAACAACAGTTACCAGGCCAGTTTGAAGATGGCACCGTTCGAGGCATTGTATGGAAGGAGATGTCGAACACCATTAATGTCGGATGAAGTTGGAGACCGACAGTTGTTTGGACCAGACTTGATCAAAGAGTCTGAGGAGAAGGTGAAGTTGATTCGGGATAGATTGAAGGTAGCTCAGTCCAGGCAGAAGAGTTATGCAGACACAAAGCGCAAGGAGATAGCCTATGAGATCGGAGATAGAGCATACTTGAGAGTATCGCCTCTGCGAGGAGTTAAACATTTCGGAGTTAAAGGGAAGCTAGCCCCGAGATTTGTGGGACCTTACCGTGTTTTGGAACGCATGGGAGAGGTTGCCTATAAGTTGGAATTGCCCGAAGGATTGTCAGGAGTGCACGGCGTGTTTCACGTTTCGCAGCTTAAGAAGTGCCATGCGGAGATGGCCGAAATACCGCTTAGAGACACAGTACTCCTGGAAGCAATTCAGTTGGACAGTGATCTGACTTACGAGGAGAAGCCTGTTAAGATTCTCGAGTTTTCGAGCAGAGTCACCCGCAGTAAGGTTATCAAGTTTTGCAAAGTTCAGTGGAGTCACCACACTGAGGAAGAAGCCACCTGGGAACGAGAAGATGATCTACGCAAGGACCACCCACACCTGTTCTCTAGCCAAGTCGAATCTCGAGGGCGAGATTCATTCTAAGGGGGGTAGGTTTGTAACATCCCAAATTTTTAATTTTGAATGTTATACATAGATCATATTGCATTACATGCTCTTTGCATTTTTTTTGTGGCGTTCCTCGAAATTCTAAGCAACTCAAGGACCTACGGAGAGAGTTGGGAATTTTACCGTTTTCGTATTTGAGTTCGCTCGAATACCGGTACAAGGACAGTGTGATTCTAATTATTTTTCTCTCCTAAAAATATTTCTAAATACAAAATATGAGCGGAGATAATATGACTTCTCCAAAATAACAGAAATATTGGAGGAAAATGTTAAAATCACTTTTGGTATTTTTTTCTGAATTTATTTACGATTTTATTTGCATAGGAAAAATGCACATTTTTCAAAATTGCATTTAGGTCCGGGAAAAATGTTCATTTTGTCCTAAATATTATTAGAGGACGGTGAAAATTTATTTCGGGATTTTTGGAGTCCATTTGGTATTTCTCTCGTTAGTTTTTCTGCGCCAGGACTCTATTTAAAAAAAACGCGAACCGACTTGGAGTCGTTTAGGACCGGGACTCTGGGCTTTATAAGTCACCGCAGCCGCCCCGTCTCCCAGCCCTAGCCCGTAGCTGCGCCGCCGCTAGCAGCCCCGCCGCCTCGCTGGACCGCCGCCGCCGCCGGACGCCGTCTCGCCGGAGTTGACGTTGAGGTAGTTAATCGGTTTTTTTAAGAACCGGTCGGTTTTCTTCCGTAGACCGCAGATTCGTTTTTATTAGATTAGATCGGTTCGGTTTTCGTCGGTTTAGTTATTTAGCGAACGTTCGTCCGTACGTTCGTTTTAACGAACGGTTTTCGTCCCTTCGCCGCAGACAGCGAACGTTCGTTCGTTAGCCTGTTCGTCCATTTTCTTTTTCGGGGTATTTATCCGCGACTATTCCGATCGCGATTTCTGCCCTGATCTTGTTTTTCGTTTTTCTTTTCGCTCGAGAGTCGGAATCAGGTGATTCAAAATCCCAGATCTTCGTCTCGATGCCCTATTTACGTTTAACCAACTTGAACAAGGTTTTGGCTACTGTAAAATTTGACTTTAGGCCAATTAGTAACCAGAGCTCGTTTCTTTCGCAGTTTGAGTTTCGTTGCTTCTTGCGAGTTGTTTCTTTTTGCAAACCGGAGTTCTTAAGTTGAACTTTCTGGTTAGATCTAATCTTTTGGAGTTTTGTTTGTGCATCTTTGCTTGTTTTCTTATGTATGCTATTGTTTGCTTGCGATAGAATACCCGGACTGTGAAGCGTGCTACTACGAGTCTCTAGGTTTTGCGAATCATCAGCAAGGCAAGTAACACTTTGATCATACCTCTTATTACCCAGTTTTTATGCATTAGATTAAACCCTCACACATTGCATGAGTAGTATCTCTTAACTTGTGGGACTGGGAAGTAGTTTGAGGTAGAACCTATTACCTGCATTATTTTCAAACCCCTGGGAGTTACTTCTACGTTTGCTTAGGTTGCTATGCTATGCTCGTAGACGTGGTTGGGTTTGAGCGAAATCCATGACAGATGTGAGATGTTAATTAAGGTTTCAACTTAAGGTGGCTACTTGAATACACATCTGGGTGGATTGGTTGCAGGACACCTGGAGAATCCAGTGTTGTCCTAGGAAATCCCGGGGTTCCATGTGATTTTTCCTATGGAATGCCACCCAGGCTCAAAGGGATCATAAAAATATTCATGCTAGAAACTTCCGTGTGCAGCCACATGCCAATATGGGCTCTGGCATAGTTGAGTAAGTTGTGGGAAACCTTTCCGTGATGGGCTAGCAGATGTAGAGGGATTGTAGGTGTACCGGCCTATCTATCCGGTTAAGGGGACCTCTTCGGAAAGACTGTGTCTCGGTCATCTATTTCTCAAACACCATGCAGTGCGAGAAACCAAACGGAGGCGATCGAGTCTTGTGGGGAAAAGTGCACAAACCTCTGCAGAGTGTACAAACTGATCATGATTAGCCGTGTCCCCGATTATGGACATCTTGAGTATCTGGTACTTGAATTATTGGTTGATCTCATCACTCTATAATTTAATTTGTTGGGTTAATGATGAACTTTTAATTTGGGATTGAGTTGGAGGTACCTTCTCAATGATTTTCAACCAACATGGTAGTTAAAATAAAATGTATTCCTTTGTTGTAGGGAAAAATTGGCTTTACGCAAAAACTTTAACCATAGAGCCTCCACCAGCCAAATATGCATATAGTGTTAGCCTTTATTCTGTTATTTGCATCCTTGTGTTATCTTGCCAGCATATTCCATGTGCTGACCCGTTTTTCAGGCTGCAACATATTACGTTGCAGACTCTTCAAACGAGGAATAAGACGTGCTAGGTCGTTTTTCATGCACTCAGCTATGCCGTTGGAGTTGATGGACTCACTTATCTTCCAAGCCTTCCGCTGTTATTTTGTTAGATGGCCTTAAGCCATATATTTTGTAGTAAGTTCTCATTGGAGACATTCGATGTAATAAGTGTGTGATTGCCACTCTGTTATAAATCCTTCAAGTACTGTGTGTGTCAGCATTACCGATCCATGGATGACACAGAACACAGAGACTTCGGTCCATTCGGATCGTGGTCGCTACAATACACTAGATGCATGCTGGATAGCGGTCGATGTGTGGAGTAATAGTAGTAGATGCAGGCAGGAGTCGGTCTGCTTGTCTCGGACGTGATGCCTATATACAATGATCATGCCTAGATAGTCTCATAATTATTCACTTTTC
>LR738713.1:179924621-179938730 GCA_902687465.1 Secale cereale | reverse complement strand
GCCCGAGGCCCAGATCAGCCCTGGCGGGCCTGCTGCGGGCCGGCGGCGGGTCAGGAGCGAGGGAAGGCGCGGGAGGCTGATGAGTGGCCCGCGCGCTGAGGTGGCGGCGGCGCTGGTGCGATTTGGACGGTGCCAAGTGGTGGGGAGGGGTTCGGCCGGCGCGGAAATTAAGGAGGAGGTGGTCTAGGTGTAGGGGAAGACTAGGGGATGCCAAAAATGGCATGGGGGTCTTTATATAGGCATCGGGGCTAGGGTTTGGGGGTTTTGGAGCAGATCGGACCCTCGGATCGCGATCGTGAGGCTCCGGTTGCGAGGAGGGGTAGGATGGGCCTAGAAGATGTAGTGGGCTATGTTAGAGGGGCTTAGAGGAGAGAAGAGAAGAGGCCCGCGGGGTTTTCAGAGACCAAAAACGTCCAACGAAATAACCGGCGACTAGTGCCGCTATATATAACGGTAGGGCTATCAAACGAGCTCCGAATGCGACGAAATTTGGCATGCGGCCTGTCTACACTATAATAAGACCACACGCCAAGTTTCAACCCATTCCGAGAAAATTTTTCGGCCACTCATAAAATAAATATTCGGAAGCACCGCGGGCGCGTGCAAGTGTGTCTGGGCTCAGAACGGACAACGGAGAGGACGAGGGGACTCGGGCGGATGCAAGTTTTGAAAACATGCTGATGCAACACACATGATGACATGGCAAGATGCAACACACAAGCAGATGACAAGGCAACAACAACGAATAATTGGCTGACACCTGGCGCACCGGTCTCGGGGTGTCACAACCTTTGAGTAGTGGTTTGTTTTCTTATACTAACGGAGCTCACGAGAATTTCTGTCTAAGTTTTGTGTTGTGAAGTTTTCAAGTTTTGAGTATTGCTTTAATATACTATGGAACAAGGAGTAGCAAAGGCCTAAGCTTGGGGATGCCCATGGCACCCCAAGTAAATTCGAGATAATCAAAAGCCTAATCTTGGGGATGCCCCGAGAAGGCATCCCCTCTTTCGTCTTCATCCATCGGTAACTATACTTGGAGCTATATTTTTTTATTCGCAACATGTTATGTGTTTTGCTTGGATCATCTTGTATAATTTGAGTCTTTGCTTGTTAGTTTTCCACAATCATCCTTGCTGGACACACCTATTTGAGAGAGTTAAATATGGCCTAGATATTATTAGAACACTCTATGTGCTTCACTTATATCTTTTGAGTTGAATAGTTTTTGCCCTAGTGCTTCACTTATATCTCAGGCTTCACTTATATCTTTTTGAGAGTCTATTAAAACAGCATGGTAATGTGTTTAGGCTAAAGAAACTAGTCTTCACGTGATAAACAACCAATGTCAATGTAGTAAAAAAATTCACACCAAGTGCATTGAATAGAATGAGATGTTGGATGCTTGATAATTGTTTTGAGATATGAGGATAGTGATATTGGAGTCATGCTAGTGGAGTTATTATGAAATTGAGAAATACTTGTGTTAAGGCTAGTGATTCACGTATCATGCATGTATGGTGAACCGCTATGTGACGAAGTTAGAGCATGAGGTATTTGTAGAGTGCTAACCTTTGTGTGGAGGTCGGGGGCGCGCGATGGTTAACTCCTACCAACCTCCCCCCTAGGAGCATGCGTTGATTGCTTTGTTTGATGACTCGTAGATTTTTGCAATAAGTATATGAGGTCTTATGACTAATGTTGAGTCCATGGATTATACACACTCTCACCCTTCCACCATTGCTAGCCTCTCTTGTATCGCACAAGTTTCGCCGGTGCCATAAACCCACTATATATCCTTCCTCAAAACAGCCACCATATTGTTCCTCAAAATAGCCACCATATTATTCCTCAAAACAGCCACCATACCTACATATCATGGCATTTCCATAGCCATTCCGAGATATATTGCCATGCAACTTTCCACCGTTCCGTTTATATGACACGCATCATATTGTCATATTGCCATGCATGATCATGTAGTTGACATCATAGTTGTGGCAAGGCCATGATGCATAATTTTTCATATATGTCACTCTTGATTCATTGCATATCTCGGTAAACCGCCGGAGGCATTCATGTAGAGTCATACTTGTTGTAGTATCGAGTTGTAATAAATAGTGTGATGATCATCATTATTAGAGCATTGTCCCATGTGAGGGAAGGCCAATAAAAAAAGAGATGGACCAAAAAAACATAGAGAGGGGCTAATAAAAAAAGAGAAAGCCCCTCCAAAATAAATGAGAGAAAACAGAGAAGGGACAATTGCTGTTATCTTTTTGCCACACTTGTGCTTCAAAGTAGCACCATGTTCTTCATTGTAGAGAGTCTCATGCTTAGTCACTTTCATATACTAGTGGGAATTTCCATTATAGAACTTGGCTTGTATATTCCAATGATGGGCTTCCTCAAATGCCCTAGGTCTTCCTGAGCAAGCAAGTTGGATGCACACCCACTAGTTTCTTTTGTTGAGCTTTCATACATATTTAGCTCTAGTGCATCCGTTGCATGGCAATCCCTACTCACTCACATTGATAATTATTGATGGGCATCTCCATAGCCCGTTGATATGCCTAGTCGATGTGAGACTATCTCCCTCCCTTTTTGTCTTCTCCACAACCACCTCTATTCCACCCATAGTGCTATATCCATGGCTCATGCTCATGTATTGCGTGAAAGTTGAAAGGTTTGAAAGATAGAGTTTGAAAACAAATGCCTGGCTGAAATCGGGGTTGTGCATGATATGAATATTTTGTGTGATGAAGAGGGAGCATAGCCAGACTATATGATTTTGTAGGGATAACTTTCTTTAGCCATAGTATTTTGAGAAGACATGAATGCTTTTTTAATATGCTTGAAGTATTGTAATTTCTTATGTCAATATAGACTTTTATATTGAATCTTTCAGATCTGAACATTCATGCCACAATTAAGATAATTACATTGAAAAACTATATTGGTTAGCATTCCACGTCAAAAATTCTTTCTTTATCATTTACCTACTCGAGGACGAGTAGGAATTAAGCTTGGGAATGCTTGATACGTCTCCAACATATCTATAATTTTTTATTGTTCCATGCTATTATTTATAAAGTCTTGGATGTTTAATGGGCTTTGTCATTCACTTTTATATCATTTTTGGGACAAACCTACTAACCCAAAGGCGCAGTCCAGATTGCTGTTTTTTGCCTATTTCAGGGTTTTGCAGAAAAAAATATCAAACGGAGTCCAAACGGAATGAAACCTTCGCGAGAGATATTTTTGGAGAAAATCACGCACGAAGAACTTGAGAACCACGTCAGAAGAGCCACGAGGGGCCCACGAGGGTGGGGGTGCGCCCCCGTCCCAGGGCGTGCCCCCTGCCTCGTGGAGCCCCCGTGACTCCCCCGGTGCCCTCCTTCTTCCTATATAAGTCTACGTACCCCAGAAACTCCGTGAATAGAGAGAAAACCATAATTCCACCGCCGTACCTTCTGTTCTCGTGGAGATCCCATCTTGGAGCCTGTTCTGGAGCTCCACCGGAGGGGGATCCATCACGAAGGCCTTCATCATCATCATCATCGCCCTCACCATGAGTTGTGAGTAGTTTACCACAGACCTTCGAGTCCATAGCTAGTATCTAGATGGCTTCTTCTCTCTCTCTGGATCTCAATACAAAGTTCTCCTCGGTCTTCGAGGAGATCTATTCGATGTAATCTCTTTTTGCGGTGTGTTTGTCGAGATCCGATGAATTGTGAGTTTATGATCAAGATTATTTATGAAAGATATTTGGTTCTTCTCTGAACTTTTTATGTGTTCTTATAATATCCTTGCAAGTCTCTTCGAATTATTGGTTTGGTCTGGCCTACTAGATCTATAGTTCTTGCAATGGGAGAAGTGCTTGGCTTTGGGTTCAATCTTTTGGTGTCCTTTCCCAGTGACAGTAAGGGCAGCAAGGCACGTATTGTATTGTTGCCATCGAGGATAAAAAGATGGGGTTTATATCATATTGCTTGAGTTTATCCCTCTACATCATGTCATCTTGCTTAAGGCGTTACTCTGTTCTTATGAACTCAATACACTAGATACATGCTGGATAGCGGTCGATGTGTGGAGGAATAGTAGTAGATGCAGGCAGGAGTCGGTCTACTTGTCTCGGACGTGATGCCTATATACAATGATCATGCCTAGATAGTCTCGTAATTATTCGATTTTCTATCAATTTCTCGACAGTAATTTGTTTACCCGCCATAGAATATCGCTATCATGAGAGAAGCCACTAGAGAAAACTATGGCCCCCGGGTCTATTCTCAACATATCAATCTACATCTACTTTACTTTTATCGCTTTTATTTGCTGTTTTATTAAACTAAAAATACCAAAAATATAAACGATCATCTCTATAAGATCTCACTTTCGTAAGTGACCGTAAAGGGATTGACGACCCCTTATCGCGTTGGCTGCGAAGTTCTTATTTGTTTGTGCAGGTGCGAGGGACTCGCGCGTGGTCTCCTACTGGATTGATACCTTGGTTCTCAAAAACTGAGGGAAATACTTACGCTACTATGTTGCATCTCCCTTTCCTCTTCGAGGGAATACAACGCAAGCGCAATAGGTAGCAGCACCCAACAAGCAGATGGTGAATCATTTCAGTGTCTTGGTCGCAGAGAAACATAGGCAGTAGAGTGCGGTAGGCCGTGGCGAGCCAGGCAAGCATCAATCCAGCATCTCTCGAGGTCCGCCAGCCAAAGAAAGACCTTCACCCTCAACGGTGCCCAGGGCTTCCAAATGAGCTACCAGCTAGGTGTCGTGGTTGATCCTTCGAATAGCTTGAGTTAGTAGTACTTGGTCGTATAAACACCGATGTCAGTCCATCGGCAACAGATGTTGTCGGGCGCACTTGAGAGCGTAATGACACGCACCCACAACCAAATCTGAACATATTGGATGGTCTCCACGTGGCCAAGGGTGCTCTGACTCCCGGATAATTATGCTACAGTAATCCCCTACTAATGATGCCATGTCATCACTTTTACTGTTGCTAAATCCCACTTAGACTCAATCCGGTTCAAATTCAAATTCAAATACTAAGTGAAATACAAAAGTTCACAAACATGAAAACTAAAATGTTGATCATGTGACAAATATTCACTTCTTAGTATTTGTGGTGAACCAACTTTTTTATATAGTGGCTTAGTGCCCTAAAATAAAAGAAAATAGGGGCAATAAAATGAAAAAGGAAAAGGCTATTGCAAAAGAAGAGGAAAAGGCCCCTCCCCTCCCCCTTGGGCCTTGGCCTAGCTGGCCACTGGGCTGGCCCACTAGCGCCCCTGTCTCCCACCTTGTTGTTCACCAAGGGGGTCGTGGCCACGCCCGATGGCCGACACGGCCGCGGCCATCGCTGTGGCAGCCATTCGACGACTCCCCCTGGCCTATAAGGCCGGCGCCCGAACCCTTGTTTCCCGATCCCCCCTCTCCTCTTCCCTCGATCCCTTTTCTCGATCTGGACCGGCGCCCGAGCGCTGCCATGGCTATGTTGCCGACATCCGCGTAGCCACCGGCCTCCTCTCACCTCGTCGTCGAGTCCACGAGGTCCGCCCGCCTCTGCTACGTCGTCCTCAACCACGAGCCCGAGCAGGGTAGGTATGCATCGAGCCCCGCGAAGCCTTTCCTCCTCCTCGGGTCGCCGGCGAACTCCGTCGATTCCGGCCACCCTGCTGCTACTAAACTGTCGCCAGCCTTCGTGAGCCGCTCGGTGAGCTCCCGCTCCCTTCCCTCCCTTGCGTCGTCTTCAGTCGCCCATAGCTGTAGTATGAGCCCCGTCCGCCATGGTCACTCGAGCTCCCCGTCTGCGCGCACACTCGCGTGTTGCTGCTGTAGTTCCAGGCCCCTGCCATGCGCCCGCACACCGGCCGTCCTCCTCGGCTCTGCCCACTCGGACTCGCCTCGGGCGGGCTGCGTCACCATCGCCCCCGGTCCGCCCTTGGTCGCGCCTGTTGCTCACCCCCTCCCGCCTCGCTCGCCGACGCCGTTGTCCGCTGTTGCTACACCCACGCATCGCCGCCCCTACGCCGCCCGTTGTCCGCTTATGCCCTGCCGCAGCCGCCCCACGCTACCCTCCTGCTCCCATCCCACCGCCCACCACGTCGCCTCGCCTCCTTGCCCCGCCGCTGGCCCCGCTCCGTCCGCCACTACCAGCGTTGATAAGTCTCCAACGTATCTATAATTTTTTATTGTTCCATGCTATTATATTATCCTTCTAAGATGTTTTATGGGCTTTATTATACACTTTTATATGATTTTTGGGACTAACCTATTAACCCAGAGCCCAGTGCCAGTTTCTGTTTTTTCCTGTTTTAGGGTTGCACAGAAAAGGAATATCAAACGAAGCCCAATTGACCTGAAATTCAACGGAGATCATTTTTGGACCAGAAGAAGCCTACGGAGTGCCGGAGGGGGACGACAAGACCCACGGCTGCCCACAAGGGTGGGGGCGCGCCCCCCTGCCTCGTGGACAGCCCGTAGACCCCCTTTGCTTGGCCCCGACTCCAACACCTCCTATATATACTGAAACCTCCGGAAAATAACCTAGATCAGGAGTTCCACCGCCGAAAGCCCCTGTTGCCACCGAAAACCAATCTAGACCCGTTCTACCACCCTGTTGGAGGGGGGGAATCCCTCTCCGGTGGCTATCTTCATCATCCCGGCGCTCTTCATGATGAGGAGGGAGTAGTCCACCCTCGGGGCTGAGGGTATGTACCAATAGCTATGTGTTTGATCTCTCTCTCTCTCTCGTGTTCTTGAGATGGCACGATCTTGATGTATCGCGAGCTTTGCTATTATAGTTGGATCTTATGATGTTTCTCCCCCTCTACTCTCTTGTGATTAATTGAGTTTTCCCTTTGAAGTTATCTTATCGGATTGAGTCTTTAAGGATTTGAGAACACTTGATGTATGTCTTGCGTGGGATACCTGTGGTGACAATGGGGTATTCTTTCGGTTCACTTGATGTATGTTTTGGTGATTGATACGTCTCCAACGTATCTATAATTTTTGACTGTTCCATGCTATTATTTATGATGTTTTGGATGTTTAATGGGCTTTGTTATACATTTTCATATTATTTTTGGGACTAACCTACTAACCCAAAGGCCCAGTCCAGATTGATGTTTTTTTGCCTGTTTTAGGGTTTTATAGAAAAGGAATATCAAACGGAGTCCAAACGGAATGAAACCTTCGGGAGAGATATTTTTGGAGCAAAATACGCATGGGAGACTTGACAACCACGGAGTAGGGCTAACGTGGCGTCCACGAGGGTGGGGGCACCCCCCTCTATAGGGCGCGCCCCTGCCTCGTGGGCACCCCGTCTGGCCCCCGGTGCCCTCCTTCCTCCTATATATACCTACGTACCCCAAAACTATCAGAAAAATAGAGAAAACCCTAGTTCCACCGCCGCAACCTTCTGTTCCCATGAGATCCCATCTTGGGGCCTGTTCCGGAGCTCCGCCGGAGGGGGGATCTACCACGGAGTGCTTCTATATCATCATCATCACCTCACCATGAGTTGTGAGTAGTTTACCTCAGACCTTTGGGTCCATAGCTAGTATCTAGATGGCTTCTTCTCTCTCTTCGGATCTCAATACCAAGTTCTCCTCGGTCTTTGAGGAGATCTATTTGATGTAATCTCTTTTTGTGGTGTGTTTGTCGAGAACCGATGAATTGTGCGTTTATGATCAAGATTATCTATGAGAAATATTTGGTTCTTTTCTGAACTCTTTATGTATGATTATAATATCCTTGCAAGTCTCTTCGAATTATTGGTTTGGTCTGGCCTACTAGATCTTTAGTTATTGCAATGGGAGAAGTGCTTGGCTTTGGGTTCAATCTTGTGGTGTCCTTTCCAAGTGATAGTAGGGGCAGCAAGGCACGTATTGTATTGTTGCCATCAAGGATAAAAAGATGGGTTTATATCACTAAGTTTGAGTTTATCCCTCTACATCATGTCATCTTGCTTAAGGCGTTACTCCGTTCTTATGAACTTAATACTCTAGATGGATGCTGGATAGCGGTCGATGTGTGGAGTAATAGTAGTAGATGCAGAATCATTTCGGCCTACTTGTCTCGGACGTGATGCCTATATATAATGATCATGCCTAGATAGTCTCATAATTATTCGCTTTTCTATCAATTGCTCGACAGTAATTTGTTTACCCGCCGTAGAATATCGCTATCATGAGAGAAGCCACTAGAGAACACTATGGCCCCCGGGTCTATTCTCAACATATCAATCTACAATCTACTTTACTTTTACGCTTTTACTTTCTGTTCTTATAACCAAAAATACCAAAAATATCAAACTATCATCTCTATCATATCTCACTTTCATAAGTGACCATAAAGGGATTGACAACCCTTTATCTCGTTGGCTACAAAGTTCTTATTTGTTTGTGCAAGTGCGAGGGACTCGCGCGTGGTCTCCTACTGGATTGATACTTTGGTTCTCAAAAACTGAGGGAAATATTTACGCTACTGTGCTGCATCACCCTTTCCTCTTCGAGGGAATACAACGCAAGCTTGAGAAGTAGTAAGAAGAATTTCTGGCGCCGTTGCCGGGGAGGCTTACACAAAAGTCATATACCAAGTACCTATCACAATCCCTTATCCTTCGCATTACATTTATTTGCCTCTCATTTTCCTCTCCCCCACTTCACCCTTGCCGTTTTATTTGCCCTTCTTCTGCCGTGTGTTTATCGTTCGCTTGCTTCTTGTTTGCTTGAGTGTTAGATTGCTTGATTGTCACTATGGCTCAGAACAATAGCAAATTGTGTGACTTCTCCAATACCAACAATAATGATTTTATTAGCACTCCAATGGCTCCTATTACCGATGTTGAATCTTGTGAGATCAATGTTGCTCTGTTGAATCTTGTTATGAAAGATCATTTTTTTCCGGCCTTCCTAGTGAAGATGCCGCTACCCATCTAAACAACTTTGTTGATTTGTGTTATATGCAAAAGAAAAGGGATACAGATAACGATATTGTTAAATTGAAGTTATTTCCGTTTTCACTTAGAGATCGTGCTAAAACTTGCTTTCCCTCTTTGCCTAGAAATAGTATTGATTCGTGGAATAAGTGCAAAGATGCTTTTATCTCTAAGTATTTCCCTCCTACTAAGATCATCTCTCTTAGAAATGATATTATGAATTTTAAGCAACTAGATCATGAGCATGTTGCACAAGCTTGGGAGAGAATGAAATTAATGATACGTAATTGCCCTACACATGGTTTGAACATATGGATGATTATCCAAAACTTTTATGCTGGCTTGAATTTTGCTTCTAGAAATCTTTTACATTCAGCCGCGGGAGGCACTTTCATGGAACTACCTTAGGAGAAGCTACCAAACTCCTAGATAATATTATGGTTAATTATTCTCAATGGCACACTGAAAGATCTACTAGAAAAAAAGTGCATGCTATTGAAGAGATTAGTGTTTTGAGAGGAAAGATGGATGTACTTCTGAAATTATTTGCTGCTAAGAGTGCTTCTTCTAATCCTAATGATATGTCTTTGTCCACTTTGATTGAAAATAAAAATGAATCTTTGGATGTGAATTTTGTTGGTAGGAATAATTTTGGTAACAATGCTTATAGAGGGAACTTTAATCCTAAGCCTTTTCCTAGTAATTCCTCTAATAATTATGGTAATTCCTACAACAACTCTTACGGAAAGATGCCTTCTGGATTTGAAACTAGTGTTAAGGAGTTTATGATTTCGGAAAAGAATTTCAATGCTATGCTTGAAGAAAAATTGCTTAAAATTGATGAATTTGCTAGAAGTGTGGATAGAATTACTCTTGATGTTGATTCCTTGAAACTTAGATCTATCCCACCTAAGCATGATATCAATGAGTCTCTCAAAGCCATGAGAATTTCCATTGATGAATGCAAAGAAAGAACCGCTAGGATGCGTGCTAAAAGAGAGAATTATATAAAAGCGTGTTCTTCTAGCTATCATGAAAATAAAGATGAAGATCTGAAAGTTATTGATGTGTCTCCTATTAGATCCTTGTTTTCTAGTATAAATCTTGATGAAGATAGGATTGGAGATGATTCTACTTTATGGTGTCCCAATGATTCGGAGTTTTTAGATATTGATGCTAAAATTGTTAAAAGTGGGAGTGAAGAGATTAAAACTTTGCATAGTGATGAACCCACTACTTTGGATTTCAAGGGATTCAATTATGATAATTGCTCTTTGATTGATTGTATTTCCTTGTTGCAATCTGTACTAAATTCTCCGCATGCGTATAGTCAAAATAAAGCTTTTACCAAACACATAGTTGATGCTTTGATGTAGTCTTATGAAGAAAAACTTGAGTTAGAAGTTTCTATCCCTAGAAAGCTTTATGATGAGTGGGAACCCACTATTAAAATAAAAATTAAAGATCATGAATGCTTTGCTTTATGTGATTTGGGTGCAAGTGTCTCCACTATCCCAAAAACTTTGTGTGATTTTCTAGGGTTCCATGAGCTTGATGATTGTTCTTTAAATTTGCATCTTGCATATTCCACTATTAAGAAACCTATGGGAAGGATTAATGATGCTCTTATTGTTTCCAATAGGAATTATGTGCTCGTAGATTTCATTGTTCTTCATATAGATTGCAATCCTTCATGTCCTATTATTCTTGGTAGACCTTTCCTTAGAACGATTGGTGCAATTATTGATATGAAGGAAGGAAATATTAGATTCCAATTTCCGTATGAATCTATTATGAGAGCCACTTAAGGATTGCCTTCCAAAGATGGTAATACCTAGATCTATCCATGTATCGTGCCTAGCTAGGGGTGTAAAACGATAGCGCTTGTTGGGAGGCAACCCAATTTGATATATTTTTTTGCTTCTGCTTAGGAATAAATATTGCATCTAGCTTCTGTTTAGATGTGGTTTTGTGTTTTAATTAGTGTATGCGCCAAGTAGAACCTTTGGGAAGACTTGTGTGAAGTTTATATGATCTTGCTGTGAAAAATAGAACCGTTAGCGCTCGCTAGAATGGTCACCAGATTTTACTGGAGCGTGCTATTTAGTTGATTCTTTTTGCAGATGATTAATAGACAAATTACTCAAGTTTACCAATTTATTTCAATTTTTTGGAGTTACAGAAGTATGCGAAAACTGCATATTACTACAGACTGTTCTGTTTTTGACAGATTCTGGTTTTCGTGTGTTGTTTGCTTATTTCAATGCATCTATGAGTAGTATTGGGAAGTATGAATCATAGAGAAGTTGGAATACAGTAGGTTTAACACCAATATAAACAAATAATTAATTCATTGCAGTACCTTTGAGTAGTGGTTTGCTTTCTTATACTAACGGAGCTCACGAGATTTTTATCTAAGTTAATTGTTGTGAAGTTTTCAAGTTTTGAGCATTGCTTTGATGGACTATGGAACAAAGAGTGGCAAGAGCCTAAGCTTGGGGATTCCCAAGGCACCCAAGGTAAAATTCAAGGACAACCAAAAGCCTAAGCTTGGGGATGCCCCGGGAAGGCATCCCCTCTTTCGTCTTCATCCATCGGTAACTATACTCGGAGCTATATTTTTATTCACCACATGATATACACTTTCCCACATGTAACACTTTCCCAATATGGCAATACATAAACTTTGGCTTCATCAATTCCTTCCAGGATCTTCTGTCTTTTCGGGTTCTTCGTTTTGTCGTGTGCGTGTGTGCATTTCATCCAAGTTGGTATTCAGAGCCTTCTCGGACCTAGAAGCCCCCACTGATTGATCGAATCGTTGACGGTTGAGTCTAGGCACACACTTAAAATGTTTTGAGTCCTATATATATTGGAGAGTAGGATTTCTTTTGCTCCTCGTCTCTTTTCACTCTGGTGAGGACTCCTGACGATTACTCTTGTCTCTTCTACTCTCAAAATATCACCAAAAAATTTTTTAGGATCACGCGGGTATTGTTTGGATTGTTCCGATGTCTTTGTGATGAGAACATTGTTCTCAATGCCTCCTGTCATTTAGGGGTTGTGGCAGTGTCCCGGGGAGTTGAGCTCCGAGGTGTTGTCGTCACAAATATATCGCAGCAGTTCTAGAGTACTTAAGACGGCCGACATCAAAAACTCTCCTATGCGGTTAGTGGCAAGATAACCCCGACATCACCCAGTACTGGGGAGGTAGTTCGGGAGTATTGCCATAGATTGTATAGTAGATGTGTTTCGAAGGTCCGAGGTAGACGGTTTCCGGAAATAACTGGTTATGTGTTGAAGGATGGATACAACTGGACGTAGGATTAGAGTTGAGTGCGCGATGCTTCCCCTGTATCCCCAACACCTGATTGCATAACTGGAAACTTTCGAAAATTAATAGGTGGGTTCATCTTGTAGTTCGTAGGCATTCTTCCAACGAATGCATGATATGGAGTTCGGGGTTCTACATTGAGTGAAGTAGTTTTATGGGTGTTGTTCCGATCGGGAGTTGCATCTTAAAGGGTCCTTGGCTATGCTGATCCGGGGATTGCAAAACCCTTTTGTAACACGTTCCATAACCTTTCAGCACGAATATGTCGAATGAAGCTTCTATCTTGTATTTGTTCTATCTGCTCCTTGTTGTTTTATTACCTTTTGTTCTCCCAAGTGGCTTCTCGTGAAGATTGTTGTTACTATTAAACTGTGGATTACATTCGTTCATTGTTGTTCGAATGTTCTTGTGAAGACTATGTTGCAATTTCTAGCCGTTGATTCAGCTTATATATTCTTTCAATCAATGGCTAATAGTTGCCATCTCATTCAGGATGGCTCCTAAAAGGGTTCCCAACGCTAACCCAGAGGGTGAAGAGGTTCCTGATCGTCCTCCTTCCCCTCCTCCTCCGTCTGAGGCCTGGAGAGCAAGTATGCAAGCGACGAACCAGAACACCCATATGCTTATGCAAATGATGCAGAACATTCAAGCAAATCAAGCAAATCAGGGTGCTCATGGGAACCAAGGCCAAGGCAATTTGTTCAACCAACCTCACTTTGCTACGCTCAACCAGTTCCTGGCAAACCAACCAAAGGCATTCAGTTACTGTGTGGACCCTCTAGATGCTGAAGTCTGGATAACAGATATCAAGAAGCATTTCGAGTGCAGTAACGTCAGGCCCGAGGACTATGTGAAGTTTGCCGCCTTCCAACTCAAGGACCAAGCCGCTGATTGGTGGCATTAGTACAAAGATTCCAGAGAGGGACGTGTAATCTCCTGGGATGACTTCTGCAAGGACTTTCGCTCCCACCACATTCCAACATGTGTCATCGAGGGTATGCATGAGCAATTCCGCAACCTGAAGCAAGGCTCAATGACTGTCTACCAATATAATGTCAAGTTCCAGAACCTTGCCCGCTATGCCAAGAAAGACATCCCAGATGCCAAGAGCAAGATCTATCAGTTCTGTGGTGGTCTGAAAGATGAACTCCAACTAGCTCTCACCTTGTTCGAGTCTAATGAGTTTGATCAATTCTATAACATGGCACTTAAGCAAGAGGCAGCCCAGCTCAAGATGGAAGTTTCCAAAAAGAGGATCAGAGATGTTGTTCACTCCTCCTCTTCTTCCCAAGTGGTCGCAAAGCAACAGAAGTTTTGGCTTCCACCTCCTCCAGTGATCCGAGCTCCCAACAACAACAACAAGAATTTTGGTGGCCGTGCTTTCTCCCACCCACCCAACCCAAGTAATCAGTCAAAGAACCACTTTCAAGCTTCAAAGTCAAGTGCTCCTTATCACCGTCCTCTCTCAGAAGTGGTTTGCAACAAGTGCGCTCAGAAGGGTCATTATGCTAACAAGTGCCCCAACCCAAGGCGCCTTCCGCCTCCTCCACCTGTCAGCACTGCTATTGTCAAGCATAATCCAAATGCAGCAAGAGTGAATCTGATGAATGCAGCTCAAGCGGAGAATTCTTCAGATGTGATACTTGGTAACCTTCCAGTTAACTCTATTCCTGCAAAAGTGTTGTTTGATTCGGGTGCATCATGTTCTTTCATGTCATATCCATTTGCATCCAAGCACGATGTTATCACCAAGAATCTACCCAAGAAGTTGCAAGTTGTTTCTCCGGGAAGGCTAATGACTTCTAGTGTGTACGCT
>LR738713.1:179891561-179924059 GCA_902687465.1 Secale cereale | reverse complement strand
TGAAGAGACAACTCGATGAGCAAGAGCGTATGGGTCTAATCAGGCCTAGCACTTCTCCTTGGGGTTGCGGTGTCTTATTTGTCAAGAAGAAGGATGGCACGGAGCGCCTTTGCGCTGATTACCGGCCATTGAACAAGAAGATAATAAAGAACAAGTATCCGCTCCCCAACATCAATGAATTGTTCGAGCAGCTCAAAGGAGCAAAAGTGTTCTCAAAGCTCGATCTCCGGATGGGTTGTCACCAGATCCGTATCCGTGAAGAAGATATTCACAAGACCGCATTCAGAACAAGCTACGGCTCCTATGAATACACAGTCATGTCTTTTGGCCTCGCTAATGCTCCACCCACCTTCTCGAGAATGATGCACTACATATTCAACCCCTATACCAACGAATTTGTGCTTGTTTATCTGGATGACATCTTGGTATTACCCAAGAATGAAGGGGATCACGAAAAGCACCTCCGTCTGATTCTCGACAGACTCCGTGAACATAAGTTCTATGCCAAGTTCTCCAAGTGCAAATTCTGGCTCGATAAGGTCTTATATCTGGGCCATATCATCTCTGCTGACGGTTTTCCTGTCAACCCCGAGAAAGTTGAAGCCATTGTCAACTGGGAACCTCCTTAGAACGTCAAGCAACTCCGAAGATTTCTTGGTCTTGCTAGCTATTGCAGAAGGTTCGTTGAGAACTTCTCCAAGATTGCCAAGCCTCTCTCCAACTTGCTGCAGAAGAATGTCAAGTACAATTGGTCTCCGGATTGTGATGTGGCATTCAAAACTCTCAAAGAAAAGCTCATCTCTGCTCCGGTTCTTACTCCTCCAGATGAGTCCAAGCCCTACGAAGTATTCTGTGATGCTTCTCTTCAAGGACTTAGTGGTGTGCTAATGCAGGACAAGAAAATTGTGGCATACACTTCTCGTCAATTGAAGCCAAGTGAGAAGAACTACCCCACACATGATCTCGAGCTAGCAGCTGTGGTACACGCCTTGATCACGTGGAGACACCTTCTATTGGGCAGAAAAGTGGACATCTTCACCGATCACAAGAGCTTGAAGTACATCTTCACACAGCCAAACCTGAACCTTCGCCAGACTCGTTGGGTTGAGATGATCCAAGAGTATGATCCAAGCATCGAATACACACCCGGCAAGGCCAATGTCATTGCAGATGCCTTGAGCAGAAAGGCATATTGCAACAGTCTCCTTATCAAACCGTTTCAGCATGAGCTTTGTGAAGCATTCAGGAAGCTGAACCTCCAAGTTGTTCCGCAAGGCTTTCTTGCAAATCTTCAAGTTGCTCCTACCTTGGAAGATCAGACCCGTGAGGCCCAACTCACTGATGCTATGGTGCAGAAAGTGAAACATGGTATTGCAAAGGGTACTACCAGATACAAGTGATATCGCGTTGATGAGAAGGACACCTTGTTCTTTGAGGACAGACTTGTGGTTCCCAAGGGTGATCTCAGGAAGCTCATAATGAACGAAGCACATGACTCCCTCCTCTCGATTCATCCTGGAAGTTCCAAGATGTACCAAGACCTCAAGCAATCTTACTGGTGGACTCGCATGAAAAGGGAGATTGCCCAATTCGTGAATGAATGTGATGTCTGCAGAAGAGTGAAGGCAGAGCATCAACGTCCAGCCGGTCTCCTCCAACCTCTTCCTATCACCCAGTGGAAATTCAACCACATTGAAATGGATTTCGTCACTGGATTTCCCAAGTCCAAGAAGGGGAATGATTCTATCTTTGTTGTGATTGACAAGCTTACCAAAGTAGCTCACTTCCTTCCAGTCAAAGAATCCACCAATGCAGCTCAACTGGCAGAGTTGTACACTTCCAGAATTGTGTCCTTACATGGCATTCCTCAAGTTATCTCCTCAGACCGTGGAAGTTTGTTTACATCCAAGTTCTAGGACTCCTTCCAGTCTGCCATGGGCACTAAGATCCGTTTCAGCACTGCGTTTCACCCTCAGACTAGTGGTCAAGTCGAAAGAGTGAACCAGATCCTCGAAGACATGCTCAGAGCTTGTGTCATCTCTTTTGGCATGAAGTGGGAAGATTGTCTTCCATTTGCTGAGTTCTCTTACAACAACAGTTTCCAAGCAAGTGTCGGCAAAGCTCCGTTTGAAATTCTCTATGGCAGAAAGTGTCGTACTCCTCTCAACTGGTCCGAGACTGGTGAACGCCAACTTCTTGTCAATGACTTGATCTCAGAAGCCGAAGAAATGTGCAAAGTCATATGTGAGAATCTCAAGGCCGCTCAGTCGCATCAAAAGAGCTACTATGACGGCAAGCATCGTGTTTTGGCCTTCAACATTGGTGATCATGTCTATCTCCGTGTTTCTCCTATGAAAGGCACCCAAAGATTTGGTATCAAAGGAAAGCTTGCTCCTAGATACGTGGGCCCTTTCAAGATCCTTGGCAAAAGAGGCGATCTAGCCTATCAAATCGAGCTTCCTCCCAACTTTGTAATTGTTCATGATGTGTTTCACGTGTCTCAACTCCGCAGGTGCTTCAAGACACCTGAATGCACCATTCTGTTTGAGGAGATTGATCTTCAACAAGACTTGTCTTACCGTGAGCACCCCGTTGCTATTCTTGAAGAAACCGAGCGCAAGACCCCCAACAAGTCAATCAAGTTCTTGAAAGTTAAGTGGTCACACCATACCGACCGAGAAGCTACGTGGGAACGAGAAGATCACCTTCGTTCCGAGTACCCTTCCTTCTTCCAGTCCTAGATCTCGGGACGAGATCTTTTCGTAGTAGAGGAGAGTTTGTAATGCCCCAGATTTAACACTTTCCCGATGAACAGTAGTGGTTTCTACTAGGGGCGATTCGGACCTGTGGCTTTATGTATTTGGTATCTTTCATTTGGATCTTCACCCGTAGTCGGGTTGTGATGTTATTTGGATGATGATTTGCTTATGTAATGTATTGTGTGACATGGCGAGTGTAATCCAACTATCCTTTTGCAATTTCATCCCTATTTTTACATGAGTCGTGCAAAGATACCGAACTTGAGATCATTCCAGAATGGGCTTGTACCTTTAAGTCGTGCCTCGACACGTAGGAGGTATAGTCCCATCCTGGCATTACATGGAGCGTCTTGTATAATTTGAGTCTTTGCTTGTTAGTTTGCCACAATCATCCTTGTTGGACACACCTATTTGAGAGAGTTAAATATGGCCTAGGAATTGATAGAACACTCTATCTGCTTCACTTATATCTTTTGAGTTGAATAGTTTTTGCTATAGTGCTTCACTTATATCTTGTAGAGCACGGTGGCGATTATATTTTGTAGAAATTGTTGATATCTCATGATTCACTTATATCCTTTTGAGAGTCTATTAAAACAGCATGGTAATGTGCTTTGGCTATAAAACTAGCCTTCACATGATAGACATCCAATATCAATGTAGTAAAAACTTTAACACTAAGTGCATTGAATATGATGAGAAGTTGGATGCTTGATAATTTTTTTGAGATATGAGGATGGTGATATTAGAGTCATGCTCGCGGAGTTATTATGAAATTGAGAAATGCTTGTGTTAAGGTTAGGCATTCCCGTAGCATGCACATATGGTGAACCGCTATGTGACGAAGTTAGAGCATGAGGTATTTGTTAAGTGTCAACCTTTGTGTGGAGGTCGGGGGCGCGCGGTGGTTAACTCCTACCAACCTCCCCCCTAGGAGCATGCATTGTTTGCTTTGTTTTGATGACTCGTAATTTTTTGCAATAAGTATATGAGTTCTTATGACTAATGTTGAGTCCATGGATATTACGCACTCTCACCGTTCCACCATTGCTAGCCTCTCTTGTACCGTGCAACTTTCGCCGGTACCATACACCCACTATATATCCTTCCTCAAAACAACCACCATATATTTTCCACAAAACAGCCACCATACCTACCTATCATGGCATTTCCATAGCCATTCCGAGATATATTGCCATGCAACTTTCCACCGTTCCATTCATATGACACACTTCATATTGTCATATTGCCATGCATGATCATGTAGTTGATATAGTATTTGTGGAAAAGCCACCATACATAATTTTTCATACATGTCACTCTTGATTCATTGCATATCCTGATACACCACCGGAGGCATTCATATAGAGTCATACTTGTTCTAGTATCGAGTTGTAATTCAATATAAGTGTGATGATCATCATTATTAGAGCATTGTCCCATGTGGGGAAAGGCCAATAAAAAAAGAGATGGCCCAAGAAAATAGAGAGGGGCTAAATAAAAAAAAAGAGAAAGCCCCTCCAAAAAAATAAGAGAAAAGAGAGAAGGGACAATTGCTACTATCTTTTTCCACACTTGTGCTTCAAAGTAGCACCATGTTCTTCATGATAGAGAGTCTCATATTTAGCCACTTTCATATACTAGTGGGAATTTTCATTATAGAACTTGGCTTGTATATTCCAACGATGGGCTTCCTCAAATGCCCTAGGTTTTCGTGAGCAAGCAAGTTGGATGCACACCCACTAGTTTCTTTTGTTGAGCTTTCATACATATTTAGCTCTAGTGCATCTGTTGCATGGCAATCCCTACTCACTCACATTGATATCTATTGATGGGCATCTCCATAGCCCGTTGATACGCCTAGTTGATGTGAGACTATCTCCCTCCTTTTTCTCTTCTCCACAACCACCTCTCTATTCCACATAGTGCTATGTCCATGGCTCACGCTCATGTATTGCGTGAAAGTTGAAAGGTTTGAAAGAATAGAGTATGAAAACAAGTGCTTGGCTGAAATCGGGGTTGTGCATGATATGAATATTTTGTGTGATGAAGAGGGAGCATAGCCAGACTATATGATGTTGTAGGGATAACTTTCTTTAGCCATAGTATTTTGAGAACACATGATTGCTTTGTTAGTAAGCTTGAAGTATTATTATTTCTTATGTCAATATAGACTTTTGTCTTGAATCTTTCAGATCTGAACATTCATGCCACAATTAAGAGAATTACATTGAAAAACTATGTTGGTTAGCATTCCACATCAAAAATTCTGTTTTTATAATTTACCTACTCGAGGACGAGCAGGAATTAAGCTTGGGGCTGCTTGATACATCTCCAACGTATCTATAATTTTTTACTGTTCCATGCTATTATTTATAATGTTTTGGATGTTTAATGGGCTTTGTTATACACTTTCATATTATTTTTGGGACTAACATACTAACCCAAAGGCCCAGTCCAGATTGTTGTTTTTTTCCTGTTTTAGGGTTTTACAGAAAAGGAATATCAAACGGAGTCTAAACGGAATGAAACCTTCGAGAGAGATATTTTTGGAGCAAAATATGCACGGGAGACTTGAGAACAACATAGTAGGGATGACGTGGCGTCCACGAGAGTGGGGGCGCCCCCCCCCCTATAGGGCGCGCCCCCTGCCTCGTGGGCACCCCGTCTGGCCCCCGGTGCCCTCCTTCCTCCTATATATACCTACATACCCCGAAACTATCAGAACAACAGAGAAAACCCTAGTTCCACCATCGCAACCTTCTGTTCCCGTGAGATCCCATCTTGGGGCCTGTTCCGGAGCTCCGCCGGAGGGGGGATCTACCACGGAGTGCTTGTACATCATCATCATCGCCTCACCATGAGTTGTGAGTAGTTTACCTCAGACCTTCGGGTCCATAGCTAGTATCTAGATGGCTTCTTCTCTCTCTTGGGATCTCAATACCAAGTTCTCCTCGGTCTTCGAGGAGATCTATTCGATGTAATCTCTTTTTGCGGTGTGTTTGTCGAGATCCGAAGAATTGTGGGTTTATGATCAAGATTATCTATGAGAAATATTTGGTTCTTTTCTGAACTCTTTATGTATGATTATAATATCCTTGCAAGTCTCTTCGAATTATTGGTTTGGTTTGGCCTACAAGATCTTTAGTTCTTGCAATGGGAGAAGTGCTTGGCTTTGGGCTCAATCTTGTAGTGTCCTTTCCCAGTGACAGTAGGGGCAGCAAGGCACGTATTGTATTGTTGCCATCGAGGATAAAAAAATGGGGTTTATATCACTAAGTTTGAGTTTATCCCTCTACATCATGTCATCTTGCCTAAGGCGCTACTCCGTTCTTATGAACTTAATACTATAGATGCATACTGGATAGCGGTCAATGTGTGGAGTAATAGTAGTAGATGCAGAATCATTTCGGTCTACTTGTATCGGACGTGATGCCTATATATAATGATCATGCCTAGATAGTCTCATAATTATTCGCTTTTCTATCAATTGCTCGACAGTAATTTGTTTACCCGCCATAGAATATCGCTATCATGAGAGAAGCCACTAGAGAACACTATGGCCCCCGGTTATATTCTCAACATATCAATCTACAATCTACTTTACTTTTCTGCTTTAACTTTATGTTCTTATAACCAAAAATATCAAACTATCATCTCTATCAGATGTCACTTTCGTAAGTGACCGTAAAGGGATTGACAACCCCTTATCGCGTTGGGTGCGAAGTTCTTATTTGTTTGTGCAAGTGCGAGGGGCTCGTGCGTGGTCTCCTACTGGATTGATACCTTGGTTCTCAAAAACTGAGGGAAATACTTACGCTACTGTGCTGCATCACCCTTTCCTCTTCGAGGGAATACAACACAAGCTTGAGAAGTAGCAGTGATCAACTTGCGGGTTCCGTGACCTTGGGAATCTATGCATAGGGGTTGGCACACGTTTTCGTCTTGACTTTCCGGTAGAAACTTTGGGGCACTCTTTGAAGTACTTTGTGCTGGTTGAATAGATGAATATGAGATTGTGTGATGCATATCGTACAATCATGCCCACAGATACTTGAGGTGACAATGGAGTATCTAGGTGACATTAGGGTTTTGGTTGATTTGTATCTTAAGGTGTTATTCTAGTACGAACTCTATGATAGATTGAACGGAAAGAATAGCTTCGTGTCATTTTACTACAGACTCTTGAATAGATCGATCAGAAAGAATAACTTTGAGGTGGTTTCGTACCCTACCATAATCTCTTCGTTTGTTCTCCGCTATTAGCGACTTTGGAGTGACTCTTTGTTGCATGTTGAGGGATAGTTATATGATCTAGTTATGTTATTATTGTTGAGAGAACTTCCACTAGTGAAAGTATGAACCCTAGGCCTTATTTCCTATCATTGCAACACCGTTTATGCTCACTTTTATCTTTAGTTACCTTGCTGTTTTTATATTTTCCTATTACAAAAACCTATATCTACCATCCATATTGCACTTGTATCACCATCTCTTCGCCGAACTAGTGCACCTATACAATTTACCATTGTATTGGGTGTTTTGGGGACACAAGAGACTCTTTGTTATTTGGCTGCAGGTTTGTTTGAGAGAGACCATCTTCATCCTATGCCTCCCACGGATTGATAAACCTTAGGTCATCCACTTGAGGGAAATTTGCTACTGTCCTACAAACCTCTGCACTTGGAGGCCCAACAACGTCTACAAGAAGAAGGTTATGTAGTAGACATCAAGCTCTTTTCTGGCGCCGTTGCCAGGGAGGTTAGTGCTTGAAGGTATATCTTTAGATCTTTCAATCTAATCTTTTAGTTTCTTGTTTTATCACTAGTTTAGTTTATAAAAGAAAACTACAAAAATGGAACTAAGGTTACCTCATATGCTTCATCTTTTTAATATCTTTCGTGAAAATGATGGGAAGGAAAATTGTGCTCATGTACTAGAAGAAGAATTACATAGAATGCTTGGCATAAAATATGTGAATGATGAGCATGATTGCAATATTGTTAGTGTGAATCCTTTGAATATGCATGATGCCAATGATATGCAAAGCCACAAGCTTGGGGAAGCTATGTTTGATGAAGATGATATTTCTAGTCCCCCAAGTTTTGATGAGCAAATTTATTATGATGAAAGCATGCCTCCTATTTATGATGATTGTATTTATGAAAGTGTATTTGGAGAGGTCCTGACTTTATTTAGTGATGAATCCACTATTTCAGAAGAGGTTCCAATTGATTATGAGAACAAAGTTGCTATCTATGATGATTATTGTGATGACTTGTGTGCTATTAAGAATAAAGATAACCATGAAACTTGTCATCATGATTTTAATTTTCAATTGGATTATGCTTCACATGATAGTTATTTTGTTGAGTTTGCTCCCACTACTATTGATGAGAATAAATTTGCTTATGTGGAGAGTAGTAAAATTTATATGCAAGTAAATCATGAAAAGAATGCTTCATGTGCTGGTTATATGGTTGAATTCATTCATGATGCTACTGAAAATTATTATGAGAGAGGATCATATGCTTCTACATATTGCAATAATATCAAGTTTCCTCTCTATGTGCTTGAAGTTTTGAAGCTATGCTTGTTTTGCTTTCCTATGCTAGTTGATTATTGTTCCCATAAGTTGTTTGCTCACAAAATCCCTATGCATAGGAAGTGGGTTAGACTTAAATGTGCTAGTCATATTCTTCATGATGCTCCCGTTATGTTTCAATTCCTATCTTTTATGCGAGCATCATTGAAATCATCATGCCTAGCTAGGGGCGTTAAGCAATAGCACTTGTTGGGAGGCAACCCAACTTTATTTTCTTTTCTTTGCTTTTGCTTCTGTTTGGGAATAAATATTGCATCTAGCTTCTGTTTAGATGTGGTTTTATGTTTCAATTAGTGTTTGTGCCAAGTAGAACCTTTGGGAAGACTTGTGTGAAGTCTATATGATCATGCTATGAAAAACAAAATCGTTAGCGCTCACTAGAATAGTCACCAGATTTTACTGGAGTGTGCTATTTAGTTGATTCTTTTTGCAGACGATTAATAGACAAATTCCTCACGTTTACCAATTTATTTAAAAAATTATGGAGTTACAGAAGTATGTGAAAGTTACAGATTACTACAGACTGTACTGTTTTTGACAGATTCTGTTTTCCGAGTGTTCTCTGCTTATTTTGATGAATCTATGAGTAGTATCTGAGGGTATGAACCATAGAGAAGTTGGAATACAGTAGATATTACACCAATATGAATTTAGAATGAGTTCACAACAGTACCTTTGAGTGGTGGTTTGTTTTCTTATACTAACGGAGCTCACGAGATTTTTGTCTAAGTTTTGTGTTGTGAAGTTTTCAAGTTTTGAGTATTGCTTTGATGGACTATGGAACAAAGAGTGGCAAGAGCCTAAGCTTTGGGATTCCCAAGGCACCCCAAGGTAAAAATCAAGGACAACCAAAAGCCTAAGCTTGGGGATGCCCCGGGAAGGCATCCCCTCTTTCGTCTTCATCTATCGGTAACTATACTCGGAGCTATTTTTTTATTCACCACATGATATGTGTTTTGCTTGGAGCGTCAATTTAGTTTATTCTGCTTTGCTTGCTGTTGGAATAATATCCCAAGATCTGAAGTTCTTAAATGTTAGAGAGTCTTCACATAGTTATTCAACTACTCATTGATCTTCACTTATATCTTTCGGAGTAGTTTGTTATTGCTCTACTGCTTCACTTATATCTTTTAGAGCACGGCAGTGGTTTTATTTTGAAGAAATAGATGAACTCTCATGCTTCACTTATATCCTTTTGAGAGTCTATTAGAATAGCATGGTAATGTGATTTGGCTATAAAACTAGCCTTCACATGATAGGCATCCAAGATCAATGTAGCAAAAACTTTCATACTAAGTGCATTGAATATGATGACAAGTTGGATGCTTGATAATTGTTTTGAGATATGAGGATAGTGATATTAGAGTCATGCTAGTAGAGTTATTATGAAATTGAGAAATACGTGTGTTAAAGTTAGTGATTCCCGTAGCATGCACGTATGGTGAACCACTATGTGACGAAGTTAGAGCATGAAGTATTTGTAGAGTGTCATCCTTTGTGTGGAGGTCGGGGGCGCGCGATGGTTAACTCCTACCAACCTCCCCCCTAGGAGCATGTGTTCATTGCTTTGTTTTGATGACTCGTAAATTTTTGCAATAAGTATATGAGTTATTTTGACTAATGTTGAGTCCATGGATTATACGCACTCTCACCCTTCCACCATTGCTAGCCTCTCTTGTACCGCGCGACTTTCCCCGGTACCATACACCCACTATATATCCTTCCTCAAAACAGCCACCATATATCTTCCTCAAAACAGCCACCATACCTACCTATCATGGCATTTCCATAGCCATTCCGAGATATATTGCCATGCAACTTTCCACCGTTCCATTCATATGACACGCTTCATATTGTCATATTGCCATGCATGATCATGTAGTTGACATCGTATTTGTGGCAAAGCCACCATGCATAATTTTTCATACATGTCACTCTTGATTCATTGCATATCCCGGTACACCGCCGGAGGCATTCATATAGAGTCATACTTTGTCCTAGTATCGAGTTATAAATCAATATAAGTGTGATGATCATCATTATTAGAGCATTGTTCCATGTGAAGAAAGGCTAAATAAAGAAAGCCCCTCCCAAAAAAAGAAGAAGGAAAGGCCAAAGAAAAAAAGAAAGGCCCAAAAAAGGGACAATTGCTACATCTTTTTCCACACTTATGCTTCAAAGTAGCACCATGATCTTCATGATAGAGAGTCTCATGTTTAGTCACTTTCATATAGTAGTGGGAATTTTCATTATAGAACTTGGCTTGTATATTCCAACGATGGCCTTCCTCAAATGCCCTAGGTCTTCGTGAGCAAGCAAGTTGGATGCACACCCACTTAGTTTCTTTTGTTGAGCTTTCATACATTTTTAGCTCTAGTGCATCCGTTGCATGGCAATCCCTACTCACTCACATTGATATCCATTGATGGGCATCTCCATAGCCCGTTAATACGCCTAGTCGATGTGAGACTATCTCCCTCCTATTCGTCTTCTCCACAACCACCACTCTATTCACCCATAGTGCATGAAAGTTGAAAGGTTTGAAATAATAGAGTATGAAAACAAGTGCTTGGATCAAACCGGGGTTGTGCATGATATGAATATTTTGTGTGATGAAGAGGGAGCATAGCCAGACTATATGATTTTGTAGGGATAACTTTCTTTAGCCATGGTGTTTTGAGAAGACATGATTGCTTTGTTAGTATGCTTGAAGTATTATTATTCTTATGTCAATATAGACTTTTGTCTTGAATCTTTCAGATCTGAACATTCATGCCACAATTAGGAGAACTACATTGAAAATTATGTTGGTTAGCATTCCACATCAAAAATTCTATTTTATCATTTACCTACTCGAGGACGAGCAGGAATTAAGCTTGGGATGCTGATACGTCTCCAACGTATCTATAATTTTTTATTGTTCCATGCTATTATATTATCCTTCTAGGATGTTTTATGGGCTTTATTATACACTTTTATATGATTTTTTGGACTAACCTATTAACCCAGAGCCCAGTGCCAGTTTCTGTTTTTCTCCTGTTTTAGGGTTTCGCAGAAAAGGAATATCAAACGGAGCCCAATTGACCTGAAATTCAACGGAGATCATTTTTGGACCAGAAGAAGCCCACGGAGTGCTGGAGGGGGACGAGAAGACCCACGGGCTGCCCACGATGGTGGGGCTCCCCTACTGGGCGCGCCCCCTGCCTTGTGGATAGCCCGTAGACCCCCTTTGCTTGGCCCCGACTCCAACACCTCCTATATATACTGAAACCTCCGGAAAATAACCTAGATCGGGAGTTCCGCCGCCGAAAGCCTCTGTTGCCACCGAAAACCAATCTAGACCCATTCTGGCACCCTGCCGGAGGGGGGGGAATCCCTCTCCGGTGGTTATCTTCATCATCCCGGCGCTCTCCATGACGAGGAGGGAGTAGTCCACCCTCAGGGCTGAGGGTATGTACCAGTAGCTATGTGTTTGATCTCTCTCTCTCTCTCTCTCGTGTTCTTGAGATGGCACGATCTTGATGTATCGCGAGCTTTGCTATTATAGTTGGATCTTATGATGTTTCTCCCCCTCTACTCTCTTGTGATGAATTGAGTTTTCCCTTTGAAGTTATCTTATCGGATTGAGTCTTTAAGGATTTGAGAACACTTGATGTATGTCTTGCGTCTGATACATGTGGTGACAATGGGGTATTCTTTCGATTCACTTGATGTATGTTTTGGTCATCAACTTGCGGGTTCCGTGACCTTGGGAATCTATGCATAGGGGTTGGCACACGTTTTCGTCTTGACTTTACGATAGAAACTTTGGGGCACTCTTTGAAGTAATTTGTGTTGGTTGAATAGATGAATCTGAGATTGTGTGATGCATATCGTATAATCATGCCCACGGATACTTGAGGTGACAATGGAGTATCTAGGTGACATTTGGGTTTTGGTTGATTTGTATCTTAAGGTGTTATTCTAGTACGAACTATATGATAGATTGAACGGAGAGAATAGCTTCATGTTATTTTACGATGGACTCTTGAAAAGATCGATCAGAAAGAATTACTTTGAGGTGGTTTCGTACCCTACCATAATCTCTTTGTCTGTTCTCTGCTATTAGCGACTTTGGAGTGACTCTTTGTTGCATGTTGAGGGATGGTTATATGATCTAGTTATGTTATTATTGTTGAGAGAACTTCCACTAGTGAAAGTATGAACCCTAGGCCTTATTTCCTATCATTGCAACACCGTTTATGCTCACTTTTATCTTTAGTTACCTTGCTGTTTTTATATTTTCATATTACAAAAACATATATCTACCATCCATATTGTACTTGTATCACCATCTCTTCGCCGAACTAGTGCACCTATACAATTTACCATTGTATTGGGTGTGTTGGGGACACAAGAGACTCTTTGCTATTTGGTTGCAGGGTTGTTTGAGAGAGACCATCTTCATCATATGCCTCCCATGGATTGATAAACCTTAGGTCATCCATTTGAGGGAAATTTGCTACTATCCTACAAACCTCTGCACTTGGAGGCCCAACAACGTCTACAAGAGGAATGTTGTGTAGTAGACATCACGCGCCGCCCACGCTGCTGCCTACCCTCCTCCGGCGATGCCCCGCAGGCGCCCGCCTGTGCGGCCTCTCCCGCCGCTCCGCCCTCGCCGGCTTCGCCCCGCTGCTACCGCGCCTCCGCCGCGCCCGCCTCGCCTCTAGCCGCCCTCCGCCGGCGCCGCCCGACGGCGTTGCGTGCCTCGCGCCGTCCCGTCCCCTCCTCTTGACCGTGCCCCCTAGCCGCGCTACGCCCGATGGCCTCGCCCTGTGCTCGGGTGGGCTTCGGCCCTGACGGGCAGCCCCCACCCACACACCCGTAAACCGCCGCCCGTTATGGCCCTTGTGCCTATGGCACGTGGGGCCCGCCCTTGTTAAAGGAAAGAAATAAAAAAATATAAAATAATAATAATATATAATTAATTAATTAATTAACTTAATTAATCTAGCTTAATTAGCTAATTAACTCCTAATTAACCTAATGTGTCTTTGGCAGTAGGGCTCGACCACTAATTAGACTGATTTAAGTAATATATTAAATACATGTGTCACTCGCAGATGGGTCCATTTGACTCTATTGACTGGTCAACTTTGACCCAGTCAATGCTGACTGTATTGCTGACCGGGCCCACATGTCATTGGTTGTGGTTGGATCTGCCGTGTGTAATAAACGTATTTTACTATTTATTTTTCGAATATAAATAATTTGAGAATATGTTTAAAACTTCGGAAAATCATATAAAATAAATTTGTAACTCGGATGGAAAAGTTTTATACATGAAACTTGCTTAGAACGACGAGACGAATCCGAATAAGCGGTCCATTCGTCCGCCACACGTCCCTATCATAGCAAACATGCAACATTCCCCCTCCGGTTCGCTTGTCCGAAAAAGCCAAACATCGGGAAAACATTCCGGGATGTTATTCCCCTTCGCCGGTATCGTGTAGCACTACGTTAGAACACCCCTGGCATCGCTTACTGCTGCTTCTCGAGCTTGCGTTGTATTCCCTCGAAGAGGAAATGGAGATGCAGCACAGTAGCGTAAGTATTTCCCTCAGTTTTTGAGAACCAAGGTATCAATCCAGTAGGATACCACGCGCGAGTCCCTCGCACCTGCACAAACAAATAAAAACTTCGCAGCCAACACAATAAGGGGTTGTCAATCCCTTTACGGTCACTTACAAAAGTGAGATCTGATAGAGACGATAGTTTATATTTTTGGTATTTTTGTTTATAAGAACAGAAAATAAAAGCAGAAAAAGTAAAGTAGATGTAGATTGATATGTGGAGAATAGACCCGAGGGCCATAGTGTTCTCTAGTGGCTTCTCTCATGATAGCGATATTCTATGGCGGGTAAACAAATTACTGTCGAGCAATTGATAGAAAAGCGAATAATTATGAGACTATCTAGGCATGATCATTGTATATAGGCATCACGTCCGAGACAAGTAGACCGACTCCTGCCTGCATCTACTACTATTACTCCACACATCGACCGCTATCCAGCATAAATCTAGTGTATTGAGTTCATAAGAACAGAGTAACGCGTTAAGCAAGATGACATGATGTAGAGGGATAAACTCAAGCAATATGATATAAACCCCATCTTTTTATCCTCGAAGGCAACAATACAATACGTGCCTTGTTGCCCCTACTGTCACTGGGAAAGGACACCGCAAGAGAACCCAAAGCCAAGCACTTCTCCCATTGCAAGAACTATAGATATAGTAGGCCAAACCAAACCAATAATTTGAAGAGATTTGCAAGGATATTATGAGCACACATAAAGAGTCCAAAGAAGAACCAAATATTTCTCATAGATAATCTTGATCATAAACTCACAATTCATCGGATCTCGACAAACACACCGCAAAAAGAGATTATATCGAATAGATCTCCTCGAAGACCGAGGAGAACTTTGTATTGAGATCTAGAGAGAGAGAGAAGCCATCTAGATACTAGCTATGGACCCAAAGGTCTGTGGTAAACTACTCACAACTCATGGAGAGGGCGATGATGATGATGTAGAAGAACTCCGTGATGGAGCCCCCTTCCGGCGGAGCTTCAAAATAGGCTCCAAGATGGGATCTCATCGGAACAGAAGGTTACGGCGGTGGAATTAGGGTTTTCTCTCTGTTGCTGATCGTTTCGGGGTACGTAGACTTATATAGGAAGAAGGAGGACACCGGGGGACGCTCGAGGGGCCCACGAGGTAGGGGGCGCACCCTGGGAAGGGGGGCGCGCCCCCCACCCTCATGGCCACCTCGTGGCTCCCCTGACGTGGTTCTCAAGTCTCCCGTGCGTGATTTTCTCCAAAGTTAACTCTCTCGAAGGTTTCATCCGTTTGGACTCCGTTTGATATTCCTTTTCTGCAAAACCCTGAAACAGGCAAAAAACATCAATCTGGACTGGGCCCTTGGGTTAGTAGGTTAGTCCCAAAAATGATATAAAAGTGTATGACAAAGCCCATTAAACATCCAAGACATCATAAATAATAGCATGGAACAATAAAAAATTGTAGATACGTTGGAGACGTATCAAGCATCCCCAAGCTTAATTCCTGCTCGTCCTCGAGTAGGTAAATGATAAAAACAGAATTTTTGATGTGGAATGCTAACCAACATAGTTTTTCAATGTAATTCTCTCAATTGTGTCATGAATGTTCAGATCTGAAAGATTCAAGATAAAAGTCTATATTGACATAAGAAATAATAATACTTCAAGCATACTAACAAAGCAATCATGCCTTCTCAACATACTATGTCTAAAGAAAGTTATCCCTACAAAATCATATGGTCTGGCTATGCTCCCTCTTCATCACACAAAATATTAATATCATGCACAACCTCGGTTTCAGCCAAGCACTTGTTTTCATACTCTATTCTTTCAAACCTTTCAACTTTCACGCAATACATGAGCGTGAGCCATGGACATAGCACTATGAGTGGAATAGAGAGGTGGTTGTGGAGAAGACAAAAGCAGGGAGATAGTCTCACATCAACTAGGCGTATCAACGGGCTATGGAGATGCCCATTAATAGATATCAATGTGAGTGAGTAGGGATTGCCATGCAACGGATGCACTAGAGCTAAATATGTATGAAAGGTCAACAAAAGAAACTAGTGGGTGTGCATCCAACTTGCTTGCTCATGAAGACCTTGGGCATTTGAGGAAGCCCATCGTTGGAATATACAAGCCAAGTTCTATAATGAAAATTCCCACTAGTATATGAAAGTGACTAAACATGAGACTCTCTATCATGAAGAACATGGTGCTACTTTGAAGCACAAGTGTGGAAAAAGATAGTAGCAATTGTCCCTTCTCTCTTTTCTCTCATTTCTTTTGAACCATCACTTTTTTATTGGCCTTTCCTCACATGGGACAATGCTCTAATAATGATGATCGTCACACTTTTATTGATTTACAACTCGATATTACAACTCGATACTACAACAAGTATGACTCTACATGAATGCCTCCGGCAATGTACCGGGATGTGCAATGAATCAAGAGTGACATGTATGAAAAATTATGCATGGTGGCATTTCCACAAACACGATGTCAACTACATGATCATGCATGGCAATATGACAATATGATGTGTGTCATATGAATGGAACGGTGGAAAGTTGCATGGCAATATATCTAGGAATGGCAATGGAAATGCCATGATAGGTAGGTATGGTGGCTGTTTTGAGGAATAATATGGTGGCTGTTTTGAGGAAGGATATATAGTGGGTTTATGGTACCGGCGAAAGTTGTGTGGTACAAGAGAGGCTAGCAATGGTGGAAGGGTGAGAGTGCGTATAATCCATGGACTCAACATTAGTCATAAAGAACTCATATACTTATTGCAAAAATCTACGAGTCATCAAAACAAAGCAATCAACGCATGCTCCTAGGGGGAGGTTGGTAGGAGTTAACCATCGCGCGCCCCCGACCTCCACACAAAGGTTGACACTTTACAAATACCTCATGCTCTAACTTCGTCACATAGTGGTTCACCATACGTGCATGCTACGGGAATCACTAACCTTAACACAAGTATTTCTCAATTTCATAATAACTCCACTAGCATGACTCTAATATCACTATTCTCATACCTCAAAATAATTATCAAGCATCCAACATCTCATCTTATTCAATGCACTTAGTGTGAAAGTTTTTACTACATTGATATTGGATGTCTATCATGTGAAGACTAGTTTAATAGCCTAAACACATTACCATGCTGTTTTAATAGACTCTCAAAAGGATATAAGTGAAGCATGAGAGTTCAACAATTTCTTCAAAATATTACCACCACCGTGCTCTAAAAGATATAAGTGAAGCACTAGAGCAAAAACTATTCAACTCAAAAGATATAAGTGAAGCACATAGAGTGTTCTAACAATTCCTAGGACATATTTAACTCTCTAAAATAGGTGTGTCCAGCAAGGATGATTGTGGCAAACTAACAAGAAAATACTCAAATTATACAAGACGCTCCAAGCAAAACACATATCATGTGGCGAATAAAAATATAGCTCCAAGTATAGTTACCGATGGATGAAGACGAAAGAGGGGATGCCTTCCCGGGGCATCCCCAAGCTTAGGCTTTTGATTGTCCTTGAATTTTACTTGGGGTGCCATGGGCATCCCCAAGCTTAGGCCTTTGCTACTCTTTTCCATAGTCCATCAAAGCAATACTCACAACTTGAAAACTTCACAACACAAAACTTAGACAGAAATTCTCGTGAGCTACGTTAGTATAAGAAAGCAAACCACTACTCAAAGGTACTGCAATGAATTCATTATTTGTTTATATTGGTGTTAAACCTACTGTATTCCAGCTTCTATATGGTTCATACTTCACAATATTACTCTTAGATGCATTGAAATAAGCAAACAACACACGAAAAACAGAATCTGTCAAAAACAGAACAGTCTGTAGTAATCTGCAGGTTTCACATACTTCTGTAACTCCAAAAAATTCAAACTAAATTGGTAAACGTGAGGATTTTGTCTATTAATCATCTGCAAAAATAATCAACTAAATAGCATGCTCCCGTAAAATCTGATGACCATTCTAGCGAGCGCTAACGATTCTGTTTTTCACAGCAAGATCACATAAACTTCACACAAGTCTTCCCAAAGGTTCTACTTGGCACAAACACTAAACAAAACATGAAACCACATCTAATCATAAGCTAGATGCAATATTTATTCCCTAACAGCAGCAAAAAAAATTAAAAAAAATTGGGTTGCCTCCCAACAAGCTCTTTCTTTATAGCCATTAAGATAGGCTTGAGAATTCATTGATGCTCACATGAAAGATAAGAATTGAAGCACAAGAGAGCATCATAAATCATGTGAAAATCACATCTAAGTCTAACATACTTCCTATGCATAGGCATTTTTATAGGAAAACAAATTAGCAAGACAAGTAAGACAAGCAAGATCTAGCATATGCAAGGAAGAAGAAACAAACAATAGCAATCTCAACATAACGAGAGGTAATTTAGTAACATGAAAATTTCTACCACCATATTTTCCTCTCTCATAATAATTGCATGTAGGATCATAAGAAAATTCAACAATATAGCTATCACATAACATATTCTCAACACGATCCACATGCATCCAAAGTTGACACTCTTCCAAAATAGTGGGATTGTCATTAACTAAAGTCATGACCTCTCCAAACCCACTTTTATCAAAAAATTCATAAGATTGATCATTCTCCAAATATGTGGGATCTAAAGTTGACACTCTTCCAAACCCACTTTCAATATTATTACAAACATTATTATCAATCTCATATTCATCATGGGGCTTAAATAAATTTCCAAGATCATAAGAAGAATCACCCCAATCATGATCATTGCAACAAGTAGTGGGCATAGCAATACTAGCATCCCCAAGCTTAGGGTTTTGCATATCATTAACACAATTGACATTTATAATAGCATCATTGCAATCATGCTTTTTATTTAAGGAGCTAACATGAATCACTTTTTCTTTCAACAATTCCTCACAATTTTCAGATTCATGAATTTCAAGCAAAACCTCATAAAGATAATCTAGTGCACGCAGCTCACTAGCAATAGGTTCAACATAATTGGATCTCTTAAAGAGATTAGCAAGTGGATGAGGACCCATACTTTATCAAGCAAAGATGCAAGCTAATTGAGGGCACATAGCAACACAACCAAACAAGAGGCACGCGAACGGTAAACACACGGCAAAAAAAGGGCAAATAAAACGACAAGGGTGAAGTGGGGGAGAGGAAAACGAGAGAAAAAAATGTAATGCGAAGGATAAGGGTTTGTGATAGGTACTTGGTATATGACTTTTGCGTAAGCCTCCCCGGCAACGGCACCAGAAATTCCTCTTGCTACTTCTCGAGCTTGCGTTGTATTCCCTCGAAGAGGAAAGGGAGATGCAGCACAGTAGCGTAAGTATTTCCCTCAGTTTTTGAGAACCAAGGTATCAATCCAGTAGGAGACCACGTGCGAGTCCCTCGCACCTTCACAAATAAATAAGAACTTCGCAGGCAACGCGATAAGGGGTTGTCAATCCCTTTACGATCACTTACGAAAGTGAGATCTGATAGAGATGATAATTTATATTTTTGGTATTTTTGTTTATAAGAACAGAAAATAAAAGCGGAAAAAGTAAAGTAGATGTAGATTGATATGTTGAGAATAGACCTGGGGGCCATAGTGTTCTCTAGTGGCTTCTCTCATGATAGCGATATTCTACGACGGGTAAAGAAATTACTGTCGGGCAATTGATAGAAAAACGAATAATTATGAGACTATTTAGGCATAATCATTGTATATAGGCATCACGTCCGAGACAAGTAGACCGACTCCTGCCTGCATCTACTACTATTACTCCACACATCGACCGCTATCCAGCATGCATCTAGTGTATTGAGTTCATAAGAACAGAGTAACGCCTTAAGCAAGATGACATGATGTAGAGGGATAAACTCAAGCAATATGATATAAACCATATCTTTTTATCCTCGATGGCAACAATACAATACGTGCCTTGCTGCCCCTACTATCACTGGGAAAGGACAACGCAAGATTGAACCCAAAGCCAAGCACTTCTCCCATTGCAAGAACTATAGATCTAGTAGGCCAAACCAAACCAATAATTCGAAGAGATTTGCAAGGATATTATGAGCACACATAAAGAGTTCAGAGAAGAACCAAATATTTCTCATAGATAATCTTGATCATAAACTCACAATTCATAGGATCTCGACAAACACACCGCAAAAAGAGATTACATCGAATAGATCTCCTCGAAGACCGAGGAGAACTTTGTATTGAGATCCAGAGAGAGAGAAGAAGCCATCTAGATACTAGCTATGGACCCGAAGGTCTGTGGTAAACTACTCACAACTCATGGTGAGGGCGATGATGATGATGTAGAAGACTCCGTGATGGATCCCCCTTCCGGCGGAGCTCCGAAACAGGCTCCAAGATGGGATCTCACGGGAACAGAAGGTTACAGCGGTGGAATTAGGGTTTTCTCTGTGTTGCTGATGGTTCCGGGGTACATAGACTTATATAGGAAGAAGGGGGACACCAGGGGACGCTTGAGGGGCCCACGAGGCAGGGGGCACGCCCTGGGAAGGAGGGCGCTCCCCCCACCATCGTGGGCACCTCGTGGCTCCCCTGGCGTGGTTCGCAAGCCTCCCGTGCATGATTTTCTCCAAAAATAACTCTCCCGAAGGTTTCATTCCGTTTGGACTCCGTTTGATATTCCTTTTCTGCAAAACCGTGAAACAGGCAAAAAACAGCAATC
This sequence comes from Secale cereale, assembly GCA_902687465.1. Classification (NCBI taxonomy): domain Eukaryota; kingdom Viridiplantae; phylum Streptophyta; class Magnoliopsida; order Poales; family Poaceae; genus Secale; species Secale cereale. The sequence continues at coordinate 179,903,343 of LR738713.1, read as the reverse complement.
TGGACTGGGCCCTTGGGTTAATAGGCTAGTCCCAAAAATTATATAAAAGTGTATGACAAAGCCCATTAAACATCCAAGACATCATAAATAATAGCATGGAACAATCCAAAATTATAGATACGTTGGAGACGTATCACTTACCATCATGTCATGCACTTGTGTTGCTATGTATTTATTGTTATTTCTTCCCCCTCTTCTCTCCGGTAGACCCCGAGACTGTTGTTGATGCCTCTGTGATCGACTACATCATCAACGAACCTTCTTCCCCTTCAGCAGAGCTTCCAGGCAAGCCCCCCCCCCCTTGATCATCCAAATATCGCCCATTCTATTCTCTCTCGTGCTTGCATTAGATTTTTCTACTGTTATTGTTTGCTCCTACTCTGATGCATAGCCTGTTTTTGTACCTGCTATTGTTTCCTACCTGCTTATCCTAAACTGCTTAGTATAGGTTGTTAGTGATCCATCAGTGACCCCCACCTTGTCCTTGTTGCCCCTGCTTCATCATCGATGACTCGATCTATGTGATCGACGACCAAAGGCAAACACCTCACATCATACCATGCCCCTTTTGTTGCTCGACTCTGCAGAGCTAGTATCGATTGCCGAGGGTGATACCTCGTAACACACTCGTGATGATGACTCTATAGTGTAGCTATTCGGTCGTGTTCATCGAGGGTGATTCCTCTTTCACCATTCCCGATACGACTCTGTCATGCAACACCTCAAGTGTGAACCTCGAGGGTGATTCCTCCTATGTTTGCCTTGATGATTACTTGAGCGGAATCCATCGAGGGTGATTCCTCGGGTTCCCCCTTGATGTTTTGGACACACAGTTACCCGGACTTTACTTGAGACCTGTTAAAGTTGGGTCGGCCCTGAGGAGTACTCACGAGTTGATGTGAAAGTCGGGCGGGCCCGTGGAGCACCCTCGCGTTAATTACGAGGCACCGCTGGGCAAGCGGGCCACCACGAAGTGGGATGGGCTAGCCCTTGCCGTATTTCCTCGAGACGGGGCGATGGGGTCACACTATCGTGAGTCTCTGCTCGTCTTCGCGAGCTCCTAATACACTAATGGTTTGGGTATTTGATTTGAATTTGCCTCTGGCCTTTATGCACTAACCGCCACGCGAGAATAGTTATGGGCCTCGGCGTCGTGGTATCAGCCGAAGCTTTGTCAGACGTCCAGTTCAGCATTGCGGCACGGCTAGGCCGACACCTTCCTGTAGTGTTTGAGCCTGGACCCGCCCTGTACGTAACGACCCGGAGTGCAACGGGCGATGGCCCATGACCCCGGAGTGCTTAGGATGTAGACCAGCGGGGACCTCTCTGCTGAGCCTAGGTAGAGCTGCGATGTGTTGAGCTTTCGAGGCTGGGCATTGACCCAGAAAGGTGTGTCCGGCCAGAGATGATCGAGCGTGAGGGTAGCGTGGTGCACCCCTGCAGGGAAGTTATCTATTCGAATAGTCGTGTCCATGGTAATGGACGTTCAGTCTTATATCCTGATGTATTACAACTACAAATGGATACTTAAGATATGTGATGGATATTGTTACAACATGCTTGTTAATTAAAATGCTATTTTGTACTCCCTTCTACTGCTGCAAGATGGTGGTTTCTAGAAGATGCTTGAAGATGCTAGTCTTCGAGGCTAGGCCTTTCCCTCTATTCTGGCACTCTGCAGTTCAGTCCACATATACAGCTCATTCCTTTGATACCGATGCATACTTAGTATAGATCTGATGCTTGCGTGTACTTTGTATGAGTACTCACGGTTGCTTTTCTCCCCCTTTTCCCCCTTCTTTCTTCTTACTGGTTGTTGCAACCAGATGGCGGATTGCAGGAGCCAGATGCCACTACCGACGTCTACGACTACCCCGACGATGCCTGCTACTACGTGAAGATCGCGGACGACCAGGAGTAGTTAGGAGGTCTCAGGCACGAGGCCTTGCCTCTTCGATTGTTAATGTTTGTGCTAGCCTTCTTAAGGAAAACTTGTTTAACTTATGTCTGTAATCAGATATTGTTGTTTCCGCTGACTCTATTGCTTTCGAGCTTCTGTATTCGAGCCCTCGAGGCCCCTGGCTTGTAATATGAAGCTTGTATTATTTTAATTTGTGTCTAGAGTTGTGTTGTGATATCTTCCCGTGAGTCCCTGATCTTGGTCGTACACATTTCCCTGCATGATTAGTGTACGGTCAAATCGGGGGCGTCACAAATTGGTATGAGAGCAGACTGCATGTAGGAACCCCCTTTCCAACTCCTTGGCCAAAGTTGACTCTAGTCTTTGAAAAACTGATTTACTAACTTGATTGTGTGGCTTACGGGCCCACGTCGCCATTGGGTGGTATTAGGATCTTTTATTCCTCATGAATCTGATCTCTCTTCTGTTCGGGTTAAATGATTTTGTTAACTCTAAGTCTAGGTTCTCATAAATACTTCCTCCCAGAGAGCCCCTCACTCGAGATGATTGCTTGGTGCACCAGAAGATTCTGAAGACACTCTCCGATGTTTTCCTGAGACCCTTGTACCCTTCGTTGTTGCGATCCCTACCACCAATAAATCCTTATGAGTAACTACTTGCATTGTCGTTCATACCTTCATCCCTAGTTTCTCTTGTTATTACAAGATGCCCTAAATTACTCCTTGTTGTCCTGAGAATCCGTTCAGCCTACTGCCTGACAGTTCCTTGCCGCATGAATACCCCTACGGGTAAATTACTCGTGCTTGGCGAGTATCCGTTAATCCATAGTTGTTCATGTGTTTCACAAAAATCTTTGGAATGCTATTCGATCTGTCGAAAATCCTCAGTAGCCTATTACTCTTCTTCCTCCTTACATGATTACATTATGGTTACTTCCATATGTCTAGCAAAGTTCATTAGCATATGTTCTCATCGTAATTTTGAGCATTCGATTCAATATGTTTGTGAATGCTCGCAATCATCAATCACAATTAGAATTCTTCCCATCGGCTCAGACGTCACCCCGGACATGGGTTGGGGTTCGACAAATCAAACCTTGATTGATGGTCGATCTATGTCTATTCAACTTACTTGTCTTTGATCAGAGCCTCTTCTTCTGATCCCCGTTTTGGAAATCATAATTCCTTTGCATTTGAACCTTGAATTAATCAGTTGTTTCTATAATCTAATCTCCTTGCATTCTTCCTTCTTTTGATTGAGTACCAATGCTCACATCAAATCCCTTCTGATCCTTTTTTGGGTTTTATCTGACAACATCCTTCATATCCAGTAACCTTGTGAGCCTTTCCTCGGATACGTAATGCCTTTGGTAAATTGTATCCCCCGCTCTTGACAACCATACTCTGCTTCTAGGCTTGAGTTATTTACTCTTGGAGTTCTGGTATATGTCCCTGAGATGCCCCTATGCGTTGAACATGCATCTTCCCTAAATCCGTGTGAACTCAAAAGTTATGCGGGTTATACTCTACTGGCTTTTTGTCAGGGAAAATTTCTACGCTATAACTTATTCGAAGATGAGAAGTAAATGGAAGGTTGTGCATTGATGAAGTGGGAGTCGACCTTGAACCTTTGTGTTCATGCCCATGGACCTGACGTGGAACTTATCATGGAAGCTTCTTGTTATAATAATAATCCCCTTGTGTTAAGTTCATCTAGTATCTATATTTGGTCCTTTGCAACCGTGGTTCCGACCATATTGTTCTTCTTTGATCCCATTTCTCGGACAAGTTGAAGTGCTTATCTCTGGCAGATCATTTCGCCTGTCGAACCTCTATTCAGCCCTACCCTCGAGTATTACCCTCTAGTATCTCGAGAATATCACGGAACTACATAACTTCTTATGAGTTCTTCATCTACTATTATTTCTCGCCGATTCCAAGTTTCCACGGGTTCTGAGTTGTTAGGCACTCGAGAACACCGATAACTGATCTGAGTCTACACTATCCTTTCCATTGTTTTGTTTAAACCTTTCTCGTAACCTAACATATCTGAGAAGTGATAATTCACTGCTTATGTAAACACCACGGTGTACAAACTCTGTCAGTAAGACCTCATTACCATTGTTGATGACATTTCGATAGCCACCGATGGAGGAGAACTTTGCCTATTGGTTCGCCTCGTCTTAATGAGCAGGAAAATGGTTCTCTTTTCCCCTCGCCCTTGGTACCAACGTTGTTGCCAACATAACTGACATGCTATCCTCTGACCTGCCTTGCTATCATGACCGTGCAAAATGTTAGCGCCTTCCTGCTTTTAACCCACAGTTCCACATGATCGAAACCTGACTCCTGTGCATCCCTGTTTTCCAAAGTTGCTCCTCGCGCTTGGATTCGTATGTAAATCACGAGCCACCTACCTAGTGGTCTATTCTGGTATCAGACACAATACTTACTCCCATTGCTTGAACCCCTTTCACCCTATGTATCAGCCAATGAACGATTGCCTACCTACTTGAAGCTTCTTATTGCACCTTCTTACCTTGCTCTCGATGACTTTCTTGAATTTCAAGTCGAGAGATGCCTCTATGCCACGTTCACTGAGATAGCCCTCAGGTACCTATCTTTTGTTGAGCTCCGTCCTTCCCGAGTCTTTCCCCCTTACTCTACCTCTTAAATCTCGGCACGAGATTTCTTGTAGTGGAGGAGAATTGTGACGCCCGGATAATTATGCTACAGTAATTCCCTGCTAATGATGCCATGTCATCACTTTGAGTGTTGCTAAATCCCGCTTAGATTCAATCCGGTTCAAATTCAAATTCAAATACTAAGTGAAATACAAAAGTTCACAAACATGAAAACTAAAATGTTGATCATGTGACAAATATTCACTTCTTAATATTGGTGGTGAACCAACTTTTTATATAGTGGCTTAGTGCCCTAAAAAAGAAAACATGGGCAATAAAATGAAAAAAGAAAAGGCTATTGCAAAAGAAAAGGAAAAGGCCCCTCCCCTTCCCCTTGGGCCTTGGCCTAGCTGGCCACTTGGCTGGCCCACTAGCGCCCCTGTCTCCCACCTTGCTGTTCACCAGGGGGGTCGTGGCCATGCCCGATGGCCAACAAGGCCGCGGCCATCGCCGTGGCGGCCATCCGCCGATCCCCCGGCCTATAAGGCCGGCTCCCCTTCCCGGCGCACGAACCCTAGTTTCCCAATCCCCCCTCTCCTCTCCCCTCACTCCCTTTTCTCGATCTGTACCGGCGCACGAGCGCTGCCATGGCTGCGTCGCCGACATCCGCGTAGCCGCCGGCCTCCTCTCACCTCACCGTCGAGTCCACAAGCTCCGCCCACCTTCTCTACGTCGTCCTTGACCACAAGCCTGAGCAGGGGAGCACTGCATCGAGCCCCACAACACCTTTCCTCCTCCTCGGGTCGCTGGCAAACTCCGTCGATTCCGGCCACCCTGCTGCTACTAAACTATCGCCGGCCTTCATGAGCCGCTCGGTGAGCTCCCGCTCCCTTCCCTCCCTTGCGTCGTCTTTAGTCGTCTGTAGCCGTAGTCTGAGCCCCGTCCGCCATTGATGAGGACATCACTAACAAGGTTACACCCACAGCCCCAACTGATACATATACATGACCAATTACTAGAGCTCGCGCACGCCAATTAAATTACCAGGTACTTTCGTTTCTTGGTAATGATTCTAATGTTCATGAGAATATGATGCTGCCTAAATTGGATACATTTGTCTTGCTTACAAATGAAGGGCCTAGCTTGGACAAGAAGGATGAACATTGGAGCAAGATCAAGCATGGAGATGATGGCATGCGCAAGGGGAACAAGAACGGAGTTACAAGTGATGATTTCAGGACTTTGAAGCCACCATAATGAGTGTGTGAAGCCTTGGACGAAATATACAAGATGCCACTTCATAAATTTCGTCTAGAGGCTATTATAGGTGCCGCGTGACCTTATTATTGGACCAGGCCCATGTAATTTCGAAATACTTGAGTATAGGTTGTTTTTAGAGTCTGTATGTGTGGGGAAACAAGAGTTAGGGTTGGTTTCAGACCCCTCCTCCAAGGGTCACGAAATTCCCCCCTCTTCCTCCATATATACAACCCTTAGGGCGTCGTTTAGACTTTGGGTTTTGTTTAGATTAAAGTTCGCCATAGCTGCAACTTCGCGTACTTTGTTTGTGTTCAACGACCAGACAAAGACGTCACAAAACCCCACCTTGATCAATAAAGCTTTCCTCTTGAATTCGCAATATCCAGATTGTAATATCAGTTTCAAGCTTTTTCTTCATTTGCCTGCAGGAAACATACCATCGTGGTCAAGTTGATCATGCTCCGGCGTGGTCAATAACCTCTCGGAGTTGGTCTAGCGATTGCTAAGGCGCGACGTCCTCGCACGTTTGTAGTCGGATCGTCAAAGTCGACTTCCTCCCAAACGATAGCCACCATCTCATCGAAAGACGGGACACCTTTGCCTCTATGAAGTGGTATCAGATTTCCAGGTTGCTCGGTGATATTTTATAGTTTTTCATAGATTAGATCGAGTCTGTTCTTCATACCTACAGTCCACGAAAAAGCCAAAGAAAAAAATTAGGGTTAGTTCATCATATCCGAACCAGCCTGAGCCATTGCATAATATTTTCCGTGTTTGCTTAGTTGAATTTGCGGTTGCATCGTCGCGTTGAGTTGCTGGTCTTAGCGTCTAGTTCTTTAGATTTTCGAGTTCTGTTCACAGTTTTGTCACGCCGTCGCTGCAACATCTTCATCGCTGCTGTCATACCACCACCGCTGCCATATCCCACCACCGCTACCACATACCACCATCGCTGCCATAACCTACCACCGCTGCCATATCCTACCACCATATATCCACCACCAATCCGAGCTCTTTTCATATTAGGTCTGTTCTCGAGATCCATCTAGTTTCGGATCCGTGTTTCCTTGCCTGCGTAGGTCTCGGAAGACTCTGGAGACCCCTGGGCAGTTTTTAGGCCAAAATTTTGACAGGTGAAAATATTTTTCCCTATCCTATTTTTAGGCTTTTCTGAGTCTTTTGAGACATGTGCCATCATACTATTTTTTTACCGCACTTTTTCATCGTCGCTGCCCTAATTCCGAAAAAAAATCGTCGAAAAAATTTCGTGCCTATCATCTTAGTTTGACTTGGGAAGAGTTTTGAGACACTCGTCATTATAGTGATTTTCGGCAATAAAAAGGAGCGAAAAAAAAAGAGCACAAAAAAAGAGGCGAAAAAAATTCAGAGTTTGCTTTCCCCTTGATTATGTGCAGCGCCGTGATTTTGTTAGTATTCTAGGCTCGCGTCTCTAGTACGGTCTAGCCTTGGCTCAGCACAGTACCGCCGTTGAGCATTTATTCAACTTTGCATCTCTGAATTGATTATTGTTGACCATTTTTGCTACCATATTATAAGCCTTCCCAGCTCCACATACATCTACGTCGTGCATTTGACTCTCCCTGGTAATCGCTTTATCCAAGCTTTGAGAGTTTTGACTATCACGGTTGCCGATCACCACCTGCTGCTGGGTAAGAACTGGTAAGAATTAGAGATTTGCTTGACGGATTTGTGAAGCCCCACCACCACCATTTTCTAGTAGTCTGTAGGATCATATTTTTGTGTGTTTCTATTGCTGCTAACCATGCTAGGCTCACAAGTCGACGAGACTGACTGGGAGAACATGACGAACAAGGAGTTGCATGATAAATTTCAGCAAATGATGGGTCAACAGGTAGAAGATGTGATGACCAGTTTTGACAACGCACTAGCGAGGATGGATGGCATTGAGAAGTCAATTGACACTAATTTGGATGCCAAATTCACTGAAGTGCTTGCGCGTCTACCTCCACCTGCTGCACCATTGCAACAACAACAACAACCACCTTCACGTCGTCAAACAGCCCTCCGCAAAGCGAGTCGTATCGCTCTTCAGCCGGGCCAAACTGTTGGTGCTGTTGTTGATACTTCTGTGGCTCCTGCTGCTAATGAGGAGGAGGACGATTACGCGGGGGATTACGAGGATGGGGTTGATCAAAATCAGAACTACGTGCAACCAAGGTTGTCAGAATCGTGATTCTGTTGTACGATTCTACGACTTTACGATCCAAACTAATCCCTCTGATTCTACGACTTTAGTTCATAGAATCTACGTTTCTACGATCCTGATAGTGAAGATTCCACGATTTGCGATCCTACCATCAGGGCTCCGATTCGATTCAAAATCGCGATTCTGACAACCTTGCGTGCAACAACCAGCACCACAACCACCAGGTCGTCCACATGCAAATAATCGCAATGCTAGGGCTGCACCACACCCTCAGGTACGAGATCATGACCATCTCCCTAAACTAAAATTGAATATTCAACCATTTGAGGGTAGGTATGTTCCTGATATATATCTTACTTGGGAGTTAGAAACCGAACAACGTTTTACATGTTTAAAATATCCCGAGGAGAGACATGTTGATGCTGCTCTTTGTGCTTTCACTAGTTTTGCTTGTGTGTGGTGGTCTAAATATTGTAGATTATATCCAGATAATATTCCAACTACTTGGGCTGCTTTGAAAACTGCTATGCGTACTCATTGGGTTCCACCATATTATCAACGCGAATTACTTCAGAAATTGCAGCGTTTAAGACAAGGAAAAATTATGTAGAGGAATATTATCAGGAATTACAAACTGGCCTGATTAGATGTGGTATTGTTGAGGATAATGAGGCTATGCTTGCACGTTTTATGGGTGGCTTAAATAGAGAGATTCAGACAATTCTAGAGTATAAGGAGTATAATAATATCACTCGTTTATTCCATCTTGCTTCCAAAGCTGAACGTGAAGTGCAGGATTGACAGGCCTTGGCGCGAACTAATTATTCTGTAGGTCGACCTTCATCATGGACACCGCGTGCATCATCTACTTCGACACGTCCGGCTGCACCACCGCCTACTTCATCCATCACTTCTAGTCATGATAAAATCAAACAGGCACCACCACCATCAACCAGGAGTACATCTTCCGGTCCTGCGCACAACTCTTCTTCATCCATGGCATCCACAGGGCCAACACATGATGTTATATGTCGTCGTTGCACTGGCCGTGGTCACTATGCGAGCAAATGCCCATCGCAGCGTGTCATGGTTGCTACTGAGGATGGTGGTTATGAGTCCGCTAGTGACTATGATGAGGAGATTTTGGCTCTTATTACACGTGAAGAACACGGTGGAGATGATTCTGAAAATGAGACGCAATACATGACTCCTGAAGACGCTGACATGTATGAATGTTTAGTTGCTCAACGTGTTTTGAGTGTGCAGGTCACACAAACGGAGCAAAATCAGAGGCATAATTTGTTTCATACAAAGGGAGTTGTGAAGGAACGTTCTGTTCACGTCATCATAGATGGAGGGAGCTGCAACAACTTGGCTAGCATGGAGATGGTGGAGAAGCTATCTCTCACCACAAAACCACATCCACATCCTTACTACATCCAATGGTTCAACAACAGTGGCAAGGTTAAGGTAACACGTATTGTTCGTGTGCATTTTAGTATCTCCATATATGTTGATTATGTTGATTGTGATGTGGTACCCATGCAAGCATGTTCCTTATTACTTGGTAGACCATGGCAATTTGATAAAAATTCTACACACCATGGTAGAAACAATCAGTATACTCTTGTTCATAAGGATAAACGTATTACTTTGTTTCCTATGTCTCCTGATTCCATTTTAAAATATGATATTAATAGAGCTAATAAAGCAAAACAGGAGCAAAATAAGAGTGAAAATCAGATTGTGGCAAAAGAATTTGAGCAACAAATGAAGCCTAATACCACACCATTATCTCATGTTGCATCTGAAATTAAATTAAAAAGTGGATGTTTACTTGCCACCAAATCTGATATTGATGATCTAGATTTAAGAAAATCTGTTTGCTATGCTTTTGTGTGCAAAGAGGCATTATTTTCATTCGAGGACGTGCCTTCCTCTTTGCCTCCTACTATCAATAACATTTTGCAGGAGTTCGCAGACGTCTTTCCACAAGACGTGCCACCGGGATTACCACCTATTCAAGGGATTGAGCATCAGATTGACTTAATTCCCGGTGCATCGCTACCCAACCACGCACCATACCGTACCAATACAAAGGAGACGAAGGAGATCATGCGTCAAGTACATGAGCTACTCGACAAAGGTTATATACGCGAATTCCTTAGTCCTTGTGTTGTTCCTATTATTCTAGTGCCGAAAAAGGATGGTACATCGCGTATGTGTGTTGATTGTAGATGCATTAATAATATTACTATTCGTTATCGTCATCCTATTCCTAGGCTAGATGATATGCTTGATAAATTGAGTGGCTCTACAATATTCTCCAAAGTTGATTTGCGTAGTGGATACCATCAAATTCGTATGAAATTGGGAGATGAATGAAAAACAACATTTAAAACTAAGTTTGGATTATATGAGTGGTTAGTCATGCCTTTTGGGTTAACTAATGCCCCTAGTACTTTCATGAGATTAATGAATGAAGTTTATGTGCTTTCATTGGACGATTTGTGGTAGTTTACTTTGATAATATATTGATTTATATCAGATATTTGGAGGAACATTTGGAACATTTACGTGTTGTTTTTATTGCTCTATGGGATGCACATTTGTTTGGTAACCTTGGAAAGTGCACCTTTTGCACCGACCGAGTATCTTTTCTTGGCTATGTTGTTACTCCACAGGGAATTGAGGTAGATAAAGCCAAGATTGAAGCTATTGAGAGTTGGCAGCAGCCCAAAATGGTCACACACGTGAGGAGTTTCCTTGGCCTCGCTGGATTCTATGGGCGTTTTGTGAGAGATTTCAGCACCATTGCTGCATCTCTCAATGAGCTTACAAAGAAGGATGTGCCTTTTGTTTGGGGTACTGCACAGGAAGAAGCATTCACGGTATTTAAAGATAAGTTGACACATGCTCCTTTACTCCAACTTCCTGATTTTAATAAGACTTTTGAGCTTGAATGTGATGCTGGTGGAATTGGGTTAGGAGGTGTGTTATTACAAGATGGTAAACCTATTGCATACTTTTCTAAAAAAATGAGTGGGCCTAGTCTGAATTATTCTACTTATGACAAGGAATTATATGCTCTTGTTCGGACTTTGGAAACATGGCAACATTATTTATGGCCCAAAGAATTTGTTATACATTCTGATCATGAATCTTTGAAGCACATTAAAAGTCAAGCAAAACTGAACCATAGACATGCTAAATGGGTTGAATTCATAGAGACTTTCCCTTATGTTATTAAACACAAGAAGGGAAAAGAAAATGTTATTGCTGATGCCTTGTCTCGTCGTTATACTATGCTTTCACAACTTGACTTTAAAATATTTGGTTTGGAGACCATCAAAGATCAATATGTGCATGATGCTGAATTTAAAGATGTATTGCGGAATTGTAAAGAAGGGAGAACATGGAACAAGTTCGTCGTTAATGATGGATTTGTGTTTTGTGCTAACAAGCTATGCATTCCAGCTAGCTCTGTTCGTCTTTTGTTGTTGCAGGAGGCGCATGGAGGAGGATTAATGGGACACTTTGGCGTGAAGAAGACGGAGGACGTACTTGCTACACATTTCTTTTGGCCAAATATGAGACGGAATGTTGAGCGTTTTGTTGCTCGCTGCACTACATGTCAAAAAGCTAAGTCACGACTCAATCCTCATGGTTTATATATGCCTTTGCCTGTCCCTAGTGTTTCTTGGGAAGATATATCTATGGACTTTGTTTTGGGTTTACCTCGAACAAAGAAGGGGAGGGATAGCATATTTGTTGTCATAGATAGGTTCTC
>LR738713.1:179880753-179891551 GCA_902687465.1 Secale cereale | reverse complement strand
TGCACCTATTGATTTGTTGCCTCTTCCATCTTCGAAGAAGGTTAATTTTGATGCTAAACAACGTGCTGAATTGATCTTAAAAATGCATGAGTTAACTAAGGAAAATATTGAGCGCATGAATGCTAAATATAAACTTGTTGGAGATAAGGGTAGAAAATGTGTTGTCTTTGCACCTGGAGATCTTGTTTGGTTACATTTGCGTAAGGATATGTTTCCTAATTTGCGCAAGTCAAAGCTAATACCATGTGCTGATGGTCCTTTTAAGGTGCTAGAGAAAATAAATGATAATGTATATAAACTTGAGTTGCCTGCAGATTTTGGGGTTAGTCCCACATTTAACATTGCAGATTTGAAGCCTTACTTGAATGAGGAAGATGAGCTTCTGTCGAGGACGACTTCAATTCAAGAAGGGGAGGATGGTGAGGAAATCACTAACAAGGTTACACCCACAACCCCAACGGATACATGTACAGGACCAATTACTAGAGCTCGCGCACGCCAATTAAATTACCAGGTACTTTCGTTTCTTGGTAATGATTCTAATGTTCATGAGAATATGATGCTCCCTAAATTGGATACATTTTTCTTGCTTACAAATGAAGGGCCTAGCTTGGACAAGAAGGATGAACATTGGAGCAAGATCAAGCATGGAGATTATGGCATGCGCAAGGGGAACAAGAACTGAGTTACAAGTGATGATTTCAGTACTTTGAAGCCACCATAATGAGTGCGTGAAGCCTTAGACGAAATATACAAGATGCCACTTCATAAATTTCGTCCAGAGGCTATTATAGGTGTTGCATCATCTTATTATTGGGCCAGGCCCATGTAATTTCGAAATACTTGAGTATAGGTTGTTTTTAGAGTCCGTATGTGTGGGTAAACAAGAGTTAGGGTTGGTTTCGGATCCCTCCTCCAAGGGTCACAAAATTCCCCCCTCTTCCTCCATATATACAGCCCTTAGGGCGTCGTTTAGACTTTGGGTTTTGTTTAGATTAAAGTTCGCCATAGCTGCAACTTTGCGTACTTTGTTTGTGTTCAACGACCAGACAAAGACGTCACAGAACCCCACCTTGATCAATAAAGCTTTCCTCTTGAATTCACAATATCCAGATTGCAATCTCATTTTCTTGCTTGTTCTTCGTTTGCCTGTAGGAAACAGACATTCGTGGTCAGGTTGATCCTGCTCCGGCGTGGTCAATAACCTCTCAGAGTTGGTTTAGCGATTGATAAGGCGCGACGTCCTCGCATGTTCGTAGTCGGATCGTCAAAGTTGACTTCCTCCCAAACGATAGCCACCATCTCATCGAAAGACAGTACACCTTTGCCTCTATCAGCCATGGTCACTCGAGCTCTACATCGCGCGCACGCTCGCATGCTGCTGCTATAGTTCCAAGCCCCTGCCCTGCGCCCGCACGCTGGCCGCCCTCCTGGGCTCTGCCCGCTTGGACTCGCCTCGCGCGAGCCGCGTCGCTGCCGCCCCCGGTCAGCCTTTGGCTGCGCCCGTTGCTTGCCGCCTCCGCCCGCCTCGCCCCCTCCTGCCTCGCTCGCCGACGCCACCATCCGCTGCCACCGTGCCCACGCACCGCCGCCCCTGCGCCGCCCGTCGTCCGCTTCTGCCCTGCCGCAGCCACCCCACGCCGCCCTCCTGCTCCCAGCCCGCCACCGACCACGTCGCCACGCCTCCTTGCCCCGCTCTGGCCGCCACTACGCGCGCCGCCCGCGCTACTGCCTACCCTCCTCCAACGACGCCCCGCCGGTGCCCGCACGGCCTCTCCCGCCGCTCCACCCTTGCCGGCTTCGCCCCACCGCTACCGCGGCTCCGCCTCGCCTCTAGCCGCCCTGCGCCGGTGCTGCCCTGTAACGCCCCGGACACACCCGCCGGTGGTCGTTACTCCTGGCGGGATCTAGACTAGCCCCACAGATCAATACTAGTCTTTTCTGCGCACTTTGTCCTCACTCGTGCGCACCCGGGACCAACTTCCCGGTCGGTCACCCATCCTAAAACTATTCCAAGCTGAGCACGCTTAACTTTGGAGTTCTGTTTGAATGGGCTCCCGGAAAAGAAGGAATTCCTTATTGATATGAGTAGTCTATCATCCCTATTAAGACAGGCTATCACATACACCCCCACTAAGAGGAACCGACGTCCTCGTCGAGCAACAGAAACGTTCCCTCTTGGCACATACGTCTGTGCATCCAGTCCGGTACATGTGCCATGCCGTGTGCCACGACAGGTCACAAACGTCATGAATAACATGACCGCACACCTGTCCGCAAACATCCTTGTAACCGCGAGGGTCGGCTCTGATACCAACTTGTAATGCCCCGGACACACCCGTCGGTGGTCGTTACTCCTGGCGGGATCTAGACTAGCCCCACAAATCAATACTAGTCTTTTCTGCGCACTTTGTCCTCACTCGTGCGCACCTAGTACCAACTTCCCGGTCGGTCACCCATCCTCAAACTACTCCAAGCTGATCACGCTTAACTTTGGAGTTATGTCTGAATGGGCTCCCGGAAAAAAAGGAATTCCTTATTGATATGAGTAGTCTATCATCCCTATTAAGACAGGCTATCACACGCCCGGTGGCATTGCGTGCCCCGCGCCGTCCCGTCCCCTCCTCCCGGCCGTGCCCCTGGCCGCGCCATGCCTGACGGCCTCGCCCTGCGCCCGGGTGGGCTTCGGACCCGACGGGCAGCCCCGCACCCACACGCCCGTAAACCGCCGCCCGCTATGGCCCCTGTGCCTATGGCACGTGGGGCCCGCCCCTGTTAAAGGAAAGAAATAAAAAAATATATAAAATAATAATAATATATAATTAATTAACTTAATTAATCTAGATTAATTAGCTAGTTAACTCTTGATTAACCTAATGTGTCTATGGCAGTAGGGCCCCACCACTAATTAGACTGATTTAAGTAATATATTAAATACATGTGTCATTGATAGATGGGTCCATTTGACTATGTTGACTGGTCAACTTTGACCCAGCCAATGCTGACTGTACTGTTGACTGGGCTCACATGTCATTGGCTGTGGCTGGTGCCCTATGTAATAAAAGTATTTTACTATTTATTTTTCGAATATAAATAATTTCAGAATATGTTTAAACTTTCGGAAAATCATATAAAATAATCCGTAACTCGGATAGAAAAGTTTTATACATGAAAGTTGCTCAGAACGACGAGACGAATCCGAATACGCTATCCGTTCGTCCACCACACGTCTTTATCATCGCGAACATGCAAAATTCCCCCTCTAGTTCGCTTGTCCGAAAAAGCCAAACACCGAGAAAACATTCTTGGATGTTATTCCCCTTCACCGGTATCGTGTAGCACTACGTTAGAACACCCCTGACCTCGCTTACCGTCATGTCATGCACTTGTTTGTTATGTATTTATTGTTGTTTCTTCCCCCATCTTCTCTCCGGTAGACCCCGAGACTGCTGTTGATGCCTCTTTGATCGACTACATCATCGACGAACCTTCTTCCCCTTCAGCGGAGCTTATAGGAAATCCCCCCCCCCATGACCATCCCGATATCTCCCATCCTATTATCTCTCATGCTTGCATTAGATTTTGCTACTGATATTGTTTGCTCCTACTCTGATGCATAGCCTATTTTTGTACCTGCTTATCATAAACTGCTTAGTACAGGTCGTTAGTGATCCACCAATGACCCCCACCTTGTCCTTGTTGCCCCTGCTTCATCATCGACGACTTGATCAACGTGATCGACGACCAGATCCCAACACCTGACATCACATCGCGCCCCTTTTATTGTTCGACTCCGCAGAGCTACTATCGAGTGCCGAGGGTGATACTTTGTAATGCACTCCTGATGATGACTCTGTAGTGTAGCTATTCGGTTGTGGTCATCGATGGTGATTCCTCTTTCACCATTCCTGATACGACTCTATCGTGCAACACCTCAAGTGTGAACCTCGAGGGTGATTCCTCCTACGTTCGCCTTGATGATTACTCGAGTGGAATCCACCGAGGGTGATTCCTCAGGTTTCCCCCTTGATGTTTTGGACACACAGTTACCCGAACTTTACTTGAGACCTGTTAAAGTCTGGTCGGCCCTGAGGGGTACCCGCGAGTTGATGTGAAAGTCAGGTGGACCCGTGGAGCACCCGCGAGTTAATTACGTGGCACGGCCGGGCAGACGGGTCGCCCCGGAGTGGGCTGGGCTAGCCCTTGCTATATTTCCTCGAGACAGGGCGACGGGGTCACATTATCGTGAATCTCTGCTCGTCCTCACGAGTTCCTAATACACTAATGGTTTGGGTATTTGGTTTGAATTGGCCTCTGGCCTTTACGCACTAACCGCCACGCGAGAATAGTTATGGGCCTCGGTGTCGTGGTATAAGCCGAAGCTTTGTCAGACGTCCAGTTCAACATTGCGGCACGGCTGGGCTGGCACCTTCCTGTAGTGTTGGAGCCTGGACCCGCGCTGTACGTAATGACTCGGAGTGCTTAGGATATAGACCAGCGGGGACCTCTCTGCTGAGCCTAGGAAGGGCTGCGACGTGTTGATCTTCTGAGGGCGGGCATTGACCCAGAAAGGTGTGTTCGGCCAGAGATGATTGAGCGTGAGGGTAACGTGGTAGCCGTGTCCATGGTAATGGACGTTCAGTCTTATATCCTGATCTATACAACTACAAATGGATAGTTAAAATATGTGATGTATATTGTTACAACATGCTTGTTAATTAAAATGCTATTATGTACTCTCTTCTACTGCTGCAAGATGGTGGTTTCCAGAAGATGCTTGAAGATGCTAGTCTTCGATAGGCTAGGCCTTTCCCTCTATTCTAGCATTCTGTAGTTCAGTCCACATATACAACTCATTCCTTTGATACTGATGCATACTTGGTATAGATCTGATGCCTGCGAGTACTTTGGATGAGTACTCATGCTCCCTCTTTTCCCCCTTCTTTCTTCTTTCTGGTTGTTGCAACCAGAAGGCGGATTCCAGGAGCCAGATGCCACTACCGATGTCTACGACTACCCCAACGATGCCTGCTACTACATGAAGACCGTCAACGACCATGAGTAGTTAGGAGGTCCCAGGCAGGAGGCCTTGCCTCTTCGATCGTTAATGTTTGTGCTAGCCTTCTTAAGGAAAACTTGTTTAACTTATGTCTATACTCAGATATTGTTGCTTCCACTGACTCTGTTGCTTTCGAGCTTCTGTATTCGAGCCCCCGAGGCCCTTGGCTTGTAATATGAAGCTTGTATTATTTTAGTTTGTGTCTAGAGTTGTGTTGTGATATCTTCCCGTGAGTCCCTGATCTTGGTCGTACACATTTGCGTGCATGATTAGTGTATGGTCAAATCGGGGGCGTCACAAGCGCCAACGATGTCTAGGATTCAAGCCTACTTGGGGATGGCGTCACAGACCAGGAGGTGATTCCGTCGCAGGCGGGGCACTTTAGCGACAAGGTTCGGAGCAAGCTTGTCATTGAGGAACCATGAAACCATGGACCCGTCCAAAACTTGCAAGTCTGGTCGTTGCCCAAAGTCCAAGCGTCCAAGGCGTGGAAAATCCGCCTGACCTCAGGGTCAGAGGCAGGGGGTAGGTGTCTCCATGGTTGTTGTGTGTCGGTGACCTGCAACCACATTCAGCGCACACGCAGGGCGATCTTGGTCCGCTGGATATCGTGCATGCCGAGGCCACCCAGCTCCAAGGGCCGACACACCCGAGCCCAGCTCACTGGGCAGTTCCCGGCGCGCGCCTCTTTATGCCCGTGCCATAGGAAATCGCAGATAATGCATGTGATCATCTTGTGGATGGGGGGCATGGTGAGCAACAGGTGAATATACATGACACATAAGACGTGCCGAACAAGCGACAACCGCTCGCGTCGGGATTGCAGCGATGCTCACCAAGTAGGAAGCTTCTTGGCGATCTTGTTCACCATGGGCATGAGAGCGGACGAGAGTACCCTTCTCGCGGACAAAGACAGTCCGAGGTAAGCAATTGAGAAGGCAGTGACCTAGTAGTTCAGCGTCTCCTTGGCGGCCGCAGCGATGGGACATGCATTGGATTTTCATGATCGAGCACTTAACGAAATTAACGCGGTTCGAACGGTTGTGAGCGGTTTGGGTTCGGCGTTGGATACCCTATCTTTACCTAATAATAAAGTAAATTGGGTTTCTTCTCGTCCGGCATGGCATTTTTTTAGAAAAGTTTATTTACTACAGAGAATTCAACCCGCAGTCCTATTTCAAGTTAAAGCGAATCGTTTTTTCGTGTTTTACACAAAAGTCTCTGTGTTTTCTTGAAATCAACCCGCAGTCCGAATTTAAGTCATACCCGAACCGTTATTTTACATTTTTCGAAACCCCCCCTGATGTCTTAGGTAATTCATCCGCGGATTATATTTAAGTCAGATAAATGTTTTCTAAAATCATCCATATCATCTAAGTCCGAATTTGATTAGAAAAATATGTAGAATATGAATATAAGATTATTTTTACCTGTTAAGTATTTTTAAATATTATTTTGGAATATATTTAAGTAAAACAAATGATTTTCTAAATTATACGGTTACTTTGATTTTAACATATTGTATATGAAATTTTATTAAAAAATGTGTAGAATCCAAATATGATGTTAATTTTACTTGTTAAATATTTTTGAAATTTTGTTTTGAAAGCAAACTTATAATTTATAGCGCAAGATCCATTTTTTTCCGTTCCGGTGGCGATCCGGATTGCAAATAAACACCCCACTATAATCTTATAGGGAAAACAAAACATCAATAACTACACATGCATACATCTGGAAAATGTCGCAGGGGAAAACAACAGATTTCTCATCGCGACAGTGAGAGAAAGCGAGAGAGAGAGGGAGAGGGAGGATAGAGGGAGAGAGACGCCTTAGGATTAACCATATTTAAACACGTTTTTTGCTTTGCTTTGTGTGAACACTGAGACCATCGCTGGCGAGGGTGAGAAGAACGATAATCGGCAACACAAATATGATGCCTCGCAAAAATAAAGAAGATGGACCTATTATGGTCTTGAGTGATGCTTGTTGGGTTAAAAGCGTGTGTTATGTTTTCTCCCCCGTTACAACGCACGGGCTCTTTTGCTAGTAATAAAAAATAAATGAAATAAAATATTCGGTGACCATCACGAAATATGCCGCCCGACCTCACCTGCCACGAGCCCCTGTCCGAACTCCGAAGCAGATTTAAGTTCTCAGGACCGTCCCGTCCCGTCCAAATTTACCGGATCTTCCCTTACCTGCCATGTTTTACCCACTGACATGCTAGCCCATTCCGCGACGAACACAACCTCGAAGTGGGTGTGCGAAAAATCAGAGTACCGATGACAAGAAAGCGTTTATTCCCCTTCCCGATTATTCCCGTCCCGTGAACCACCAGATACGCATCTCATCGACATAGAATATAGAATAAAAAATCAATACAAACCCAGTTTCCTGCTAATCAGAGTAACAGAAGGCACTAATCAAGCCGCCGATTATCGGAGCATAAGTAAGACCAAACACTCCGTCATCACACAGAAGCACACCACTCGAGTCCATAGTCCCCACTCTCCACAGGAGAAGAGAGCGACACGGGAGCCATGTCGACAGGTGGCGCAGAGTCTGCGGCGGCGGGGGCGATGGCCTCGGAGGCGTACCTGGCGGGCGATGCTGTGAGGGAGGCGCGGGAGCTGGTGGCGGAGCTCTGCCGCCACTTCTACCTGCAGGGGTGGGTCACCGGCACAGGCGGCAGCATCACCGTCAAGGCCAACGACCCCGCCGTGCCCCTTGCGCAGCAGCTCATCGTCATGTCCCCGTCCGGTAACTAGCTCGTGCGCTTCCCCTCTTCTGTTCCCTGCGTCCGCTCTCCCGGCTCGCACCGAACGCGCCGAACCCGTTCGATGAATTGTCAAACTGGGTTGCGAATCTCCAGTCGGTAAGGGACGAGAGGTGGATGCTACCGCCTTTCAATCCAGGTTAGGTGGCTATTTGATAGGCAGACGAAGCTGTATAATGATGGGCGTTGAGATTCAGATATCACAACATCATTGTTGTCTAGTTTGGTAATAGGTATTGGCGTGTTCAGGAGAACTTTAGGCTGAATGCTGTTTAGCCAAATGAGAAGATTATCCTGCAACCTTTCCTAATAGTTTGTTGAAAGACATAAAATGGGCAAGCAAGAATGAGCAAGTCCAAAGCTGGGAACACCAAATAATTTTAATGGAAATTTAAGACGCTAGAAGTAAGATATGCCTCAAAATCAGACACCAAATAGGAAAATTTGCATTAGCATTTGGGAAGGTCAATTTGGTTTTGTGTTTTTACCCTTTAGGCCTCGTTTGACATGGAGGGATTCAGGAGGATTTGAGGTGTGGGGATTGGAGGGGATTTGGTGAATCCCTCTCCTTCACCCAATCCCCTCAATTCCCCTTGCATCCAATCCCCTTCCCGAAGAAACTCGTTTGGTAGGCGGAGAGTGGAGGAGGCGTGCGCTGCCGCTACCCTCGAGGTTCTGCTTTTCCGAGGCCCTCGACGAGAGTTCTGAACCGCGTGGGCACGAGGGGATTGGAAGGGATCGGAGGGGGTTGGGCTGTGCAAACCCCACCTATCAAATGGGCCGACGAGGTTTCGTGGGGCTTCTGGCCCTCCCGGGGATCATCCTCTCCAAACCTCCTGAATCCTCCTGCGCCAAACGAGGCCTTAGGGTGTTAGCTTAGGGTTAGGTTTTGCTCTTTTTGGTCCCACCACCTTCAGTGCCTGTGTAGCTTTTGTACCAAATAGGATTTTTTTTCTAATACAAATAAGGCATGTTTTGGTGCGAGTTTGAGAGAAAAAGGCCTAGACGAATGATAATTTTCAGAGGAGTGCTTCTATGTTCTCTGGTAAATTATTGACACAAACTTTAAAGCAAACCATGGGTTTAAGGGACTAATCTCACTGGTTTTATTGAAGGAATGGTGGTTTTGGGATTAGTCAATATCCATTTCAACTGCACATACCACAGCAACGATAATAACACCTCACCTTGGGTTGCATTCGCCGTCAGACGGATGTACAGGAGACGGAAGAATGTACCCGAGTGTACCTACATGGTTACCAAGGGCTTCGTAATTAAATCCCTCACCGTTGTTGTTGCCGTTTCAGTCACAGCATCCACACTGGCTGAGAGGCCGCCTACTAGGGTTTGCATTGCCAGTGACAAGCTGAACGACATCAAATGCTTGCTTGCACAACTACGCGATGGAACCTTGGTCCGATCATGTCTTCGTGCTGTCCACATCCATCTTGTGCATTACTCGACTGATGGAAGCAGATCAGGAGTAACATACGGCCGTGATTGTAATGGTTGTCTTTGATGCCACAATGCGCTGGCCATGTACACCACCGCCGCTCCCAAGTCCCAAGCCCATAACGTAGGCTTGGAATCAGGTTCTAACTATGTAAAGTAGAATAATAACTGTGACTAATTTGCCCTCGGCTATAACTAAGCACCAGTGCTCTGGATTTGTGAAAAAACAGAGTGGGAAAGCATAGAACCGCTGCTCTAATTTTCATGAAGCTATATATGTTCCATGCATGGACTTATAGTTCACAGTTTTGAACGCATATTATCATTCTTATACCTCGTTGCGATTCAAGCATGAGTGCATGATGTACTGGAAGTTCTTTTGCATGGCTGCACTCTGAAGATACCTATGATTATTAAGTATGTTGTGGGAATAGCTAAAAATCAGAGTCCCGAACAACTTGGACCGATGTCGAGGAAGGGAAAGTTGGAGACTTTGGGATGTCCTGTATGCCCCAAGTTGACGATCAAGGCTCCCTCAGCGCTTTCCTGACATATGACTAGGTCGCGCTCCGTCAAGAAGACTAAACCTTTAAAAAAAAACATTGAAGTGTCATTTTGTCTAGTGTACGGCGACCTTC
This sequence comes from Secale cereale, assembly GCA_902687465.1. Lineage (NCBI taxonomy): Eukaryota > Viridiplantae > Streptophyta > Magnoliopsida > Poales > Poaceae > Secale > Secale cereale. The sequence continues at coordinate 179,881,623 of LR738713.1, read as the reverse complement.
GCTGTAAGGCCGCCGTACACCCCCCTACTTGCTTAATTTGTGTCGTAACTATGGGTTAAGAGATACACCTAATCTCCTGTTGTCTCGACGACGACAACAAATTATATCTTCAAAATGACTACTTCTGAACTACCTCGAGCACTGCCCAAAAAAAGCCACCGACAAAAGCTGTCAACTGATCTTTTTTCTTCAAAATATCATCTTTGACATACTTATAGAATAACGTAAAATATAAAGTTTGTTGTGTTAAATTGAATTGATCATAGGAATGATATGCAGTGTTGTAATTCCAAAAGAAAGCATGATTTTGTACCAGATACTTTGCTTGTACTGAGCCTGACGTCGGAGGTCAATTTGTGGGTCTAAGAAATATCAGTGGGAGAGCTGATAACATGAGTTGTTTATCTGGTGTAGGCGTGCAGAAGGAGAGGATGGTGGCAGAGGACATGTACGTGATGTCAGCAGAGGGCAAGGTAATATCTGCACCAGTAGCAAAGCCATGGCCACACAAGCATCCAAAGTGTTCAGACTGTGCACCTTTGTTCATGAAGGTAGTCATGTTTCCTTTGTTTTATGTTTTCTATTGTTTCAGATTCCTTTACGTGTGGTCTAATTTCCTTGATGTTTCTACAGTCTTATCTAATGCGAGGAGCTGGAGCTGTGATTCATAGCCATGGTATGGAGACTTGCATAGCAACAATGATCAATCCTGGTGCAAAGGAGTTCAGGGTGAATCCTCCTAGTCTTCTTTATATTTCCCATGGAATTTAGCTAATTCACAAAGTCTCCTTTGTGTTTCCATAATATTTTCCACTGCGAATGCAAGCTCAAAACTTAATCACATCATGTCTGATTAATGCTAAGATCGGG
>LR738713.1:179851365-179877272 GCA_902687465.1 Secale cereale | reverse complement strand
CCCCCCCAAAAAAAAACCTCTGAGCAAATAGGATATTATACGGTATATTATTACTTGTGTGTTTCCTTAACTGGTTTGTGGTTGCTGTGTCTGGGCAACCTAACTGTTTGATTTATTTCTTGAATACCAGTACTCACACTGTTTGTTCATTGCAGAATTGTGTTGTACTTGACATCGAAGGAACAACAACGCCAATATCATTTGTGACTGATGTTATGTTTCCTTATGCCCGTGATAATGTGCGGAAGCATCTGACTTCTACATACGATTCCGAGGAAACCAAAGAAGACATCAAACTTTTACGCATCCAAGTAAGTCATGGTAAAGGAATTTAGTGTGTCCTGTGAAGCTAGCCCTTGGAGCATTCAGAAATCAAACTTGATAGTACTAGCATATAGTATTTGATTTCCTTGCACAAATTAATTTGTTTTACTTGAGTTCTAACAGACTAGTGACCAATTATTCAGATCGAAGAAGACCTGAGAACCGGAGTTGTTGGGGCTGTTCCAGTTGCACCGGATGATGCTGGCAAAGAAGAGGTTATCAGTTCTTTAGTTGCTAATGTTGAAGCAATGATCAAAGCAGACCGGAAGATTACATCATTGAAACAACTTCAGGTACCTTTCATATTCCGTTCCAGAGCTGGAAACATGTATCTTTTCATTTGATGGAGTTATGTTCTATTGGCTAATTCCAGGGTCATATATGGAGGACTGGGTTTGAAAGGAAAGAACTGCAAGGAGTTGTTTTTGAGGATGTTCCCGAGGCACTTAAGAACTGGCAATCTCAGGGTATGAAGGTATGGATCCATTTGACTCTTCTGAAAGGTCAATTAGACTTTTGAGGCATAAAATTGGATTGTCATCGGATGTGTCTATTTTTCATACTTCGTAACTGAGTGCTTTAGGTCAGCAAGTTGACTCCTGAGCTAAAGTATCAAGAAGACCAGAACAATGCCATAACAGAACTCTGAAAATCATGCACAGAAAAATACTCCGTCCATCCTAAAATATAAGAACGTTTTTGACACTAGTGTAGTGTCAAAAACGTTCTTATATTATGGGACGGAGGGAGTAGTGTACTTCTGCAACGTGCCCAACCATTGAGATGGTCATTAAACATTCAGTTGTTCAACGGTCTGTTGTACTTTCATGTGCAGAAGGACTGATGCACGTAAGCAATATCGGTTTGAATAAAGCAGAATGATGCTACGGAATCTTCAGTCCTTCACCATACTAAGAAATCAAAATTTTATTTCGGCTGCTAGGTTGTCGAAAGTCCTACTAAATGCAGTGAAGCATGAAGAAGCACAGAAATGGTTTTCTGATAGAACAGAAGGATCTATATTTGTATTAGTTGAACATGATAGATGTAACTGAGCTCTGTTATACTTAAAGGAGAATAAGTAAAAAGGAGTGAAGAAGAAATAGTGATACATGTAATAACTACTCCCTCCGTCCTATAATATAAGAACGTTTTTGACACTAGTGTAGTGCCAAAAACGTTCTTATATTATGGGACAGAGGAAGTATATGTTAGTTTAGTCATGTGACATGGTCTTAGAATGTGAATGTTAGCTAAAATATAGCTAGGACTGTAGTTTCTGTTACAGTATATGTGGATTGCACTAGCCCTTTCCATCAGTTCGGACTTTTGGTGCGTTGGCTAGTGCATGAAGCTTAACATGGTATCAGAGCTAAGGTCTTGAGTTCAAGTCCTGGCTTTCGCAATTTATCTAAAAAATTGCTGCTGCCCCCCTTTGTGTCCACGTATTGGCCTCTTGAGTCATACGTGGGTTTCGCGCGCCGTCGCTCTCTTCTGGTTGCACGTGTTGACTTGTCTTTCCCGTCACACGTGAGAGGGGGCGTTACAGTATATGTGGATTGCACTGGCCCTTTCCATCAGTTCGGACTTTTGGTGCGTTGGCTAGTGCATGAAGCTTAACAGTTTCAAGTATATTTTGTCTTGTGTATGTATTCCTGTGTAGTGTCCAACTTGATAAAATATTATATATGCTTTCCAACAGGTTTACATATACTCCAGTGGCAGTAGAGAGGCACAGAGGCTACTATTTGGACATACATCTTATGGTGATCTGCGGCAATTTCTGTGTGGTTTTTTCGACACCACAACCGGGTAAGGTTTCGATTTCTTGTTCTATTTGTCCTTTCAAAAGTGAATATGGAATTACGATTCTCTCTCACTCCTACACAGAAACAAAAGAGAAGCAAGGAGTTATTTTGAGATCTCGCAATCACTTGGGGTGGACAATCCGTCTCAAATCTTATTCATCACAGATGTGTTGCAAGAAGCCATTGCTGCAAAGAGTGCAGGTATGTCTAGGCTAGTTCCACTCCACAATACTAGACTAGGATATTTGTGGACAAATCATAGTTTTGTCTTCTGGAGTGTTCACACTTTCCTGGCGTGTGTGCGCACTCACTGGCTAAGATAGCACTTCCGCCGCTCACTATTATAAGATGTTCTAACTTTTTTCTAAATCAGATGAACGCGTTTAGTGTGTCCGTTCACTCGTTTCAATCCGTATGTAGTCTATATTGAAATATCCAAAACGTCTTATAATAGTGAACGGAAGGAGTATTCATTAAGGTGTAAACATCGATTTTATTGTATATTTGTTGAAATATCTTATCTATTAGGAGTAAACTTTGATTTTTATTGTATATCTTCAGGTTTCGAGGTAATAATATCCATTCGCCCGGGGAATGCACCGCTTCCTGCGAATCATGGTTTCCGGACTATCAGCTCCTTCAGTGAGATCTGACAAATGTGCAAGAAAGGAACATGCCAGAGAATCATTATTGGGTGTGTAACATGACAGTGCTTCGTGCCCCCCTGGATCAAGTTGTAATAGTAGTCGAGCCTTTCGTAGGCATCGGATTGCAATAAAACAAGGGTGGCAGAATAAAAGAGGAAGAATTTGCAAGTAGTCCCGTGCATGTAAACGTGCATGTGTGTGTGCTTCAGTGATTGTAATCCGTGTTTGCCAATGGGAGAACTGAACTTTGCCTCTGTCCAAACCAATGACCGAGCCCAAATAGACTGATTTTTTTGTTTGGTCTTATCCGGTTTCCCAAAGAACACCGATCTAAGGGACGAGAGAGTGATAGATGACGAGGCAGGGATTTGTTGGGATGGACGGCTAACAAGAGTTTTTATTTATTTTTTCAGATTTTATTATGGACTGTTTTTGCTTCTGATATGAAACCCCAAATTTTGACCCAAAAGAAAACAAAAACGAAGCTGAGCCTGAATCCTGAGAACGGAATATTAACTTTATACTCCCTCTGCTCTTATATTTCTTTACCGAGGGAGTAGGTTTGTAGTGGACCCTGCACCCCTGATACTTTCGAGTATTTCCTACCTGGTACTACTGGGCATGTGAGGAATGAGCGATCGTCTTTAGGGAACCTACTTCTCTATGTTTGCTTCGGAATCGCCGAGATTTTTCTCTATGCCACCAAGCTTTGGTTCAGCTAAGATCATTTTTGTTAGCTTCGGTATCTCCAAGGCTAACATTTTCGATATTTCCAAGCACCTCTCGGTTTGCTATGGCCCTGTGTCTCAACGTAGGTCTGGTGTTCCCGAGCAAATTCTATAGGACGGTACTCTGCGTCGGCGCGCCGGCCCAAAATTGGGCCTATCACGTGCGAGCCATCGGATCCTTGTGTCTCTGACCGTCAGATGCGTTTTCCATCGTCTTTCTTATCCTCCGCTCGCATCTCAAAAACACAAAGCAACACAATGCGCAGAAAAACATGGCGGGTCACTCTCCTTTCCCCATGCAAGTTCCTCGACCGCATGCGGCCGGATCGGTCATTGTCACTGCCCTCGCCACCGTCGCTTTCCGTCGGCGCTCGTCATCATCAAGTTGCAAAAAAAAAAAAGTCCGTAGACCCCCGTTGCAACTTTTTTTCTCGTGTTCCTGTTGCAAATATGGTGGTTCCTCATAGCCGACCACGATGCCATTCCTCGTCGGAGCTGCCCCACCACAGGTTGCAGCATCAATGGCGATGGTGGCGTAGATAGCGTCGCTTGCAGCTGAAAAGTCAGGGTAGAAAACAAAAATGCTGGTTCCAGCAAAAGTAGAAGACTGTAGTAGCAAAAAAAAGTTGGTTCCAGCAAAAATCAAATACGGCGGTAGCAAAATTTCTGGCTGGTTCTAGCAAAAATCAAAAGAAGGTAGTAGCAAAATTTGAGGCTAGTTCCAACAAAAATCATATATGGTGGTAGCAAAAATTCTAGCCGGTTCCAGCAAAATCAAAAGAATGTAGTAGCAAAAATTGAGGCTGGTTCCAACAAAAATCATATACCGCGATAGCAAAAATTCTGGCTGGTTCCAGCAAAATCAAAAGAATGTAGTAGCAAAAATCAGGGCTGGTTCCAACAAAAAACAAATACGGTGGTAGCAAAAATTCTGGCTCGTTCCAGCAAAATCAAAAGAAGTTAGTAGCAAAAATCGGGACTGGTTCTAACAAAAAACAAATATGATGGTAACAAAAACTGTGGCTCCAACAAAATCAAAAAGAAGGTAGTAGCAAAAATCAGAGCTGTTTGAGCAAATAAGGAACAATGTAGTAGCAAAAAGTGGTACACAAATTCCAGCAAAAACACACTATGGTAACAAAAAATGGATTGGTTCCAGCATCTTGGCGTGCCATCACCAGCAAAAATGATCTTGCCTGTGCGCAACAAAAATTCGTACCGGTTCCAGCAAAATTTATTGCCGGTCCCAGCAAAACACTCCTCGGCGGCGTCTGGTTCCACCATTGGTCGAAGCTCGCCATTGCAGCACCGTTCTCCTTCCCGGCAGTGCACAAGCCCGGTCTCTGCACCGCACATGTCGCCGGTGGCAGCTGTGCTCCAACTCGCAGCTCTGACGCCACGACGAGGGGGAGAGAAGGTGAAGGTGGGCGCGCATCCATGAGAAGAGTGCCCCTTGGCTTCGCACCTTGTAGCATCAATGGCGGCACCCCCCTCCCCCTAAGCACGCGGCTGTTCGATTTTTGCGGTGATATGTGCGAGGCTGTGTGGAGATTTTGGATCTGACGCAGAGAAAGAAGAAACATGTGGTCAGAGCTATCTGGAGACGAACGGATATGGATAAGATAGGGTTGCAAGCGAGTACGTGGCTTACTCGTAACGTTTCGCGAACGCCTGCGTGGCGATGCGTGCGGCGCATCGTTTGGCCGGCGCACCGGTCCCAAACATTTACCAATTCTATATGTTATCCTCGAGCTGAGACTTGGCCGTTTTATGCACTGCTTTTATTTTGACGCTTGCTTTGTTGACCCCCAGAACCTCCGAGAATCTTTCTCATGTACTTGTGAGAAAATTTTCCACCTTGCGGGAACGAGCTCCCTTGTGCCTGGTATCTCCGACCTTTTTGTTTCTAGTACTCCCTTCGTCCAAAAATATTTGTCATCAAAATGGTAAAAAAAGATGTATCTAAAACTAAAATACATCTAGATATATCCCCTTTTATTCATTTTGATAACAAGTATTTCCGGACGGAGGGAGTACCTATGTATTCGGATCTTTGAGATGCTTACTGACAACCCAGTACGTCCAAGTGCTACACACTTTTGAGGATGTTTGTCTTCCCGCCAGGTAGTTCAAATTTTGAATTAGTCTGATAATACTGTGGAAAACTATCAAGACTTCATGGCTAGGTGCCTTTCCCTATGCAGCTGTTTGATTTTTTGCTTTCTCTATGAATAGACCCCCACACTTCATGTTTTGGAACACACCTTGAGAGCCTTAGTGAATATATTCAGGAGCTGAACTTTGATAGTTCGATGGACAAGCTCCTCCTTTGCTTGAACATCTTCTTTGTGTGTCATCTCTCTTTGCTTCAAATCTATATTTGTGTGAGAGAGATCATATGGGTTCTTGATATAGTTGATTGAGGATCTTTTAAGGAAATATCAAAGTGACTTTACTTTACCCGTTACTCCTCAAGTGTGCACCTCCTAGATGGTTATGAGTCTCTTGAGAGCCTTCAAGTTGTGAAGGATCAAGAGATTATACAAGGCCCGGTTGTAAGATCGTTTAGTATGTCTAGAAGGGACGAGGGTGAATAGACAACAACCACAACGTCGAGGGACTTTTCCCAAATTTAAGTTCTCGGAAATTTGAAGCTTAACTAGCGGTTGCCTAAGACTTTTGACAAATGCAAGTGTACAAAGAGCAAAGCAGTGGAAATAAACAACTTGCACAAGTGTGGGAGATCATGGATATGGTTTACAGGGGCGGTCGATAGACCTATCACAACCTAGTCTTAGGTTTCACAATTTTAGAGCAAGGAGGCTAGTCGATCATATTTCAATTCAAGCAAGCATGACCAGTATAGCACCAAAATGAGATAACTTGCATGAAACTAAAGAGATTGAATTGCGAGTGCAAGCATAGATGGACGCGGTAAAAGAATTCCATGGTGTGGATAGTTGGCACAATTTAAAGTGCAATCATGCCTTAATCATATTTTGATATTGATGATAATATACTTATAGGGGACTACTGATGTTTGCTAAATTAATACACAAGTTTTAGTCCATGTGGTAATTCGTGTGTGGATCATAGACCTCCAAAATGATTATGACTCAAGAAATGTGCAACAACGACGAGAAGCGAAGCTTTTCACTTTATTCTTGAGTTATAGGGATCCTCACTACTAAAATGTCATCAAAGGGTTTAGCGAAAGATTTGCTTAGCTCAGAATAATCATTCTGTGCACTCATACCTAGAAAAGACCAAGGCAAAATAAGCCTAACCAAACCTCATACTTTGGTGCCAAAAGAAATAGTGAAAATACACATTTCATGTGCAAGTCGAACTATCTGGAAAGTCGCCGAACTATTTGGCTACTTTCTCCGAAACAACATAACCACAAAATTGGAGGCGGATGTTAGTCGTAGAGCTATCTAGTGTAGAGTTTTTGTACGCCTACTGGCCGTTGTTCGGCTTTCCCTCACAGAGACATCGGTAGCTAAAATCATTACCTGAATGTTATGCCGAGTGATCACACATGAGATGGTTCTATCCGACTAACCCCACTGGAATGATTCTATTGGTTTCTGGGTTGTTATCGGAGTATTTTTCGACAGATCCCTCGATAGGGTACTCTAGCCATATGAGTAGATCGCATGTGAAACATGGAAGGATTTACTCAGGTTCAGGCCCTCATGGCAGAGGTAAAACCCTACTTACTGCTTGTGTATAGGAGTTAAATGATTAAGGGATTGAGTATCAACTCTAGTTTTTCTATCTCTTGTCGACTAACCTAGCCCCGACTTATACAGTTCGAGGTCTAGGGTTACATGATCCTAGTCAGCTGGAGGAGTCCTCCAGGACGTCGATCACCTTGTCTTGTACTCCAAGTCCTCCGGGTCCGTATTGTTGTAGGCCCCCATGGGCCAAGTTCTTTAGCCTAGGGCACAACCGACCTAAGGGGCCCCAGGTGTAATGCCCAGGATGGGACTATATCTCCTACGTGTCGAGGCACGACTTAAAGATATAAGCCCATTCTGGAATGATCGCAAGTTTGGTACCTTTGCACATCTCATGTAAAAATAGGGATGAAAGCTGAAAAGATAGTTGGTTTACACTCGCCACGTCACACAAATTCATTACATATCCAATCATCATCCAAATAAACATCACAACCCATCTAAGGGTGAAGATCCAAATGAAAGATACCAAACATAACATAAAACCACAGGTCTGAAACGAATCCTAGTAGAAGCTCTACTGATCAACCGGATAGTTCACATAGTAACGGCTACGCTCCTCGTCGTACTCCCAGTCTAACTCGGTGCCATCGCCTGTGTAGCTCACCATAGTACCTGCATCTGGTGTGTTGAAGTAATTGTGAGCCACAGAGGACTCAGCAATCCCGTTCCCGGGTAACATGACTATCCAAGCCTTGGGTGTGGAACAAGGCTGAAGGAAGAACAAGAGTTTGCAGCAGCACTAGCACTAACTTACGTAAAAGAGAGCGAGAAGAGAAGGTGCCTCGGTCGAGAGATGATCACGAAGTGATCCTAACTAAAGCAAGTCAAACATAATCCCACCGTGTTCACTTCCCGAATCCCTTTCGGAAAATGACCGTCACGGTACTCACGCTGGTAGTGTATTGAGACATGGTGTCAAGTTTTCTACAACCGGATATTAACAAATTCTCATCTGCCACATAACCGCGGGCACGACTTTCGAAAGTTCATAACCCTGCAGGGGTGTTCCAACTTGGCCCATGACAAGCCCACGATCCGCGGAGTCGCAACTCCAAGGTGGGAAGGCCCGAGTATCCTCGGAATCCTGTGCTCAAGATACTCCGACTAAGGTAAGGCTAATCCAGCAAATCCTCCCGGCGTGCTGACACCCTGACAGTAGCCGCGCGTATCTAGTCTCAGGCCACGACCAGATAGGTCAGCCTACAGGTATATACCAAGCCTCGAGTTTCCTCGTGGTGGCCCCGCAGTCTGCCCAGTTTGGACCAACACTCATGTGGAGCACTGGCCCAGGGTTGTTAATTAAGAACTCGGGTTTGCAAGACCCTATGCAAGTTTTAGTTATTAGGCGAATAGTACCAATGTTGGGACTTGCTGGAAAAGACTTAGCACTTAGCGGTTTATCGAGGGGGTCCCATAACCCCAACCGTGTGAGGAACGCATAATCAAAGAACATAACACCGGTTTATACGGTTCCTAGGCGGCATGAGTGGAACAAATCACCAAGCAAAAGGCTTAGCCTTCCACCCATTACCAATATATAGATGATTTCATTTAATAATTAATGTAGTGTGATATCCCAACAAGCTTCAACAAGAAGCAAGAATCTTCAATCTTCTCCTGCAACTAACAATGCTATAAGAGGGGCTGAGCGAAGCCTACGTATAGCCAATCAATGGTTTGCATAGGTAGGGTGGTTAAACAGGTTCATGGTTACAATAGGAGGCTGACAGGAAAAACATGGGCATCGAGGCAAAACTATAGAGCGATACTTCTAGCAATAGGCAAAGATATAATTTTATCAGGGTTCGGTCATCTTGCCTGAAGAGTTGTCGATCGGATCGTAAGAGAGCTCCTCGTTCTCAACCTCGGTAGTAACCTCGTTCTCGTACTCGTACTCAGCTTCCGGCTCTACTCAACACAAACACACAAGGCACGAAATCAACAAGATGCAATGCACAAAACTACTGGATGCATGGCTGATGCACTATGGAAGCAATGCAGATGCACTTAGGAAGCACAGAAAGTCTACATAGGAAGCACAGTGTTACAGCACAAGGAGCATGGCAATATGCAATCAAGCAAAAATACTTCAAAACATGATAACATGAGGATATTATGAATCTACATGCAAAATCACACAAGTTTCATATAGGACTTGCTCAAAACGGAGCAACGGGCTAAAAGATACACCCGAAACAATAAACATGCACAAGCTGAAATTAACAGCCACATAGCAACTTCGGAGCAAGAGATAAATAGTCTACAACACTCAAACATCATGGCAAGGAGCATGGACATAAAGTAGACATATCCTACAGCAAACAAATCCATTGGAGCATCTCCAAAGGAAGCATGGATCAATAGCAACAAGCTATGACATTTTGAACTTGATAACAAAACCTGACAGCAGTAATTTGTTGCAACTTGGGAACAAGAGTTAAATATGCTACAACCACTCAAATAAGCATGTGAGAGCATGAATGGATAGCCAACAATATATACAACAAGGAATCATCAAGAGTCACCCCAAAACTATCATGGATTTGCCTAGAACAACAAGCAAACATGGCATCTGGAAATTACAGATTCCAGACTTAGTGAAATTTCACTAAGTGTTAAAACAGTAGTAACATCATGGCATGTTTGTGAGCAAGTTTAAGTCACCTCAAAGCATGGCATGGCAAGTGGTAAGCACCACAGCAAAGTACACATGATGGTGAATCCAAAACATCTAAGCATGCATCAAGGGGACAAACACATCAATAGCAATGAGCTCCTCAACGAGGCATCTCGTAACAAGTTTAACAACATAACAGACACATAGCACTTTGCAAAGGAGATAAACATGGCAAGATGAAATCTATCATGCAAGCTAAAACAACCAACATGTAGAGCATTTCATGATGAACATGTGGACATATCATTTGCTTCATTTGGATAAACACACACCAAGATATCACATTGCAAACATGGCATGAAAACAACTACAAACAGCAGTTTATAACAAGTAGCACTCTTCTCATGAAGATTAAGACATCTAGATGACCTCAAACATGCATGGCACAATGGAACAAAACGTAGTACAAGTCACCACGATCATTTTGACATATCATTTGCTCAATTCGGACAAACACACAAAAAGTTATTCACAATGCAAAACTGCTCCAGAAACTAAAATCTAACAGGGACTTAGTGAAAAAAAACCACCTCAGTCAACGCGGTCAACGGCGGCGCGGTCAAACGGGCTCGCGGGTCAACGCCTCGCGGATCGGATCGTGCCGGTCAACTTGCGGGCCGCGGGGGGAGAGGATCGGGCCGGCCCAGCGACTAACGAGCCTCGGGGCACTAGGGTTCGGCCCACCTGGCCGGATCAGGGAGCCTGCGGGCGGATCGGGACTCCTCCCGACCATCCCGAACGGCGGCGGCGGCTGGGGCCTCGTGCCCGGCAGCGGACGGCGAGGGGGAAAGCCGCGGCGGCGGCTGCGCCTGGCGGGAGGTCGAGGCGGGGTCGGCGGCGAGCCTGGCCTGGCCGGAGGCGGCGACCAGCGGGGGCCGGGGCGGCGGCGGAGGAGACCCGGCCGGCGGCGGAGGGGAGCCGGCGGGAGATGGTGAGGTGGCGTGGCGGCGGCGAGGAAAACGGCGGCGGTGAGGAGAAGCTTCGGCCGGCGGCGATCCGGAGGAAGAAGACGACCTCGGAAGCACTGCTCCGACACTACGGAAGCACGGACGGAGACTTCGAAAGCATGGCTCGCTGGGACGTCGGAAGCACGGCGGCTCAACGGTGGATGCACCGCGGATCAACGGTGGAAGCACCGGCGGCGAACTGTGGAAGCATTAGGTTTTCTGGGCGCAAAAATTGGGGAAGGTGGACGTTTATATAGGCACAAGGAGTTAGGGTTGTCCAAATGAGGTGAGGTTTTCGGCCACACGATCACAATTGGATGGCCTAGATGAAGGGAGGGGTTTGGGTTGGTTTGGTGGGCTGTTGGAGGGGTGTCTTGGGCCTCAAAGAGGGGGTACTTTTAGCCCACGAGAATAACTGTTGGAGCATCAAACGAACTCCAAACGCGACGAGATTTGACTGGCGGGTTACACACACCAAAACAACATCGCACGACAAGTCTCACGCCAAACCGGAAACGTTACATGGCCAAACACCAAAGTAGGCCTCGGGGATGCCACGGACACGTGAGAGAGCTCCGGAACTCGAAACGGACAACGAAAAGAAACGAGTGAGACCGGATGCAAACGAGAACACAATGCAATGCGATGCACATGACTACACGACATGGATGAATGCACACACGCAACACGACAAAACGACAAAAACCCGAAAAGACAAAGAACCCGGAATGGAATTGATGAAGCCATATATATATATATATATATATATATATATATATATATATATAACCCAAAAGGGAAAGTATTACATCCGAGGCATTACAAACTCTCCTCCACTACAAAAAGATCTCGACCCGAGATCTAGGACTAGAAGAAGGAAGGGTACTCGGAACAAAGGTGATCTTCTCGTTCCCACGTAGCTTCTCGGTCGGTATGGTGTGACCACTTGACTTTCAAGAATTTGATGGACTTGTTGCGGGTCTTGCGCTCGGTTTCTTCGAGAATAGCAACGGGATGCTCTCGGTAAGACAAGTCTTATTGAAGATCAATCTCCTCAAACGGAATGGTGCGTTCAGGTGTCTTGAAGCACTTGCAGAGTTGAGACACATGAAACACATCATGAACATTGGCGAAGTTGGAAGGGAGCTCAAGTTGATAGGCTAGATCGCCTCTTTTGCCAAGGATCTTGAAAGGCCCGACGTATCTAGGAGCAAGCTTTCCTTTGATACCGAATCTTTGGGTACCTTTCATCGGAGAAACACGGAGATAGACATGATCCCCAATGTTGAAGGCCAAATCACGATGCTTGCCGTCATAGTAGCTCTTCTGACGCGACTGAGCGGCCTTGAGATTCTCACGTATGACTTTGCACATTTCTTCGGCTTTTGAGATCAAGTCATTGCCAAGAAGTTGACGTTCACCAGTCTCGGACCAGTTGAGAGGGGTACGACACTTTCTGCCATAGAGGATTTCGAACGGAGCTTTGCCGGCACTTGCTTGGAAGCTGTTGTTGTAAGAGAACTCGGCAAATGGAAGGCAATCTTCCCATTTCATGCCAAAAGATATGACACAGGCTCTAAGCATGTCTTCTAGAATCTGATTCACTCTCTCGACTTGACCACTAGTCTGAGGGTGAAATGCAGTGCTGAACCTGATCTTAGTGCCCATGGCAGACTGAAAGGAGTCCCAGAACTTAGAGGTGAACAAACTTCCACGGTCTGAGGAGATAACTTGAGGAATGCCATCTAAGGACACAATTCTGGAAGTCTACAACTCTGCCAATTGAGCTGCATTGATGGATTCTTTGACTGGAAGGAAGTGAGCGACTTTGGTAAGCTTGTCAATCACCACGAAGATAGAATCATTCCCTCTATTGGACTTAGGAAAGCCAGTGACGAAATCCATTTCAATGTGGTCGAATTTCCACTCGGGAATAGGAAGAGGTTGGAGAAGACCGGTTGGACGTTGATGCTCTGCCTTCACTCTTCTGCAGACATCACATTCATTCACGAATTGGGCAATCTCCCTTTTCATGCGTGTCCACCAGTAAGATTGCTTGAGATCTTGGTACATCTTGGAACTACCAGGATGAATGGAAAGAAGGGAATCATGTGCTTCGTCCATTATGAGCTTCCTGAGATCACCTTTGGGAACCACAAGTCTGTCCTCAAAGAACAATGTATCTCTCTCATCAACGTGATAGCACTTGTATTTAGGAGTACCCTTTGCAATACCATGTTTCACTTTCTGCACCATAGCATCACTGAGTTGGGCCTCATGGATCTGATCTTCCAAGGTAGGAGCAACTTGAAGATTTGCAAGAAAACCTTGCGGAACAACTTGGAGGTTGAGCTTCCTGAATACTTCACAAAGCTCAGGCTGGAACGGCTTGATAAGAAGGCTGTTGCAATATGCCTTTCTGCTCAAAGCATCTGCAATCACATTCGCCTTGCCAGGAGTGTATTCGATGCTTGGATCATACTCTTGGATCATTTCGACCCAACGAGTCTGGTGGAGGTTCAGATTCGGCTGTGTGAAGATGTACTTCAAGCTCTTGTGATCGGTGAAGATGTCGACTTTTCTGCCCAACAGAAGGTGTCTCCACATAATCAAAGCATGTACCACAGCTGCTAGTTCAAGATCATGTGTGGGGTAGTTCTTCTCACTTGGCTTCAGCTGACAAGAAGTGTATGCCATAATTCTCTTGTCCTGCATAAGCACACCACCAAGTCCTTGAAGAGAAGCATCACAGAATACTTCGTAGGGCTTGGACTCATCTGGAGGAGTGAGAACTGGAGCAGAGACGAGCTTTTCTTTGAGAGTTTTGAATGCCACTTCACAATCTGGAGACCAGTAGTACTTGACATTCTTCTGCAGCAAGTTGGAGAGAGGCTTGGCAATCTTGGAGAAGTTCTCAACGAACCTTCTGCAATAGCTGGCAAGACCAAGAAAGCTTCGGAGTTGCTTGACGTTCTGAGGAGGTTCCCAGTTGACAATTGCTTCAACTTTCTCGGGGTTTACCGCAATACCGTCAGCAGAGATGATATGGCCCAGATACAAGACCTTATCGAGCCAAAATTCGCACTTGGAGAACTTGGCATAGAACTTATGTTCACGGAGTCTGTCGAGAACCAGACGGAGGTGCTTTTTGTGATCCTCTTCGTTTTTGGAGAAAACCAAAATATCATCCAGATACACAAGCACAAACTCGCCGGTGTAGGGGTTGAAAATGTAGTGCATCATTCTCGAGAAGGTAGGTGGAGCATTAGCGAGACCAAAAGACATGACTGTATACTCATAGGAGTCGTAGCTCGTTCTGAAGACAGTCTTGTGGATATCTTCTTCGCGAATGCGAATTTGGTGATAGCCCATTCGGAGATCGAGCCTTGAGAACACTTTGGCTCCTTTGAGCTGCTTGAACAGTTCGTTGATGTTGGGGAGCGGATACTTGTTCTTTATTGTCTTCTTGTTCAATGGCCGGTAATCGACGCAGAGGCGCTCCGTGCCATCCTTCTTCTTGACAAATAAGACACCACAGCCCCAAGGAGACGTACTAGGCCTGATCAGACCCAAACGCTCTTGTTCGTCAAGCTGTTTCTTCAACTCCTTCAATTCTCTAGGAGAGAGCTTGTACGGACGCCGGCATGCTGGCTCAGTACCAGGCTCGAGTTCAATGACGAATTCCACTTGACGGTGTGGAGGCATGCCTGGAAGTTCTTCAGGAAAGACGTCTTCGTATTCGTTAACCACCGGAATTTGAGAGATGGCATTAATCTCGCCCTTGTCATTGAGAGAGAAAAGCCTGATTGTGTTATCCTGAGAGGCGAAGATAATCACATCTTCATTAGGATGAGTAATCTTGACTTCCTTGTTTGCACAATCAATGTGAGCATCATGCTGAGAAAGCCAGTCCATCCCGAGGATGAGGTCAATGTCGGAATTGCCGAGAACCACCGGATTAGCCAGAAAGCGATAATCACCCATGCGAATAGATACATTCGGAGCCTTCAAATTGGAAGTCATGTGCTTGCCCGGAGAGATAATTGACAACTTCTTATCCAGAAATACCGAAGTGAAATTATGCTTGGTGAAGAATGGTCTTGAAATGAAACTGAGAGATGCACCAGAATAAAATAATACTTTTACAGGAAAAGAGTTCACTGAAAGGTTACCAATGATCACATTAGAAGAATTCTCCGCTTCAGCTGCATTCATCAGATTCACCCTTGCATGCTTGGGATTATGCTTGACAATAGCTGTACTGACAGGTGGAGGAGGCGGAAGGCGCCTCGGGTTGTTGCAGTTGTTGGAATAATGACCCTTCTGGCCACACTTGTAGCAAGTCACCTCAGAAAGTGGACGAGTCGGAGGAACAGTTGACTTGGAAGCTTGGAACTGCGACTTGGACTGATTGCCTTGGTTGTGTGGGTGGGAGAAACCACGACCACCAGCATTCTTGTTGTTGTTGTTGTTGTAGGGAGCTCGGATCACAGGAGGAGGTGGAAGCCAAAACTTCTGTTGCTTCGCGACCACTTGAGAAGATGAGGATGAGTGAACAGCATCTCGAATCCTCTTTTTGGAAGCTTCCATCTTGAGTTGGGCTGCCTCTTGCTTAAGCGCCATATTATAGAATTTGTCAAACTCATCAGGCTCGAACAAGGTGAGAGCAAGTTGAAGTTCATCCTTCAGACCTCTACGGAACTAATAGATCTTGCTCTTGGCATCTGGGATGTCTTGCTTAGCATAGCGGGCAAGGTTTTGGAACTTGACATTATACTGGTAGACAATCATTGAGCGTTGCTTCAGGTTGCGGAATTGCTCATGCATCCCTCGATGACACTTGTTGGAATGTGGTGAGAGCGAAAGTCCTTGCAGAAATCATCCCAAGAGATCACACGCCTTTCTCTGGAGTCTTTGTACTGCTGCCACCAGTCAGCTGCTTGGTCCTTGAGTTGGAAGGCTGCAAACTTCACATAGTCCTCAGGCCTTACGTTGCTGCACTCAAAATGCTTCTTGATATCAGTGATCCAATGTTCAGCATCGAGAGGGTCGACACAGTAACTAAAAGTCTTTGGTTGATTGGCCAAGAACTGGTTGAGCGTAGCATGGTGCTGTTGGTTGAAGAGATTGCCTTGGTTCCCTGGAGCACCCTGATTTGCTTGATTTGCTTGCATCTGCTGCATCATCTGCATCAACATCTGGGTGTTCTGGTTTGTAGTCTGCATAATCGCTCTCCAGGCCTTAGACGGAGGAGGAGGGGAAGGAGGACGGTCTGGAACCTCTTCACCCTCTGGGTTAGCGTTGGGAACTTGTTTCGGAGCCATCCTGAAAGAGATGACCACCAATCGGCAATTTGATTGAAAGAAGGTATAAGCTGAAACGACAGATAGAAATGCAACATAGTCTTCACAAGAATCATTCGAACAAGAGGAACGAATGAAATTCTCAGTTTAATGATAACAACAATCTTCACGAGAAGCCACTGGGAGACAAAAGGTAAATAAGAAAAACAACAAGGTACAGATAGAACAAACGCAAGATAGGAGCTTCGTTCGACATCTTTGTGCTGAAAGCTTATGGAACGTGTTACGAAAGGGTTTTGCAATCCCCGGATTAACATAGCCAAGGACCCTTTAAGATGCAACTCCCGATCGGAACATCGGCCATAAAACCAATTCACTCAATGTAGAACCCCGAACTCCGTAACCTGCATTCGTTGGAAGAATGCCTACGATCTACTAGATGACCCACCTATGAATTTCCGAAAGTTTCCAGTTATGCAATCAGGTGTTGGGGATACATGGGAAGCATCGCGCACCCAACTCTAATCCTACATCCAGCTGTATCCATCCTTCAACACATAACCAGTCTTTCTCGGAAACCGTCTACCTCGGACCTTCGGAAAGCATCCACTATACAAAGCTATGGCAATACTCCCGAACTACCTCCCAAGTACTGGGTGATGTCGGGGTTATCTTGCCACTAACCGTATAGGAGAGTTTTCGATGTCGGCCGTCTTAAGTACTCTAGAACTGCCGCGATATGCTTGTGACGACAATACCCCGAAGCTCAACTCCCCGGGACACTGCCACAACCCCTAATGTCAGGAGGCATCGAGAACAATATTCTCGTCACAAAGACATCGAAACAATCCAAACAATACTCGCGAGATTCCTAAAAAAGTTTGGTGCAATTTTTGAAAGTAGAAGAGGCAAGAGTAATCGCCAGGAGTCCTCACCAGAGTGAAAAGAGATGAGGAGCAAAGAAATCCTACTCTCCGATATAAATATAGGACTCAAAACATTTAAGTGTGTGCCTAGACTCGACCGTCAACGATTCGATCAAACAGTGAGGGCTTCTAGGTCGGAGAAGGCTCTGAATACCAACTTGTAACGCCCCGGACACACCCGTCGGTGGTCGTTACTCCTGGCGAGATCTAGACTGGCCTCACATATCAATACTAGTCTTTTCTGCGCACTTTGTCCTCACTCGTGCACACCCGGGAGCAACTTCCCGGTCGGTCACCCATCCTGAAACTACTCCAAGCTGAGCATGCTTAACTTTGGACTTCTTTCCGAATGGGCTATCGGAAAAGAAGGAATTCCTTATTGATATGAGTAGTCTATCATCCCTAATAAGCCAGGCCATCACATACACCCTCACTCACAGGAACCGACATCCTCATCGGGCCACAACAACGTTCCCTCTTGGCACAAACGTCTATGCATCCAGTCCGATACATGTGCCATGCCGTGTGCCACGACGGGTCACAAACGTCATGAATAACATGACCGCGAAGCTGTCCGCAAACATCCGTGTAACCGCGAGGGTCGGCTTTGATACCAACTTGTAATGCCCAGGATGGGACTATATCTCCTACGTGTCGAGGCACGACTTAAAGATATAAGCCCATTCTGGAATGATCGCAAGTTTGGTACCTTTGCACATCTCATGTAAAAATAGGGATGAAAGCTGAAAAGATAGTTGGCTTACACTCGCCACGTCACACAAATTCATCACATATCCAATCATCATCCAAATAAACATCACAACCCATCTAAGGGTGAAGATCCAAATGAAAGATACCAAACATAACATAAAACCACAGGTCTGAAACGAATCCTAGTAGAAGCTCTACTGATCAACATGATAGTGGGGCCAATCCCGCCGCTCAACCACGATTTCTTGGCAATCGCTGAGGCGAGCGAATATGTTCCTCTTCATCGCCGGGCTTCCATCCGCACTGCCATTGTAGGTCAGCTTAATGCTTCTCAGCTCTATACCACTGAAGTCAGCGACCATCCTCTTGGTATTGGGATTTTTGGTTTCGTGGATTCTTTTATGCGAGACACTGCTATCAACACCCCCATTGAACTTGAAGAGGAAGATCTGCTCATCACTTTCGTACCTCATAATGAAGCACTGAATCGGCGCACGACGTCTTTTGGGCCTGAGGTTTGGTTGATGTTTTTTGGTTTTCCTTATGACTACCAGACCGATTATTACATCACCAAAGCTTTAGGTGGCTATGGATCCCTTGTACATTGGTATAACCCCCTCCAGGACAGACGCTTCATGATGATCAAAGCAAGAGTGCTCCGCCTACGCTTAATCCCTAAGAGCTTTGTTGTTTGGCAGCTGGGCGGAGCTAGAGACTGCTGGACCGTGCAGGTTACGATTCTCCGCAGCAATGACTGGAAGGGTCTGCTGCCTGAGGTGCTGCCTGCTGGAGAAGAGCCGCCGCCACCGGATGGTAATCCCCATCCCCAGTTTGGCCCAGAACTCACCGTCGAGCAGCTCTACCAACAACAAGTCCATAACTGGCTGGTACAGAACACTGCCCCTGTTGGCCCTCACGCTGACGCCAACCCTGGTGGCAACAACAATGCCAATGCTGGCTGGGGTGTCTGGCCGCAGCCGCCAGCTCCGCCGCTACCTCCACTACCTCCGCACCTGGTCAACTATCAGGCATGGCTTGCATCCCAGGGCCTGACTTTCCAAGATGGATTAGTACCTGACAACAATCTCATGGACAGCCCCACACAAGCCTGGAATGACTCCTTCTCTGTTTCTGAAGATGGCGCTAGTTCAGACAGTTCCACAATGATCATTGTGCCCCAGCTACACCCTCCACCTTTGGAACACCCAATGCCAAATGAAGCGCTTACTATCTCAGTTGTTCTACATGATCGGGGGATACAGTTTGGGCTGTCTTCTCAGGGCTCAGATCTGCTTTCTTTACTGATTGACAACCCAGTACCCAGACAACAACTGAACACTATTATATTTGATGCTCTCCGACCAGCACTTGCATCTATAGGCCCTTGGAGATCTGCCTTTGGCATCAGGCCAGCCAACTTTGAAGTTTCTGTGACTGTGGCAACCTCCGCTGACAGGAACCTCATCGGTTTCGACAGCACGCCTTCTTCTTCTGTGGTCCTCCAAGAGCTGCCAGTGGAGGATGGTAATCGCTCCCCTCAGCCTGAGGATGATGCCCTCCCCAACCTGATTCAAGACTCACTGGAGGTGAGTAATATTCAGCAAGATTTGTCCCACCCTGATACCCACCAGATGGACTCGGCTCCTTTTTCTTCAGATCTTACTGTCACTGCTCAGATGGAGAACTGCATTGCCACTTCTGAAACCCAGCCTCCAGCGGTAACCCGTGGCCGCCGCGCAAAAACCCCTATGGTGCCCATCTCCACTAATGAGGTTCGTCGCAGCACTCGCTCTACTAAGTATAAGGGATTTAAAGTTCATATGCCATCCGACAGCCGCAAGCCCATGTCTAAAGTGAAGCCCAGAATCATACCTGCCATTGGTTCCTCTTCATCAACTCAGCCCAAGCATGACTCCGATGACATCCCGCAGCCAGCACCAATTTCAGCACTGCAAGACATCGGAATCTACCAATGTGCTATCCCAGCAGAAGAGTTGACTGAAGAAGCCCTCCTTGTAGCTCCCACACTGGCTGAACCTACACCCGCCATGAAGCAGGCTGAAGTCTCTGAAGCCGTCGTCGATGAAGCCTCCAACTCTGCTTAAACTATAAGCAGTTTTCTCATGTCTCTTTTGCGATCGTGGAATGTCCTCTCTTGGAACATTCGTGGGCTTAATGCCGAACCCAAACACCTAGCGCTTCATAATGCGATCCTTTCTAGCGGATGCGCAGTCGTTTGCTTGCAAGAAACCAAAAAGACATCGTTCGACCTAGCGTTTATCAAATCTTGCTGTCCACGCCAGTTTGATCGTTTTGCTTTCGTACCTTCGCGTGGTGCTTCGGGTGGCATTATTACAATTTGGAAGAGCTCGATGTTTACGGGCTCTGTTCTCTATTCGGAACCTTTTGCGCTAGTTATCAACTTTGTTAGCACGCAATCCCAACAAACCTGGACGTTAGCAAATATCTATGGGCCGTGTACCGGAGATGATCGTACAACTTACACTAATTGGCTCTATGATCTGGACATACCAGTGGCACAAGACTAGCTTTTGGTTGGTGATTTCAATTATATTCGTGCACCGGACAACCGTAACAAACCGGGAGGTAATGCTCAGGATATGTTCATATTTAACGATATCATTCGTATGCAAAACCTTTTGGAGCTCCCAGTAAAGGGCCGCGCTTACACCTGGAGTAACATGCAAGTTGACCCGCTTCTTGTCCAGTTAGATTGGTTCTTCACGTCACTACACTAGACTCAAAATTACCCCAACACACTGGTAAAACCCCTCGGTAAATCTACATCTGATCATACCCCTTGCATTGTTACTATCGAAACCAATATTCCCCGCAGCAAAATCTTCAGATTTGAATTGTTTTGGTTACTACACCCTGGTTTCTTGGATGTGGTACGAACCTCTTGGAACAAGCCAGTTCATTTTACAAATGCTACTTCCATACTGCGTCATAAACTCAGAAGGCTCAGGCACGCTCTCAAGTCTTGGAGTAAAAACATTTCACGGCTGAAGATTGCCATCGACAACTGCAATAATTTTTTAGCACATCTGGATGAACTTGAGAACAAGAGACCACTCTCTACCCCTGAATTCAACTTCCGGACCATCCTCAAAAAACACACTCTGCGCCTGCTACAATACCAGAAGCTTTATTGGAAAAAAAGATGCACCATTAGTTGGGTTAAGTTTGGCGATGAAAACACGAAAATTTTTCAGGCCGTGGCCACAGAACGGTATCGGCATAATAACATTGCCTGTTTAACTGATGAGGAGGGCAATCAAGTAGAAGACCATGTCAGCAAAGAGGCTCTACTCTTCAATGCTTATAAAAATCGTCTTGGCACTACCTCCCCTGCTGAGATGAAATTCGATCTGCCCACACTTATACAGCGCTCCAACAACCTGGACCATCTCACGGAACCCTTCTCACACAAAGAAATTGATGATGTGATTAAAGAAATGCCAGCCGATAGAGCTCCTGGACCTGATGGATTCTGTGGGGCATTCCTCAAAAGCTGGCGTGTGATCAAGCACGACTTCTATGCCCTTTGTTCCCAATTCCATGAGGGGAATCTTGATCTTACAAGCATTAATGATGGCCTTATTACCTTGATCCCTAAAGTTCAATCACCTACATCAGTCAATGATTTTAGACCGATAACTCTCCTCAACTGCTGCCTGGAAATGATCACCAAACTCTTGGCTAATCGCCTACAAAAGGTAATCCTCACACTTGTTCATCGTAACCAATATGGTTTTCTCAAAGGAAGAACCATCCAAGACTGCCTGGCTTGGGCCTTTCAGTATATTCATCAATGCAAAGCCTCCAAGGAAAAAATCATCCTTCTGAAACTGGATTTTGCAAAGGCGTTCGACACAATTGGGCACGACCCGATGATCAATATCATGCGCCATATGGGCTTCAATGAGAAATGGCTTAATTGGATCCAATGCATATTCTCCACTGGGCGATCCTCGGTCCTGCTTAACGGTGTGCAAGGCAGACAGTTTCATTGTAGGAGCGGTGTACGCCAAGGTGATCCACTTTCCCCACTTCTATTCGTCCTAGCGGCCGACCTCCTACAAGCTGCCATCAACCAAGCCTTCAGGCAGGGACGAATTCACCTACCCTTTCCTTGCCCTGGCCAAACAGACTACCCAGTTATACAATATGCGGACGACACGATCCTTGCCCTCCCCGCATGCCCCACACAAGCGACAACGATAAAAAACATCCTATCTGACTATGCAACTTCCATTGGTCTCAAGATCAATTTTAACAAGTCCACCCTCATCCCTATTAATCTTAATGAAAACTCCACAGTGGAACTTGCGGCTATCTTTGGCTGTTCGATTGGCACCATGCCTTTTATGTACCTTGGACTACCCATGGGCACGACGAAACCCACAGTACAAGACCTAATGCCCCTAGTGTGTAAAGCTGAGCGAGGACTCACTGCTACTATCTCCATGATGTCATACGGTGGGAGGCTCTCATGGCTGAATGCAACTGTCACCTCAGTCCTCATATATGCCATGTGCACAATCAAAATCAACTCCCAAATTCTTGAGATGCTGGATAAAATCAGACGCAAATGTCTTTGGAACAAGATGACAGAACATGGTGAGAAATGCAACTCCTTGGCTGCATGGGACTTAGTTTGCAAGCCAAAGAAACACGGAGGCTTGGGGGTCCTCAATATCAAACTACAAAACGAATCCCTACTCATGAAGTTCCTGCATAAATTCTACAACAAGCTCGATGTACCATGGGTACACCTCATTTGGGACACTTACTATCAAGGCAAAATCCCACATGCCCTTGACCTAATGGGGTCCTTCTGGTGGCGTGATATACTTAAACTTACACCTCTCTATCGTGGGATTTCTTGCGTTCAAGTGGTCGATGGAACATCTGCTCTCTTGTGGAAAGATCTATGGCTACCAGACATACTGGAAACATCACACCCTCGAGCCTTCTCCTTTGCCAGAGATGAAGACATATCCATCAAAAGTTTCTTGGAGAGCACGACACTTCATGATACGTTCCACTTACCTCTATCCCCAGAAGCACTCGAGGAGGTCCAGCATCTACAGCACCTGTCCACTCACCTGAGCCCCTCCACTTCATCCACGGATGTTTGGTATTACACCTGGGGTGCAGCTGACTTTAAAGCTGCTAATTATTATAAATTCTGCTTCAGGCACACCCCAAGGCATCCAACCTTCCAACTCTTATGGCGATCCAAATGCACAATGAGAATAAAAGTATTCGGATGGCTCTTGCTAATTGATCGGCTTAATACAAGAAACATGCTCAAGCGAAGACATGATGACATTGGAGATGTTCTTGATTGCCTTCTTTGCGGACAAAACACCGAAGAAACGGTTAACCACATGATTTTCACGTGCCCATTCAGCAAGGCGTGCTGGGAAAAAGTTGATATTCATTGGCCCACGTCAGACTCCAGACTAAATTTAGTTGACCAGACCAATAGAGGAGACTCGAGACCCCTCTTCATGGAAATCTTCCTAATAGCAGCGTGGAGTCTATGGAAAGAACGCAACAACAAACATTTCAGAAGAATCAACCCCAGTACAACGTCTTAGTTAACACGTTTTAAGGAGGACTTTAGCCTACTCCAGCACAGAGTAAAAGACTCTCAAAAGGCCTCTGTAATCGCCTATTGTAACTCTCTATTCTAGCTCTCTACACATCAGCTTGACTGTCCTTTGAGCAGACACCACATTTAACTTGCCTGGCACCTCACCCCCTCCCCCTCTTTCTTGAGGTGAGGGGATCAGGGGATGAAGTGAACATGTAGTTGCAATGCCATATGTAACACAATTGTAACACCCCTGTATATTTATATACAAATACAGTAGGAGCCTCTCCTACTGTCATTTCCTCAAAAAAAACATATAACAAATTCGGTAAGTCCTCGTATGCATAATTTGAAATTAGTCCAAATCTGAACAAACCTTAAGTTAAAATTGTTAAACAGCAAGTTAACATGCACCATGATGATCTACTCTAAAATCTAGTCAAGTTTCATATAAAGTTTGTTTAATTCGGAGCTACGGCCTAGAAGATATGAGCAAAAGAAGTCAAGCATGGCAACGGTGCAAGATGCACCCAAACATCAATCAAACTCACTCCAAACATGAAAACAATATGATATTATGATTCTACATGCAAAATCATACAAGTTTCATATAGGGCACACTCAAAACGGAGCAACGGTTCAACACATACACACGAAACAAGATATAACAACAAGCTGAAGTTAACAGCCACATAGCAACTTTGGAGCAAGATAATTATATGCTACGGCACCCAAACATGATAACAAGAAGCATGGATGTGAAGTAGACATGTTACTTAACAAGCATGAACTTAGAACACACCCAAAAGCTTGCTGGAACACAATTAACCAAGCATGGCAAGTTGCAATAAAATTATCCAGACTTAGTCAAAATCTGGGAAGGCAAAAACATCATCACGATGCTGCTTTCGGAGGCACAAAACAACAAGCATATCAACTCTACCAAGTATATAAAGAGCATGGACATGCAGTAGACATATCATACAGCAAACAACTCCATTGGAGCATCTCCATGGGAGGCATGGATCAATAGCAACAAGCTCCACCAAATTGAACATGCTGATAAAATCCTGACAGGTATAATTTATAGCAACTTGAGAGCAAGAAGTAAATAAGCTACAACATGACATATATGCAAACAAGGGCATGAATGGATAGACAATAACATGTACAACAAGGCATGATCATTGGCCACTCCAAAACAAGCATGGATTTGAGTTGGGCATCAAGCAAACATAGCATCAGGTTATAACAGATTCCAGACTTAGCAGTTTTTTTACTAAGTATAAAACAGCAATAACAACATGGCATGTTTACAAGCTTGTTTAAGACACCTCAAAGCATATCATGGGAAATGGATTGCACCACAACAAAGACCATATGATTGTGCTTCTAAAACATATAGCCATGTGGCATGAAGTCAAACACATCAATAACAATGAGCAAGTGAAATCAACATCTCATAACAAGTATCAGCACTTAACAGTCAAATGCACTTTTGCAACAGAGATTAACATGACAATGTGACACCTAACATGAATGCTACAGCAACCATCATGTAGAGCACTTCACAATGAACATTTTGACATATCATATGCTCCATTTGAATAAACATGCACCAAGTTACAAGCATCACAAGTATGCAACAAAATTATAGTCAACAGCAGTTTATAACAAGTAGCACCCTTGCAACAGAGATTAGAGCAACTAGATGAACTCAAACAACCATGGCACAATGGAACAAAGTGTAGAGCATCTCACCACGATCATTTTGACATATTATTCACTCAATTTGGATAAGCACACAAAAAGTTACAGCCATGCAAAGTTGCAACAAAAATTACACAGTTTACGGACTTAGAAGAAAAAGAACTCCGGGGAAATGGACATTGTCCGGTGTCAGCGGACACGTCCGGTGGCTGGGGCCCACGGGGCAGTGGCACAGGCGAGGCGGGCGAACATGTCCGTGCCCGGACAGACATGTCCGTCGGCGGCGACGGGCGCGGGGCCCACCTGTCTGCGAGGCTGGAAGTCAACGCGAGCGCGGCTGGCTCGTCGTCCTCGGGCGGAGGACGAAGCCCGGCGGCGCAGGGCCTCTCCGGCGACTGGAACGACGGGGAAGGCCGACAGGAGGCGGATCCAGCCGCGGGGACTCCATTCCCGGCCGGATCTGGTCGGAACGGAGCAAGGACGGCGGCGGTTGAGGTCACTGGCGGCGGCGGTCTCTGGTGGGGAGGCGAGCGAAGCAGGGCCCGGGCTAGGGCGGAGGCGGAGGCGCATCCGGTGACGGGCCAGGCGACGGGGCGAAGCTCGCCGGAGGGAGCGGGCGGAGGCCGGCGCGGTCGACGCGTGCCCGGGGAGCTCGGAGTGGAGGAGCGACGAGCGGGAGCTCGGGCGAACGGCGGGTGGCGGCGGGCCGGCTCGGGCTCAGATCGGGGCCCGAGCGGGCCTGGAGTGGGCTGGC
>LR738713.1:179772547-179843989 GCA_902687465.1 Secale cereale | reverse complement strand
AGGAGAGGCAACTAGCGGCGAGGCTGGCCAATAGGGCGCTGCCACATGGCGGAATGAGGTGGCGACGGTGCTGGAATGGACAAGTGGCGATGGGGCACTGGCCTGGCGCAGATTTTGATGCAAGGGAGGTGGGTGGAGGTAGGGGAAGGCCTAGGGGATGCCCAAAATGGACATGGGGGGTGTTTATATATAGCAATTTTGGCTAGGGTTTGGGGGTTTTAATCCGTTTTCGGACCGTTAGATCCCGATCGGACGGTCCGCAATGGAGGGGTAGTGTAGGTGGGCTAGATGGGATGTGTTGGAGGCATGAGTGGGCTGTGAGGAGAGAAGAGAGAGGCCCGTGGGGGTTTTCGGAGACCGAAAACGTCCGACGTTTTGTCCGGCGACTAGTGCCGCTATATTTAACGGTTGGGCTATCAAACGAGCTCCGAATGCGATGAAATTTGGCAAGCAGCGTGTCTACACTATAATAAGACCACACGCCAAGTTTCATCCCATTATGAGAACATTTTCCGGCCACTCATAAAATAAATATTCGGAGATGCCGCGGGCGCGTGCGAGTGTGCCTGGGCTCAGAACGGACAACGGAGAGGACGAGGGAACTCAGACGGATGCAAGTTTTGAAAACATGCTGATGCAATGCACATGATGACAAGGCAAAGATGCAACACGCAAGCAGATGACATGGCAATGGCGACGAATAACTGACTGACACCTGGCGCACCGGTCTCGGGGTGTCACACTCGCTCATGATACCATGTATTAGAAATCTGAGGCGCATAGTCGATTATTTAAGGACAAGCAATCACACAAGAGGCACAACACCAAGACTCGTTAATGAGGTTCATCACACATTGACTACGTTCCCGGGGATGACCAGTGACACTCCTTTCCATTGATACTGCTACAATATCGCACACCAGTCGTTCGTGCCCCGCCAAATGTTGTCGGCTGCCTTGCGTACATGTACTATTATGTTTGCACATGCTACGTGTTGGGGAACGTAGTATTTTAAAATTTTCCTACGATCACGCAAGATCTATCTACCAGATGCATAGCAACGAGAGGGGAGAGTGTGTCTACGTACCCTCGTAGACCGGGAGCGGAAGCGTCAAGTGACGCGGTTGATGTTGTCGAACTTCTTCGCGATCCAACCGATCAAGCACCGAACGTACGGCACCTCCGCGTTCAGCACACGTTCAGCTTGATGACATCCCACGAGCTCTTGATCCAGTTGAGCTTCACGGGAGAGTTTCGTCAGCACGACGGCGTGGTGACGGATATGATGTGTTCACCGGCGCAGGGCTTCGCCTAAGCTCCGCGACGGTACGACCGAGGTGTGATTCTGTGGAGGGGGGCACCGCACACGGCTAAACAATTCAACTTGTGTGTCTTTGGGTGCCCCCTGCCCCCGTATATAAAGGAGCAAGGGAGGAGGGGCCGGCCAACCTCTATGGTGCGGCTAGGGAGGGGACTCCTACTAGGAATAGGATTGCAATCCTATTCCTAGTAGGATTCACCGAAAGGAAGAAGGGGGAAAGGATTAGGAGAGGTGGCGCCCCCCCCCCAATCCTAGTCCAACTAGGATTCATAGGTGGGGCGCCGGCCAGCCCTATGGGCTGCCTCTCTCTCACCCTTTAGGCCCACTATGGACCATCCCCTCTCGTAGGGGGTTCCGGTAACCCCCTCCGGCATTCCCGATAAATCCGAAACTTTTCCGGTATACTTCCGGTGTCCGAATATAGCCGTCCAATATATCAATCTTTATGTCTCGGACATTCCGAGACTCCTCGTCATGTCCGTGATCTCATCCAGGACTCCGAACTACCTTCGGTACATCAATACTCAAAAACTCATAATACCGATCGTCATCAAACGTTAAGCGTGCGGACCCTACGGGTTCGAGAACTATGTAGACATGACCGAGACTCATCTCTGGTCAATAACCAATAGCGGAACCTGGATGTTCATATTGGCTCCTACATATTCTACGAAGATCTTTTATCGGTCAGAACCGCATAACAACATACGTTGTTCCTTTTGTCAAACGGTATGTTACTTGCCCGAGATTCGATCGTCGGTATCTCTATACCTAGTTCAATCTCGTTTACCGGCAAGTCTCTTTACTCGTTCCGTAACACATCATCTCGTGACTAACTCATTAGTCTTTTGCTTGCAAGGCTTATTGTGATGTGTGTTACCGAGAGGGCCCAGAGATACCTCTCCGACACTCGGAGTGACAAATCCTAATCTTGATCTATGCCAAACCACGAATACTTTCGGAGACACCTGTAGAGCATCTTTATGATCACCCAGTTACGTTGTGACGTTTGATAGCACACAAGGTGTTCCTACGGTATTCAGGAGTTGCATAATCTCATAGTCATAGGAACATGTATAAGTCATGAAGAAAGCAATAGCAGTTAAACTAAACGATCATAGTGCTATGCTAACGGATGGGTCTTGTCCATCACATCATTCTCCTAATGATGTGATCCCGTTGATCAAATGACAACTCATGTCTATGGCTAGGAAACATAACCATCTTTGATCAATGAGCTAGTCTAGTAGAGGCATACTAGGGACATATTGTTTTGTCTATGTATCCACACATGCACTAAGTTTCCGGTTAATACAATTCTAGCATGAATAAAAGACATTTATCATGATATAAGGAAATACAAATAACATCTTTATTATTGCCTCTAGGGCATATTTCCTTCAGTCTCCCACTTGAATTAGAGTCAATAATCTAGATTACAAAGTGATGATCCTCACACCCATGGAGTCCTGGTGCTGATCATGTTTTGCCCGTGGAAGAGGCTTAGTCAACGGGTCTGCAACGTTCAGATCCGTATGTATTTTGCAAATCTCTATGTCTCCCTCCTTGACTAGATCGCCGATGGAATTGAAGCGTCTTTTGATGTGCTTTGTTCTCTTGTGAAACCTGGATTCCTTCGCCAAGGCTATTGCTCCAGTGTTGTCACAAAAGATTTTCATTGGACCCGATGCACTAGGTATTACACCTAGATCGGATATGAACTCCTTCATCCAGACTCCTTCATTTGCTGCTTCTGAAGCAGCTATGTATTCCGCTTCACACGTAGATCCCGCCACGACGCTCTGCTTGGAACTGCACCAGCTGACAGCTCCACCGTTCAATAAAAATACATATCCGGTTTGTGACTTAGAGTCATCCGGATCAGTGTCAAAGCTAGAATCGACGTAACCGTTTACGACGAGCTCTTTGTCACCTCCATATACGAGAAACACATCCTTTGTTCTTTTCAGATACTTTAGGATGTTTTTGACCGCTGTCCAGTGATCCACTCCTGGATTACTTTGGTACCTCCCTGCTAGACTTATAGCAAGGCACACATCAGGTCTGGTACACAGCATTGCATACATGATAGATCCTATGGCTGAGGCATAGGGAATGACTTTCATTTTCTCTCTATCTTCTGCAGTGGTCGGGCATTGAGTCTTACTCAACTTCATACCTTGTAAAACAGGCAAGAATCCTTTCTTTGACTGATCCATTTTGAACCTTTTCAAAATCTTATCAAGGTATGTGCTTTGTGAAAGTCCAATTAAGCGTCTTGATCTATCTCTATAGATCTTGATGCCTAATATGTAAGCAGCTTCTCCGAGGTCTTTCATACAAAAACTTTTATTCAAGTATCCTTTTATGCTATCCAGAAATTCTATATCATTTCCAATTAACAATATGTCATCTACATATAATATTAGAAATGCTACAGAGCTCCCACTCACTTTCTTGTAAATACAGGCTTCTCCAAAAGTCTGTATAAAACCATATGCTTTGATCACCTCATCAAAGCGTATATTCCAACTCCGAGATGCTTGCACCAGTCCATAGATGGATCGCTGGAGTTTGCATACTTTGTTAGCACCTTTTGGATCGACAAAACCTTCTGGTTGCATCATATACAACTCTTCTTTGAGATATCCATTTAGGAATGCAGTTTTGACATCCATTTGCCAGATTTCATAATCATAAAATGCGGCAATTGCTAACATGATTCGGACAGACTTTAGCATCGCTACAGGTGAGAAAGTCTCATCGTAGTCAACTCCTTGAACTTGTCGAAAACCTTTCGCAACAAGTCGAGCTTTGTAAACAGTAATATTACCGTATGCGTCGGTCTTCCTCTTGAAGATCCATTTATTTTCGATGGCCTGCCGATCATCGGGCAAGTCAACCAAAGTCCATACTTTGTTCTTATACATGGATCCCATCTCAGATTTCATGGCTTCAAGCCATTTTGCGGAATCTGGGCTCATCATCGCTTCCTCATAGTTCGTAGGTTCATCATGGTCTAGTAACATGATTTCCAGAACTGGGTTGCCGTACCACTCTGGTGCGGAACGTACTCTGGTTGATCTACGACGTTCAGTAGAAACTTGATCCGAAGTTTCATGATCATTATCATCAACTTCCTCACTAATTGGTGTAGGAATCACTGGAACAATTTCCTGTGATGTACTACTTTCCAATCCGGGAGAAGGTACAATTACCTCATCGAGTTCTACTTTCCTCCCACTCACTTCTTTCGAGAGAAACTCTTTTTCAAGAAAGGATCCGTTCTTAGCAACGAATATTTTGCCTTCGGATCTGTGATAGAAGGTGTACCCAACAGTCTCTTTTGGGTATCCTATGAAGACACATTTTTCCGACTTGGGATCGAGCTTATCAGGTTGAAGTGTTTTCACATAAGCATCGCAGCCCCAAATTTTAAGAAACGACAACTTTGGTTTCTTGCCAAACCATAGTTCATAAGGTGTCGTATCAACGGATTTAGATGGTGCCCTATTTAACGTGAATGCAACTGTCTCTAAAGCATAACCCCAAAACGATAGTGGTAAATCGGTAAGAGACATCATAGATCGCACCATATCCAATAAAGTACGGTTACGACGTTCGGACACACCATTACGCTGTGGTGTTCCAGGTGGCGTGAGTTGTGAAACTATTCCACATTGTTTCAAATGAAGACCAAACTCGTAACTCAAATATTCTCCTCCACAATCAGATCGTAGGAACTTTATTTTCTTGTTACGATGATTCTCTACTTCACTCTGAAATTCTTTGAACTTTTCAAATGTTTCAGACTTGTGTTTCATTAAGTAGATATACCCCTATCTGCTCAAATCATCAGTGAAGGTCAGAAAATAACGATACCCGCCGCGAGCATCAACACTCATTGGTCTACATACATCAGTATGTATGATTTCCAACAAATCTGTTGCTCGCTCCATGGTTCCGGAGAACGGAGTTTTAGTCATCTTGCCCATGAGGCATGGTTCGCAAGCACCAAGTGATTCATAATCAAGTGATTCCAAAAGTCCATCATTATGGAGTTTCTTCATGCGTTTTACACCAATATGACCTAAACGGCAGTGCCACAAATAAGTTGCACTATCATTATTAACCTTGCATCTTTTGGTTTCAATATTATGAATATGTGTATCACTACAATCGAGATCCAATAAGAATAGACCACTCTTCAAGGGTGCATGACCATAAAAGATATTATTCATCAAAATGGAACAACCATTATTCTCTGATTTAAATGAATAACCGTCTCGCAATAAACAAGATCCAGATATAATGTTCATGCTCAACGCTGGCACCAAATAACAATTATTTAGGTCTAAAACTAATCCCGAAGGTAGATGTAGAGGTAGCGTGCCGACGGCGATCACATCGACTTTGGAACCGTTTCCCACGCGCATCGTCACCTCGTCCTTAGCTAATCTTCGTTTAATCCGTAGTCCCTGTTTCGAGTTACAAATATTAGCAACCGAACCGGTATCAAATACCCAGGTACTACTACGAGCATTAGTAAGGTACACATCAATAACATGTATATCACATATACCTTTGTTCATCTTGCCATCCTTCTTATCCGCCAAATACTTGGGGCAGTTCCGCTTCCAGTGTCCAGTCCCCTTGCAGTAGAAGCACTCAGTTTCAGGCTTAGCTCCAGATTTGGGTTTCTTCGTTGAAGTAGCAACTGACTTGCTATTCTTTTTGAAGTTCCCTTTCTTTCCCTTGCCCTTTTTCTTGAAACTAGTGGTCTTGTTAACCATCAACACTTGATGCTCCTTTTTGATTTCTACCTCCGCAGCTTTGAGCATAGCGAAGAGCTCGGGAATTGTCTTTTGCATCCCTTGCATGTTATAGTTCATCACGAAGCCTTTATAGCTTGGTGGCAGTGATTGAAGAACTCTATCAATAACACTATCCTCGTCAACATTGCAACCAAGTTGAGTCATATGATTGTAGTACCCAGACATTCTGAGCAAGTGTTCACTGATAGAACTATTCTCCTCCATTTTGCAGCTGTAGAACTTATTGGAAATCTCATATTTCTCAATTCGGGCATTTGCTTGAAATATTAACTTTAACTCCTGGAACATTTCATATGCTCCATGACGTTCAAAACGTCGTTGAAGTCCCGGTTCTAAGCCGTAAAGCATGGCACACTGAACTATCGTGTAGTCATCAGACCGTGACTGCCAGACGTTCAAAGCGTCTGCATCAGCGGAAGGGGGCTTGTCACCTAGCGGTGCTTCAAGGACATAATTCTTCTGTGCAACAATGAGGATAATCCTCAGGTTACGGACCCAGTCCGTGTAATTGCTACCATCATCTTTCAACTTAGCTTTCTCTAGGAATGCATTAAAATTCAAAGGAACGGTAGCACGGGCCATTGATCTACAACGACATAGATATGCAAAAACTATCAGGACTAAGTTCATGATAAATTAAAGTTCAATTTAATCATATTAATTTAAAGAACTCCCACTTAGATAGACATCCCTCTGGTCATCTAAATGATCACGTGATCCAAATCAACTAAACCATGTCCGATCATCACGTGAGATGGAGTAGTTTTCAATGGTGAACATCTTATGTTGATCATATCTACTATATGATTCACGCTCGACCTTCGGTCTCCAGTGTTCCGAGGCCATATCTGCATATGCTAGGCTCGTCAAGTTTAACCCGAGTATTCTGCGTGTGCAAAACTGGCTTACACCCGTTGTATTTGAACGTAGAGCTTATCACACCCGATCATCACGTGGTGTCTCGGCACGACGAACTTTCGCAACGGTGCATACTCAGGGAGAACACTTATACCTTGAAATTTAGTAAGGGATCATCTTATAATGCTACCGTCGTTCTAAGCAAAATAAGAAGCATAATAAGATAAACATCACATGCAATCAAAATATGTGACATGATATGGCCATCATCATCTTGTGCTTTTGATCTCCATCTTCAAAGCACCGTCATGATCACCTTCGTCACCGGCTTGACACCTTGATCTTCATCGTAGTATCGTTGTCTTCTCGCCAACTATTGCTTCCACGACTATCGCTACCGTTTAGTGATAAAGTAAAGCAATTACATGGCGATTGCATTTCATACAATAAAGCGACAACCATATGGCTCCTGCCAGTTGCCGATAACTTTACAAAACATGATCATCTCATACATAATCGTATAACTCATCATGTCTTGACCATATCACATCACAACATGCCCTGCAAAAACAAGTTAGACGTCCTCTACTTTGTTTGTTGCAAGTTTTACGTGGCTGCTACGGGCTTAGCAAGAACCGTTCTTACCTACGCATACAAAACCACAACGATGTTTCGTCAAGTATGTGCTGTTTTAACCTTCACAAGGACCGGGCGTAGCCACACTTGATTCAGCTAAAGTGAGAGAGACAGACACCCGCCAGTCACCTTTAAGCAACGAGTGCTCGTAACGGTGAAACCAGTCTCGCGTAAGCGTACGCGTAATGTCGGTCCGGGCCGCTTCATCTCACAATACCGCCGAAGCAAAGTATGACATGCTGGTAAGCAGTATGACTAGTATCGTCCACAATCTCATTGTGTTCTACTCGTGCATATCATCTACGCATAGACCTGGCTCATGATGCCACTGTTGGGGAACGTAGTATTTTAAAATTTTCCTACGATCATGCAAGATCTATCTACCAGATGCATAGCAACGAGAGGGAAGAGTGTGTCTACGTACCCTCGTAGACCGGGAGCGGAAGCGTCAAGTGACGCGGTTGATGTTGTCGAACTTCTTCGCGATCCAACCGATCAAGCACCGAACGTACGGCACCTCCGCGTTCAGCACACGTTCAGCTTGATGACGTCCCACGAGCTCTTGATCCAGTTGAGCTTCACGGGAGAGTTTCGTCAGCACGACGGCGTGGTGACGGATATGATGTGTTCACCGGCGCAGGGCTTCGCCTAAGCTCCGCGACGGTACGACCGAGGTGTGATTCTGTGGAAGGGGGCACCGCACACGGCTAAACAATTCAACTTGTGTGTCTTTGGGTGCCCCCCTGCCCCCGTATATAAAGGAGCAAGGGAGGAGGGGCCGGCCAACCTCTATGGTGCGGCTAGGGAGGGGACTCCTACTAGGAATAGGATTGCAATCCTATTCCTAGTAGGATTCACCGAAAGGAAGAAGGGGGAAAGGATTAGGAGAGGTGGCGCCCCCCCAATCCTAGTCCAACTAGGATTCCTAGGTGGGGGCGCCGGCCAGCCCTATGGGCTGCCTCTCTCTCTAACCCTTTAGGCCCACTATGGACCATCCCCTCTCGTAGGGGGTTCCGGTAACCCCCTCCGGCATTCCCGATAAATCCGAAACTTTTCCGGTATACTTCCGGTGTCCGAATATAGCCGTCCAATATATCAATCTTTATGTCTCGGACATTCCGAGACTCCTCGTCATGTCCGTGATCTCATCCGGGACTCCGAACTACCTTCGGTACATCAATACTCAAAAACTCATAATACCGATCGTCATTAAACGTTAAGCGTGCGGACCCTACGGGTTCGAGAACTATGTAGACATGACCGAGACTCATCTCTGGTCAATAACCAATAGCGGAACCTGGATGTTCATATTGGCTCCTACATATTCTACGAAGATCTTTTATCGGTCAGAACCGCATAACAACATACGTTGTTCCTTTTGTCAAACGGTATGTTACTTGCCCGAGATTCGATCGTCGGTATCTTTATACCTAGTTCAATCTCGTTTACCGGCAAGTCTCTTTACTCGTTCCGTAACACATCATCTCGTGACTAACTCATTAGTCCTTTGCTTGCAAGGCTTATTATGATGTGTGTTACCGAGAGGGCCCAGAGATACCTCTCCGACACTCGGAGTGACAAATCCTAATCTTGATCTATGCCAACACCACGAATACTTTCGGAGACACATGTAGAGCATCTTTATGATCACCCAGTTACGTTGTGACGTTTGATAGCACACAAGGTGTTCCTACGGTATTCGGGAGTTGCATAATCTCATAGTCATAGGAACATGTATAAGTCATGAAGAAAGCAATAGCAGTTAAACTAAACGATCATAGTGCTATGCTAACGGATGGGTCTTGTCCATCACATCATTCTCCTAATGGTGTGATCCCGTTGATCAAATGACAACTCATGTCTATGGTTAGGAAACATAACCATCTTTGATCAATGAGCTAGTCTAGTAGAGGCATACTAGGGACATACTGTTTTGTCTATGTATCCACACATGTACTAAGTTTCCGGTTAATACAATTCTAGCATGAATAAAAGACATTTATCATGATATAAGGAAATACAAATAACATCTTTATTATTGCCTCTAGGGCATATTTCCTTCAAAGGGATCATCTTATAATGCTACCGTCGTTCTAAGCAAAATAAGAAGCATAATAAGATAAACATCACATGCAATCAAAATATGTGACATGATATGGCCATCATCATCTTGTGCTTTTGATCTCCATCTCCAAAGCATCGTCATGATCACCTTCGTCACCGGCGCGACACCTTGATCTCCATCGTAGCATCGTTGTCGTCTCGCCAACTATTGCTTCTACGACTATCGCTACCGCTTAGTGATAAAGTAAAGCAATTACATGGCGATTGCATTTCATACAATAAAGCGACAACCATATGGCTCCTGCCAGTTGCCGATAACATTACAAAACATGATCATCTCATACAAAAACGTATAACTCATCATGTCTTGACCATATCACATCACAACATGCCCTGCAAAAACAAGTTAGACGTCCTCTACTTTGTTGTTGCAAGTTTTACGTGGCTGCTACGGGCTTTAGCAAGAACCGTTCTTACCTACGCATACAAAACCACAACGATGTTTCGTCAAGTATGTGCTGTTTTAACCTTCACAAGGACCGGGCGTAGCCACACTTGATTCAGCTAAAGTGAGAGAGACAGACACCCGCCAGTCACCTTTAAGCAACGAGTGCTCGTAACGGTGAAACCAGTCTCGCGTAAGCGTACGCGTAATGTCGGTCCGGGCCGCTTCATCTCACAATACCGCCGAAGCAAAGTATGACATGCTGGTAAGCAGTATGACTAGTATCGCCCACAACTCATTGTGTTCTACTCGTGCATATCATCTACGCATAGACCTAGCTCATGATGCCACTGTTGGGGAACGTAGTATTTTAAAATTTTCCTACGATCACGCAAGATCTATCTACCAGATGCATAGCAACGAGAGGGGAGAGTGTGTCTACGTACCCTCGTAGACCGGGAGCGGAAGCGTCAAGTGACGCGGTTGATGTTGTCGAACTTCTTCGCGATCCAACCGATCAAGCACCGAACGTACGGCACCTCCGCGTTCAGCACACGTTCAGCTTGATGACATCCCACGAGCTCTTGATCCAGTTGAGCTTCACGGGAGAGTTTCGTCAGCACGACGGCGTGGTGACGGATATGATGTGTTCACCGGCGCAGGGCTTCGCCTAAGCTCCGCGACGGTACGACCGAGGTGTGATTCTGTGGAGGGGGGCACCGCACACGGCTAAACAATTCAACTTGTGTGTCTTTGGGTGCCCCCCTGCCCCCGTATATAAAGGAGCAAGGGAGGAGGGGCCGGCCAACCTCTATGGTGCGGCTAGGGAGGGGACTCCTACTAGGAATAGGATTGCAATCCTATTCCTAGTAGGATTCACCGAAAGGAAGAAGGGGGAAATGATTAGGAGAGGTGGCGCCCCCCCCCCAATCCTAGTCCAACTAGGATTCATAGGTGGGGAGCCGGCCAGCCCTATGGGCTGCCTCTCTCTCACCCTTTAGGCCCACTATGGACCATCCCCTCTCGTAGGGGGTTCCGGTAACCCCCTCCGGCATTCCCGATAAATCCGAAACTTTTCCGGTATACTTCCGGTGTCCGAATATAGCCATCCAATATATCAATCTTTATGTCTCGGACATTCCGAGACTCCTCGTCATGTCCGTGATCTCATCCGGGACTCCGAACTACCTTCGGTACATCAATACTCAAAAACTCATAATACCGATCGTCATCAAACGTTAAGCGTGCGGACCCTACGTGTTCGAGAACTATGTAGACATGACCGAGACTCATCTCTGGTCAATAACCAATAGCGGAACCTGGATGTTCATATTGGCTCCTACATATTCTACGAAGATCTTTTATCGGTCAGAACCGCATAACAACATACGTTGTTCCTTTTGTCAAACGGTATGTTATTTGCCCGAGATTCGATCGTCGGTATCTTTATACCTAGTTCAATCTCGTTTACCGGCAAGTCTCTTTACTCATTGCGTAACACATCATCTCGTGACTAACTCATTAGTCTTTTGCTTGCAAGGCTTATTGTGATGTGTGTTACCGAGAGGGCCCAGAGATACCTCTCCGACACTCGGAGTGACAAATCCTAATCTTGATCTATGCCAACACCACGAATACTTTCGGAGACACCTGTAGAGCATCTTTATGATCACCCAGTTACGTTGTGACGTTTGATAGCACACAAGGTGTTCCTACGGTATTCGGGAGTTGCATAATCTCATAGTCATAGGAACATGTATAAGTCATGAAGAAAGCAATATCAGTTAAACTAAACGATCATAGTGCTATGCTAACGGATGGGTCTTGTCCATCACATCATTCTCCTAATGATGTGATCCCGTTGATCAAATGACAACTCATGTCTATGGCTAGGAAACATAACCATCTTTGATCAATGAGCTAGTCTAGTAGAGGCATACTAGGGACATACTGTTTTGTCTATGTATCCACACATGTACTAAGTTTTCGGTTAATACAATTCTAGCATGAATAAAAGACATTTATCATGATATAAGGAAATACAAATAACATCTTTATTATTGCCTCTAGGGCATATTTCCTTCACTACGTTGTGTGTCTACTCACACATTATACATGAGGCATGGGTTATAAGAGGAGTGAATTGCATAAAACCACTACATTGAAGCCAAGGTTTGCAGAAAACACTCTTCTACAAATTTCTGCCAGATAGTACTGATTTTGAGCCTAATCTTTTGCAAAAACACACTAATTAATGGCTTAGAACATTTTGATGATGATTATGACATGTGGGTCCCGCGTTTGATGACGTGGCATAATGATTAACAGTAAACGCCATTAGACTAGTCTTTTCGCAAAATAAACCTCCCTTTATAAGAGAATATGCCTCAACTACCCCGATCCAAATCAGACCATGTCGTTCCCGCACACCGGCGCCCTTCCAGCTGATGTCGTCATCAGAGGCATGTGCCCCTCCAGCTACTAATCCCGATCCCGGGACGCGTCGCTCACCGGCGCGAGGTTATCATGTCGCCCCGCTGCTCGGAACATGATTTCCTCAACGCGCTGCGGGGCGCGGCCGACGCTGTTGCCGCACTGGTGGAGCGGTGCACATACCTCTGTCGGAGTTCGCCGCCACCTCCCCTGTGTCTGCTTCGTCTGCCCGAGGGGCGCTGCACAGCCCACCTGCGCCGAGCTCCTTCGCGGCCATCCCACCAGTGAGCAAGGGTAGCTCCGCCACGACCATGCTGCTGGTGAGCAAGGCGAGCTCCGCCATGGTCACGACCTGAGGAGTATTGTCTCCACCTCCGGCCAACTTGATCGCACTTGAGTTGTGGTCCTCGCGCAACGAGTGCCAGCGGGGAGCGCGTGAGGGGCCGCCCGGCGTTTAGGTGACTCCCCGGCAAGATGGGGTAGCTAGGGGGCTGATTGCTTTTTTCTATTATGAATGAAGGGTGTCCATGCAAAATAGTAGGGACTGTTTTGTAAATTTGGAACTAACCACTATCTAATGTTATTTGTACTGAACCGTTACGCCACGCCAGCAAATATGGGACCCACCTATCATAATTGCGTTTGGGATAGCTCTTTATTTGGCCCTTATAACCATATCATTCTTCAGCATCTAGCACTTCATTCCATCTTTCATTGAGCGTATCCTGTTCGGCTCTAAGCCGTCGCCGCTGCTTCTTCAGGCTCCTTGCGGTGGCAATGAGTTGTTGTTGAAAACGTTTCTGTTCGAGTGGTTCTTTTGGGAAGATGAATTCTTCGTCTCCCAGGAAGATGTCCTCTTCGGAGACAGGTTGATAATTGCCGTCATCCGCGTCACTGTGATCGGCTAGCGGTTCTGGACTGTGTTTGCCCTCCTCCGGTTCGTCCTGCTCTACCGCTGGCTCCACGGGGTCATCGGCTTGTTCCGGACCGTCATCTTCTTAAGTGATAGTGTTAATCTCTTTCCCTTTACGGGATCGAGATTGACGCTTCTGACGCCAGCGTTTGGGAGGTTCATCGACAGGCTTGTCTTATTCTGGATTGGTATCGCTTGTCGCCCTCCTTCTCGTTGGGTGTGTCCACCATGTATACATCGTATGTAGAAGTAGCCGTCCATCGCCCGGTTGCGGGCGGGTTTGTACTTAGATCGGCTTCGGCATCGCGGTCCATCCCATCGATGTCTTCGGAAGCATAATCTAATAGATCGGTTAAGTCCTCGACCGTGGGTACCAAGTGGGTGGTGGGTGGGAAGCAAAATTCCCCGTCCTCAGCCTCCAGTTCGAACTGGGCATAATTCGGCTAGTAAGTCTTTGTTAGGGAGAGGGATTTTAGTAAGTCCAGCGCTGCGTCTAAGGGTGGGTGCTAGACATGTGTTCGGACATCTGCGGGGCTGAGTTCGGTGACAACCGTTCGATCGAGCCCAAAGGACGCAGATCTCGAAAGCTTGGAACTTGTAGTCGGAGACGGGTCCGGGGTTCCAGTGGACGGAATCCCGCTCAAGTACGGGTCTATGTGCGGCTCAAGCGCCGCTAAGTCCGCGGTCTTTGTGGCGGGGTTGATCTTCTCGTCCTCGGATGGCGCAATCTGCTCCGGATCTAAGGCCAGAGCTACTATAGGTGTTGTCCCCTGGACGGGGTCCGATGACAGATCTAGGCCGTGTTCATCGTGGTGGCAGGGAGCAGCTGCCATGGGTGCAAATTTGTTAAAGATAAAATCTCCACGGACATCAGCAAAGTAGTTTAGTATTCCAAATCTGATCTGATGACCAGGGGCATAGCTGTCAACCTGCTCGAGGTGGCCTTCAATGTTGGCTTGAAGAACGAAGACGCCGAACACAAAAAGCTGGCCAGGGAGAAAAAT
The DNA here is from genome assembly GCA_902687465.1 of Secale cereale. NCBI lineage: Eukaryota > Viridiplantae > Streptophyta > Magnoliopsida > Poales > Poaceae > Secale > Secale cereale. Next base: position 179,829,480 of record LR738713.1, on the reverse strand, counting down.
TCCCTCGGCGGTGGCGCAGTCATTGATGATGAAGCCAGCCATTAATCCTTCAGTTGACGACACAATGGAACTCTCAATGAAATGTGACACCCCGAGACCAGTGCGCCAGGTGTCAGTCAGTTATTCTTCTTCGTTGCCATGTCATCTGCTTGCGTGTTGCATCTTGCCATGTCATCATGTGTGTTGCATCAGCATGTTTTCAAAACTTGCATCCACCCGAGTCCCCTCTTCCTTTCCGTTGTCCGTTCTGAGCCCAAACACACTTGCACGCGCTCGCGGTGCCTCCGAATATTTATTTTATGAGTGGCCAGAAAATGTTCTCGGAATGGGTTGAAACTTGGCATGTGGTCTTATTATAGCATAGACAGGCCGCCTGCCAAATTTCGTCGCATTCGGAGTCCGTTTGATAGCCCAACGGATCTATATATAGCAGCACTAGTCGCCGGTTATTCGTCGGACGTTTTCGGTCTCCGAAAGCCCCGCGGGACTCTTTTCCCTTCTCCCCTCGTAGTCCGAAACCCCTTTTACACAGCCCAATAACCTTCCCTAGGCCCATCCTACCTCACCTCGCGATCGGATACGTCGGACTGCGATCGGAGGGCTCTAAAACCTCTCCAAACCCCAAACCCTAGTCCCCATGGCTATTTATAGGCCTCTCCATGCCAAAAATGGACTAAACCTAGCCCCTACCCTTCCCCTACCGGCAGCCAGCCGCCTCCCACCTCTTCCTCATCGTTTTCCGCGCTCAGCCCCTCCCTGGCCGCCACTTGGCGCCGCCGGGACGCCCCCGCCGCAACCTGAGCCACTTGGCGCCCAACCCCAACCATTCCCGTGCCTCCACGTCGCCCCTGCCTGCTCCCAGCCGCCATCGCCGCCATGGAGAACTTCCGCCCGCAAACCTTGCCCCGACCTTCCCCTGTCGCGGCCGGCCTCCTCGTCGCCGGGAACGGACCTGCAGTCTCCGGACCCGGCCGGATCTCTTCCGCCCCGGGCTCCTCCGCCCCTGCCGGCCTTCCGCGGACGCGCCGGAGTCCGGCGCCGCCATGCTCGCCGTGGTCTCGGGCGGGAGCCGAGCGCCCGTGCTGTGGACCGCACCCGCTCGCTTGGTGGGCCACAGCCGCGGTGGCCCATCTCCATCGGCCCGCCTCCATCTCCCCGGCCTGCCTCCTCTGCTTCGACTTGGGCCAAAGCCCATGGGTGAGGAGCTTAAATCCCGCCCGTGCACCAAATAGCTATATGACGCCCGTTTGTTTTTTTCCCTTGTCTAAAAACTGCCAAGTCCTTTTCTGTCAGTATTTTGTTGCATCTTTGACTGCTGGTATCTTTTTGTGTGGTGATCCAAATTGAGTGAATGACATGTCAAAATGATCATGGTGTTGTGCTCTACACTTTGTTCCATTGTGCCATGCTCATTTGAGTTCATCTAGATGCTCTAATATCTGTTGCAAGGGTGCTACTTGTTATAAACTGCTGCTACTTGTTATTTTGTTGCTATGTTTGAGATATGATAACTTGTTGCATGTTTATCCAAATGATGCAAATGATATGTCAAAATGTTCATCATGAGATGCTCTACATGTTGGTTGCTATAGCATGCTTGTTTGAGTTCATATTGCCATGTTTATCTCTGTTGCAAAAGTGCATGTGGCTGTTAGGTTTTGTAACTTGTTACGAGATGCCTAGTTGAGGAGCTCGTTGCTATTGATGTGTTTTTCCCCATGTCACATGCCTAGATGCTTTAGAATCTCCATGATGTGTTCTTTGATGTGGTGCATTTAACTTTCCATGATATTCCTTGTGTTGACTTAAACATGCTTGCAAACATGCCATGTTGTTATTGCTGTTTTAACACTTAGTGAAATTTCACTAAGTCTGGAATCTGTAATATCCTGATGCTATGTTTGCTTGATGCCCTAGATAAATCCATGTTAGTTTTGGGGTGGCCATTGATCATTCCTTGCTGTATATGTTGTTTTCTATCCATTCATGCCTTCACTTACTCATTTGGGTTGCTGTAGCTTATTTATTTCTTGCTCCCAAGTTGCTATAAAATGTTGCTGTCAGGTTTTTAGTGTCATGATCAAAATGTTGTAGCTTGTTGCTATTGATCCATGCCTCCTATGGAGATGCTCCAATGGAGTTGTTTGCTGTAGGATATGTCTACTTCATATCCATGCTTCTTATCACCATGTTTGAGTGCTGTAGCATATATTTACCTTGCTCCAAAGTTGCTATGTGGCTGTTAATTTCAGCTTGTAGTTATATCTTGTTTCATGTGTATCTTTTAGCCCGTTGCTCCGTTTTGAGTGTTCCTTATATGAAACTTGTGTGATTTTGCATGTAGAATCATAATATCATCTTGTTAACATGTTTGGGGTATGTTTGCTTGATGTTTGGGTGCATCTTGCACCGTTGCCATGCTTAACTTGTTTTGCTCATATCTTCTAGGCCGTAGCTCCAAATTAAACAAACTTTGTATGAAACTTGACTAGAATTCCGTGTAGATCATGATGGTGCATGTTAAATTGCTGTTTAACAAATTTAACTTAAGGTTTGTGCAGATCTGGACTAATTTCAAACTATGCATATGAGGACTTACCGGTTTTGTCTTAAGTAGCTTCCGGCCTCATTTAAACTTGTTGTTCTTATGTTGCTTCTCTGTGCTTCCTACCTTGTCATGCTGTGCATCATATGTAGACTTGTCTTGCATCCTACTTGGTTGAGCATATTGTCATGTTTCTTGTGTTGTTTTTCTGTGCTTCCTACCTTGCCATATATTCCTTCCTGTATAGACTTGTCATGCATCATACCTTGCCATGTATTGCATCATATATAAACTTATGTTGTTTTGCTGTGCTTCCTACCTTGCCATGTTTTGCTTCCTTTATAGACTTGCTGTGCATCATATGTAGACTTGTTTTGCATCATACTTGGTTGCGCATATTGCCATGTTCTTGTGTTGTGTGTTTACCGTGTTGCTTGCTTCTTCTCGTTAGTGCTTGTACCGTTGCGTTCGTGAGGATTCGTTCGTCTACCCGTGGTTCTTCTTCAAGGCTTCTTCTTCGTCTTCTTCATCGAACCGTTCTTCTTCCTTGCGGGATCTCAGGCAAGATGACCATACCCTTGGATACCTTTACTATCATTCCTTTGCTTAGTTGTCTCGATGCTATCGTTATATGTCGCGCTACCCATCTTATTGTCAGCCCCTCTCCTTGTTGCCATGAAACCTCTAACCTTTGACACCTTCCTAGCAAAACCATTGTTTGGCTATGTTACCCGCTTGCTCAGCCCCTCTTATAGCGTTGTTAGTTGCAGGTGAAGATGAAGATCGTTCCAGGAGGGAACTTGTTGTTGGAATATCAGAATATGTTATATATATAATAACACACCTATATACTGGGCATGGGTGGAAGGCTTGGCCTTTTGCTCGGTGTTTTGTTCCACTCATGCCACCTTAGGCGCCGATAAACCGGCATTATGTTCCTTGATTTTGCGTTCCTTACACAGTTGGGTATATGGGGACCCCTTGACAGTTCGTCTTTGAATAAAACTCCTCCAGCAAGGCCCAACATTGGTTTTAATTTGCTCATAATAACAACTTAGTTAATTAATTAAATTGCATAGGCAGTTAGCGCTACCCGAGGATTCTTCTACATAGCAGGGGGGCCAGTGCTGATGGCGTTGGTCCCAAACGGGCCGACTGCGGGGCCACCACGGGGAAACTCGAGGATTGGCTCCCGTAGGCTGTCCCATCCGATCGTGGCCTGAGACGAGATACGCGCGGCTACTATCAGGGTGTCGACACACCGGGAGGTCTTGTTGGACTTGTTTTACCATTGTCGAAATGTCTTGTGCATCGGGATGCCGAGCCTGATCGGATTTCCCTAAGATAAGGGGTGATGATATTATGTTTATCACTTCAGCTGATCGTGAGTGCTTGTGATGGGATAAGTTGGGACACCCCTGCAGGGTTATGATCTTTCGAAACCCGTGCCCGCGGTTATGTGGCAGATTGGAATTTGTTAATGTCCGGTTTTAGAAAACTTGACAGAGGATCCAAAGTAAAACACACAACTGTGTAAGTAACCGTGACTGTCTCTTTTCACTTTGAGAAGAGAACACAGTGGGGTTATGTTTGACTCGTAAGTAGTTCAGGATCTTTAGCGATCACTACTAGTTTGCGACCGTTTGCGTAGATGCTCATCTTATTCTTGTACTCGTAAGTTAGCCACCATATTTTTTTGCTTAGCCACTGCTGCAACCTCACCACTTTACCTCTTCCTACCCATTAAGCTTTGATAGTCTTGTTACCCATGGTTATGGGATTGCTGAGTCCTCGTGGCTCACAGATACTACAACAACAATTGCAGGTGCAGGTTTCCGATGAGTTGACGTGAGAGCGTGTTCGTTGTGTTGGAGTTCTTTCTTCTTCTTCTTCTTCTTCTTCAGTCTTGGGTTAGGTTCCGGGTCGGCAGCCTGGGATAGCAGATGGATGTCGTTATTCTTTTCATGTTTGCATCTGTAGCTGGATGCTTTGTTTTGATGTTGTTGTATTCATGTGACTTGTATGTAATGTTGTATCCCCCATGTATGTATGTAATGGTACGATGTAATGATATCCATCTTGTTAAGCGCCCGAAATGCGGTTGTGCCCCAATCACGTAAGTGTCACGTGATCGGGATATAATTGCATCTTGGGCTAGACAAGTTGGTATCAGAGCCTCGAATGACCATAGGAGCCCCCTTGATTGATCGTAGCTTGGCCGTTGGTGAGTCTAGCAGAAAACTTTTTCCGGAGTCTAGTTATATCGGAGAGTAGGAATTCTTTTTACTCCCCTGCCCCTTCGTCGCTCTGGTGAGGAATATTGACGTAGTTGTTTTGAATTACTCCTCTTCCCTTCAATTTTTTTTAGGATCGCGTGGTTAGTTTTCGTTCGTTGCGTTGTTAGTTCTTTCATCTGGTGCATCTCTCGTCAAGTGGACTCGACCCTCTTCTTCTTTGCAAGTTCAACCCTTAGTTCTTTTCAACCGACGGTGTTTTCCCCTTCCGAAGTGGTCTTTCTTTTTCCCACCCGCCCACCCTTTTGCTTCTCGGGACCGCAGTCCTTATTCGAGAATCCATCCTACTCTTGTGAAGTTTGAATTCCTGCCTCAGCTATTTCAACCGTTGCATTCTTGTCTAGTTCGTCATCGTTCATCTCCTTTATTATTCCGAGGAATTCTCCTCTCGGTTGTTATTCTTCACCTCTTCTTCTTTTCCGGTGGATTCAATTCCAATATCTCGGTGTTGTTATTCTTCTTTCATCGGCTAAAGTATTTTTCCCTGTCTTGCTCGCCTCTCGCCATTTAATTATTCCGGAGTTCCGAAAACATCTCTGATTCTTCTGTGTTCCAATTAATTCGAGGTTGTCACCTCATTCGAGTCTTTTAATCGTTCCGGTGTAACATCTCCTTTTCGATTCTTTTCCAATGGTGGTTTTCTCTTCGGTGGGCTCATAACCCACTGGTCTTTTCCCAGGATCTTACCTGACTCTTTTATTTCCCGGAGTGTTCCATAATTCTTTTCAAGTGTGACGTAAGTATGGATTCCATCAGTCACGTGCCTTCCAAAGTTCGTTTTCAATTCTTTTCATCGTTGGTTCAACATTTCTTCTTTTCATTCATCCGGAGTAGTTCTTGAATTCTTTTCATTGTGTTCCTTCGAAGGCCATCATTTTAGAAGATTTCTTCCTTCTCAGTTTTCAACTTCGCCCTCCAAATATTCTTCAGTGATGCCTCTTCGTTCGTCTCACTTTCTTCCGGTGCTTCGTTCGAGTATTCTTTATTCAGTTCGCGATCTCTACGTTCTCGTCATTCAATTGTCCTCAACTGCTTTATTCTTCCCGGAGAATCATTCTCTTGTGTTCACTCAATCTCAATTCTTCTCGGTGGTTTGTTCTTTTCATCATTCGATTAATTCTTCCCGGTGGTTCATTCATTTTATTCACTCGGCTTTAATTCTTACAGTGGTTCTCTCAAGAATTCTTTCCGGTGTTGTCATATCAATCCATTCACTTTATTCCAATCCTACCGGTGTTTCATGAAGATTTTCGCAAGTTAGCGATATATCCCTCTTTAATCTTTTCAACGTGAATAAGTGGTGTGCAAATCCATCGTTCATCAATTTAATTGGTGGAGGATAAGCATAACATAATTCTTATTCCTTTTTCATCAAGTTGATTTATTCTTTCCTTCGGAGTTTATTCTTGATGAATAAATTCTAGTTCCAAGTCCTTTCATCTTTTCTCCCCGGAGTTCAAGTTTTTCTCGGCTATCCCGTTGGAAACCCCTTCTAATCATCGCAAGGCTCTAATCTTATTCTTTTCATCCGTCATTTCTATATTCATCATCCTTTCGTTACCGGAGTTCTTCGTGGAGGTTCATCGCAATTCAAATCATTCGTCAATTGTTCATCTAATTCTTCCGGAGCAGCTCAAGCATTCTTATTCTTTTGCCTCTCGAGTGCAAATAATTCTCCTATTCTCTCGAAGTGGAGTTTCGCATTTCTTCGTTCATCTTAATTATTCCATCTTTTGGTTGCGGCATAATTCACCTCAAGTCTTGAGATGTTTAAATAAGTCCACAACAAGCTCATTCTTTTGTTGTTGATTTTCTCAACAAGTCTATTCAAACCTTTCTCTTCAAGATTCTATTCCAAATTCACTCGTCGTGAAAGTTGTCATCTTCTTCTCCGTTCTTTAATTCCATCATTTCAATTATTCCGGAGGCATTGTCTTGTTAATTTCGTCATGTTTTTATTCCATCTTCTCAAATTCTTGTCCTCTTCCATTCATGTTCAACCGGTGTGCTTTTTCATTCAGTTTCAGTCGGAGTGCTGCCCGAATTCCTTCGTTTGGATTCCTTTCCTATCTCTTTTTAACCGGAGTGGTTTCGAATTCATTCTTATTCCTTCAACCTTTTGGATTCTCGCCGAATTCCTTCTTCCTCTTGTCTAACGAAGTCCTTGCAACTTCGTTCTTCTTCGTTGCATTCTTCTTCTTTTGAGTGGCTCAACCTCTCAAGGTTCTCTGGTTTCACTCTTTTGTCCTCGAAGAACTTTGTTCTTCCTTTTTCTCTCCCGTCTCGTTCCTAAGATCTCGGGACGAGATCTCTTGTTAGTAGGGGAGTGTTGTGACATCCCGAGACCGGTGCGCCAGGTGTCAGTCAGTTATTCGTCTTTGTTGCCATGTCATCTGCTTGCGTGTTGCATCTTGCCATGTCATCATGTGTGTTGCATCAGCATGTTTTCAAAACTTGCATCCGCCCGAGTCCCCTCTTCCTTTCCGTTGTCCGTTCTGAGCTCAAACACACTTGCACGCGCCCGCGGTGCCTCCGAATATTTATTTTATGAGTGGCTGGAAAACGTTCTCGGAATGGGTTGAAACTTGGCGTGTGGTCTTACTATAGCATAGACAGGCCGCCTGCCAAATTTCGTCGCATTCGGAGTCCGTTTGATAGACCAACGGATATATATAGCATCACTAGTCGCCGGTTATTCGTCGGACATTTTCGGTCTTCGAAAGCCCCACGGGACTCTTTTCCCTTCTCCCCTCGTAGCCCAAAACCTCTTCTACACAGCCTAATAACCTTCCCTAGGCCCATCCTACCTCACCTCGCGATCGGATCCGTCGGATAGCGACCGAAGGGCTCTAAAACCCCTCCAAACCCCCAAACCCTAGTCCCCATGGCTATTTATAGCCCCTCCATGCCAAAAATGGACTAAACCTAGCCCCTACCCTTCCCCTACCGGCAGCCAGCCGCCTCCCACCTCTTCCTCACCGTTTTCCGTGCTCAGCCCCTCCCTGGCCGCCACTTGGCGCCAACGGGCCGCCCCCGCCGCAACCTCAGCCACTTGGCGCCCAGCCCCAACCATTCCCGTGCCTCCACGTCGCCCCTGCCTGCTCCCAGCCACCGTCGCCGCCATGGAGAACTTCCGCCCGCAAACCTTGCCCCGACCTTCCCCTGTCGCGGCCGGCCTCCTCGTCGCCAGGAACGGACCTGCAGTCTCCGGATCCGGCCAGATCTCTTCCGCCCCGGGCTCCTCCGCCCCTGTCGGCCTTCCGCGGACGCACCGGAGTCCGGCGCCGCCATGCTCGCCGTGGTCTCGGGCGGGAGCCGAGCACCCGTGCCGTGGACCGCACCCGCTCGCTTGGTGGGCCACAGCCGCGGTGGCCCATCTCCATCGGCCCGCCTCCATCTCCCCGGCCTGCCTCCTCTGCTTCGACTTGGGCCAAAGCCCATGGGTGAGCAGCTTAAATCCCGCCCGTGCACCGAATAGCTATATGACGCCCGTTTGTTTTTTCCCTTGTCTAAAAACTTCTAAGTCCTTTTCTGTTAGTATTTTTGTTACATCTTTGACTGCTGGTATCTTTTTGTGTGGTGATCCAAATTGAGTGAATGACATGTCAAAATGATCGTGGTGTTGTGCTCTACACTTTGTTCCATTGTGCCATGCTCATTTGAGTTCATCTAGATGCTCTAATATCTGTTGCAAGGGTGCTACTTGTTATAAACTGCTGCTACTTGTTATTTTGTTGCTATGTTTGAGATATGATAACTTGTTGCATGTTTATCCAAATGATGCAAATGATATGTCAAAATGTTCATCATGTGATGCTCTACATGTTGGTTGCTATAGCATGCTTGTTTGAGTTCATATTGCCATGTTTATCTCTGTTGCAAAAGTGCATGTGGCTGTTAGGTTTTGTAACTTGTTACGAGATGCCTAGTTGAGGAGCTCGTTGCTATTGATGTGTTGTCCCCATGTCACATGCCTAGATGCTTTAGAATCTCCATGATGTGTTCTTTGATGTGGTGCATTTAACTTTCCATGGTATGCCTTGTGTTGACTTAAACATGCTTGCAAACATGCCATGTTGTTATTGCTGTTTTAACACTTAGTGAAATTTCACTAAGTCTGGAATCTGTAATATCCTGATGCTATGTTTGCTTGATGCCCTAGGTAAATCCATGTTAGTTTTGGGGTGGCCATTGATCATTCCTTGTTGTATATGTTGTTGTCTATCCATTCATGCCTTCACTTGCTCATTTGGGTTGCTGTAGCTTATTTATTTCTTGCTCCCAAGTTGCTATAAAATATTGTTGTCAGGTTTTTAGTGTCATGATCAAAATGTTGTAGCTTGTTGCTATTGATCCATGCCTCCTATGGAGATGCTCCAATGGAGTTGTTTGATGTAGGATATGTCTACTTCATGTCCATGCTTCTTATCACCATGTTTGAGTGCTGTAGCATATATTTACCTTGCTCCAAAGTTGCTATGTGGCTGATAATTTCAGCTTGTTGTTATATCTTGTTTCATGTGTATCTTTTAGTCCGTTGCTGCGTTTTGAGTGTTCCTTATATGAAACTTGTGTGATTTTGCATGTAGAATCATAATATCATCTTGTTAACATGTTTGGGGTATGTTTGCTTGATGTTTGGGTGCATCTTGCACCGTTGCCATGCTTAACTTGTTTTGCTCATATCTTCTAGGCCATAGCTCCAAATTAAACAAACTTTGTATGAAACTTGACTAGAATTCCGTGTAGATCATGATGGTGCATGTTAAATTGCTGTTTAACAACTTTAACTTAAGGTTTGTGCAGATCTGGACTAATTTCAAACTATGCATATGAGGACTTACCAGTTTTGTCTTAAGTAGCTTCCGGCCTCATTTAAACTTGTTGTTCTTATGTTGCTTCTCTGTGCTTCCTACCTTGTCATGCTGTGCATCATATGTAGACTTATCTTGCATCCTACTTGGTTGAGCATATTGTCATGTTTCTTGTGTTGTTTTCTGTGCTTCCTACCTTGCCAAATATTCCTTCCTGTATAGACTTGTCATGCATCATACCTTGCCATGTATTGCATCATATATAAACTTGTGTTGTATTGCTGTGCTTCCTACCTTGCCATGTTTTGCTTCCTGTATAGACTTGCTGTGCATCATATGTAGACTTGTTTTGCATCATACTTGGTTGCGCATATTGCCATGTTCTTGTGTTGTGTGTTTACCGTGTTGCTTCCTTCTTCTCGTTAGTGCTTGTACCGTTGCGTTCATGAGGATTCGTTCATCTACCCGTGGTTCTTCTTCAAGGCTTCTTCTTCGTCTTCTTCATGGAACTGTTCTTCTTCCTTGCGGGATCTCAGGCAACATGACCATACCCTTGGATACTTTTACTATTATTGCCTTTGCTTAGTTGTCTCGATGCTATCGTTATATGTCGCGCTACCCATATTATTGTCAGCCCCTCTCCTTGTTTCCATGAAACCTCTAACCTTTGACACCTTCCTAGAAAAACCATTGTTTGGCTATGTTACCTGCTTGCTCAGCCCCTCTTATAGCGTTGTTAGTTGCAGGTGAAGATGAAGATCGTTCCAGGAGGGAACTTGTTGTTGGAATATCACAATATGTTATATATATAATAACACACCTATATACTGGGCATGGGTGGAAGGCTTGGCCTTTTGCTTGGTGTTTTGTTCCACTCATGCCACCTTAGGCGCCGATAAACCGGCATTATGTTCCTTGATTTTGCGTTCCTTACACGGTTGGGTATATGGGGACCCCTTGACAGTTCGTCTTTGAATAAAACTCCTCCAGCAAGGCCCAACATTGGTTTTAATTTGCTCATAATAACAACTTAATTAATTAATTAAATTGCATAGGGAGTTAGCGCTACCCGAGGATTCTTCTACATAACAGGGGGGCCAATGCTGATGGTGTTGGTCCCAAACGGGCCGACTACGGGGCCACCACGGGGAAACTCGAGGATTGGCTCCCGTAGGCTGTCCCATCCGGTCGTGGCCTGAGATGAGATACGCGCGGCTACTATCAGGGTGTCGACGCACCGGGAGGTCTTGCTGGACTTGTTTTACCATTGTCGAAATGTCTTGTGCACCGGGATGCCGAGTCTGATCGGATTTCCCTAAGATAAGGGGTGATAATATTATATTTATCACTTCAGCTGATCGTGAGAGCTTGTGATGGGCTAAGTTGGGACACCCCTGCAGGGTTATGATCTTTCGAAAGCCGTGCCCGCGGTTATGTGGCAGATTGGAATTTGTTAATGTCCGGTTGTAGAAAACTTGACAGAGGATCCAAAGTAAAACACAGAATTGTATGAGTAACCATGACTGTCTCTTTTCACTTTGAGAAGAGAACACGGTGGGGTTATGTTTGTCTCGTAGGTAGTTGGATCTTTAGCGATCACTACTAGTTTGCGACCGTTTGCATAGATGCTCGTCTTATTCTTGTACTTGTAAGTTAGCCACCATATTTTTTTGCTTAGCCGCTGCTGCAACCTCACCACTTTACCTCTTCCTACCCATTAAGCTTTGATAGTCTTGTTACCCATGGTTATGGGATTGCTGAGTCCTCGTGGCTCACTGATACTACAACAATAGTTGCAGGTGCAGGTTTCTGATGACTTGACGTGAGAGCGTGTTCGTTGTGTTGGAGTTCTTTCTTTCTTCTTCTTCTTCAGTCTTGGGTTAGGTTTCGGGTCGGCAGCCTGGGATAGCAGATGGATGTCATTATTGTTTTCATGTTTGCATCTGTAGCTGGATGCTTTGTTTTGATGTTGTTGTATTCATGTGACTTGTATATAATGTTGTATCCCCCATGTATGTATGTAATGGTACGATGTAATGATATCCATCTTGCTAAGCGCCCGAAATGCGGTTGTGCCCCAAACACGTAAGTGTCACGTGATCGGGATAGAATCACATATTGGGCCTGACAAGTTGGTATCAGAGCCTCGACCGACCATAGGAGCCCCCTCGATTGATCGTAGCTTGGCCGTTGTTGAGTCTAGCAGAAAACTTTTTTCGGAGTCTAGTTATATCGGAGAGTAGGAATTCTTTTTACTCCCCTGCCCCTTTGTCGCTCTGGTGAGGAATATTGACGTAGTTGTTTTGAATTACTCCTCTTCCCTTCAAATTTTTTTAGGATCGCGTGGTTAGTTTTCGTTCGTTGCATTGTTAGTTCTTTCATCTGGTGCATCTCTCATCAAGTGGACTCGACCCTCTTCTTCTTTGCAAGTTCAACCCTCAGTTCTTTTCAACCAACGGTGTTTTCCCCTTTCAAAGTGGTCTTTCCTTTTCCCACCCGCCCACCCTTTTGCTTCTCGGGACCGGAGTCCTTATTCGAGTATCCATCCTACTCGTGTGAAGTTTGAATTCCTGCCTCAACTATTTCAACCATTGCATTCTTGTCTAGTTCGTCATCGTTCATCTCCTATATTATTCTGAGGAATTCTCCTCTCGGTTGTTATTCTTCACCTCTTCTTCTTTTCCGGTGGATTCAATTCCAATATCTCGGTGTTGTTATTCTTCTTTCATCGGCTAAAGTATTTTTCCCTGTCTTGCTCGCCTCTCGCCATTTAATTTTTCCGGAGTTCCGAAAACATCTCAGATTCTTCTGTGTTCCAATTAATTCGAGGTTGTCACCTCATTCGAGTGTTTTAATCGTTCCGGTGCATCATGTCCTTTTCGATTCTTTTCCAACGGTGGTTTTCTCTTCGGTGGGCTCATAACCCACTGGTCTTTTCCCAGGATCTTACCTGACTCTTTTATTTCCCGGAGTGTTCCATAATTTTTTCAAGTGTGACGTAAGTATGGATTCCATCAGTCACGTGCCTTCCGAAGTTCGTTTTCAATTCTTTTCATCGTTGGTTCAACATTTCTTCTTTTCATTCATCCGGAGTAGTTCTTGAATTCTTTTCATTGTGTTCCTCCGAAGGCCATCATTTCAGAAGGTTTCTTCGTTCTCAGTTTTCAACTTCGTCCTCCAAATATTCTTCAGTGATGCCTCTTCATTCGTCTCACTTTCTTCCGGTGCTTCGTTCGAGTATTCTTTATTCAGTTCGCGATCTCTTTGTTCTCGTCATTCAATTGTCCTCAAGTGCTTTATTCTTCCCGGAGATTCATGCTCCTGTGTTCACTCAATCTCAATTCTTCTCGGTGGTTTGTTCTTTTCATCATTCGATTAATTCTTCCCGGTGGTTCATTCATTTTATTCACTCGGCTTTAATTCTTACAGTGGTTCTCTCAAGAATTCTTTCCGATGTTGTCATATCAATCCATTCACTTTATTCCAATCCTACCGGTGTTTCATGAAGATTTTCGCAAGTTAGCGATATATCCCTCTTTAATCTTTTCAACGTGAATAAGTGGTGTGCAAATCCATTGTTCGTCAATTTAATTGGGGGAGGATAAGCATACCATAATTCTTATTCCTTTTTCATCAAGTTGATTTATTCTTTACTTCGGAGTTTATTCTTGATGAATAAATTCTAGTTCCAAGTCCTTTCATCTTTTCTTCCCGGAGTTCAAGTTTTTCTCGGCTATCCCGTTGGAAACCCCTTCTAATCATCGCAAGGCTCTAATCTTATTCTTTTCATCCGTCATTTCTATATTCATCATCCTTTCGTTACCGGAGTTCTTCGTGGAGGTTCATCGCAATTCAAATCATGCGTCAATTGTTCATCTAATTCTTCCGGAGCAGCTCAAGCACTCTTATTCTTTTGCCTCTCGAGTGCAAATAATTCTCCTATTCTCTTGAAGTGGAGTTTTGCATTTCTTCCTTCATCTTAACTATTCCATCTTTTGGTTGCGGCATAATTCACCTCAAGTCTTGAGATGTTTAAATAATTCCACAACAAGCTCATTCTTTTGTTGTTGATTTTCTCAACAACTCTATTCAAACCTTTCTCTTCGAGATTCTCTTCCAAATTCACTCGTCGTGAAAGTTCTCATCTTCTTCTCCGTTCTTTAATTCCATCATTTCAATTATTCCGGAGGCATTGTCTTGTTTATTTCGTCATGTTTTTATTCCATCTTCTCAAGTTCTTGTCCTGTTCCATTCATGTTCAACCGGTGTGCTTTTTCTTTCAGTTTCAGTCGGAGTGCTGCCCGAATTCCTTCGTTTGGATTCCTTTTCTATCTCTTTTTAACCGGAGTGGTTTCGAATTCATTCTTATTCCTTCAACCTTTTGGATTCTCGCCGAATTCCTTCTTCCTCTTGTCTAACGAAGTCCTTGCAACTTCGTTCTTCTTCGTTGCATTCTTCTTCTTTTGAGTGGCTCAACCTCTCAAGGTTCTCTGGTTTCACTCTTTTGTCCTCGAAGAACTTTGTTCTTCCTTTTTCTCTCCCGTCTCGTTCCTAAGATCTCGGGACGAGATCTCTTGTTAGTAGGGGAGTGTTGTGACACCCCGAGACCGGTGCGCCAGGTGTCAGTCAGTTATTCGTCTTCGTTGCCATGTCATCTGCTTGCGTGTTGCATCTTGCCATGTCATCATGTGTGTTGCATCAGCATGTTTTCAAAACTTGCATCCGCCCGAGTCCCCTCTTCCTTTCCGTTGTCCGTTCTGAGCCCAAACACACTTGCACGCGCCCGCGGTGCCTCCGAATATTTATTTTATGAGTGGCCGGAAAACGTTCTCAGAATGGGTTGAAACTTGGCGTGTGGTCTTATTATAGCATAGACAAGCCGCCTGCCAAATTTCATCGCATTCGGAGTCCGTTTGGTAGCCCAACGGATATATATAGCGGCACTAGTCGCCGGTTATTCGTCGGACGTTTTCGGTCTTCGAAAGCCCCGCGGGACTCTTTTCCCTTCTCCCCTCGTAGCCCAAAACCTCTTCTACACAGCCCAATAACCTTCCCTAGGCCCATCCTACCTCACCTCGCGATCGGATCCGTCGGATCGTGATCGGAGGGCTCTAAAACCCCTCCAAACCCCCAAACCCTAGTCCCCATGGCTATTTATATGCCCCTCCATGCCTAAAATGGACTAAACCTAGCCCCTACCCTTCCCCAACCGGCAGCCAGCCGCCTCCCACCACTTCCTCATCGTTTTTCGCGCTCAGCCCCTCCCTGGCCGCCACTTGGCGCCGCCGGGCCGCCCCCGCCGCAACCTGAGCCACTTGGCGCCCAGCCCCAACCATTCCCGTGCCTCCACGTCACCCCTGCCTGCTCCCAGCCGCCGTCGCCGCCATGGAGAACGTCCGCCCGCAAACCTTGCCCCGACCTTCCCCTGTCGCGGCCGGCCTCCTCGTCGCCGGGAATGGACCTGCAGTCTCCGGATCCAGCCGGATCTCTTCCGCCCCGGGCTCCTCCGCCCCTGCCGGCCTTCCGCGGACGCGCCGGAGTCCGGCGCCGCCATGCTCGCCATGGTCTCGGGCGAGAGCCGAGCGCCCGTGCCGTGGATCGCACCCGCTCGCTTGGTGGGCCACAGCCGCGGTGGCCCATCTCCATCGGCCCGCCTCCATCTCCCCGGCCTGCCTCCTCTGCTTCGACTTTGGCCAAAGCCCATGGGTGAGAAGCTTAAATCCCGCCCGTGCACCAAATAGCTATATGACGCCCTTTTGTTTTTTCCCTTGTCTAAAAACTGCTAAGTCCTTTTCTGTCAGTATTTTTGTTGCATCTTTGACTGCTGGTATCTTTTTGTGTGGTGATCCAAATTGAGTGAATGACATGTCAAAATGATCGTGGTGTTGTGGTCTACACTTTGTTCCATTGTGCCATGCTCATTTGAGTTCATCTAGATGCTCTAATATCTGTTGCAAGGGTGCTACTTGTTATAAACTGCTGCTACTTGTTATTTTGTTGCTATGTTTGAGATATGATAACTTGTTGCATGTTTATCCAAATGATGCAAATGATATGTCAAAATGTTCATCATGAGATGCTCTACATGTTGGTTGCTATAGCATGCTTGTTTGAGTTCATATTGCCATGTTTATCTCTGTTGCAAAAGTGCATGTGGCTGTTAGGTTTTGTAACTTGTTACGAGATGCCTAGTTGAGGAGCTCGTTGCTATTGATGTGTTTGTCCCCATGTCACATGCCTAGATGCTTTAGAATCTCCATGATGTATTCTTTGATGTGGTGCATTTAACTTTCCATGATATGCCTTGTGTTGACTTAAGCATGCTTGCAAACATGCCATGTTGTTATTGCTGTTTTAACACTTAGTGAAATTTCACTAAGTCTGGAATCTGTAATATCCTGATGCTATGTTTGCTTGATGCCCTAGGTAAATCGATGTTAGTTTTGGGGTGGCCATTGATCATTCCTTGTTCTATATGTTGTTGTCTATCCATTCATGCCTTCACTTGCTCATTTGGGTTGCTGTAGCTTATTTATTTCTTGCTCCCAAGTTGCTATAAAATATTATTGTCAGGTTTTTAGTGTCATGATCAAAATGTTGTAGCTTGTTGCTATTGATCCATGCCTCCTATGGAGATGCTCCAATGGAGTTGTTTGCTGTAGGATATGTCTACTTCATGTCCATGCTTCTTATCACCATGTTTGAGTGCTGTAGCATATATTTACCTTGCTCCAAAGTTGCTATGTGGCTGTTAATTTCAGCTTGCTGTTATATCTTGTTTCATGTGTATCTTTTAGCCCGTTGCTGCGTTTTGAGTGTTCCTTATATGAAACTTGTGTGATTTTGCATGTAGAATCATAATATCATCTTGTTAACATGTTTGGGGTATGTTTGTTTGATGTTTGGGTGCATCTTGCACCGTTGCCATGCTTAACTTGTTTTGCTCATATCTTCTAGGCCGTAGCTCCAAATTAAACAAACTTTGTATGAAACTTGACTAGAATTCCGTGTAGATCATGATGGTGCATGTTAAATTGCTGTTTAACAACTTTAACTTAAGGTTTGTGCAGATCTGGACTAATTTCAAACTATGCATATGAGGACTTACCGGTTTTGTCTTAAGTAGCTTCCGACCTCATTTAAAATTGTTGTTCTTATGTTGCTTCTCTGTGCTTCCTACCTTGTCATGCTGTGCATCATATGTAGACTTGTCTTGCATATTTTATTCCCGGTGGTTCATTCATTTTATTCACTCGGCTTTAATTCTGACGGTGGTTCTCTCAAGAATTCTTTCCGGTGTTGTCATATCAATCCATTCACTTTATTCCAATCCTACCGGTGTTTCATGAAGATTTTCGCAAGTTAGCGATATATCCATCTTTAATCTTTTCAACGTGAATAAGTGGTGTGCAAATCCATTGTTCATACAACCCATTAACAGTCGCGTAAGGAGCGCCCGCTCGCGTATGCCACGTCGATGGCGTGGGTTGGTCAGGAAGTATATAAACTGGAAATAATAGCGTGAGAAGAAAACAATCGCGAAGCCAGCAGTTGGGCCGTCTCTTCCGCTTCACTTGCCTTCCCGACGAAGACTCCTCTCATCTCTCCCTCTTCCTCGTCTGCCGCCGCCGCCACCCCCACCACCGGCGACCTCCTCCATGGCTGACATCCCACCCCCTTCTCTCTCCCCCTTACCTTCTCCTCATCAGCGACCTACTCCCCCCCTCGCCCAGATCGAAGAACAGGCCCGGATCCAACCCTGGCTCAGATCCGGCAGGCCCACAACACTGCTTTCGCTGGAGGACGCCATGGAAAAGGTGCTCTGGCCCTGGTACTGCAGCCATGGAGGTCTGTCCTCTGCTCGTCTCCTCATTTTCACCCTGGCTCTCCTGATTGGCGACATCAACGCCATGTTCTGTGGATCCATCGCCTGCTCACCCCCCGCCATGGTTGTTTTCTTGTTAGATTAGTGGCATACGTACATGTAATTGTTAGATTAGAGGCATGCCTACCTATGTGATTGCTAGATTGGATTTATGGGTATATTTATGATTGTGTGAATCGGTGATGCACAGATCTGTCTGTGAGGATACTTGTCAATTATATATCTCATAAATTCCTTTTGCATGTGCACAGTCTGATTAATCTGTGTGAAAGGCGATTGCTAAATAGACCATCATATAGGAAGGCATATAAACAGTAGACTGCTTATTTAGTCTTATTTATAATCATCTCCTTTAACTTAATTGATATTGCGACAGTAATTAAGTGTTAGCACAATCTGAACATGATCTGGGGACTATTAACAAAATACTGGCCGTGAAAAATTAGTCTGGATAATGAATTCGGCATTAGCTTCTCTATGAGCAGCGCCACTGAGAAAATTTATGCGTTAGATAGTTCACTTTTAGTAAATACATGCGGACTGAATTATGTATTAGATTCCCTTCTAGCAGCATCAATGAAAAGGCGGTTCTTTTCTTCTCTATGCGAGTTCAACGGATTGCTTGGATGAGATTTTGTTAGCATAATCTCAGAGGTTACTAACAATCAGTATAGTTACTCATACTATTAATGGTTGTGCAAGTTTTCTTTAATTAATTTGAGATCTGCTCCTCCTGATTGAACATGGTCGTGACCAATTTCATAACTGCAAAACCGTTAAACATTGTTGGTATGAATTGGACTTGGTAAATACTCGATCGAGCAGCTCCTTTGTTCTACATTTTTGTTCACCCTTACACACTTCACCGTATATATATGAATTTAATTAGATGTATGTAGATACTTTGGCGTACAAGGACCCATTGTGCTCCTTTTTCTTTGTAGCCTCACAATCACTCCATATACATGTTCTACAATGTACAAACTAGCATGGTGGTAATAACCACGACACCTTTACTGCATACGATAGTATGCATATACCCGATCGACGTTGTTGCTTATGTACTTGTTGCTAATGTATTGGATTCATGATGCTGGCAATGTTTTCTTGTCACTTGTTCAGATGGGCCGAGGCCATGCCAAATGGTGCGTGTGTGGTTGGCTTTTGTTTGTCAGATGCGTGCATCATGGCTTTGTTTGTCAGTTGTGCGTGTGGGAAAGCAGACTTTCGTGGCCTGCAGGAATGTATCACCGATTCACGTTGGATAATGACAACTACATCAAAGGGCGGGATGGACCTTCAGATCCATGGGGTTGGTATTCACTAATCGGAGCAATACAAGATAAGATCGATTATGAGGGTTGTGCCTTTGCAGCAAGTGTTCTAGTTGGGAGGGACAACCAAGTTCTATTCTTGTATTTTATCTCTTTTTTGATAAGCTGCAAATAATTGCTATCATGATAAACATTAAGTACGTCAGTATATACTCATGCATCCTCTTTTAGGTTTTGTGCCCTTGCCAAGAAGTTTTTGAAAAAACAGAAAAGGACTAATTGCTCTGCCTAAAGCGACTAATTGCTCCGAAAATCATCTACTTTGGCCAGAGGTGTGATTGTATTTCTAATAGGAAGTCGATCCTTAGTTCGCACTGTATTTTTTACTATTACGTGAGATTCCACTGACACATGCATCTGATCTCTGTTCTTTGCTATTTCTGTTTGTAAACCATTTGGTTGTGCTTAGCCCCTTCATGTTTTTCTTCAACTACGATTGTACTTGTGCAGGTTATATGGCTTTGCTTCAGAGGCCCACACAGAGCCGACGGTAGAGGCAATTCTCCTAACTATTTCTTTGCTTTTTCCAAAGGCATCTAAAAGTTTTTCTTAAGGGCTTATATCTTGGTCCTCTCAGTCTGAGATATTCAAAGCACTTGAAAGAGTAGGACTACTGGTTGGAAGTAGGAAAGATTCATGCTATTCTGGGTGTGGAAGAATCGACAAAGGATTTTCTGCTACTGGACAGGTAACTGCATATGCGTAGGTAGCTCAATGTTGGATTGCTAGCTCACACATGATAATTATGCTTACATTACCAATAGTATGCTTACTTTAATGATAGTACTAGCTCGTATATGTTCTAGATTTAGTGTTGTCTCTTATTTTTATTTTTAAGTAGCACTTTCAAGTCTCTATAACAGAAATCATGTCTTTTGAATCAGTATTGCTACTGTTTATTGAATGTCATGTGCATAAGTACATGACCACTATGTGATAAGATTGTTGTAATGTCACAAATATGTAGTTGACATCTTGAAATTATGACTTTTTTTAGAAACAAGTAAGATATCTTTTAGCTCAGGCCTTAAGCTAATCAGAGATAAGATCTATGCCTATTGCTTTCTTTGGATTGTTAGGCCTCTATATAAAGGGGATCCTCTATGAGGAACAAATAAGCTGAGCATAAACCAATATTATTCATGGTCTCCTTGTATGGAACATGCTTAGTTTATCTTACATGTGCCGTTCCTCTTCAATTGTCTAGGTAAAAACAACTACACATTTGACCGGAAGCTCCTCAATCCTTTCCGGTTGCATTAGATAATTGGAATGCCATGTGTGTTTGGCTCCCATGTATCCTCCAATTCATCAGGTGTGCCTTCTTGCTGAACTATTCACATTTAACTATAGCATCTCAGTTGCATTATACTAGCTTTATTCTAGGATTTTGGCTTTCTCTGTGTATGCCGAAACATGTGATCGGATAAGAATATCCATTTGCAAAAGAATATAAAATTGCCAATTTACTTTCAAGGGTAGCCAGAGCTGAAATAGTTTTGGTTGGCGACGTTTTTCTATGAATCCCTTTCACCCTAATAGGTGGCATCCCTTCCTTTTTGCTAACCACCCCATGCATCTGACCTACCTCTGACTAACTCCCTGCAAATATTTTGAACTTACAGATTGCAACACTATTATTTGGGCATTTGATAACAAAGTGGCAAAGTGGTTTTGTATAACTAAAATATTTTGGGTTGAACTGGTTTTGATTTTGTTTCTGTTACTAACCAGTAGGTTGTTAAAATTTTGTCCCCATTCCGTCATTAAAAGACTCATTTGTTCGTCTTATGTAACAAGCAACCTCTGGAAGTCAGCGTGGTTTTGGTTCCCTACTCATGACAGTAGTTGGGGTAGTAGTGGCTCTGCGGTCATTAGAAGTCCATCATGATGAGTGCATAATTTTTACTTGGGGAGTTGGACATGGTTTTAAAGGAAATATACATCCTTGGGAGTTTTCCAACATGAATTGCACGTCTGGATATTGCGGGCATGAAGAGGTCAGTTTGTCTCACTACCTGCATATGACTTTCTTTTTTGCTATTTTTGTTGGATGGTTTTTGAATTAAACGTAGTTTGTACAGATCTTCTACTGATGTTTGGCTTAGTGTATGAAATACTGATGTAGGATTGATGGTTTATGAATTATTATATGATAGATAGTGATGGTAAAGTATTTGAAGATAGTTCAGTGTAGATCAGAGTTAAACATGTTTATAACAAAGCCTTCTCTTGGAAAGAAATTAAATTTATGACTATTCAAAAGTACACCTCTTATCAAAATATAAGATGTTTTTGCAGTTCAAATTGAACTAAAAAACGTCTTACATTTTGGTATAGAGGTAGTAATAATTTCGCATTTGCTTGATTATCTGATTTGACAACCTTCATGTTCTTGGATATCTTTGTTTTCGACTCTGTGTTGATGTCACCTTGCTTGAATATTTTCCATTCCTTGATAAATACATTGGTCTGCACTTTGCAGAATTGATTGATTAAAGAATTAAGTCTTCTTAGTAGTAGTGTTTTTCTCAAATTATGAAACCTCCAACAACGTCGAGGGATAACCATTTTGTTAGTTCTCCAATCAAAGCTTCCATGGAATCATTTATTTGAATTGTCCTCCAACTTATTCAGAAACTACATGATTTGAATGAGGGCCGGATGAGGCTGCCCGCAATGGCGCATATCCCCGCATATGATGGGATGGGAACTAGCCAATGGCGACGCGTGGAGGCAGAGCTTCCCCTAATTCATCCCTGTATGTATGCGAGCTTGGGTGATGTGCCCTGCTTCCTCCTCCCTTCTTTAATTAACGAATCTATTACTGAGCAGAGCATATTCTTTAGGTTTGCAACACAAATGATATAGTTGAATTAGTGCTCTTTTACTAGCTGTTTTTGGTAATGACTTGCTAAGCTTCACATATTAGGAAAAGCCTACGTATTTACATTTCTGCTGTCAAATTGTGCAATGTAAATTGCAGGAGAACAATGGACCATTGCCTTTAAATATGAAATTACTTGCGTGCAACTGAATGCAATCTAAATTTCATAGCTATAAAAGAGAGGCATTGATACTCAAATAACTCTCATTTTAAATCGTGTAGAGTGCAGGTGCCTACTATCCTGCTTCAATGAATTATGGCCATGAAGGAAATGTCCTACTATGAACATATGCAGTGTTTGGTTATCTCTGTCATCTTACTGTCAGAAGCGTCTGTCGAATGCAATGTGGACTGTGTAATACTTCTTGAACAGACAATACTTGTTATATGTATGCAATTTTCTAACTGCATCGGCAGGAGAAAAGTCCGGTTTCTGTTAATGTAATCTTCAATGCATTTTATCTACTGCTTGCAACTTCGAACTTCTGTTCCACTTTCTATTTATTCTCTTGTGAAGTAAGTAAAATAAGTGTGATCCAATAACAGTACTTAGTATAGATAAGATAGTGAAACGGGCGCACCTCACCTGGCACAGCTCCAAGTTCCTCTCAGGCGGCGCACCAAGGGTGCGCCCCAACCACTAGTCAATTTAATTGGTGGAGGATAAGCATAACATAATTCTTATTACTTTTTCATCAAGTTGATTTATTCTTTCCTTCAGAGTTTATTCTTGATGAATAAATTCTAGTTCCAAGTCCTTTCATCTTTTCTTCCCGGAGTTCAAGTTTTTCTCGGCTATCCCGTTGGAAACCCCTTCTAATCATCGCAAGGCTCTAATCTTATTCTTTTCATCCGTCATTTCTATATTCATCATCCTTTCGTTACCGGAGTTCTTTGTGGAGGTTCATCGCAATTCAAATCATTCGTCAATTGTTCATCTAATTCTTCCGGAGCAGCTCAAGCATTCTTATTCTTTTGCATTTGATCGTACAGTTTATTGCTACTGCTTTCATCTATGTCAAAAACATGTTCCTATGACTATGAGATCATGCAACCCCCGGATACCGGAGGAGTGCCTTGTGTGCTATCAAACATCAGAACGTAAATGGGTCATTATAAAGATGCTCTATAGGTATCTCTGAAGGTGTCTTGTTGTGTTGGCATGAATCGAGTTTAGGATTTGTCACTCCGAGTATCGGAGAGGTATCTCTAGTCCCTCTCGGTAATGCACATCATAAAAAGCCTTGGAAGAAAATGACTAATATGTTAGTCACACGATGATGTATTGCAGAGCGAGTAAAGAGAGTTGCCGGCAACGAGATTGAACTAGGTATGGAGATACCGATGATCGAATCTCGGGCAAGTAACATACCGACGGACCAAGGGAATTGTCTATGTTGTCATAACGGTTCGACCGATAAAGATATTCATAGAATATGTAGGAGCCAATATGGGCATCCAGGTTCCGCTATTGGTTATTGACCAGAGAGGTGTCTCGGTCATGTCTACATAGTTCTCGAACCCGTAGGGTCCGCACGCTTAACGTTCGTTGACGATATAGTATTATATGAGTTATGTATGTTGGTGACCGAAGGTTGTTTAGAGTTCCTGGTAAGATCACGGACATGACGAGGAGCTCCGGAGTGGTCCGAAGGTAAAGATTAATATATGGAATAATAGTGTTTGATCTCCGGAAAGGTTCCAGAATTCACCAGAAGGGGTTCCAGATGTTTCCCGAAATGTTTGGGTATGAGAAAACTTTATTTGGGGCAAAGGGGAAAGCCCATGAGGCTTTTGGAAAGTGCAAAAGGGAGTTTTGCAGAGACAAGAGGCTAGATGACAGGAACCCTGGCATCTAGGGGGCAGACGCCGGGAACCCTGGCGTCTAGCCCTGGAGTCCGAGTAGGACTCTTGCCTTTCGGGGAAAACCGACTTTGAGGAGGCTTTTGCTCCAAGTTTTGACCCCAAGGATCAACATATAAATAGAGGAGTAGGGCTAGCACCCAAGACAGATCAAGATACACCAAGTCGTGTGCAGGCAACCCTGATCGTCTAGTTTATCCTCCATCGAGTTTCTGTAGTGCTGGGCGAAGCCATGCAGAGATTGTTCTTCATCACCAACCGTTGCCATGCCGTCGTGATGCAAGAACTCATCTACTACTTCGCCCGTCTTGCTAGATCAAGATGGCGAGGACGTCATCGTGCTAAACGTGTGCTGACCGCGGAGGTGCCGTGCGTTCGGTGCTTGATCGGTTGGATCCCGAAGAAGTTCGACTACATCAACCGCATTACTAAACGCTTCCACTTTGGGTCTACGAGGGTACGTAGACATACTCTCCCCTCTTGTTGCTATGCATCTCCTAGATAGATCTTGCGTAAGCGTAGGAAATTTTTGAAATTGCATGCCACGTTTCCCAACAGTGGCATCATGAGCCAGGTCTATGCGTATATGATATGCATGAGTAGAACACAAAGGAGTTGTGGGCGGTGATGTTCATACTGCTTACCACTAACGTCTTATTTTGATTTAGCGGTATTGTAAGATGAAGCAGCCCGGACCAACATTACATGTCCACATACATGAGACCGGTTCCACCGTTACGTGCAACTTGTTTGCATAAAGGTGGATGTCGGGTGTCTGTTTCTCCTACTTTAGTTGAATCGAATTTGACTGCGGCCGGTCCTTGTTGAAGGTTAAAACAACAAACTTGATAAATCACCGTTGTGGTTTTTGTGCCGTAGGTAAGAATGGTACTTGCTAGAAGCTTGTAGCAGCCATGTAAAACATGCAAAAAAAAGTATTGCAGGGCATGTTGTGATGTGATATGGTCAAGACGTGACGAGTTATACGTTATTGTATGAGATGATCATGTTTTGTAAATTATCGGCAACCGGCAAGAGCCTTATGGTTGTCTCCTTATTGTATGAAATGCAAGCGCCATGTAATTGCTTTAGTTTATCACTATGAGTTAGCAATAGTCGTAGAAGCAATAGTTGGCGAGACGACCACGATGCAACGATGGTGATTAAGGTGTCGAGCCGGTGATGATGAGATCAAAAGCACAAGATGATGATGGCCATATCATGTCACATATTACGATTGCATGTGATGTTTATGCTTTATGCATCTTATTTTTCTTAGATCGATGGTAGCATTATAAGATGATCCCTTCTCTTAATTTCAAGATAAAAGTGTTCTCCCTGAGTATGCACCATTGCGACAGTTCGTCGTTTTGAGACACCAAGTGATGATCGGGTGTGATAGACTCTACGTTCACATACAACGGGTGTAAGACAATTTAACACACGCGGAATACTTGGGTTAAACTTGACGAGCCTAGCATGTACACACATGTCCTCGGAACACTTGAGACCGAAAGGTCGAACATGAGTCATATAGTAGATATAATCAACATAGAGATGTTCACCATTGATGACTACGCCATCTCACGTGATGATTGGACATGGTTTAGTTGATTTGGATCATGTTTCACTTAGATAACCTAAGGGATGTTGATTTAAGTGGGAGTTCATTAGTAATTTGATTAACCGAACTTAATTTATCATGAACTTAGTCCTCATAGTATTTGCATATCTATGTAGTAGATCAATAGCTCGTGATTTAGCTCCCCTGTTTTTGATACGGTCGTCGAGAAAACTAAGTTGAAAGATGTTAGTAGCAATGATGTGGACTAGGTCCGTGATCTGAGGATTATCCTCATTGTTGCACATAAGTATTATGTCCTTGATGCTCCTTGGTGAGGGTGTTTGGGGCGGGCGGTCGCCGCGTAGGGTGCTACCCCGAAGACCACATCGGCGATGAGAGGCTCGGCCTTGGCGACGGTCGCGATGAGGCTGTAGGCGAGCTTGCCCTTGGCGACAATCGTGGCTCATTCGGCGGCAGTGACGGCTCCTCTGCTAGCGAAAGCACTAGCAGTGGTGGTTACGACCAACCACCATGCCGCTCGGCTCGCTTCGAGGTCGGCGACGGGCCATCCCGCCGCCACGCGGCGGTGAAGCGCGAGGAGGGCTCAGACTGAGCTGAGCCCGGGAGGCATTTCGGGCCGGATATCGTGAGCTGCTGCGGCTGTGCAACCCGCTTTTGTTTAGCTTCCATTTCTTCCTGCATTTCGAAAAAGGGTAGGTAGCCCGACTGGGGCGTGTAATGAACTGTGACGCCTATGCTGCTATGTTATGTTTTATGCTCTCATGCTATGTTACGATATTCATGTGCCTCGCGAGGGTAGAGGGGTAACTTAGCTTGTTACGCTCAAGGGTGGCGTGAGGGTGCGTTTTCCGGTATCCGGAGAGGTTTCCTTGCTGCTGACGCGGGCGCTGCTGGCCTTGGGGGGGGGGTATCTGCAAATTTTGTTAGGGAATCCACCAGATACCTTGTTTCTTCTTGCGCGAGCCCTCAGGCGTGGGCTGATCATGGCTTGACGCACCGCGTCGCGGTACCCGGGGGCCCGGACCTGAGGGGGTGCGCCAATCACGAGCTCGCACGTGGCGCCTCGCGAAGATAAAGGAGGCCGAAGCTCTGGGGCGAGAGGGTTTCGGCGAGGTGTGCCCATGACGTGGGCTGGCCAGCTCGCAGACACGGACACTCCTGCCTAGCCCCCTCGCGAGGCGCGCGAGGGAGAACATCAAGCAACTGCCGTCCTCCCTGAGGCAAGAAAAAGGGGCGAGCAAAGCCGAAGGGGGAAAACTCAACCAAGCAACCGAGAAACACCAGAACTCCAAATCCATTGAAAGATCGCAACTAGATACACAAAGCAAATGAATAGCCGCGTCCGACATCTAGTATAGTCTTCTCACCAGCGCGGAGCTAAGTGCTGCCACTAGGACGTGGGAGGGAGCCCCCGAGGCCTGAGGGCGGCACTCCGGAGACTCTGGGGCGTGTACAGCCCCACTCATTATTACGTGAGAGTATCACAGGCGGAGACCTTCACAGGCACTGGGCCTTGCTTCACAAGCACTAGGCCTTTCTTCACAAGCACCGTGCCTTGTTTCACAGGCACTAGGCCTTTCTTCATGGGTAGAACTTCCGGAAGTGCTGGATGTTCCAGGCGTTCTGGATGGGGACGCCGTCCCCCGTCTCCAGGGGTACGGTGCTAGGCCTGGAGACATGGGCAATCCTGAACGGGCCCTCCCACATAGGTGAGAGCTTGTGTAGCCCTTCCCTGGAGAGCACCCGCCTCAGGACCAGGTCGCCCACCTCGAGCGTCCTAGAGCGGATGCTACGGTAGTGGTACCGCCACAACGCCTGCTAGTACCTTGATGCTCGGAGTGAGGCTTGACGGCGGCGCTCCTCTCCCAGCATGAGATCCATCCCTCGCACGGCGTCCTGGCATGCCTCGTCAAACGCCAAGACCCGTGCGGAACGATGTTTGACCTCATGAGGGAGAACCGCTTCGGCTCCGTAGACGAGGAAGAATGGGGTCTCGCCTGTTGGCCTGGTGGCGGTGGTGCGGATGGACCACATCACGGACTGGAGCTCGTTGTGCCAGCCCCTGCCGCAGGCCTCGAGCTTCTTCTTGAAGGTACTCGCCTTGAGGCCTCTCAGGACCTTCGCGTTGGCGTGCTCAGCTTGACCGTTGCTACTGGGGTGTGCCACTGAGGCGTAGCATATTTGTGTTCCAAGGTTAGCACGATATGTATTGAAGAGGTTGCTAGTGAACTGCGAGCCGTTGTCGGTGATGATGCGATTAGGGACCCCGAACCGGCTCACGAGGCCCCTGATGAACTTGATTGCCGAGCCAGCGGGGATGGTGTGCACTGGCTCCACCTCCACCCACTTGGTGAACTTGTCGATGGCGACATAGAGGTAGCGATAGCCCCCGGGCGCCCGAGGGAACGGTCCCAGGATGTCTAGCCCCCAGACCGCGAACGGCCATGAGAGCGAGATAGTTTGAAGGCCCTGAGCAGGCTAGTGGATCTACTTGGCATGGAACTGGCAGGCTTCACAGGATCTCACCAGCTCTGCTGCGTCGCTGAGCACTGTTGGCCAATAGAATCCACTACGGAACGCCTTGCCCAGCAGGTGTGCGAGGATGAGTGATGCCCGCAGTCCCCGCCATGTATGCCAGTTAGCAGCTCGCACCCCTACTCCCTGGAAATGCATCTCAAGGAAACATCATTGGGTCACTTTCGGTACAACTCACCATCCTGAAGGCAGTATGCTGTGGCCTGCCGGGCCACGCGCTCCGCGTCCTCCTCCTTCTCCGACAGGGTTCCCCGTAGCAGGTAGGCCTTGAACTCTTGAGTCCAGCACCCCTCCTGGGGCTCGAGAGCAAGGATCAAGCGCGCTCCTGAGGTCGGGCCACAGGCGGGAGCTCCCGAGGTTGGCGGAGGGGAAAGCTCCTCGTGAGGCAGTGTCAGCTCCACAGCCGGAGGGGCTGCTGAGGGCTTGAAGAGCCGGTCCTCAAATACGTCGGGCTCCTGTGGCTGGCGCCTGGACGCCCTCTTGGCGATGTCGTCTGCCTCCTTGTTCATGCCGTGCGGTACGTGCTGCAGCTTCAGGCTCAAGAATTGTTTCTCCATTTTGCGTACCTTCGCTAGGTACGCTTCCATGTGCTCATCCCTAGTCTCGTAGACCCTGTTGGAGAAGTTGATGAGGAGATGGGAGTCGCTCTTGACGGTGAGGCACTTCACACCCAGGGCGGCCGCAGCCTTCAGGCCGGTGATCAGGCCTTCGTACCCTGCGATGTTGTTGGAGACCTTCTCACCGTGCTGGAAGCAGAGCTGCACGGCGTAGTAGAGCTTGTCCTCGATGGGCGAGATGAGCACGGCGCCAGCCCCCACGCCCTCGGGTGCGAAGGGGCCGTCAAAGTGCATGAACCAGCTGTCCGGTGCTTCACTCCCTGGCGACAGGGACCGATCCTCACCCGCTCAGGGCTCTGGGTTGTCGGTCCATTCTGCCACGAAGTCGGCGAGCGCGGCACCCTTGACGACCCTATTGGTGCCGAACTCCAGCTGGAACGCTTGTAGCTCGATGTTCCATTCGGTGACCCTTCCCGCAACATTGGGGCTCCTCAACACACTCTCCAACGGGTAAGCGGATACAACCTTGATGGTATGACCTTAGAAGTTGTGGCGCAGCTTGCGGGAAGCAATGAAGAGCGCGAGTAGAAGTTTCTATGGCATGTGATATGATGTCTACTACGCAACCATCTTCTTGTAGACGTCGTTGGGCCTCCAAGTGCATAGGTTTGTAGGACAGTAGCAAATTTCCCTCAAGTGGATGACCTAATGTTTATCAATCCATGGGAGGCGTAGGATGAAGATGGCCTCTCCCAAACAACCATGCAACCAAATAACAAAGAGTCTCTTGTGTCCCCAACACACCCAATACAATGGTAAATTGTATAGGTGCACTAGTACGGCGAAGAGATGGTGATACAAGTGCAATATAGATGGTAGATATAGGTTTTTGTAATATGAAAATATAAAAACATCAAGGTAACTAATGATAAAAGTGAGCATAAACGGTATTGCAATGCTAGGAAACAAGGCCTAGGGTTCATACTTTCACTAGTGCAAGTCTGTCAACAATAATAACATAACTGGATCATATAACTATCCCTCAACATGCAACAAAGAGTCACTCAAAGTCACTAATAGCGGAGAGCAAACGAAGAGATTATTGTAGGGTACGAAACCACCTCAAAGTTATTCTTTCTGATCAATCTATTCAAGAGTCCATAGTAAAATAGCACGAAGCTATTCTTTCCGTTCAATCTATCTTAGAGTTCGTACTAGAATAACACCTTAAGACACAAATCAACCAAAACCCTAATGTCACCTAGATACTCCATTGTCACCTCAAGTATCCATGGGCATGATTATACGATATGCATCACACAATCTCAGATTCATCTATTCAACCAACACAAAGACATTCAAAGAGTGCCCCAAAGTTTCTGCCGGAGAGTCAAGATGAAAACGTGTGCCAACCCCTATGCATAGATTCCCAAGCTCACGGAACCCGCAAGTTGATCACCAAAACATACATCAAGTGAATCAATAGAATACCCCATTGTCACCACGAGTATCCCACACAAGACATACATCAAGTGTTCTCAAATCCTTAAAGACTCAATCCGATAAGATAACTTCAAAGGGAAACCTCAATTCATCACAAGAGAGTAGAGGGGGAGAAACATCATAAGATCCAACTATAATAGCAAAGC
Organism: Secale cereale; assembly: GCA_902687465.1. Lineage (NCBI taxonomy): Eukaryota > Viridiplantae > Streptophyta > Magnoliopsida > Poales > Poaceae > Secale > Secale cereale. The sequence continues at coordinate 179,799,532 of LR738713.1, read as the reverse complement.
TCGCGATACATCAAGATCATGCCATCTCAAGAACACGAGAGATAGATCAAACACATAGCTACTGATACATACCCTCAGCCCCGAGGGTGAAGTACTCCCTCCTCGTCATGGAGAGCGCCGGGGTGATGAAGATGGCCATCGGAGAGCGATTCCCCCCTCCGGCAGGGTGCTGGAACGGGTCTAGATTGGTTTTCGGTTGCAACAGAGGCTTTCGGCGGCGGAACTCCCGATCTAGGTTATTTTCTAGAGGTTTTTGTATATATAGGGTGTGTTGGAGTCAGGAATAAGTAAGGGGGGGGGGTCTCCGGGTTGTCCACGAGGTAGAGGGGCGCGCCCCTACCCTAGTGGGCAGCACAGCCCGGAAATCTTCCGGTCCTCCTCCGGTACTCCCTGGGCTTCTTCTGGTCCAAAAACAACCTCCGTTGAGTTTCAGGTCAATTGGGCTCTGTTTGGTATTCCTTTTTTGCGATACACAAAAACAAGGGAAAAACAAAAACTGGCACTGGGCTCTGGGTTAATAGGTTAGTCCCAAAAATCATATAAAAGTGTATATTAAAGCCCACTAAACATCCTAGAAGGAAAATATAATAACATGCAACAATCAAACATTATAGATACATTGGAGATGTATCAAGCATCCCCAAGCTTAATTCCTGCTCATCCTCGAGTAGGTAAATGATAAAAAAAGAATTTTTGATGTGGAATGCTACCCAACATAATTATCAATGCAATTTTCTGTATTGTGGCATGAATGTTCGGATCTGAAAGATTCAAGACAAAAGTCTATATTGACATAAGAATAATAATACTTCAAGCATACTATCAAAGCAATCATGTCTTCTCAAAATAACATGGCCAAAGAAAGTTCATCCCTACAAAATCATATTGTTCGGCTATGCTCCATCTTTGTCACACAAAATACTCAAATCATGCACAACCCCGGTTTCAGCCAAGCAATTGTTTCTTACTTATTTTTTTTCAAACTTCCTCAACTTTCACGCAACACATGAGCATGAGACATGGATATAGCACTATAGGTGGAATAGAGTGGTGGTTGTGGAGAAGACAAAAGAGGAAGATGGACTCACATCAACTAGGCGTATCAATGGGCTGTGGAGATGCCCATCAATAGATATCAATGTGAGTGAGTAGGGATTGCCATGCAATGGATGCACTAGAGCTATAAATGTATGAAAGCTCAACAAAAGAAACTAAGTGGGTGTGCATCCAACTTGCTTGCTCACGAAGACCTAGGGCATTTGAGGAAGCCCATCGTTGGAATATACAAGCCAAGTTCTATAATGAAAATATCCTACTAGTATATGAAAGTGACTAAATAAGAGACTCTCTATCATGAAGATCATGGTGCTACTTTGAAGCACAAGTGTGGAAAAAGATAGTAGCCTTGTCCCTTTTTTTGGGCCTTTTTTTTTCTTTGGCCTTTCTTATTTTTATTCTTTTTTCTGTTCTTTGGGACAATGCTCTAATAATGATGATCATCACACTTATATTGATTTACAACTCGATACTACAACTCGATACTAGAACAAAGTATGACTCTATATGAATGCCTCGGGCGGTGTACCGGGATGTGCAATGAATCAAGAGTGACATGTTTGAAAAATTATGCATGGTGGCCTAGCCACGAATACGATGTCAACTACATGATCATGCATGGCAATATGACAATGATGAAGCCTGTCATAGTAAATGGAACGGTGGAAAGTTGGATGGCAATATATCTCGGAACGGCTATGGTAATGCCATGATAGGTAGGTATGGTGGCTATTTTGAGGAAGGTATATGGTGGGTGTATGGTACCGGCGAGAGTTGCGCGGTACAAGAGAGGCTAGCAATGGTGGAAGGGTGAGAGTGCGTATATTCCATGGACTAAACATCTACAAGCCATAAAAAACCAAGCACTACATGCATGCTCCTAGGGGAAGGGTTGGTAGGAGTTAACCATCGCGCGATCCCGACCTCCACACAAAGGATGACAATCAAAGAAATATCTCATGCTTCAAATTTGTCACACAACGGTTACCATACGTGCATGCTACGGGACTTGCAAACCTCAACACAAGTATTTCTCAAATTCACAACTACTCTACTAGCATGACTCTAATATCACCATCCTCATATCTCAAAACAATCATCAAGCATCAAACTTCTCATAGTATTCAATGCACTTTATACGAAAGTTTTTATTATATCCCTCTTGGATGCCCATCATATTAGGACTAAATTCATAACCAAAGGAAATTACCATGCTGTTCTAAAAGACTCTCAGAATAATATAAGTGAAGCATGAGAGTTCATCAATTTCTTCAAAATAGAACCACCGTCGTGCTCTAAAAGATATAAGTGAAACACTATAGCAAATGACAAATTATTCCGAAAGATATAAGTGAAGATCAATGAGTAGTTGAATAATTATGTAACTATGTGAAGACTCTCTAACATTTAAAAATTTCAGATCTTTGGATATTATTCAAACAGAAAGCAAAACAAAATAAAACAAAATGACGCTCCAAGCAAAACACATATCATGTGGTGAATAAAAATATAGCCTCAAGTAAAATTACCGATAGACGAAGACGAAAGAGGGGATGCCTTCCCGGGGCATAACCAAGCTTAGGCTTTTGGTTGTCCTTGAATTTTACCTTTGGGTGCCTTAGTCATCCCCAAGCTTAGGCTTTTGCCACTCCTTATTCCATAGTCCATCGAATCTTTACCCAAAACTTGAAAACTTCACAACACAAAACTCAACAAAAAACTTGTAAGCTCCGTTAGTATATGAAAATAAAACCACCACTTAGGTACCGTTGTGAACTCATTCTAAATTCATATTGGTGTAATATCTACTGTATTCCGACTTCTCTATGGTTCATACCCTCCGATACTACTCATAGATTCATCAAAATAAGCAAACAACACATAGAAAACAGAATCTGTCAAAAACAGAACAATTTGTAGCAATCTGTAACTTTCGAATACTTCTGTAACTCAAAACATTCTGAAATAAATTGGTGGACACGAGGAATTTGTCTATTAATCATTTTCAAAAATAATCAACTTAAAAGCACTCTCCAGTAAAAAAATGGCTGCTAATCTCGTGAACGCAAAGTTTCTGTTTTTACAGCAAGATCACATTAACTTTCACCCAAGTCTTCCCAAAGGTTCTACATGGTACTTTATTGAAACAAAAGCTATCAAACATGATTACTACAATATCTTAATCATGTGAGCAAACAAAAGCAGTAGGGGTAAATATTGGGTTGTCTCCCAACAAGCACTTTTCTTTAATGCCTTTCTAGCTAGGCATGATGATGACAATGATGCTCACATAAAATATAAGAATTGAAACATAGCGGGAGCATCATGAAGCATATTACTAGCACATTTAAGCCTAACCCACTTCCTATGCATAGGTATTTTGTGAGCAAACAACTTATGGGAACGATAATTGACTAGCATAGGAAGGCAAAGCAAGCATAGCTTCAAAACTTTCAACATATAGAGAGGAAACTTGATGTTATTGCAATAGGTAGAAACATATGTTCCTCTCTCATAATAATTTTCAGTAGAATCATGAATTAATTCAACAATATAACCAGCACATAAAGCATTCTTTTCATGATCTACTTGCATAGAAATTTTACTACTCTCCACGTAAGCAAATTCATTCCCATCAATAGTAGTGGGAGAAAACTCAACAAAATAATTATCATGTGAAGCATAATCCAATTGAAAATTAAAATCATGATGACAAGTTTCATGCTTATCATTATTCTTAATAGCATACAAGTCATCACAATAATCATCATAGATAGCAACTTTGTTCTCATAATCAATTAGAACTTCTTCCAAAATAGCGGATTCATCACTAAATAAAGTCATGACCTTTCCACATCCACTTTCATCAATATAATCATCATAAACAGGAGGCATGCTTTCATCATAATAAATTTTCTCCTCAAAACTTGGGGGACTAAAAATATCATCTTCATCACATAGCTTCCCCAAGCTTGTGGCTTTGCATATCATTAGCATCATGGATATTCAAAGGATTCACACTAACAACATTGCAATCATGCTCATCATTCAAGTATTTAGTGCCAAACATTTTAATGGATTCTTCTTCTAGTACTTGGGCACAATTTTCCTTTCCATCATTTTCACAAAATATATTATAAAGATGAAGCATATGAGGCAACCTCAATTCCATTTTTTGTAGTTTTCTTTTATAAACTAAACTAGTGATAAAACAAGAAACTAAAAGATTCGACTGCAAGATCTAAAGATATACCTTCAAGCACTCACCTCCCCGGCAACGGCGCCAGAAAGCGCTTCGTTGACGGGATGTGAGTGCCGCTTACCTAGCCTCCCCGGCAACGGCGCCAGAAAAGAGCTTGATGTCTACTACGCAACCTTCTTCTTGTAGACGTTGTTGGGCCTCCATGTGCAGAGGTTTGTACGACAGTAGCAAATTTCCCTCAAGTGGATCACCTAAGGTTTATCAATCCATGGGAGGCGTAGGATGAAGATGGTCTCTCTCAAACAACCCTGCAACCAAATAACAAAGAGTCTCTTCTATCCCCAACACACCCAATACAACGGTAAATTTTATAGGTGCACTAGTTCGGCGAAGAGATGGTGATACAAGTGCAATATAGATGGTAGATATAGGTTTTTTTAATCTGAAAATATAAAAACAGCAAGGTAACTAATGATAAAAGTGAGCGTAAACGGTATTGCAATGCTAGGAAACAAGGCCTAGGGTTGATACTTTCACTAGTGCAAGTTCTCTCAACAATAATAACATAACTGGATCATATAACTATCCCTCAACATGCAACAAAGAGTCACTCCAAAGTCACTAATAGCGGAGAACAAACGTAGAGATTATTGTAGGGTACAAAACCACCTCAAAGTTATTCTTTCTGATCAATCTATTCAAGAGTCTATAGTAAAACAGCACGAAGCTATTCTTTCCGTTCGATCTATCTTAGAGTTCGTACTAGAATAACACCTTAAGACACAAATCAACCAAAACCCTTATGTCACCTAGATACTCCATTGTCACCTCAAGTATCCGTGGGCATGATTATACGATATGCATCACACAATCTCAGATTCATCTATTCAACCAACACAAAGAACTTCAAAGAGTGCCCCAAAGTTTCTATCGGAGAGTCAAGATGAAAACGTGTGCCAACCCCTATGCATAGATTCCCAAGCTCACGGAACCCGCAAGTTGATCACCAAAACATACATCAAGTGAATCAATAGAATACCATATTGTCACCACGGGTATCCCACGCAAGACATACATCAAGTGTTCTCAAATCCTTAAAGACTCAACTCAATAAGATACCTTCAAAGGGAAACCTCAATTCATCACAAGAGAGTAGAGGGGGAGAAACATCATACGATCCAACTATAATTGGAAAGCTCGCGATACATCAAGATCATGCCATCTCAAGAACACGAGAGAGAGAGATCAAACACATAGCTACTGATACATACCCTCAGCCCCGAGGGTGAACTACTCCCTCCTCGTCATGGAGAGCGCCAGGATGATGAAGATGGCCACCGGAGAGGGATCCCCCCTCCGGCAGGGTGCCGGAACGGGTCTAGATTGGTTTTCGGTGGCAACAGAGGCTTTCGGCGGTGGAACTCCCGATCTAGGTTATTTTCTGGAGGTTTCTCTATATATAGGGTGTGTTGGAGTCGGGAACAAGTAAGGGGGGTCTCCAAGCTATCCACGTGGTAGGAGGGCGTGCCCTACCCTCGTGGGCAGCCCGGGAATCTTCTGGTCCTCCTCCCGTACCCCCTGGGCTTCTTCTGGTCCAAAAACAACCTCCGTTGAGTTTCAGGTCAATTGGGCTCCGTTTGGTATTCCTTTTCTGCGATACACAAAAACAAGGGAAAAACAAAAACTGGCACTGGGCTCTGGGTTAATAGGTTAGTCCCAAAAATCATATAAAAGTGTATATTAAAGCCAACTAAACATCCTAGAAGGATAATATAATAGCATGGAGCAATAAAAAATTATAGATACGTTGGAGACGTATCAAGCATCCCCAAGCTTAATTCCTGCTCGTCCTCGAGTAGGTAAATGATAAAAAAAGAATTTTTGATGTGGAATGCTACCCAACATAATTATCAATGTAATTTTCTTTATTGTGGCATGAATGTTCAGATCCGAAAGATTCAAGACAAAAGTTTATATTGACATAAGAATAATAATACTTCAAGCATACTATCAAAGCAATCATGGCTTCTCAAAATAACATGGCCAACGAAAGTTCATCCCTACAAAATCATATAGTTTGGCTATGCTCCCTCTTCGTCACACAAAATACTCAAATTGTGCACAACCCCGGTTTCAGCCAAGCAATTGTTCCATACTTAATTTTTTTCGAACTTTCTCAACTTTCACGCAATACATGAGCGTGAGCCATGGATATATCACTATAGGTGTAATAGAGTGGTGGTTGTGGAGAAGACAAAAGAGGAAGATGGTCTCACATCAACTAGGCGTATCAATGGGCTGTGGAGATGCCCATCAATAGATATCAATGTGAGTGAGTAGGGATTGCCATGCAACGGATGCACTAGAGCTATAAATGTATTAAAGCTCAACAAAAGAAACTAAGTGGGTGTGCATCCGAATTGCTTGCTCATGAAGACCTAGGGCATTTGAGGAAGCCCATCGTTGGAATATACAAGCCAAGTTCTATAATGAAAATTTCCCACTAGTATATGAAAGTGACTAAACAAGAGACTCTATATCATGAAGATCATGGTGCTACTTTGAAGCACAAGTGTGGAAAAAGATAGTAGCATTGTCCTTTTTTCTTTTCTTTTTTGGGCCTTTCCTTTTTTCTTTGGCCTTTTTCTTTTCTTTTCTTTTTCTTTGGGACAATGCTCTAATAATGATGATCATCACACTTATATTGCTTTACAACTCGATATTACAACTCGATACTAGAACAAAGTATGACTCTATATGAATGCCTCCGGCGGTGTACCGAGAAGTGCAATGAATCAAGGGTGACATGTATAAAAAATTATGCATGGTGGCCTAGCCGCGAATACGATGTCAACTACATGATCATGCATGGCAATATGACAATGTTGAAGCGTGTCACAATAAACGAAATGATGGAAAGTTGCATGGCAATATATCTTGGAATGGCTATGGAAATGCCATGATAGGTAGGTATGGTGGCTGTTTTGAGGAAGGTATATGGTGGGTGTATGGTACCGGCGAGAGTTGTGCGGTACAAGAGAGGCTAGCAATGGTGGAAGGGTGAGAGTGCGTATAATCCATATACTCAACATTAGTTATAAAGAACTCACATACTTATTGAAAAAATCTACAAGCCATCAAAAACCAAGTACTACACGCATACTCCTAGGGTAAGGGTTGGTAGGAGTTAACCATCGCGCGATCCCGACCTCCACACAAAGGATGACAATCAAAGAAATATCTCATGCTTCAAATTTTTCACACAACGGTTACCATACGTGCATGCTACGGGACTTGCAAACCTCAACACAAGTATTTCTCAAATTCACAACTACTCTACTAGCATGACTCTAATATCACCATCCTCATATCTTAAAACAATCATCAAGCATGAAACTTCTCATATTATTCAATGCACTTTATATGAAAGTTTTTATTATATCCCTCTAGGATGCCCATCATATTAGGACTAAATTCATATCCAAAGCAAATTACCATGCTGTTCTAAAAGTCTCTCAGAATAATATAAGTGAAGCATGAGAGTTCATCAATTTCTTCAAAATAGAACCACCGTCGTGCTCTAAAAGATATAAGTGAAACACTAGAGCAAATGACAAACTACTCCGAAAGATATAAGTGAAGATCAATGAGTAGTTGAATAATTATGTAACTATGTGAAGACTCTCTAACATTTAAAAAATTCAGATCTTTGGATATTATTCAAACAGAAAGCAAAACAAAATAAAACAAAAGGACGCTCCAAGCAAAACACATATCATGTGGTGAATAAAAATATAGCCTCAAGTAAAGTTACCGATAGACGAAGACGAAAGAGGGGATGCCTTCCCGGGGCATATCCAAGCTTAGGCTTTTGGTTGTCCTTGAATTTTACCTTGGGGTGCCTTGGTCATCCCCAAGCTTAGGCGCTTTCCACTCCTTATTCCATAGTCAATCGAATCTTTACCCAAAACTTGAAAACTTCACAACACAAAACTCAACAGAAAACTTGTAAGCTCCGTTAGTAGAAGAAAATAAAACCACCACTTAGGTACTGTTGTGAAATCATTCTAAATTCATATTGGTGTAATATCTACTGTATTCCAACTTCTCTATGGTTCATAACCTCCGATACTACTCATAGATTCATCAAAATAAGCAAACAACACATAGAAAACAGGATCTGTCAAAAACAGAACAATTTGTAGCAATCTGTAACTTTCGAATACTTCTGTAACTCAAAAAATTCTTAAATAAATTGGTGGATGTGAGGAATTTGTCTATTAATCATCTGCAAAAAGAATCAACTTAAAAGCACTCTCCAGTAAAAAATGGCTGCTAATCTCATGAGCGCAAAGTTTCTGTTTTTACAGCAAGATCACATTAACTTTCACCCAAGTCTTCCCAAAGGTTCTACTTGGCACTTTATTGAAACAAAAGCTATAAAACATGATTACTACAGTATCTTAATCATGTGAACACAAAAAAACAGTAGGGGTAAATATTGGGTTGTCTCCCAACAAGCACTTTTCTTTAATGCCTTTCTAGCTAGGCATGATGATGACAATGCTGCTCACATAAAAGATATGAATTGAAACATAGCGGGAGCATCATGAAGCATATGAATAGCACATTTAAGCCTAACCCACTTTATATGCATAGGGATTTTGTGAGCAAACATCTTATGGGAACGATAATTGACTAGCATAGGAAGGCAAAGCAAGCATAGCTTCAAAACTTTCAACATATACAGAGGAAACTTGATGTTACTGCAATAGGTAGAAACATATGTTCCTCTCTCATAATAATTTTCAGTAGAACCATGAATGAATTCAACAATATAACCAGCACATAAAGCATTCTTTTCATGATCTACTTGCATAGAAATTTTACTACTCTCCACATAAGCAAATTCATTCTCATCAATAGTAGTGGGAGAAAACTCAACAAAATGAATATCATGTGAAGCATAATCCAATTGAAAATTAAAATCATGATGACAAGTTTCATGGTTATCATTATTCTTAATAGCATACAAGTCATCACAATAATCCTCATAGATAGCAACTTTGCTCTCATAATCAGTTGGAACTTCTTCCGAAATAGTGTATTCTTCAGTAAATAAAGTTATGACACTACAAAAAAAATACACTTCCGTGATGATACGTGTTTGTCGCAGTAGGTCACGTTTTCTGTCATGCATGTACATCCATGACAATTTTATGACAGAATCAAGATAGTCATACCCGTGCTGTCGTAGAAGTGTTCCATGACATTATCAAAATTATCATCACGGAAGTGTCCACTTCCATGACAATAAATCGCGCGTCACAGAAGTGTTTTCGTCAAGGGTGACCGACATGTGGCATCCACCGTAACGGAACGCCGTTAAGCTACCGGGTCCGGTTTTCGATCCTATAACCCGTTAACAGCCCTGACCAATGGGGATTTTCCATGTGTAAAATTCTGATTGGCTGACGGAAACACGTGTCAGCTTTGCGTTGGCACAGGTGTCACTCATTGATACGTCCAAAACGTATCTATAATTTCTGCTTGCTCCATGTCTTTTTTTTGTGTGATATTGCTATGATATTTATACACTTCCATACACTTTTGATCATATTTGGACTAACCTACTAATGGTTGCAAAAGTGCACAATGTTCTTGTTTTACACTTTATTGTGTATGAATTACTTGGAAAATGACAAAAACGCAAAAGGAGTCGTATTGGAGTAGGACTCTGACTTTCCTGAAATCTGTCTGAGAACGTTTTTTAAAGATGGTCACGTTCCGGCCCGAAGACGACGTCAAACGGAAAAAGTCTAGTTGCGAAAGTTGTGGGGAATTTCGAGGCGATGCTTCTGGATATAAACTTCGTCCAAATCGGAGTCCGGACGGCCGAGTTTAGCCCGTTTTACTGAGGCCCAAAATCTGATGACGGGAATCCGAGAGTCTATATAAAGAGAGAAAACCTAGGTCACCAAGGGCCACGAATTTTCCTCCTCCCAAGCCGCCATTTTGGAGGGGAGGACCAGCACCATTGCAGCACCATCCACAAGGAAGAAGGGAGGCCAAGGAGTCGCTGCCCCTAGGGCCGCCGCCGCCCCCAAGGGCCGCCGCCGTCTCCTCCTCGCCGCCGCCGCCTCCGTGGCCGCCGCCGGCCGCCGCCTCCTCGCGGGGCTGCATCTCTCCATCAACACCATCATCAACCTCCTCCTCACCATGTCCATGTGTGAGTAGTCTTCTCCGGGGCCGAGGACTCGTACGTGTAGCTATGTGGTTATCTCTCTCTCCCATGATGTGATCTTCGTTGTGCTCATAGGCTATGTTAATCTAGGTTGATCCCATGATATTTCCCCTTCCTCTATGTATTGGATTGATGTACTCACTTGTCTTTATCTAGTATAATCCCCGAGACCAAGGTGACAGCGGTCTATTGGACATGGATTAGAAAAATATTTTCATGAGTGATTTCCTCTCTTGTGTGTTGATTGAAGATTGAGAGTCTCTTGGTGCTTGTCTTTGACTATCCTTTAGATATGTTGTGGTGATTGTGGGACTCTTTTTGGATGGCCGCGGTGACATTGGGAAATCCTTATATTGAGAACTACGAACTTTGAGGTGTGCTTTTGTAGCCCTACATAATTCTCGTCCTCTCTTGACCACGAACGAATGACCTCCGGGTGCGTCTCCATTGCATGTTTTATGGGAAATATCATGTGATTCGATTATGTTAATGTTGTTGGGAGTTGCCACTAGTGAAAGTATAAACCCTAGGCCTTGTTTCCACCATTGCAATACCATTTGTGCTCACGTTTACCACTTGTTTGCTTGCTGCACTTTTTATTACAGATTTATATTACTTTGTTTTGCCATCCATATCACTTGCCATTTAATATCTCTTCGCCGAACTAGTGAAACTATACAACTCCTTGTTGTATTAGGTGTGTTGGGGACACAAGAGACTTCTTGTATCTTAGTTGCAGGGTTGCTTGAGAGAGACCATCTTCAACCTCTACTTCCCTGAGTTCGATAAACCTTAGGTCATCCACTTGAGGGAAATTGCTACTGTCCTACAAACCTCTGCGCTTGGAGGCCCAACATAGTCTACAAGAGTAGAAGCGTGTGTAGACATCAAGCTATTTCTGGCGCCGTTGCCGGGGAGGTGAGCGCCTGAAGGTATATCTTTAGATCTTGCAATTAAATCTTTTTGTTTCTTGTTTTTATTTCACTAGTTATGCTTATGGACAACCTTGCTATTGGATCGTTGCTTGCGGGAAGACACCCCACACCTGTGGTGGTTGCTCCTCCCCCTACTGAAATTGTGCCCTATAAAATACCAGCTGGTATTATCGATTATGTTTTGGCTGATCGTTATGCAGGAGACAGACATCCCGGTGAACACTTGCTATATCTGTCACAACTATGTTCATTATTTAAGCTTGCAGGTGTATCAAGGGAGTTTGTCATGAGGAAATTATTTGCCTTGTCACTGAAAGGAAAAGCATTGGAATGATATAGGCTACTAAATGACTCTCACCTGCTGGAGTGGGAAGAGATCCAGTCTCTCTTTTACTCCAAGTTTTATCCTCTTCATGAAGTCCATGAGAATAGGAATTATGTTTATAATTTTTATCCTCATGACGGAGAGAGCATAGCTCAAGCTTGGGGGAGACTGAAAACGTTAATGCTAAAATGTCCTAACCATGGGCTCCCCAAAGATATGATTATTACTAATTTCTACGCGAGGCTTTCTCGACAGGATAAAGATTTGCTCGACGCTTCCTCTATGGGTTCTTTCACAAACAAAAAGATTGATGCTAAATGGGAACTCCTTGAAAGAATTCAACGCAACACTGAAGATTGGGAGATCGACAAAGGTAAAGAGTCAGGTATAATTTATGAGTACGATTGCATTAAGTCCTTTGTTGAAACTACAAGTTTTAATAAGTTTAGTGCTAAGTTTGGGCTTGATTCTCAACTCCTTGTTGATTTCCTCAAATCTTTTGCTTCACATCTTAATATGCCTAAGGAGGATTGGATCAAGTATCATAAACCTTTTAAAGAGACTTGCAAGGAAAATGAAATTGTTCATGATGATTGCAACATGCATGATCCAATTCCTAAAAATGAAGTTTTATATAAGCATGTTAATTTTTGTGGAGTGGATAGACCTTGTGAAAGGCCTATGATTGAAGAAGAGAAGTATTGTAAGCAACATAAGCATGAAAGAACAATAACTTGGGTCAGAGATTTAAATGAAATTGCTAGAGAATTGTTTGACCTTTATCCTTTTACTTGTGAACTTTGCCGTATAGAGGGTCACTTTAATTTTCAATGCATGAACTTTCAAAACATAATTGTTAACCGGTTGTGTGATAACATGATCACCTCTGATCTTTATGATGAGTTTATGTTATTTTTGATGTGTGAAGAGTTATCAGAAAAGACTTCATGGCTAGATGTTAATGCCATAGGAATAAAAAACACTTTGCAAAATTGCCATCTCTATTGTGTTGTTAATTGCCATGAAAATGATTACATAGGTAAGATTATAAAGGAGGGAACTTTACCAAAGTATAAAATGTCTCTTATATTTCTGCTAATAAAAAGGAGAGTTTCTCCCAAGTTCCCCCTATTGTTTCTAATGATAAACCAGGATATGTGGATAAGCTTCATCTCCAACCACTCCCTCCTAAGGTTAAGAAGAAGAAAAAGAAGAGGAGGAGGAAGAGGAGCAAGAAAGAAGAAGAATGGGTATCAACCTGGCCTGAGCATATTCCTCCCATCAACTTTTATCCTAACGATTGTAAGTTTAAAGAAGAAGGTGAAGTTTATTGCCTTAATTATCATCTTAATGATACGTCCATAGGTACTATTGAAGATGATTTTGATTATGATATGCATGTTACTTATTGTGATTGGGAAAATGATGATAATGCTACTTATGATCTTGAAAATCTTTTTGGTACCAACTCTGAAAGTGATGATATGGGAAGCTCTAAGCTTGGGGATGATAGGATTGCAAATCCTTTACCCACTAGTGATGTGATAATTGATAATTCTTTTGCTAGTAAGAATAAAGACAACATGTTTACAAATATAGTTGCTAGCAATGATAATGCTCTTCTCTACCATGATGATGTTATAACTCCAACCTATAGTGATTATAAAGGTACCTATGACATAAGGAGAAATTATCCTTATGAAACTTGTCATAATCATGGAGGGCATTACTCCCTTGTTGAACACCACCCTCCTACTACACAATTAATCTATAGTGTTCAAGTGGTTTATGATAGTCCTACTCTCACTATTACCAATGAGAAAGATTATGCTTATGTGGAGAGTAAGAGTACCTTTTTGCATGTGGATCATGGTAACAATGCTTTATGTGATGCTTATATTGTTGAGTTCATCCATGATGCCACTGAAATTTATAATGAGATAGGGAGACTTGGTTCTAAATATCTTAGTAATAAGAAGTTTCCTCTCTTTATGGTGAATATTTTGAAGTTATGCTTGTTTTGCCTTCCTATGCTAGTTGCTTTGTGCTTCAATGAATTATTCTATTGCAATATTCCTATGCATAGGAAGCATGTTAGGCTTAAATGTGTTTGGTATTTGCTTCTTGATGCTCTCTTTTGTTCTTCAGCTCTTATTCCTACGAGAGCATCATTAAAGTCTTAAGCCTATCTTTATGGCTATAAAGAAAGAGCTCTAGGGAGACAACCCTTGTTATGTTTACTTTAAGTTTTAGTGGCCTTGATGTTTGTTACTACTGTAGCAACATCATTGTATCTTTATTTTTCAGCTTTGTGCCAAGTTTAGCCTCTGATTGCAAGAAAGTTCAAAAGTTGTGACGTGCTGTCCAGGAAACAGATTCTGTCCTTGGATAGAAAAATTCGTATAAAATCACCAGATCATCTTTTTGGTCTGAATTGTTTCGGCAGCGTGCTCTATATAATTGTCTTTCGTGCGTCTGTTTTAAGTTTTTTGATTAGAGTTGTAGAAGTGCCCCGGAAAAATCATTTACTACTTGCTGTTCTGTTTTTCACAGATTCTGTCCCGTTTTGCCTTTCCTTCATTTTGCAAACCTAGAGCTTGCTTTTTCTTTGCAAAAACCTTTTGGCAATCTTGAGAAACAGTAGAACTTCAAGAATATCTTTATTTCCAGCAAGGAACAATTATTTTATTATGGGTACTAACCTCGCTAATCATATTATGATGAGTTATGTATGAAGGGAGTTTTCAAGTGTGCGAGGGAAGATGATAAAAAGATTCAGGAGTGTCAAACGCTCAAGCTTGGGGATGCCCCCATGCACCCCCAAGAAATATTCAAGGAGACTCAAGCGTCTAAGCTTGGGGATGCCCCCGTGCATCCCCTTCTCCATCAACATTATCAGTTCATCCTTCGTTCCACTATATTTTAATCACTTCATGTGTTATGTGCTATGCTTGGAGCGTCTTGTTTTAGTTTTCCTTTTAGTTTTCTTTAGCTTTTCATAACGAGTTGGAACTCAGCTTTCTTTATGTGGGAGAGAAACACGCTCCACTTCTACCTAGAACATATAATAGAGTTTGCATGTCTATCTTTGCTGTGTGTGTTCTTTGTCTTTTAATATCTACTATCATGCTTAGCTCTTAACTTTCATGCTTATCTTTTTAAAGAGCTTTTGTTTAGTTGGTTGCTTGAACCCTCTTTAGTTATTATGTTTATCTTATTAAGAGAGTTTGCTTCCATTGCATTGGTTGATATGTCTATGATAAAGATGCTACGTGCATAATGGCGCTTAGTAGTTCATGTTTTCTTATGGTTAGTCTCAAATAGCTGGGGGGTTCCCAATGTGTTATTGGAGTACCAACATGATTTGTTTGCCTATGATGTGGTATGGTTTAGTAATATCTTCCTTCAAAGAATTTATTTTGATTGACTTGGCGTATGCTCATGCATATTTAAGACTGTAAAGAAAGTCTGTCAAGCCTTGATGATCTTTTGTTTCTGAGTAGCGATATAACTTCCATGCCTGATTCAATGTTGCTTTGTCGCTCTGCATGATTATGACCGTCATTGCTCTCTTAGTTGGTCGCTCCCAGTCTTTTGCTAACCTTCGCCTGTACTAAGCGGACTAACTGCTTGTGCATCCACATCCTTTAATCCAGTTATGCCATATGAGTCCACCATACCTTCCTACATGGTATTTACCTGCCATTCCTAACGGAGACTTGCATGTGCCATCTCGAAATTATTCAAAGAAAAAGCATTCTTATTTTGTGCCTCTGTTGTAAGTCCATGAGGAAGTAGTAGTTAATTCATAATCTTTTTAAGTTGGACAAGCTTCACCCCGGGATTGCATGTATAATGTGCAAACCCATAATACGAGAAGGAACTGGCATTGAGTGCGCCCGGCTCAAAAAGATAATATAACAAACAAACCCTCCTTCACGCTTTGTTCATGGGAAATAAGAAAACTTTGGCAGTGATAAACAAAGGAGATTAAAAGGATGTGATCGTCCTTATTCGGGAGCCGTTCCTCGAAACTTTTCCATCTCAAGAAGTGATTGAGTTGTCTGCTAGCATTCGTTGACGAAACATGCATGATCTAAAAAATTTATTACCTCTATTTTAAAACCAAGAGCTCTGGTACATGTTTTGTCTTTGTTTCCGATTACGGGTTTTCAACCTTGCCAACAAAAGCCACGGTTCGAGAGCCTCCACCTTCTTTTAAAAGCACCAACTACTGAGAGCATGATTGTCATTCTGAGTGTAATGTGCATTGTCCCAAAGTAGCATTGTCTTTTGCATGATTGTGATATCGTTTATTTTGAATCATTGTATCTAGTCATCACTTAAACCTTGGAGCTGCCCCTGCATTTATGTTTTGCTTCACTAAAGGGGGCAAGCTAGATATCACTTTATCATATTTGCACATCATGTTCATTACGAATCTATTTGATGTTTCAATATCATATTGTAAAACTTTCAGTTATTTGTGATTTTCTCATGAGGCAACTTAATTACTATAGATTCATTGTCTCAGTAAGCTTTTGTCATATGACTATGAAAAAGTCTTATATGGTTAATAGCATGTCACCACAGAAATTATGCTTGTTATCATTTACCTACTCGAGGACGAGCAGGAATTAAGCTTGGAGATGTTGATACGTCCAAAACGTATCTATAATTTCTGCTTGCTCCATGCCTTTTTTTTGTGTGATATTGCTATGATATTTATACACTTCCATACACTTTTGATCATATTTGGACTAACCTACTAATGGTTGCAAAATTGCATAATGTTCTTGTTTTACACTTTATTGTGTAGGAATTACTTGGAAATTGACAAAAACACAAAGGAGTCTTATTGGAGTAGGACTATGACTTTCCTGAAATCGGTCTGAGAACGTTTTTTAAAGATGATCACATTCCGGCCCGAAGACGACGTCAAACAGAAAAAGTCTAGTTGCGAAAGTTGTGGGGAATTTCGAGGCGATACTTCTGGATATACAATTCGTCCAAATCGAAGTCCGGACGGCCGAGTTTAGCCCGTTTTACTGAGGCCCAAAATCTGATGACGGGAATCCGAGAGTCTATATAAAGAGAGAAAACCTAGGTCACCAAGGGCCACGAATTTTCCTCCTCTCAAGCCGCCGTCTTGGAGGGGAGGACCAGCACCATTGCAGCACCATCCACAAGGAAGAAGGGGGGCCAAGGAGCCGCTGCCCCTAGGGCCGCCGCCGCCCCCTAGGGCCGCCGCCGTCTCCTCCTTGCCGCCGCCGCCTCCGTGGCCGCCGCCGGCCGCCGCCTCCTCGCGGGGCTGCACCTCTCCATCAACACCATCAACAACCTCCTCCTCACCATGTCCATGTGTGAGTAGTCTTCTCCGGGGACGAGGGCTCGTACGTGTAGCTATGTGGTTATCTCTCTCTCCCATGATGTGATCTTCGTTGTGATCATAGGCTATGTTAATCTAGGGTGATCCCATGATATTTCCCCTTCCTCTATGTATTGGATTGATGTACTCACTTGTCTTTATCTAGTATAATCCCCGAGACCAAGGTGACAGCGGTCTATTGGACATGGATTAGAAAAATATTTTCATGAGTGATTTCCTCTCTTGTGTGTTGATTGAAGATTGAGAGTCTCTTGGTGCTTGTCTTTGACTATCCTTTAGATATGTTGTGGTGATTGTGGGACTCTCTTTGGATGGCCGCGGTGACATTAGGAAATCCTTATATTGAGAACTACAAACTTTGAGGTGTGCTTTTGTAGCCCTACATAATTCTCGTCCTCTCTTGACCATGAAGGAATGACCTCCGGGTGCGTCTCCATTGCATGTTTTATGGGAAAGATCATGTGATTCGATTATGTTAATGTTGTTGGGAGTTGCCACTAGTGAAAGTATTAACCCTAGGCTTTGTTTCCACCATTGCAATACCATTTGTGCTCACGTTTACCACTTGTTTGCTTGCTGCACTTTTTATTACAGATTTATATTAATTTGTTTTGCCATCCATATCACTTGCCATTTAACATCTCTTCGCCGAACTAGTGCACCTATACAACTCCTAGTTGTATTAGGTGTGTTGGGGACACAAGAGACTTCTTGTATCTTAGTTGCAGGGTTGCTTGAGAGAGACCATCTTCAACCTCTACTTCCCTGAGTTCGATAAACCTTAGGTCATCCACTTGAGGGAAATTGCTACTGTCCTACAAACCTCTGTGCTTGGAGGCCCAACATAGTTTACAAGAGTAGAAGCGTGTGTAGACATCACTCATCCATGGGCAAGATGCGCGTGTGATATGTTGACACGTGGACCGGCCCAAAAGTGGCCCATAAAGTTTAAATGGGCTGGCCCAACTAAAGGCCCGCAAGATTTTGCAGACCATAATGGGCCGGCCAAACTAAAGGCCCACAAGATTTTGCAGACCATAATGGGCCGGCCCAGCTAAAGGCCCACAAGATTTTGCGGGTCATAATGGGCCGGCCCAGGTAAAGGCCCACAAGATTTTTGCGGGCCATAATGGGTCAGCCCAGGTGAAGGCCCAGAAAATTTTGTGTACCATAATGGGCCGGCCTAGCTAAAGGCCCACGAAATTTCGCCGACATTAATAGTCCGGCCCAGCTGTAGGCCCACAAGATTTTGAGGACCCTAGTAGGCCGGCCCATTAACTGGCTTCCATATTTTGGGCCAAATGCCGGCCCATATTTGATCCGGTCCATTAATGGCCTGCCACATTCCGAGCCTAATAATGGCCCATATGAGATCCGGCCCGTTAAAAGCCTACCATGTTCTGGGCCAAATTACGGCCCAGATCTGGTCCGGCCCTTTAAGAGGCTTTGGGCTAAATTATGGTCCATATCAGATTCGGCCCGTCAACTGGACGCTATGCTTTTGGGCCCACTTGCTAAAGGCCCATTTAGTAATTCGACCTGATATTAGTTTCGGCCTGTTAAGGGCCATTTAACATTTCGGCGCTATATTAATATCAGCTTGTTAAAAGCCCGTCATATAGTTGGGCCTAACTACGGCCCGATTTGCATCCGGCCTACTTGCAGCTGATAAATTGATTGGGCCAAACAAGGACCGAGACAATTTTGGCCTGTTATAAGCCTGTGATTTGATTGGCGCATTCATGGGCCGAGGTCTATTTCGGCCTGCTGCTTTTCCGTGAGCTGTTCGGCACGTTTCAGGCCCAACCTACTTTTCAGCCTCCTAAAGGCCCATTGAGTTTTCTTGGGAAAATAGGGCCGACGGTTTACTCGGCCTATTAAAGGCCCGAATCTACTAGTGGGCCAGTTTCATTTAGGCCTGTTAACGGACCAAGATGACGGGGCCCATGATGCGGATCATACATGGTGATTTGCATGACGGCCCGATTATGTATCATAATTTTACGGTTTGGTCGGTTTACTGCGAAGACAAGATATATATACAGTAAAATAACTGCAGCATCGTGAATAAGAAAAAACCTAGACTATACAATAAATAAATTACGGCATATTACATCCACTGGGCATCAAAGTTCGCAACTATGATAATAAAGCACAAGCAGACATCAGATTACATACACCGGGCATCAAAAATCGCCACCAGTGCAACTAAACATGCCAACAAAATAATATACAAAACCGACAACACTTCAGTAGAGTTCAAGAAAGGTTAGCCCTACTCGGGAGCAGCAGCGCAAGCTGGTGAGACTGCACTTGTTTGACACTTATATCCTCCTCACTCTGAAAGATAAACAAGCAGACTGATGACATGTTTTGCACATATAAGTATCAGTGCTGACAATTCATCACATTTCTTGCTGACGAATAAAGTGACATAGTTTGAAATAGCATTAACACAATATGGTATTGTTCAGGTCAAGACATGGCAGGAAATGACATTGTGAAGGAGTTGGAAGCTTCACGACACCACTGGATTACAGATCAAGAACTCATAAGTATCAATGGTTAGTGTGCTGTCAATTTATCCCATTTCAGATTGGCAAAATAAGATCACTTGCTCTGTATAGTTTAATTTACATGGTATGAAGAAGGAACTTGGTTGTACAACTAAAAACTTAAATTGAGAAGGACAAACTTTTGTTTATGAACTGGAGTACATAATAAACTTTAAACATGCAATTTGATGCAAACACCAAATATAAATAGCTGTTGCAGTCATGCCTAACCAAATATACACAACAAAGTTTGAAGGCTTGAGAAGGACAAACTTACATTATTGGTGAAGGCAGCTCTATAAAGCCCTTGTCCATTCTGATGGGGGGGGGCAATTCAAGAAGTTTACCACAAAATCTTCTTCATAAGCATTGCCTTTATTCTAAATTTTGTTAAGAGTAAATATAGATGTGACAATATAAGAAAAAATGCAGAATATTTAAGATAAGATGAAGAGTGACGCTACATAACCAAGTAGCTATAAATGTAGGTACAATGATACAGGCAAAAGGTATAGCCCAGAGCAATACAGAGCTAAACTTCTTCAGTACCATCGGTGTTATCCAACCTTATGGTAAGAGTAAATATAGATCTTATGTGTAGAAAATGGAGGGCAAAGGAAAATAAGCTGCAGAGTGATGGTACATGAACAACTACCTGTCAATATAAGTACATGGATAAAGGACAGCAGGTACTTACAAGAACAGTGCAGAGCTAAAAAAATTCATTGGCATTGGATATATTCTGCACTAATGTGATCATTCATACATATCAGATAATTTGGAGCGAACAATTGATAAGCAAGCTATCATGCATACTGCTGTCACATAATGAACCTGGTATGTATGCAAGTACAATGATACAGGACAAAACTAACAAGGGCAAAGCAGTGGGCAACATATATGCGATATCCTGTCGTTCTTTTCAAACCGGAATTCTTTTTTGAGCAGATTTCCTGCAAAAAAGATCCGTAAGGCACATGCGGAAAAGTAGAAGTTCAAATTGTCATGCGATATCATAGACAGTACCTCATCCTCAGAACGAGACAAGTGCATAACAAGGTTTTTCCATTCAATGTCTTCTAAATTTAGCACAGGAGACTTCACCAGAAATTCGTTTATAGACTTGCCATCAAAGTGTGATTTCCTCAGGTAACACCAATACTGCTGCAATGCTTCCTTGAAAAATGCAAGCAAGCTTTGCTCGTCATGACTATCCAGATTGACCCTCGCCTACTTACAACAATGTAATGTAAATCATTGATGTGTTCAATCAGCAGAAAACAGGAAAATAATCACCATGAATAATAGCACTTACACGTAAGTGGGACAGGAAGATGTGAAAATGGTGTTTGTCTTCACTATAATCTTCCAATGATGGGAATATATGCACGTAGTCCCTAACAACATTGAAAGCATTGTCTTCTAAACTGGGAATAACTGGAATGGGGTTCCAATCTGCAGGAATTGGCCGTCTCTGCAGTTGGGATAGGTCTTCAGCCGGTGGACTTGCTGTACTTTTTGCTGGAGTGGGATTTTTCTGTGGTATGGTTGGTGCTATGGCAACTGAAATCGGCATACCTTTTGCTTGAGTGCAAGTCATGTGTGGTGGGGCTAGTGGTGTGGCCAGTGAAGTATGGGTACAGTCTGTTGGAGTCGGTCCTACGTTTTGTGTCACTGGTTGTACAGCCAATATAAGTGGGGTGCTGTCTGATTTCTCCGACACAACCACATTTTTCAAGGACTTTGCTGGTGCTCCTTCAGGTTCGGCAATCACCCTCTTCCTTTTTGATGTCTGATGCACAAGAACAACATTTGAGTGAAAAACATGGATGATGACAGATGGAATATGTATTGATAATGGATGGGCATGGCATCTTGACATATATGATGAGTAAACTAAGCAGATGGCGGTGCAACAAAGTAGAAGAAATGCAAGACAACATATGCAAGATACGCGCAATCAATAAAACCTTGCCAAATTAGAGCAGGCACCTTGATGGGTGAACATGACAGGCCATCTGCCTTTGACTCCTCGAGGTTAGAATAGTCATTAGGATCATATTCTGAACAAGAATCTACAGGTGGGGAATGTATGAGTTTCATTGCATCCAGAATGGCACTCAATGCCTTGGTGCCAATTTTGTAAGTCATTGCAGTGTTCCACAATATTCTTCTGATGCGTGGATTCTGATATTCACTGTAATTACGTATAATATCTGAGAACCATGAAGACATAAATAGTTGTGAGATTATCTTTGTAATGCAGAGGATATTCTAATATAGGGGCGCCCCTGTAAACACTTGTGTGCTATCACTGGATTCTGATGAGAGAGCTCATGTGTGCTGTAATATGGTGCGTGCATTTATATAATCTGGTACAAGTACGCAAAAAATAGGCTCCAGAAGTAAGTATAGTTGGCAGATGATAGGTTCAAAATATACTGTATAGAGAGTTTATTGCCAAACCATGATAACAAGAGCACCCAACAACTAGACAGATCATAGTGTACATAAAAGGGGTACACCATAACCACGATATATAAATCGGGAAAGTGGAACTGGCTTGAAAATGCGGTGTTGTATTGCCGCTAGTAATTGAAAGCCTATCGATCAAGTACATGCCAGCTCTATCAGCTGTTGACTGCAAATGTCCCTGCTCCCCTTCCTGACAAGGAACATACTGTACGTACTATATACAGAATAACAGAAGAGGAACATGTTAAAGAATAGAAGAGGAAGCATATTCTTGAGGTTCTGCTTAATTGCATACAATGTTGGTTGCCCACTCATGATGAATCACAACGCCCAAAGAAATGCAATTTCATGCTGTCTCTCTATATGTGTAAATTTTGAACAAGAGTCATTAGGATCATATTCTGAACAAGAGCCAACAGGTGGGGAGCGTATGAGTTTCATTGCATCCAGAATGGCGCTCAATGCCTTGGTGCCAATTTTGTAAGTCATTGCGGTATTTAGCTTCAAGAGTGGACTGCTACTAGTGCGACACAAAGCAGCTACACAGATCAGAGTGTAGATATAACGGGAAAACCGTAAGCATCAGAGTAAAATCAGCAAAGTGGAACTTGCTGCAATATATGTGCTAGTATTGCCGGTATGGCTAGAAAGGCTTCGGATACCAGCTCTCTTCAACTGAAGGTGCGGTACTGTTAATATCAGTGTAACTCTCAAAGGCGACATAGTTCCCCGCATTTCATTGCTATTCTTATAGGATTCAAGTGGGCAGACCTGTACAAATCCTATTCCCATGTTTACAAAATCCTACGAATCAAAGAGGCCCGAAGAGTTTAAAGTGCCCATACCAACCGACCGTATAGACCTCTACACTTCAAATGTCCCTGCTCAACTTTACTACAAGGAACATACTGTACTACTATCATACTCCCTCTGTTCCAAAATATAAGTCTTGGTAGAGATTTCCACTATGGATCACATACAGATGTATCGAGATACATTTTAGAGTGTAGATTCACTCAGTTTGCTCCATATGTAGTCCATGGTGGAATCTATACAAAGACTTGTATTTAGGAACAGAGAGAGTACTTATTAAAGAAGAACGAAAGAGGAACATGCTAAAGAAGAGCAAGCGATTTTGGATAATAAAATGTTCGCTGCGCAGTGCCCACACATGATAAACCAGAGAGCATTAAGAAAGCAACTCCCTGCTGTCTCTCTATATGTGGTGCACGTGATTTTTCGAAAGTAAAGTAGGAACATTAGCTGACCAATTAATTGTTATCTGTTTTAGTAATATCAGAATCATATCAGTTTCGTACTTGAGCAACAAGTTTGGAATTATGAGTGGCACGTTGTTTAGCTTGATGGATTCAGGAGCAGTTCTAAGCAGGTACGATGATGGTACTGAATATAAAGGCATGTCTGCATGCAAGTCGCGTGACTTTTGTCATTTGGGTCAGTCAACCATTTCAGGTTGTTGGATGAAGATCCTACGTCTCCTAACCCTTCTTCGTCCTCGTCTCTAATTCTTCCCACACAGAACACCGCACGGGCCGCCGGCCGGACCACCGGCCCCCTCCGCCTGTGTACCTCCGCCACCCCCACCCCACCCTGCCCCCACCGGCATCGAGTTTTCTTCGTTTGGCGAGGCCCCACCACCGCCACCCACAACCAAAGTCCCCACCCGAGCCCCTTCGTTCGCACCGGCAAACTCCGGCGAGCTCTGAAAAATCGACTGACCCAATTTTGAAATTTAGTCTACTGTGATTTAACTAGTGTGGAATATAAAAGGGGAAAACCATAAGCGTTGGGAGTATAGTGTTGAGCGCGCCATGGCGGATCTGAAGGTGCAAACCGTACAAAGGCAACTTCGCAACCAATGTTTGCTCTCAACTAGCAAGTAGGTGATGGAGAAGAAATCAGAGGAAAGAAGTGGCGATCTATTTTCTTGCTGTGATAAATAAGTTGAGCAGATACGAAAGAGTACCGCCTCTGGTGCGGCGCCGTGTATGCATCGGCTGAGAATTTGACGGTGCTGCGGTAGCGATGGCTGTCGGCGGTGTGGAAGCAGATCTAGGAGGGTAGACGGTGGCGATGGGGCGCGGTGGACGAGACGGTTGTAGGAGCAGCGCCGGCAAGGTGGACGACGGCGGGGATGAAGCGAGAGGACGGGATGCAAGGATCCCGGTCCGAAGCCATGGATGAGAGAGGTCGATCTCTTGTAATGGACAGCGGCGTTGGGGTATCAGCTTCGGCATGGTGGAGGAGGACGGTGGTGGATGGGGTGGCGGACGGAGGAGGCTGGGGTGAAGAGGGTGTTTTGGCGCCCACGGAGTACGAATGGGGAAATGGAGGTGCAGAGGAAGGGGGGAACCATGTCTGCAGGGCACGCTTGTCTCAAATGCAAGGAAATTTACAAACTTAGCCCGTGTTTCAAATTTCCTACATCACAACAATATTAGTCGGTTGGGGATAGGACGGTAATCTCGCATACACCGAATATTTGCTGACGAGAGTTTGTTTTTGGCGCCCACCGTTTATGAATCGGGGAGGGAGTCGATTTCGGCCGAGGACACACTATGTTTTGGCGCCCACCGTGTATGAATCCGGTTGAGAGGCGGTTATGTCACGTTTGAGTGAAATTACAAACCTCCCCTATCAAAACCTATAGAAATCGAGCAGATAGGCTTTGCGTGGCAGGGATATGCACTAGTAATTTCCATCTCGCATATTTTGGTTTCGGGCGCACTTCGTTCAAATTTTGTAGAGTGCACGTTTACTGTGCCAACTCAATTCGAATCCTTTGTATTATATTATTTTCGGGCGGGATCCATTTTCGATTGGAATAAAATTCTATATACATCATTTTTTTATATATACTTTCAAAAGCACAACACCCTTTATACATAAATATGGTTTACAAATGGCATGATCTCAGATTCATAAGGTTGTATCCATCAATTTGGATCTTCAAATATTTGAAACCACTTTATGTTGAAATCCAATGTATGCATTCCTCGCTAACTATCTGCAATTAATGTGTGTTTCATGCGTTTTTTTTACTTCTCAAACATGTATAATGTGTTTCACACACACACCATATAGTGTAATCCTGTTTAGACATTAATTGCATACAAACCATGCATTGTTTCTAATTAAAGAATCTATGGATCACCAATATTGATAAACTATATAACATTACATGTGTCCCCAAATTCAAATGAATATGCATGTTTGATACACCAATTTGCGTTATGATATTATCGATGCCGTGATCTCTAGTTTAAATATTTGAATCCCATTTAATCCAGATATTTGTCTCATATAACTATCACTCATGCTTATATAGGACTATCTCTCTAACCTATACGCGTTCATTGTCTCTCGGGTATCTCT
Organism: Secale cereale; assembly: GCA_902687465.1. NCBI lineage: Eukaryota > Viridiplantae > Streptophyta > Magnoliopsida > Poales > Poaceae > Secale > Secale cereale. The sequence continues at coordinate 179,773,955 of LR738713.1, read as the reverse complement.
CGTGCTACCTGTATGTCAACAATGATCTTTTATCTTCGTAACACACTGACAGTACTCTCTCCCTCGACCTTCATCACTCTATCCCTCTCTAAGTATATCTCGCTCCCTGCTATGTGTCTCTAACTATGATTCTCCATGTGGAATCTCTTTCTCTCACACAAACACAAAACTTTATATTCCGGGGTCTCATTTCTCTCTACTACTCCCCTGTGTGCCACTCGCACTCCCCTCATACAGAGATGTCTTTCGCTCCTTAGGTATGAGAACCTACAACTCTTCTTCTTAAATATCTCTTTCTCGCACACAAACACAAACTCTGTCTCTCCCAGGGTCTCATATTTCTCCAGTGTTCTCTTGTATGTCGCTCACACACACACTCTCTCCCTAGAGATATCTTGCATTCCCTCATATGTTTATCTAGCTATCACTCTCATTTTGAAATATCTTTCTCTCTCACAGACACAAAACTCCGTCTCTCGAGATCTCATTTCTCTCCGATATTTGTTTGTATGTGAGTCACACGCACCCTTTCTTCATCTCTCTCACACCCACACCCATAACTCAGCCTTCTGATCCACTCGACTCCTATCTCTAACGCACACTAGCTAGCATCTTTATCTTTCTATTTATTTGTTTCTCCATCAACCTTCTTTCATTTATAGGTTGATCTCTTTTGCACAATCGTTGTGCCTCACTCCCTCTGCTTGCCATAGATGCATGCTCCAGCCCACGCCACTATCTCTTAAAGACAAAAACACATGCTCAATTGTCGGGCCTTCTTCCCTGCATTCTCGCATGCATGCATATTGTCATACCGATCCGTCTCTCCCATGTCGTCGATCTTAGCTTATGACTTATGTCTTCTTTCTTTTATCTCGATCATGCGCGCGCGCGCACACACACACATCCCACGTATACATGTATACCTCTCACACATGCACGTTGAAGGTCTCTGTGTCTCCATATGTAGTTAATTACCCTCAACCCTAATGCCACATCGAATCATTCTCTTCTTGTGTGCACATAACTTCCGCTTGGATGGGTAAAACACACACTCACACTTCACAATCTCCTTGTAGCTACCCCCCTCTCACTCTTCCCCTATATCCCCGAAACCAATAAGACCATCCCTTCATTTAATTCCCTCCTACATGCACCATCGATATATAGTAGTATTCCTCGGTGTCTCTCGAACAAACACATTCTCTCGATGTCGACTACTCTCATGTGCACACACCTTCTCTTCCCTCTCTACGGGCATTTTATCTCTCGCACCCCATCGTTGGTAGCCTCTGCCATACACATCACCTCTCTATGATGAAGCCATGCACACTTAAATTACATCCGCCACCGAGGACCCCGCGACACACACACACACACACACACACGCACGCACGCACGCACACAC
>LR738713.1:179742721-179772096 GCA_902687465.1 Secale cereale | reverse complement strand
TCCATCACACACACACACACACTAAGACTCCATTTCTCTCTCTCTCTCCCCCCCACACACACAGACTCCATCTCACACACACATGCTCTAGGCGGAGCATTTGTTCCTACCACCCTTCATCCACCCTTACCCGTATGATAAACAATCACCTTAATTTACTTGTATAACATGAACAAATTCCACTTTACTTTAGTAGTTCGCAAACTTATCATCTGTCCCCTTATAAAAAACCGAGTTGGTGATGATGGTGTGCCTGCCATCTTGTAATATAGACCGTCTGATCTATATCTGACGGATAGAAAGCAAACTATGATAATTTTACAAAAGATAGCTGCACCTCTCTCCACATCCTTATCTCCCACACCTCATTGCTGAGCAATTAAAAAAGAAAGTCTCCGGAACAATCTAGCTTGGTGGCCGCTGCCGCCTGCCGGCACCGTCCATCCCCATGCCTCCGCCCATTCCGACCACCAGTCACCACCACGCTCCACTCCTCCTCACCTTATCTCTCATCTTTCATTTTTTTCGATGACATTCTCGAGATACCAGTTTTCCGATAAATTTCTTGAAATATCATTAGTTTTTACACATGGGATTACTCCTGCATGGGTAAATCACAACATGTGTTTTGTAAATAAAATGCATATTGATGTTCCGTGCAATGCACGAGCATCTTGCTTGTAATTATATAACGCAAATCATGAGTATGAAGTACCATTTTTTTTACACAACCACATTAACATGGCCACGTAAATCACTAGCTAAAGTAAATACCATTATATTTATATCCCGATGCAAAAGGTTGAGTACATGTCTGAAGAGTAGAGTCGCACACATGCACTCTGTCTCTCAGAATCTCTCTCACACACACCAGTTACGTGACGCCCACTTAAGCAGACACGTATGTTACAATTTATGCACGGGTACACGTGATGCTGCGCATTTATTTAAGCCGGACGACGAACCCAAACAGTAGCTACACTCACTCCCCTCTCGTCGCCTCTTCTCTGCGCCATCACACGGAAGCCAAGAAATATGGTGATAGCGTGGGTTAGCCATGTACTAGTATGATGTAACTACACTGGGCTGCCGTGTTTCGTACTCTTCCAGTCCACTGTGGAGATGATTGGTTGATTTTATATCGCTGAATAATATAAAATATTATATGTGCAGACGCTCCACCCCGAGGTTCCTTGCTCCTTCCCGGTCATCAGGAATCTATGTTCTTGCACTCTATTTTTTTTACGTGAGCTTTGTTCATCCTTTTGCCAACACACGACACATCTAGCATCAAGGTGCACGTGTCATGCAAGGATCGTTCCATCTATATGAAGAACACGTGGGAATGGAACTACGAGACGGACATGTACCCAGGAGTGGACGTGCGAACCTGTGTAACGTAGCACAGTAAGTGAAGTAGAAAGGCACAAATAGTATGAACATGCGTGGCATATAGGTATTTGTCTCTTACTACCACTAAATGTTGTACGTGCAATGCCCAGTGATGTTATGGATTACGTGACTAAGTACTCTACTACTACTATATTAATTGGAGGCACATATTAGGTTTTATATTTGTTTACGTGTATGCCCCGAGACCTTCCAACTAGACGTGTCTTTCTCTCTGGGTCGCACTTTGTATCGTTCATACCACTAGTACAATAGTACTACTACGTGTGGTCTTCGACCCAGAAGTGGAGACGCTCTACCACGCTGTTCATGTCCCACTCCTTTCGCTGACGTGTGCGACATCCAGCACGTGCCGTGTGTTTGGCACTCCTTCGTCGTAAGAGTTGAAACTCTAGCATTCATTAGAAATAAAAAATAAATACAAATCACCAGTGATACTATACCAAGCGGTTTCCTTGCTACTTGATATTGGAAAGAATAGTCCCGCTCGTCGACATGTGGGACGTTGACCATCCTGGTCCAGTTGCCATGCCCGCAGAACTCCAAGGGAGAGTCACCCCGGTCGTCGCGCCACAGTAATTACTAATGAGCCGTCAAATCACAAGCCCAACCTTACCCACTGTGAAGTTGCTCGGACGAAGGAACCAGCATGACTTCGTTGAATTCCGCTTCTTGAAGAAAACGACTGTACCAGCAGTACTGCTAGCTACAATAGTTACTCCAGCAGAGGCCTCCTTTGGTTCATATAGGATAGAAATTTTATAGGAATATTGAAATCATAGGAAGTGAGATGACATTCATCTCAATTCCTATAGAAAAAGAGATGCCATTTGATGCATAGGATAGGAATTTTTCCATTGAGTCTAGGCTAATGTACTGGTAACTTGCTCTAAAAACTACAGTAGTAACTAGTAGTACTGTTACATGCTCGTAATTAATTAAACAAACATACGGGCGACACAGACACACACACACACACACTAACTACTAGTATTACTACTTCTCACATGCTGGCCAGACGCCGTCGTTCTCCTTCCCGGCTTTGTCGGCGACACCCCACCGTGCTTGGATCTCCGCCGACCTCTCCGCAGGCAACGCGTGCGTCCTCTTCTTTCTTGCGGCGGCGGGCCTCTCTTTTCTTGCGATTTTTCTGACGTTTACTCTCCCTCTGTGCGTCTTTGGCCACTTCTTTCTCTACCGCCCATTCGGCCTTGGGAGCTTCAAATTCCGCCCACATAGGTGTGAGGTCGTGAGCGGCGATGAACTCGGCACGGCGGGATGCCATCGCTTGCCTACCATTCTGTGTGCGGTCGTGGGCGGCGAGGAACTCGACGCGGCGGGATGCCATCGCTTCCTTACCGGTTAGCGTGCGGCACGGTGGCATGAACGATGCTTGGTGACAGCTCTGGGGTGGAGTGGCCAGACAACCGTAAAATGCATTGGTTTGTCAAGAGCTCAAGGACAGAAGACGAAGGAAATTTGGATTCCCCTTCAATCCTGGTCATTTATTACCGAGTAAAATGCATTGGCGGTCATTGAACTTGTCTTGATAACTCACTTTGACCATTGTATACGAGATATGGTGATTATACGGTCACTGGCTCAGTGTATAGCTTCGCACTTGTTTGGTTGACCAGTGAAACAACCCGCATGCGCCTCATCAGCTCGTGTTCTTTATATATCTATCTATGCGGGCCTACCTGTCAGTGGAGAAAGAAATAAAAACCAAAATTATACGTCTGTGACATTACTGTTTAGACGTTTGCTGGAGGCCTCCGCGAACACCGAGCATGTATTCAGCTGGCTCAACACCAACAGTTATACTCGTGACTCGGCGCCTTGCTCATGTATATCATCCATCACAACGACAATCTATAAAACAGCCTAGCTAGAGAGGGTACCATGGTGCGGAGTACTCCATGTACTATCGTGAGCAACCGATCATAGTGCCACTGCACACGAGTGTGTGTCTGATCGATTCGTCCATTATTCGTAAGTTATGTATGGTTGTGTGGTGGACGTCGAATGCTGGCTAGCGACAAGAGAGGTTGCATGGACGCCTGGTTGTCAATACGTGCCGCATATGCTTCAAAGGCTCGTCATCTATGAGTTCACATTTTCCCACCACGCCAGCGTCTGACCGCCCTGGCCTACCGAAACCCCTTCCATCGGTAGCACGTGCTTCCCGCCTGAAACGATCGCCGTCCCTCCAGAACATCAATGTCGCATTCACCGGCCTTAAGAGCAGGTGCAGTTGGTGTGTCACTGACATGCGGGCCTGATGCCCGTTGGGCCCACATGTTAGTGAGACAATGCACCTGCGGTTAAGTCACTGAAGCAGCATCTGCATTCACGCCCGACGCGACCTCTCACTGGCGCCGGCATTGCAGTAGTGCGACGGCCGAGAGAGCGCCACCCGCGCGGCATCCCGGTGCAAGCGACTGCTCCGCGTTAATGACACCACGACTGTCGACGAACCTACTCCCGTGCCAGCCGTCCATCCGTCTGCCGCGGCTCATTGCCATTCGCTCGCTATATTAACTTGAGCCCCAGCCCCCAGCCATAGCCAAAGACCCACACTCATTCTCCTCCGGTCCCTTCCTTCGGTTGGCACCACTCTAACCATGGCCTCCGGGCACTCCAAAGCTCTCTTGGGCGTACTATCGCAGGAGCAAATGAAGGACATCGGCGGCTCCGCTCCGGGCGCGCTCCAAAGCTCTCTTGGACGTACTCTCACAGGAGCAGACGAAGGAGATCGCCGGCTCCCCCTCAGGCCGCCCTCCGCCGCCACGACCACGAAGCCCGTGCACGTGCACGGGCGCAGACGGCAGCGAGGAAGAGTAGTACACGGTAGGTCGCCACCGCTCCTCCACTCAGTCGATGCCAAGCTTGGTGGGATAAAAATGGGCGGCCGATTAGCCACTTGACAGTGACGTGGAGGCGGAAATCTTCATAACCTTGTGCTCCAGAGGAGGAGGTTATCAAGGCGGATAAGGAGGAGGCAAAGGCAATGACCGGCTTTCTCGGGTTCATGGCCGGACATGGTGGTCGGGGCCCGACGATCGTTTAGATTAGGTTTACAGTAGGTTTTAGTACGGTTTGTGCGAAATATGTAATGAATTTCGTCCAGTTTATAGGAAAAGTTCTCGAAATGTAATGAATTTCATCCTGTCAATTTGAAATTTGCTTTGTTTGCATGAATTTCGTCCGGTTAGTTCATATAGTTGTCGAAAGGTATGCGGGCAGCATTGGATGGCATCCATCAGTGTCCTCGGACAGATGCCGGTTTAAATTTGAGGGCCAGCGCTGGAGATGCCCTAACTATCATGCTATAATCGCTAACAGTGCTCCATTATTTCACAGGGAATAGTTATCCCTCGATCAAAATCAGATCTGCCGTGTTTCACACTCCTCCCACGTAAGAGTGTAGACTCTTGCTTACATAAAAATGGAGCAAGTGGATGGCACTGTAGCACGTCATATCACTCAAACTAGCCCGCCTAACGCGCGGGAAAGCACCGCCCTCGTCATTTTGTTCTGGATTTCTATCAATCGATCGCACGAAAATGTTACGCTTTGCAAGTTCAAAAGGAAAAGGTGGCACACTTACAACTCGTACGCGTCGCGTTCACGTTGCACCCCCGATAGTCCGGCTCGCACGCCGCTCACCAGAGGGGACACACATTGTCTTGCATTTTCACTGACATGTGGGACTGCAATTGAATAAACCGTCGATAGCCGAAATCTAATTGCTCGGCGGGCGTTGGCTGAGAGGAGAGAGCCGGGGGAGGGAGAAGAGATCGCCCGCCCGCCGTGCATGGACTCCAAGAAATATGTGGTGATAATGTGAGGTGGGCCATGCGGGAGTCCGCACCACTTCCAAGTAGACGAGTCAACTTTGTACTACTAACTTTGAAACAGAGGGAGTACAAATCCTAGGCGGGCTAGTTTGGCCTAGTGGGTTTTAGTGATATGACGTGGTACAGTGCCGTCCAGTCTTCGCGTATGGTAGCAGTACTACGGGTAGAGTAAGTTTTCATTAAGCCCTCCCCCACCCCACCACCTCCCCGCGCGCGCTCCCCCCTCAAAGGCCAGCTACCTGCATTCATAGCAAGTAGTACCAGTATAATTCTGGCCTATAAAGGGCATGTGCAATGGTTGATAAGATAGTCTTATCATAAGTCTTGCATGTAATTTAGAGATGACAAAAAAACATGTGTACAATGGATCATCTCTTAGCCTTATCTTCGATAACTAGTTATTCCTAAAAACATGGTGAAACATATTGTGCTAACAGATCATCTCTTGTCTTCTCTACAAGCCCGCTTATGTGGAGGAGAGAGAGGCATTGACAAAGTCAAGGAGTGGGATCTGCAGGAGCCCGTCACTACACGTGCTCCTAGGTATAAAAAAACTAATTCCAAAATAAGAGGCATAAAAAACAATTGCGTCTAAAAAAAGAAAGGTAAAAATAGTTGAGAGGAAATGGATAGAGAGAGAGTGAGAAAAAGTTGTAACCTTATAGTCAACACTATGATAGTATTACATGAGGAAGGAGGGAGTGGTGCACCTGTCAAGTTCACTGGGCTGCCGTGTTTCACACTCCTCCGTCGTAATAGTGGAGACAATAGGTTTCATCAAAAATAAACAATGCATACTCTTTGCTCGTCCACTATATCGGAAAGAATACTTTCATTCGCCGACATGTGGGACGTCGACCATCCTGGTCCACCTGCCATGCACAAAATTATCCTGGTCCACCTACCATGCACAAAGTTCGTCGGACGAAGAAACCATCATGACTTCGTTGAATTACGCTTCTTCATGAAAACTTACTCTATCCACAGTACTGCTACCACACGCAAAGACTGGACGGCACTGTACCACATCATATCACTAAAACCCACTAGGCCAAACTTGCCCGCCTAGGATTTGCACTCCCTCGGTTTCAAAGTTAGTAGTACAAAGTTGACTCATCTATTTCAGAACGGAGGGACGTCTCTATACTACTATGATTTTGTGTTGTACGTCTCTGTACTTTTTCTACGATTTTCCTACCCTATGAACCAAATGAGGCCTGAATGTATCCGTGTCGACTATTGTCTGATCGATCGCTAAGCCTACAATTTTAGGATCTTGGGCTATGGGCCGATCGACGATGGATCAGTATAAGCGTACCACGAGCTGATCAGCCCTACATTTCTCTTCGGTGAGTACTTTGCAAGTACTATAGCTCGCACAGTAGCTAGCCTACTAACACTAAGAATCATCAAATAAGCCATGTTGATATGATAAACTGTTCAAACTTATATCTAAGCATGCCATATATTACATCAAAAGCTGGTGAGCATACATCTGTTTCCATAACTCGGAGAGGGTTCACATGATTCACTATCAAACAAAAGTAGCAATTACCGCCCACACAAAATAGTGCACTAGCCCTACGATGGTTTGATAACACACATCGTTCTCGTAATTAAACACATGGCAATGCAAACTACCCTGAAGGATTAACGCGGCCAACTATTTCTTGTCATCGATCTCTCGGGCAATGACCACAGCATGGACAGCGGCATGGGAATCGATCTCTCGGGCGATGTCCACAGGATGGACAGTGGCATCGGAATCGATCTCCGGGGCGATGCCAACAGGACGAACCGTGACATCGAAAACGATCTCTGGGGCGTTGTCCACAGGACGGGCCACGACATCGGAACCATCAAGGACGTCCACCGGCACCTGCACATCCCTAACATATTAGCAAGCACATTGCAAATAATCAAAAACCACAACTTTCGGTAATAAGCCATTATTTTTTACCTTGTGCAGCTCACCAGGGGATCCCATCCCTCCGGGGGCCATCTCCTCGTCCTCGATGGGGGGCATCACCTTGCCAGGGGAATACTGCTTCTCAACGGCGACTATCTCCTCAAACTTGGCCTTGAGCCTCGCATAGGTGGCCATTAGAGTTTCTGGGGTAGGCACGGTGGGGCCCTTGTTGTTCTTCCAACTTTCTTTGAGGAGTTCGTCCACCAACGTCGTCAACTCTTTGGCCAATGCTTGTTTCTTGGAGTTCGTCGTCTCCATGGGTTGGCCCGCCAACATGGTCAACTCGTTGGCCGGTGCTCGCTTCCTGGAGATCGCTGTCTCCAGTGGGTTGTCCGCCGACAACTCTTTGCCTAGTGCTCCAGGATCCATCAATGAACTGACAAAAAAAAGCAATCGAAAGGAAACCACAATCGCAATGAAAACGGGAAAAGAATAGGCTGTGAGAATCGGTCGGCGCTTCGCAAAAAGAAGATTCTTGGAATGAACATATAGCAGCATCACTGATTCGCCCACCTTTCCTTCATCGGTACTGAAGAAAAATGGCAGAAGTGAGTAGGCCGGAGTGAGGTTTTCTTCAACAAAGGGGAGAAAGGGCTTCAACGAGCATTCTAGTGAAATGATGGTTGCTTCGTCCAGTCCAACTTCGAGGCCACTTTACCACTGCTGGTAAAGGTGTGGGTTTTGTGATATGATGGTTTATGACGGCCGCACCGGGGTGACCGGTGAGTTTCGACTGTAGCACCTCGCTGTGATTTGGTGGATGGCACGCGGGCGCAGATGCTTTGATGTCCCGCATGTAGATAGAGGGGCTAGTTATATATGAGTGGTCAATATTGTGCACCGCGACCAAGGCGGAGAGTCAATCGAGAGAACTACGTAATTAATGCATGAGTTTAATTAGGGTAGTTTTGTAAAGTACGAGATACATTCCTCCAATCCCAAAATGCCTTGGTTGATGAGATTTGAGATTTGAGCCCTATAAACCGGAAGGGAGATTTGAGATTTGAGATTTGAGATACTACACGCGGTGTAGTCACTTGTTGGAATCTCTAGAAAGACTTATACCGCATGATTCTTTGCTTTTTCTTACTACTACGTACTACTTCGCCGACATGTGGGACAACCAGCAGCATCCGGGTCGATGTAATATGTGTCATGCACCAGATTAGAGTGTGGAATGGAAGGGGGGCATCACCCCGGTCGTACCGCCTGGCCTTGTTTGGATACTCTAACTCAGTTAAACGTTAGAGTTAGATTCTAATCTGAACTAACCCTAAAGTAACTCTAGCGAAAGAGGTGTTTGGATGGCAGGGTTAGATGGAGCGCGGATACGGCGAGGTACCTACATGGGCGGTGCGAGAGGGAGGGAGGGGGAGGACGAGAAGCTTCGAGGAAGTGGGGAGGGATCTGCTGCGGGGAGAGCGAGAGAAAAATGTATTTTTTAGTGTCCCGAGAAGAACTAACCCAAATAAGCACCTCTTGGGTGGGTTAGATTTTTTTGGATTAGTTGAGTTCAAACTAACCCAAACTAACGCTAACACATGGATCCAAATAGTAACCCAAACTAACCCTCATGTTTCGATATTTTTGGGTTATTTGAGTTCAAACTAACCCAAAGTAACTCTAAGGCATGGATCCAAACAGTAACGCGCCGTCAAATCGCACGGTTCGACCTTTTCAGCAGTTAGTAAGTTGAATCCGCTACTCTTTCACCCTTCTCGCCTCTTTGTCAAACCGCCTACGCGAAAACTGCCGCGCGTACTGCCCGGGAGAAGCCCCGCCCTCAAATTTTAACTACGCGAAAATAATTCGAGCTTGTTCATTCTATATAAATACTAGTACTGTATGTTTATTCACCCGTGGGGTTGTTCAATGAACGGAGGGCCGGGGAGCACAAGTGAACAATACTACTACTACTAGTAAGTAGGAGTCGTACAGGTAGTCACCTCAAATAGAGAGTTTCTTTTCTTTAATGCCACGTACACAAATTGAAACGCTTGTTGTGGAGAGAAAAAGATAATCGCTCCACTATATATGTACGCATGGGCCTGAGCGCTTGCTTTACTAGCGTTTCTCTCTTCATTCTCTCATCATCTCCAGATCTAAACAAGACAGCGGTAGCGACATTTTCTCTCTGCTCACCGCTGGTCACAAATCCGTCCAGATCCCTTCGGCCAGCGTGTGTAGAGGACTAAAAGGTGCATCGTTCACGCGGTCATCACCGGCGAGGGAGGAAACCCACAACTGCCGGAGGCGCCCGATCCTCTGCCCGTGCCGTTCTCTCCGACACAGCGCTGGCTTGGGAGGTCCTCCGTCCCTTCTTCCTCCCTGCCGTATTGTCCGCGGATCCGACCTGTCGTCGCCGACATCCCGACAACCCTCCGGTATAAGTTCTTCGAAAGCGGCCTTGCTCTACTACCCCAGCTCCCCACGTGTCTGCATGTGCATCTTTTTCTACTCCCATCAGCTCTTCTAAAGCCGCCTAAATTTTTAGTATTATTAGAGGTAAAGCTACTTCATGCATTCGAATCTAGGGCATTGTTCAAACAACGAAGAAAGGGGGGAAAGTTGTAGCATGAATCTAGGACTTGATTCAAAGAGGAAATAATATGGTGAAAGTAGTAGAGACCGGATACCCAACTGGTCTCTTGGTTGCAAAGGGAAATAATGGGAAAACGCAGTACAAACTGGATAAGGAATAGATCTATTATTGGTTGAAAAAAGGATAGAAAGTGGCGGCTGGTGGACAAGTCAACAGATTATGTCCAAGATTAGATTTGTTGCCCTCACATAGTAAAAGGTCTCCAAGATTAGAATTGCTTCCGTCACATAGTAAAAGGTCTCAGGATTAGACTTGCTGCCCTCACATAGTAAAAGGTCTCCAGGATTAGATTTGCTGCCCTCACATAGTAAAAGGTCTCCAGGATTAGATTTGCTGCCCTCACATAGTACAAGGTCTCCAGGATTAGGTTTGCTGCCCTCACATAGTAAATGGTCTCCAGGATTAGATTTGCTACCCTCACATAGTAAAAGGTCTCCAAGATTAGGTTTGCTACCCTCACATAGTAAAAGGTCTCCAGGATTAGATTTGCTGCCCTCACATAGCATGAACAAACTCGGCATCACCACTTTATGCCTCCTTGTAGGTACATTGTGCTGATGCGTCCACTATCGCATGTCCTTATACCAACCTTTTGCTGTTGTTAATGTAAGGGCGCATGTAAAATGAAGCGATCACACTGTTACCTTAGGGACTTGTCTAACCAGTGTTATTGTTAATCTAATGCCTCCAGTGATAAGATGCAATTAAACTGTGTTACAAATGGCACTCCTGCTGTTTTCCCCTATATGATAAGTAAGTTGCTCCTTTACGCTGCTGAGTGTCCTGGTGTCCCCATGGTCCCATGCCCTTAAACCAACTCTTTAGCTACTGTTGATTTACTGTATCTGGTAAACAAGCAATGCCACCATTAAAGTAATCCCATATTTGAGGAATCTCATTGTTGATCGTAATGCTTCTGGTAACATGAAGCATTGTTGACGTTTTAAAATTTCTACTGTCCCTGCGTGATTGCCATGAACATAATTAAGATGCTTCTTTTCATTTCGTATATGTTTCGTATATTCTTATTGACCAACAACTGTTTACTTCCTATCTTTTTGTGCAGATAGGGATATCCATTTCACCTTGTTGCTATTGTGACCTTTTGGTGAACTGCACAAAACACTCTTTTTTGGAATGAGTGTCTTGTGCAGTTCAACTAAAATGTCACGTGGGCAACATCTCTCAATTTTGGTGGAACTGCACAAAATGGTGATTGGAGTTTCCAAAATCTCCGTCAAATTCTGCTGGTAATCTCGTGCAATATTTTATTATTCTTTGCAAGATCACCGTCACCACAATGGCACTGTATTTTAGTGAAACTGCACAAAAGGATACGCAAATTATTGTTGCACCTTACATGAGCAGGACAACCAACCTTAATGTTGCTCAATTTTTGTGTAACTACTAAAGAAGAACCTGCGATCTCACAAGAGCAAGAACTTCTTGCTAGCTCAATGATGCAATCTTTGCTTCATTTCAGGTGAACTGCAGAAAAAGGCACATGAATTGAATCATAGATCTGCAGGTTGGCCTAATCCGAGTGGATTTGCAGGTTCACCACATCGAGTCGCGGCGTCATAGGGCCCCTCACACCTGTCAGTACTGTCCTTTATCAACATGATTGTGCTTTTTCATACTATGCTAATGTTCTATTTTTGAATTAAATCTATTCTATCGCAATCTTTTCTCGTTTTGGAAATAAAGTTTGCTTCAACTAGTGCCACTATTATAGTAATCATGCTCTTTCTTATCTGTGCAAACATGAATACTCAATTACAGATGTTGTGATGGTCAAGAGCATTCGCCAAGTTCTTGGGTTGTATGACACGGCTAGCCTAGATGGATTTAATCCCGATATTCACTTTATCAAAAGGCTCTAATGGGTCAGTTCAGAATCTTGCAAGCTGGGAATCAATGAGATGTGTAGGCATCTTATTTGTACTTATTATTTGGATCTTATTTGTTGGTTCTGAATCTTGCAAGCTGGGAATCAATGAGATGTGTAGGCATCTTTGTTGTACTTATTATTTGGATCTTATTTGCTGGTTCTGAATCTTGCAAGCTGGGAAACACGGCATGATGATGCAGAGGACAGCAACCAAAACAAACAGTTCAAACTTGGTAGTATTATCTTTGTGAAAGTGCGACAAATGTGCTGATCGTGTGCGTCCTGAGAATAACAATTCTAATTGTTGTGCATGTTGATCCTGTGGCACTGATAGAACGAGCCAATGCATTGCTTGTTTTAAGTATAAATTTCTATTAAAGCTAATTAAATTTAAGTAAAGTGACCACTAACTCCTGTTATTACAGTAGCAATACAGACCCGCTCGTGAACCGACGTGTGGCCGGAGTAGGTTTCTTAATGGAGGCGTTTGAATGCGCCGAGGGTGCATCTTCTGCCGGGCGTGCAGTGGACGAGGGAGGGGTAGTAACTTTTGTCACATGTACACACTCAGTTTACTGTTGAATCCAGTTCCCCAAGAGTTGAAAAACGAACTGCTGCCACCGCATACACACTCGTTCACTTGAAGAGACTCCAATGGCGATTCGAGGGGTGAGCCTGCTAGATATGGACTTCAGCAAGGAGTTCCCCTTTGAGTTCGCCGTTCAGTCCTATAGCTGCACCAAGTTGAATGTGATGTACACCAATGATCCGGACTCAGTGAAGCTCTGCCTCGCCGAGTTCAAGCAGTAGCTACAGGATGAGAAAGCACAAGGTTGCAGGACTAGACCGTGTGCCCATCCATTCATCTCCTGATAGGGACCAGCGGATCCTCGTGGCCCAGGTATGTGTGCGGGACGAGGTTCTCATCTACCACTTTTGTAGGGCCATCAGAGGTTTTAGAGTATTCACCCATTTCATCGGCAGCGCCGACTGCACCTTCACTATGGTGGAGAGAAGGAAGAACGCGACGATTCAGCCATCTGGTGCAACAAGCTTGTCGACATCCAGAAGCAATACAAGATCATCAACAACGGGCAGGAGAAGGACTCCGTGGTTGACCTCGCCGAGACCATCATCGACCCCTGATATGCCAACTTGAAAGAAGACAATGATACAAATGACCTGAACACGTGGGAGGTACCTCTGAATCTAGCCTACATAACCTACGTGGCCAAGAGGGCATGGGAGGTACCTCTGAATCCACCCTGCACCCGAACAAGTCAACCCTCATACTCCCCTCGGACTGCGTCTTCCCCCGCTCCGGTTCGTTCGGTCCGAGGTCTCCACGTCGTCCTCCGCCTTGGTGCTCTAGCCGCGGCGTCGCCGTCTGACGTTCCCAACATGGTCAGCAAAGCAAGAGGAATCGGGAGACAACTGTTCATCAAGAGGCTGACAGTCCCAGGTCCACCAGGTCCATGGCCTAGGTTTTGTTGTATAACATGGGCAGCCCACGACATGTTTCAACATTTTTTGGATCCAGCAGGTATCAAGTGGCCTCTGGGCCTCCCAACCTAGCTTGTCTATAACATCAGCAACCCAAGTTATGTTTGTTTTTTCAAGACGACTCACAGCTCAGTTCTATTTTTCGTTTTCATTAATCCTATATCTGAATTTTCTCCCACTTTCTTTTTCGATGTAAACTGAGTTTTCTCCTAGTACTTTTCCCTAGAACCAACTCAACTGTCCCACGTCTAGCCTAAAAAATAATAATACCCCACATACTATTAACTCATCAAATTTAAATGATATTTTATTTCGTAAGTTGAAAGTTCTTACAAAATAATATTAATAATTGTTTATATATAACTTGGCAAGTTAACTCCTAGTGATTGCGTACATAAGCTTGCAAAGATTTTACTGACCAATGCAGTAATAGACGTGCAATCATGTGTTTATGTTTTTATAACATTTCTCCGTCTAGCCCAACATGATATTTTCACCCAGCCCAGCAAGTCCGCGGACTTCGAGAAAAATGCAAATGGGCTTTAGATTCTACTATATATATAAACGGGCTGCATAGATGCTACATCATTGTTTCACCCAGCCCACCAAATGGACTAAAAAACAAATGGACTGGCTGACATGTGGGACAGTAGGTCGAAGCCTAAGAAGGCGTTGGATTTACATCCAACGGCCGGCATTCTTCTTCAATCTCTCGTCTTCTTCCCCCAGCGCTGCCGGGACCGCCTGCTCCAGCCTTCGGCGTCCAGCGGCGTTGTTTTGCACTCCTCAGCGAAACGCTACCCCGTCGACGGCCAGGCCATCCCTCCGCTCCACACCACCTGTTATTCTTTGCCGAGTGTAGGCCCACCCCGCACCCGAACCAGTCAAGTTTCCCACTCCTCTCCGTCTGCGACTCCACTGACGCTTCTTCCCCATCTTCGGGTCGTTCCAGTCTGGGGCCTCACCGTCGTCCAACGCCTTGGTGCGCTCGGTGCGGCGTGGTCAACATACGAGAGTCATCGGAAGAGGACTGTACGTGGAGAGCCTGACGGCTGGGACCCACAAGGTCCATGGTCGCACGCAAGGAAAGTTCCTCCTTATTACGCACTGTACCTGGACTGTACGTGGGAAGGGCTTCTGTATATCGCGAAAAAACGTTCCCCCCGCTGGCAGGTCGGACCCACCAGCTATATCTTCGCACGCAAGGAAGTGCCTCCTTATTACACACAAAAAAATGAATACCCCCTGCTAGCTGGGACCCACCAAAGTGGGTGGCTGACTTGTGGGCCTACTAAGTTGACGGGGACAGAGGGCTTTGTCAACTTAGGATGTGTTTGGTTGTAGGGATATCCTCCCAGGGACAGGGATAACCCCTTTTTGCTATGGTTGCCATACGTTTGGATCTGAGGTGAATAGGGACAGAGGCAACCAGATGCCAGGAATATTCGGTAAAAAAGGGGTTGTGGTCAGCCGCCAAAAAGTGGTGGGTGGTGGCAACCACCCCGCGCGCGCATCGCGGCACTCGCACGCGAACCGTTTTCTCCAGTTGACTTGTGGTCACCTCCCAGAACTTGCCTCCATTACTATCTCCTCTCTCTTTCGTGCGCGCTGGCGGCGCGGCTGGATCTCGAGGATGGCGGCAACGTGGCTCGATCTCGACAAGGACGTCGGCTGGGTGCTTGAGGAGTCGCACGCGGCCGACGATTGAGGGTGGTGCGGCGGCTGCGTGCATGGAGCTGGTTCTTCCCGCTGCTGTATTTCTGTTGTTATATGCACAACGTGCATGCTGTATGTCTTGGTGCAGTATTTCCGGCCGCCGTAGTGTTGTATCTCCTGCCACCGATGAAACGGAACGTGTGTGTGTTGTTGTATGCATGATTGTGTTCGTGGTGTTGAGGCGTGCTTGAGTGTGGTGTGCGTGCGTGCATGATGTGGATGGTGCTTGTGTATGTTCACTCGTGTACTCCTGATGTACGTCGATGAATATCTTTTTCATGGAAAAAGTGCAAATTATGAAGTAATCTCATCAACTCAGTCAAAAAAGTCAACACACCCAAGCCATGTTTCATCCTTCCAACCAAACAAAACAAGGGCTAACCTCACTCACCAAACAAAACTGAAAAAGGGGTCATCCCTAGCCAGGTGGTTGGGGATACCCACAACCCCCCTAGGCTGTCCCTCAAACCAAACACATCCTTAGTCAATATGAACGATCCTAGCTCCACTGACCGTACGATGTCCATCCAACGGCCATAGTGCTTCTTCAACCTCTGGTCTTATTGCTCCAACCGCTCAAAGCAGTGCTGGTCGTGTCGCGTGCTCCTGCCTCCCGTGGCCGGCTGTGATGCCGCAGAGGCCTCACAGCCCCCTACTACTCCCACCGCTGGCTGGGGCATCCCTCTACTCACCCACACCCCCTGTTATTCTGCGGCGACGACAGCCTCACGCCGCAGCCAAACCAGTGAACCCTCGTACTCCTCTCCGCGTGGGCATCCACTGCCGCGTCTTCCCCGGCTCCGCGTCGTCCCCTTCCTAGGTCTCGTCGTCGTCCACTGCTTTGGCGCTCTCGGTGCGGCGTGGTCAGTTTGGTCAACGACTGACTTCCATCGGAATAGTACTGTACGTGGAGAGGCTGACAGCTGGGTCCACGGCCACAGCCCAGTTTTTTTGTGATTTGCCAAGTAAGTCGCTTTGTTAGGCCTGTTGGGCTACAAATCTTTCAAGACGAGGAGAGCTTCATTCGGCTGGCCGAGAAAATGGCCTATCAGTAATGAGAAATGGGATGTACATTTTTAAAACGGATCAAACCGGCAATTAGTTACAACTTTCTTTTTTTTCATTTCGAGATTTTAAATTGCATTGATTTTCATTCGTGGACAATTTGTTGGATTTTATATTGATATACATTTATTTTTAAAATCAATTTGAATGTGACTCGAAATTTTGGGATTAAAAGCAGTTCGGACCGCACCGAAATATGCAAAATTTCGTATAAATTTTTAAGGGAAATTTTTGTTTTTGCCACTCTAGATTTTGCCAATTTTCCTTATGCCACTCTAGATTTTGACATTTCACTCTTGCCACTCTTAGTTTTTGACAATTATCACAATTACCATTCCCGTGGCAAAAGTGAAATTTTCAGAGTGGCAATTATGATAATTATCGAAAGCTAAGAGTGGAAAAAATGAAATAAAATTATTTTGCTTTTGCCGCAAATTGGCAATTGTGATAATTGTCAAAAACTAATAGTGGCAAAAGTGAAATGTCAAAATCTAGAGTGGCATAAGGAAAATTGGCAAAATCTAGAGTGGCAAAAACAAAATTTTCCCATTTTTAACCGTGGCCACAATATGGGCTGTAATGCTAACAAAAAGAATATGGACTCCTAAAAAAACCTTAAGAATTAGCAAATGGGCTGTAAATTATTAGAAATAATGGCAGATGGGCTGTATGCTGTTTTCCACAGATTTGAGGCTTTCCTAAAAAAAGGTTGACGTACAAGCAGTGACTGTTGGATTTCCATCCAACGGCCGTCGTGCTTCTTCAATCTCTGCTCTTCCTGCTCCAGCCGCACAAACAAGCGCCGGCGGGACTGCCTGCTCCCTCCTCCCCGCGGCCGGCTATGCTGCCGCGCAGGCCTCACCGCCCCACCGTACTCCCTTCGCTGGCCTAGCCATCCCTCTACTCACCCACACCTGCTGTTATTTTCCGGCGACGGCAGACGAACCAGTAAACCCTCGTACAGTCGTACTCCCCTCCGCGTGGGAAACAACTGCCGAGTCTTCCCTACCTCCATGTCGTTCCCTTCCTAGGCCTCGCCGTCGTCCACCGCCCTGGTGCTCTCGGTGCGGCCTGTTGAACATGGTCAATGATCGACATGCAGCTGAAGTGGACTGTACGTGGAGAGGCTGACAGCTGGGTCTACGGCCGCACACAAGGAAATGCCTCCTTATTACACGCAAAATAATGATTCCTCCACCTGACATCTGGGACCCACCGAAAGGGCCTTTGTATTTCATGAAAAAAACGTTACCGCCGCTGACAGCTTGGACCCACCAGCTATATCTTCGCACGCAAGGAAGTGCCTCCTTATTACGCAAAAAAAAAATGAATACCCGCCCTGCTAGCTGGGACCCAGCATGGTGGCAGGCTGACTTGTGGGCCTACTAAGTTGACGGGGACGGAGGTCTTTGTCAACTTAGTCAATATGCACGATTCTAGCTCTAGTGACCGTACGATGTCGATCCAACGGCCGTAGTGCTTCTTCAACCTCCGGTCTTCTTGATCCAGCCACCCAAACCAGCGCCGGTGGTGTGGCTCGTGCCTCGTGCTCGTGCCTACCGTGGCCGGTTGCGATGCAGCGAAGGCCTCAGCACCCCCTACTACTCCCACTGCTAGCCAGGCCATCCCTCTACTCACCCACACCCCGTGTTATTCCGCGGCGATGATAGCCTCACACCACAGCAAACTGGTGAACCCTCACACTCCTCTATGCGTGGGCATCCACTGCAGCGTATTCCGTGGCTCCGCGTCGTCCCCTTCCTAGGCCTCGCCGTCGTCCACCGCCCTGATGCTCTCGGCATGGCGTTGTCAACGTGGTCAAGGAACGGCTTCCATCGGATGTGGACTGTACGTGGAGAGGCTGACAGCTGGGTCCACGGCCGCAGCAAGGAAGTGCCTCCTTATTACGCGCAAAATAATGATTCCTCCACCTGATAGCGGGGACCCACCGGACGGGCCACCATATTTCGCAAAAAAACATTTCCCCCTGACTGCTGGGACCCACCAGCTACATCTTCGCACGCAAGGAAATGCGTCTGGGCAAAAAAATGATTCGCCCCCTGACTGCTGGGACCCACCAGCTACATCTTCGCACGCAAGGAAGTGCCTGATTCGGGACCCACCTGGTCGAAGCGTACGTAGCGTTGTCATTCTGGTCGCGAACGTGTACGTACATACTGGTCGATGTAGAGGCGAGCACGTGTCGTAGTAGAGGCGCGCACGTAGCATGTACAAGTACGTACAGCGGCCAGTGTGCAAGAAAGAAAATACGGCCATGTACGTACATACGGGCTGGGTCTCGAATGTCTACTCGCGCATACGTACGGCCAGGGCTCGTGTACATGGCTGGGTCGGAACGGAGAAAAAGCATCGTCGTCGTGTTCATGGGGAGCCAACCGGTTGGGTCGGAACGAAATGCGTCGTCGTGTTCATCGGGAGGGCTTGGATGGAACAGCCGATGGAAACGAGGCCTGGCGTACCGCAGAACAGAGGAAACGGCCTTGTGTTCGACCGGCCACATTCGAACGGGATCCTGTTCATCGGGAGAGGTCTGGCGTACCGCAAAACTGAAGAAACAGACGTCCTATGATCGAAATGGGGGTCCTGTTGATCGGGAGGGGTGTGGCGTACCGCAAAACGAAGGAAACAGACTTGTGTTGGAGCGCTACGGTCGAAACGGGGGTCCTGTTGATCGGGAGGGGTGTGGCGTACCGCAAAACGGAGAAAATGTACTTGTGTTGGAGTGCTACGGTCGAAACGGGGGTCCTGTTCATCAGGAGGGGTGTGGCGTACCACAAAACGGGACTCCACGGGATACTGTTCATCACCACCGTCGACCCCCTCCAGCCTCCATGGGCTACTGTTCATCCACCGTTGACCTCCTTCAGCCTCCACATGTGACTGTTCAGCCTCCACCGCGCGCTACTCCACCGGCTACTGTTCAACCAACCCTCTCCACGGGCTCCTGTTCAACCACCCCTCCACGGGCTACGGTTCATCCAGCCCTCCAGCGTCTACTGTTCATGCAGCCCTCCACAGGGTGGTCCTGTTCATGCAGCCCTCCACAGGGTCCTGTTCATGCAGCCCCGACCGGCTCGATCGAACGGGGTCCTGTTCATGCAGAGGCAACACCACGAGGTCCTGTTCAGCCACCCCCACCGGGAACTGTTCATCCAAACCCCCCAGCAACGCTCACTGTTCATGCAGAGGCAACATTGATGGCCTTCAGTTAGCAGAAGTAGCGAAGGAATCGCTCGATCGGGTTCAGTTAACAGCCATCAATTGATCGCTCGGGTTCAGTACGCGTAGCCTGCAGTGCAATCGCTCGGGTTTAGTTAGAGCCCAACGCCTCGCTCGGGTTTAGTTAGAGCCCAACGCCTCGCACCCACGCGCGTGCGTGTACGAGAGAAACGCGCATCGCTCGGCCCCGACCACCCACCGTAACCGGGAACGCCCCGACATTTTCCTCGCCCTCGCTTCTACCACGGTTTTTTCCGTCATGGATGGCCCAAAGAATGTCATGCAGCTGCGTCTCGGGCCCGCCCAGGACGAAAAGCCCATTTTCTATCATGAGTTTTTCTCATAGAAGTAGGACCCCACCACATCTATGATGATACCGTGTTTTGTCACAATTATTGTCATAGAAGTGTCATAAGTATGACAGTAAAAAGTTTCGTTTGGCCCAAGATGTCACTGATGTGTCTTTTTTTTTGTAGTGTGACCTCTCCAAATCCACTTTCATCAATATAATCATCAGAAATAGGAGGCATGCTTTCATCATAATAAATTTTCTCCTCAAAACTTGGGGGACTAAAAATATCATCTTCATCAAACATAGCTTCCCCAAGCTTGTGGCTTTGCATATCATTAGCATCATGGATATTCAAAGGATTCACACTAACAACATTGCAATCATACTCATCATTCAAGTATTTAGTGCCAAACATTTTAATGCATTCTTCTTCTAGTACTTGGGCACAATTTTCCAGTCCATCATTTTCACGAAAGATATTAAAAAGATGAAGCATATGAGGCAACCTCAATTTAATTTTTGTAGTTTTCTTTTATAAACTAAACTAATGATAAAACAACAAACTAAAAGTTTCGATTGCAAGATCTAAAGATATAACTTCAAGCACTCACCTCCCCGGTAACTGCACCAGAAAGAGCTTCGTTGACGGGATGTGAGTGCCGCTTACCTAGCCTCCCCGGCAACGGCGCCAGAAAGGAGCTTGATGTCTACTACGCAACCTTCTTCTTGTAGACGTTGTTGGTCCTCCAAGTGCAGAGGTTTGTAGGACAGTAGCAAATTTCCCTCAAGTGGATGACCTAAGGTTTATCAATCCGTGGGAGGCGTAGGATGAAGATGGTCTCTCTCAAACAACCCCGCAACCAAATAACAAAGAGTCTCTTGTGTCGGGAACACACCTAATACAATGGTAAATTGTATAGGTGCACTAGTTCGGTGAAGAGATGGTGATACAAGTGCAATATAGATGGTAGATATAGGTTTTTGTAATCTGAAAATATAAAAACAGAAAGGTAACTAATGATAAAAGTGAGCGTAAACGGTATTGCAATGCTAGGAAACAAGGCCTAGGGTTCATACTTTCACTAGTGCAAGTTCTCTCAACAATAATAACATAACTGGATCATATAACTATCCCTTAATATGCAACAAAGAGTCACTCCAAAGTCACTAATAGCGGAGAACAAACGAAGAGATTATTGTAGGGTTCGAAACCACTTCAAAGTTATTCTATCTGATCGATCTATTCAAGAGTCTGTAGTAAAATAGCACGAAGCTATTCTTTCCGTTCGATCTATCACAGAGTTCGTACTAGAATAACACCTTAAGACACAAATCAACCAAAACCCTAATGCCACCTAGATACTCCATTGTCACATCAAGTATGCGTGGGCATGATTATACGATATGCATCACACAATCTCAGATTCATCTATTCAACCAACACAAAGAACTTCAAAGAGTGCCCCAAAGTTTCTACCGGAGAGTCAAGATGAAAACGTGTGCCAACCCCTATTCATAGATTCCCATGGCCACGGAACCCGCTAGTTGATCACCAAAACATACATCAAGTGAATCAATAGAATACCCCATTGTCACCATGGGTATCCCACGCAAGCCATACATCAAGTGTTCTCAAATCCTTAAAGACTCAATCCAATAAGATAACTTCAAAGGGAAACCTCAATTCATCACAAGAGAGTAGAGGGGAAGAAACATCATAAGATCCAACTATAATAGCAAAGCTCGCGATACATCAAGATCATTCCATCTCAAGAACACGAGAGAGAGATCAAACACATAGCTACTGATACATACCCTCAGCCCCGAGGGTGAACTACTCCCTCCTCGCCATGCATAGCGCCGGGATGATGAAGATGGCCACCGGAGAGGGATTCCCCCCTCCGGCAGGGTGCCGGAATGGGTCTAGATTGGTTTTCAGTGGCAACAGAGGATTTTCGCCGCGGAACTCCCGATCTAGGTTATTTTCTGGAGGTTTGTGTATATATAGGGGCTGTTGGAGTCGGGAACAAGGGGGGTCTCCGGGCTGTCCACGAGGTAGGGGGGCGCGCCCAGGGGGCGCCCCTACCCTCCTGGGCAGCTCGGGAATCTTTTGGTCCTCCTCCGGTTCTCCCTGGGCTTCTTCTGGTCCAAAAACATCCTCCGGTGAGTTTCATGTCAACTGGGCTCCGTATGGTATTCCTTTTCTATGATACTAAAAAACAAGGGAAAAACAGAAACTGGCACTGGGCTGTGGGTTAATAGTTTAGTCCCAAAAATTATATAAAAGTGTATATTAAAGCCCACTAAACATCTTAGAAGGATAATATAATAGCATGGAACAATCAAATATTATAGATATGTTGGAGACGTATCAGGGTAGCGTGCCCGAGCGTCGCGAAGTACCATGCTGACGAAGTACACCGGGTGCTCAACGAGGGTGGGAGTGTTGGCGGAGACCAAGCTCTCCTTGGGCCGTGGCGCCTCTTGAGGTATGGGGGCCTCAGGAGCTTGGTCGCCGGATGGGGCAGCTATAGCTTCAGGAATGTCGTCTCGTGGAGCCTGATCATCGGCTGGCCCTACCGGAGCCTTGGGAGTATCACCCCGGGGCTGTGTGGTCTTTTCCTGGCGGAATGTGGTGTAGCGGCTAGGTAAAGCACCAAGGGCTCTTGCGGTTTGGGCGCCACCATTACCAGCGGGTTGGTGAGGTATTTCTTGAGGTCTTCGAAGGCCGCATCGGCTTCAGGAGTCCACTCAAACGGGCCTTTCATTTCCATTAGTTTGAAGAAGGGGAGGGCACGCTCCAACTTGGAGAAGAAACACCCGAGCGACGTCACACATCCGGCTAGCTTCTGCATCTCTTTAAGGGTCTTCGGCGGACATATCTTCTCTATGGCCTTGACCTTCTCGGGATTAGCTTCGATTCCTCTGTGTGGCACCAGGAAACCTAGCAGCTTGCCTGACTGGAAGCCGAACACACACTTTTCTGGGTTGAGCCGCAGGTCTGCCTTGCATAGGCTGGCGAAGGTCTTTTCCGAATCTTCGATGAGGGTCTTGCCCTCCTGATATTTTACCATGATGTCATCAACGTAAGCCTCAGCGTTCCTCCCAAGCTGCTCCCCCAGGGCGATATGCATTAGTCGCTGGAAAGTTGCTCCTGCACTCCGCAACTCAAACGACATATAAGTGTAGTAGTATACCCCGCACGGGGTGAGGAAGGCCGTCTTCTCAACATCTTGCACCGCCATCTTAATTTGATGATAGTTTGAAAAGGCGTCCAGGAAACACTGTAGGTCGCACTCGGCGACGGAGTTGACAATCTGGTCGATGCGTGGTAGCGGGAACGGGTCTTGTGGGCAGACCTTTTTGAGGTTGGTGAAGTCGACACACATCCGCTCTTTCCCACATTTCTTGGGCACGACTACCGGGTTTGAAAACCATTCCGGATACCGCACCTCATGGATCACACCAGCTTCTTGCAACTTACGAGTCACTTGTACGATGAAAGATGGCTTCTCAGTGCACTGCTGCCGGGCCTTCTACTTTACTTGGCGTACGTTGGGGCATATGTTTAGGTGATGCTCAATCACCCCCCTTGGGATCCCCGTCAGGTCCTTGGGTTCCCATGCGAACACCTCCTTGTTCGCGTGCAAGAACCCGACCAACGCATTTTCTTGATCTGGGGGAAGGCCAGCGCCTATGTTGAAGGTGGCTCCCGACACCCCGTCTTCATCAACCAGCACTTGCTTCGTCTTGGCCCGGTCTTGAGAGAAAAGTTGCTTCTTTTTGGTTGGTGCAGCCCCCACGGCCTCTGGGGCTGCTTCGTTGGCCGGGCCTGCTACCGCCACGGCTCATGAAGGCAAGCTTGAGGTCCCCCCAGGGCCTCCTTGGTATCTCCGGCCACAGTGAGGACACCATTGCTCCCCGGCATCTTCATGAGGTTGTAGGCTGGGTGAGTCGCCGCCATGAACTTGGCAAGGACTAGGTACCCGAGAATGGCATTGTACGGGAGGCTAATGTGGGCGATGTCGAAGTCGATAAGCTCGGTGCGGTAGTTGTTGCGGGTGCCGAAGGTGACGTGGAGCCGTATGTGCCCCATGGGGCTGGTGGAGCCGTCGACGACCCCGGAGAACGGCCTGGTGGGGCAGAGCCGTTCAGGCGACACATGGAGCATGCCGAATGCTTCCGGGGAGAGCACCTTGAGTCCAGCCCCGCCGTCGATGAGGGTCTTGGTTACCGCCACGTGGCAGATGGTGGGGGTGCAGAGCATCGGGAGCATGCCCGCACCTCCGATGATCACCGCGTGGTCTCTGGACTCGAAGGTGAGGTCGGCCTCTGGCGCAGCCCATCCTGCAGGGACTCCCTGTGAGGCTCGGGTGGGTCCCACTTGATGGAAGAACTGGTTGACGTGGCGATCGAGGGCGGCGCCTGAGAGCCGCCGTGGAGGGCCATGATGGCGGGGGGCACCGGCGCCGCAAAGCACGCGATGAAGATACCGCGCAGCCCCTCCCAGGAGGCCACAGACGACTCTGGCAGGCTGAGAAATCAGACGCGTGGTACGCCGGTGAGGGCCATGGGGAGCCAGTTGGCCATGACCTTGCTGTCGCCGCCGGCCGCCGAACGGACTCCTCGTAGGCCTGGGGGAAAACAACAGGATCTACCACTCCGTCGTAGCGAGCTGGCATTTCCGGCCTAAACCCGAGCGACCACCGCACCTGTCGCAAGGCGGGGGTGAAGGTTCAGTGGCCTGCAACGCCACCGCGTGTGCCCACCGAGCCGGTCGGAGAAGCGGCCTGCCATGGGAGACTGGCGGATGGAGAGCGAGGTGGGTGGAGAGGCGGAACTTCTGCGCACCCCTACCTAGCGCGCCAAATGTCGGATTTCGGGTTCCGCAAACCATTGAGAGGTTCGAACTCTGGGGTGCGCACGAAGAACACTCTCTCCCCAGCACGCTCGCCCTACGATTCCAAAGCCTAACTCGACGAATTCAAAGAACAAGGGATACAAAGGATTATACCGGTTCGGGCCACCTTGCGGTGTAATACCCTACTCCAGTGTGTGTGGTGGATTGCCTCGTGGGGCTGAGGATGAACTAGTACAATGGATGAACAGCCTCCGGAGGAGAGGTGTTCTTGGGCTCGAATGAGCTTGTGGTGTGTGTAGGGTGGAATGGAACTGATCCCTTCTAAGGCTGGATCAGCTCAAGATGAGATGCCCCTCTATGGTGGTCGCTAGGTTCTATTTATAGCGGCCTTGGTCCTCTTCCCAAATATCGGCGGAAAGGGATCCCACAACGGCCAAATTCGAAGGGGAACAACTAGTACAATTTATCTTGACAAAAGTGGTCTTCGCCTGCCAAAGGCTCTGGTGGTGACGCCTTGTCGGGCTCCATGATGACCTCCATTCTGCCGCCCTGACGGTCCTTGGTCTTGTTGCACCGATATGGAAACCTTTGCCTGATTCCTTGGGACTCCGCGCCTATGCTTGCTCCCTTAGTACCAAAGGGGAAACTGGCACACTGCGCCCGTTGGCGCCCGCCTGGCCTTGGACGTCATGGCTCATGTCACGCGAACCTCGCGAGGTGTACATTGCATAGATATCTGCGCTCCTCGGGAGCCAGCCTAGGGAGACGGCCCACAGGAAGGTCTTGCTGTCGCCCGCCTCGTGAGGCTTGGCCCCTCGTGTGGGTCTTGAGTTGCGGTCGCTGAAGTTGGGTCGTACCAAGCCGCTGATGGAGCCACGCCATGGGCCGCAAGCAGGCAAGCCTGGGTACCCCCGTTCCCAGGACACCGACAAAGTTGGTCGGCGATGCGACGCTCTGCTAGCTCCCGCACGCGGCTTGCGGTCACTGACCGCCCTGTTGATGCGGAATGTTCCTCATCCCCGAGCGAGACGCTTCCTCCTGCTCTGCCGCCGCTGCCACGTCCCAGGCCTTCTTCAAAACGAGCCTGTTCAGCCGGTCGCCGGTGACCGCCTCCCTGCGGCAAACGTCGGCGTTCCACTGGCGTTTGACATGCCTGTGGCACCCTCGGCTTCCTCTGCTTTGGCTGGACGGATTCAATGGCTTGGCGAGGCGGTGCATATTTCTTCGGCAGCATGGCGTGCGGATCAGGGGAGAGAATGACAGGAGTGGCGGGGAGAAGGGGCGACACTGGGGAAATGAAGGGAAGGGGGGGAGGCAGTGGGAAATAGATCAGTGTCGACGACAGCGCGGGCCCATATGCCTTTTCGCTTCAGCAGGCGCCCCCAAACGCGCTGGGTTCAAGTTGGGTTCGCCGGTTGTAATTTTGTCCCAAACTGGCGATAAACGAGGATTTGGGGGCGCAATTGGGCCATTTTCCTCCGCCGGCGCTAAAAAAGGCGCCCTGGGGGCCTCTTGGGGGGGGGGGGAGGGTCTAATTGTCCTATTCGAGCACAACTTATCTGTCTAGTTGAATATTTGACACTTTTAAAATGTACATGTCGATGTTGTACTCCTGGTTGTTAGAAAAAAATGGTTAATTTGATAAATGAAACTCGAATCCTAGTGATTCTGAGAAATGCCACTGCAATTTCTAAACTTTGAAAAATATCATTTCCAGGGGCATTTTTCAAAGTCTGCAGTGGTGTTTCTCAAAGTTTGCAAAATCTACAGTGGCATTTTTAAAAATTTAAAAATTACAGCGACGTTCCTCGGAATCTTTAGAACTCGAGTGGCATTTATCAAATTAACCCTAGAAAAAACTTTGCATCAAAGTACCTATGGCGACTGATTACTACTGTGAGGAGCAGTATACTTTGGGTGGGGTTGCTGGCTGAGAGAGGATGAGTGAGGTAGTGGACTTGAATGTTCGAGAATCCACTTTGGTATGTGGGTTACCTTTCCCCGCTGATGGCAATTCACTCACGCTTCACACCCCAAACAACAAGAATGTCCACTCCCCACTTCCTACTCGACCCATCACACACATAGCTAGCTTAGCTCCCTACTTTGTGAAAAAGTGGGATGACAATCTGGTCGATGCGTGGTAGCGGGAACGGGTCTTGTGGGAGACCTTTTTGAGGTTGGTGAAGTCGACACACATGCGCTCTTTCCCTCATTTCTTGGGCACGACTACCGTGTTTGCCAACCATTCCGGATACCGCACCTCGCGGATCACACCAGCTTCTTGCAACTTATGAGTCACTTGTACGATGAAAGATTGCTTCTCAGTGGACTGCCGCCGGGCCTTCTGCTTTACTTGGCGTACGTTGGGGCATATGTTTAGGTGATGCTCAATCACCCCCCTTGGGATCCCCGTCAGGTCCTTGGGTTCCCATGCGAACACCTCCTTGTTCGCGTGCAAGAACCCGACCAACACATTTTCTTAATCTGAGGGAAGGCCAGCGCCTATGTTGAAGGTGGCTCCCGATGCCCCGTCTTCATCAACCCGCACTTGCTTCGTCTTGGCCCGGTCTTGAGAGAAAAGTTGCTTCTTTTTGGTTGGTGCAGCCCCCACGGCCTCCGGAGCTGCTTCGTTGGCCGGGCCTGCTGCCGCCACGGCTCATGAAGGCAAGCTGGAGGTCCCCCTAGGGCCTCCTTGGTATATCCGGCCACAGTAAGGACGCCATTGCTCCCCGACATCTTCATGAGGTTGTAGGCTGGGTGAGTCGCCGCCATGAACTTGGCAAGGGCTAGGTACCCGAGAATGGCATTATACGGGAGGCTAATGTGGGCGAGGTCGAAGTCGATAAGCTCGGTGCAGTAGTTGTTGCGGGTGCCGAAGGTGACGTGGAGCCGGATGTGCCCCATGGGGCTGGTGGAGCCGTCGACGACCCCGGAGAACGGCCTGGTGGGGCGGAGCCGTTCAGGCGACACATGGAGCATGCCGAATGCTTCCGGGGAGAGCACGTTGAGTCCAGCCCCGCCGTCGATGAGGGTCTTGGTTACCGCCACCTGGCAGATGGTGGGGGTGCAGAGCATCGGGAGCGCGCCTGCACGTGCGGTGATCACCGCGTGGTCTCTGGAGTCGAAGGTGAGGTCGGCTTCTGGCGCAACCCATCCTACAGGGACTCCCTGTGAGGCTCGGGTGGAGCCCACTTGATGGAAGAACTGGTTGACGTGGCGATCCGAGGGCGGTGCCTGAGAGCCGTCGAGGATGGCCGTGATGGCAGGGGGCACCGGCGCCGCGAAGCACGCGATGAAGATACCGCGCAGCTCCTCCCAGGAGGCCACAGACGATTCTGGCAGGCTGAGAAACCAGACGCGTGGTACGCCGGTGAGGGCCATGGGGAGCCAGCTGGCCATGACCTTGTTGTCACCGCCGGCCGCCGAACGGCCTCTTCGTAGGCCTGGGGGAAAACAGCCGGATCTACCGCTCCGTCGTAGTGAGGTGGAATTTCCGGCCTAAACCTGAGCGGCCACCGCACCTGTCGCAAGGCGGGGGAGAAGGTTCGGTGGCCTGCAACGCCACCGCGCGCGTCCACCGAGCCGGTCGGAGAAGCGGCCTGCCATGGGAGCTTGGCGGATGGAGAGCGAGGTGGGCGGATAGGCGGAACTTCTGCGCACCCCTACCTAGCGCGCCAAATGTCGGATTTCGGGTTCCGCAAACCCTTGAGAGGTTCGAACTCTGGGGTGCGCATGAAGAACACTCTCCCCCCAGCGCGCTCGCCCTACGATTCCACAGCCTAACTCGAGGAACTCAAAGAACAAGGGACACAGATGATTATACTGTTCGGGCCACCTTGCGGTGTAATACCCTACTCCAGTGTGTGTGGTGCATTGCCTCGTGGGGCTGAGGATGAACTCGTACAATGGATGAACAGCCTCCGGAGAAGAGGTGTTCTTGGGCTCGAATGAGCTTGTGGTGTGTGTAGGGTGGAATGGAACTGATCCCTTCTAAGGTTGGATCAGCTCAAGATGAGATGCCCCTCTATGGTGGTGGCTAGGTTCTATTTATAGCGACCTTGGTCCTCTTCCCAAATATCGGCAGAAAGCGATCCCACAATGGCCAAATTCGAAGGGGGACAACTAGTACAAGTTATCCTGACAAAAATGGTCTTCGCCTGCCAAATGCTCTGGTGGTGACGCCGCGCCGGGCTCCATGATGACCTCTGTTCTGCCGTCCTGATGGTCCTTGGTCTTGTTGCACCGATATGGAAACCTTTGCCTGATTCCCTGGGACTCCGCGCCTATGCTTGCTCCCTTAGTACCAAAGGGGAAACTGGCACACTGCGCACGCTGGCGCCCGCCTGGCCTTGGACGTCATGGCTCAAGTCACGCGAACCTCGCGAGGTGTACCTTGCATGGATATCTCCGCTCCTCGGGAGCCAGCCTAGGGAGACTGCCCCCAGGAAGGTCTTGCTGTCGCCTGCCTCGCGAGGCTTGGCCCCTCGCGTGGGTCTTGAGTTGCGGTCGCTGAAGTTGGGCCGTACCAAGCCGCTGATGGAGCCACGCCACGGGCCGCAAGCAGGCAAGCCTGGGTACCCCCGTTCCTAGGACAACGACAAAGTTGGTCGGCGATGCGATGCTCTGCTGGCTCCCGTACGCGGCTTGCGGTCACTGGCCGCCCTATTGATGCGGAACGTTCCCCATCCCCGAGCGAGACGCTTCCTCCTGCTCTGCCGCCGCTGCCACGTCCCAGGCCTTCTTCAAAATGAGCCTGTTCCGCCGGTCGCCGGTGACCGCCTCCCTGTGGCAAACGTCGGTGTTCCACTGGCGTTTGACATGCCTGGTGGCCTTGCCTTTGGCACCCTCGGCTTCCTCTGCTTTGGCTGGACGGATTTGGTGGCTTGGCGAGGCGGTGCATATTTCTTCGGCAACATGGCGGGCGGATCAGGGGAGAGAATGACAGGAGTGGCGGGGAGAAGGG
>LR738713.1:179700242-179723433 GCA_902687465.1 Secale cereale | reverse complement strand
CATCTCGGCGTCCACAAATCTGGTAGATGGTGTTCTTTAACTCCTGCTTGTAGACTTCTCCAATCCTTCCCATAGCAATGTGGGCTGCCATACTCCTTCCTAGGCTCCATGTGGGTGCATTAAAGGAAAATTCTATGAGTGAGGTGACGGGTGCGAACGTCCTTCCTGGAACTTGAGCTTGAATCAACCAATGCTCCTCCTCAGGTAGAGTGGCATTGTAGGTTCCAGTGAAACTTGGTAATCCAATGTGTAGATATCTGGTGACCTCCTTCAGGTGTCGTCCAAAACGTGTATCATCATTCGGTTGCATGAACTTGTGCTTTGCTTCCACCATCCTAAAGAATAGAAAAGATGAGGATTCAGAAGAGAGAAGAGTGAATTGTGTTCTAGGGCTTGTCTTAGTGGTCGTGTCCTACAGTCAGCGTGTGCTCTGATATCATCTTTGTAGCGACCAGACCTCAAACAGTCCGATCTCCATGCATCAGTGTCATCCCTGGATCAGTAATGCTGACACGCATGGTACTCGAAGGATTTATAACAGAGTAGCAATCACACACTTATTACATCGATAGTCCAACGATGAATTTATTACATAAATCATGGCTAAAGGCCATCTAACACGATAACAGCGGAAGGCTTGGAACATAAGTGAGTCCATCAACTCCAGCGGCATCACTGAGTATAGAACCACGACCAAAAAAGGGCATCTTACTCGTCGTCTAAAAAGTCTGCAACATGAAACGTTGCAGCCCGAAAAACGGGTCAGCACATGGAATATGCTCGCAAGGTAACACAAGAGAATGCAATGAAAGTAAAACTATACTATATGCAATATGGCTGGTGGAAAGCTCTATGGTTAAGTTTTTGCGTAAAACCAATTTTTCCCTACTTCAAAGGAATGTATTTTAATTAACTATCAAGGTAGTTGAAACATCGTTGAGAAGATAAACATCCTCTCAACCCCAATTAAAAGTAATCATTAAACCCAACAAAATTAAATTAGAGTAACATGTTGAGATGCACATGATAATCCAAATACCAGATACTCAAGATGTCCATAACCGGGGACACGGCTAATCATGATCAGTTTGTACACTCTGCAGAGGTTTGTGCACTTTCCCCACAAGACTCGATCGCCTCCGTTTGGTTTCTCACACTGCATGGTGTTTGAGAAACGGATGACCGAGACACAGTCTTTCCGAAGAGGTCCCCTTAACCAGATAGATAGGCCGGTACACCTACAAAACCCAACTACATCTGCTAGCCCATCATGGAAAGGTTTCCCACAACTTACTCAACTATGCCAGAGCCCATATTGGCATGTGGCTGCACACGGAAGTTTCTAGCATGAAAAATCTCATGATCCCTTTGAGCCTGGGTGGCGGTCCAAAAGAAAAACAGGCAATCCTGGAATACCCAGATGCCTCAATCCACCCAGATGTGTATTAAAGTTGCCACCTTAAGTTGAACCATTAATTAACAACTCATATCTGTCATGGATTTCACTCAAACCCGAACCACGTCTACGAGCATAGCATGTCCTAACAGCAAACGTAGAGTAACTCCCAAGGGTTTGAATGTAATGCAGGTAATAGGTACTATCTCAACTACTTCCCAATCCCACAAGTTAATTGATCCTATTCATGCAATGTGTGAGGGTTTTGACTAATGCAATGAAAACTGGGTAATTGGAAAGCATGATCAAAGTGTTACTTGCCTTGCTGATGATCCGCAAAACCTAGAGACTCAAAGTAGCAAGCGGCGCACTCCGGGTACTCTATCGCAATCAAACAACAAGCATACAATAAGTACTTAACTAAAGCACGGGTAAAACTCAAATAAGAGATCTAATCAGAAAGTTCAACTTAAGAACTCCGGTTTGCAAAAAGAATCAACTCGAAAGAAGCAACGAAACTCAAACTGCAAAAGAAACGAGCTCCGAATTACTAGTTGGCCTAAAGTCAAATTTTACAGTAGCCAAAACTTTGTTTAAGTTGATTAAACGTAAAGAGGGCTTCGAGACAAATATCTGGGATTTTGAATCACCTGATTCCGACTCTCGAGCGAAAAGATAAACGAAAAACAAGATCAGGGCAGAAATCACGATCGGAAAAATCGCGGATAAAATACCCCGAAAAAGAAAAACGACGAACAGGCTAACGAACGAACGTTCGCTGTCGGCGACTAACTAATGAAAGCCGTTCGTTAAAACGAACGTACGGACGAACGTCCGCTATTTAACTAAACCGACGAAAAACCGAAAAAAACCAGATCTAGGTTTTTTTTTATAGAACCGATCTGATCTCTCAGAAAAAAACAACGGGCGGCGTCTACCTCGACTCCGGTGGGCGGCGGCTCCGGCGAGGGGCGGCGGGCGACGGGGTCGGCGAGGGGCGGCGGGCGGCGGGCGGCGGGCGGCGGCGTCGGCGGCGGACGGCGGCGGGGCGGGCGCGGGTGGCGGCGCGGCGCGGCGGTGGCGGCCGGCGGCTGGCGGCTAGGGCGGCTAGGGTTAGGCGTGGGGCGGGCTGAGGGCGAGTCGGGCCGGCCTGGGCGCTATATAAAGCCCAGAGTCCCGGTCCGGTACGAGACTAGGTCGGTTCCCGTTTTTTTTTAAATAGAGTCCCGACGCAGTAAAACTAACGAAAGAAATATCAAACGGACTCCAAAATTCCCGAAATAAATTTTCACCGTCCTCAAATAATATTTAGGACAAAGTGAACATTTTTCCCGGACCTAAATGCAACTTTGAAAAACGCGTATTTTTCCTATGCAAATAAATCCAAAAATAAATCAAGAAAAATACCAAAAGTGATTTTAATATTTTACCTCCAATATTTCTATTATTTTGGAGAAGTCATATTATATCCGCTCATTTATTTTATTTAGAAATATTTTTAGGAGAGAAAAATAATTAAAATCACACTGTCCTCGTACTGGTATTCGAGCGAACTCAAATACGAAAACGGTCAAATTCACAACTCTCTCCGTAGGTCCTTGAGTTGCTTAGAATTTCGAGGAACTCCACGAATAAAATGCAAAAATATGCAAATGCAATTATGATCTATGTATAACATTCCAAATTGAAAATTTGGGATGTTACACATGGGGGAAGAAGAAAGTCTCCACGAGGAAGAAGAATCGCTTATATAGTGGGTGGGAAAGTCCAACTGTTATGTTCTGAAAGTGTTCAAGCGGTACTACCACTAAGCACATGGTAGTTACATAGACCCATGCACGAACTAACGTGGAATTGGCGCAGTAGTATTGCCGGAGCGGTACTACCAGCACAAACAAGCAGTACTACTGCAGATTTGCATGTGGCTAACAAAAACTTCCATGGTAGTGCACATGTTACTGTGGCATAAGTACCAGCTCAGGGGTACTATCGCTAGGAGGAAGCAGTACTACCGCGAATTCTCATAGGGTAACAAAGACCCTCACAACACTCTAGCGGAAGTACCACACAAGACTTACTATCGCTAAGAGCAAGCAGTACTACCGCCAATTACCAGAGGAAAACCAAGACCCTCAAGTTAGTAGCCGCGGTACAACCATGGAAGTACTGCACAAGTACTACCATAGTTACTAGCGGTACTACCGCTTGGTAACTAGCAGGAAGGCCAGAACATAAGAGAAGGAATGCTCCACAGTATAGGAAGGTGTCGTGGGTGCATAAGTGTTGTGTACATGTTGAATCCACCCATACATTCAAATGCGGACCCCTCTTAATAGTACAGATTTCCTATGACTCAAATCAAAAGGAAAGAAATGGCGGAAAAAGCATGTTCGTTTTTTTCTAACAGAGGAGAATCAAACGTCTTGTGCCATAGATATGAATCTCTGAAATGCTCAATGCACATGTGTCGGATCAAAAGTAAGTCTAGAGGAGGGGTGATTAGACTACTTGACCAAATAAAAACTTAGCCTTTTCCAAATTTGAAGTTTTGATAGTTTTTAGCAATTTAGCACAAGTGAAGCAACTTCCTACACATGCAATTCTAGAGTTGTGGCAGCGGAAAGTAAAGCATTGCATATGAAGTTAAAGGGAGGGGCTGGAGAGTGCAAACGCAATTGGAGACATGGATGTTTTTGGCGTGGTTCCGATAGGTGGTGCTATCGTACATCCACGTTGATGGAGACTTCAACCCAGGAAGGATATCGATTGCGCGAGTCCACGGAGGGCTTCACCCACGAAGGATCCACGAAGAAGCAACCTTCTCTATCCCACCATGGCCGTCGCCCACGAAGGACTTGCCTCACTAGCGTAGATTTTCACGAAGTAGGCGATCCCCTTGCCCTTACAAACTCATTGGTTCAACTCCACAATCTTGTCGGAGGCTCCCAAGTGACACCTAACCAATCTAGGAGAGATTACTCTCCAAAAGGTAATAAATGGTGTGTTGATGATGAAGTCCTTGCTCTTGTGCTTCAAGTGATAGTCTCCCCCAACACTCCACTATCTCTCACAGATTTGGATATGGTGGAAATAAGATTTGAGTGGAAAGCAATTTGGGGAAGGCTAGAGATCAATATTCTTGTGGTTCGATTTGAATATCTTGGTCTCAACACATGAGCAGGTGGTTCTCTATCAGATAATGAATAGTGGAAGTGTAGGCACATTCTGATGGCTCTCTCACTGATGGAGAATGGGTGGAGGGGTATATATAGCCTCCACACAAAATCTAGCCATTACACACATTTGACCCAACTCGGTCAGACCGAATAAACAAACATGGTACCGAAGCAGTTCAAAATGTGAACGTTAGACATTTCGGTGGGACCAAGAGTATCAACTCGGTGGGACCGATGCATCAGGGTTAGGGCAAAACCTCAACTTGGTTTGACCAATTACACAAACTCGATGAGACCGATTCTGGTAATAGGCTAACAGAGTGTTGGTTAGGCAAACATGGTGGGATCGATTCACTCATCTCGGTTAGACCAAAACGTTACGAAGAGGAAACAGAGAGTTTGCAAAGCCAACTCGGTGGGACCGATTCGCTCATCTTGGTGGGACCAAAACGTTACGAAGAGGAAATAGATAGTTTGCATTCCCATCTCGGTGATACCGAGATCCCTATCGGTGAGACCGAACTGATTAGGGTTTGTGGCAGTGGCTATGTCAAGTGAACTCGGTGGCACCGGATAGATCAAATCGGTGGGGCCGAGTTTGACTTTAAGGTTTCGGACATATGTGGAAATGAGAAAATGGTTGAGGGATTTGGAGCATATGACTAAGCACTTGAGCAAGTAGACCATTAAGCAACACCTCATCCCCTTTTAATAGTATTGGCTTTTCCTATGGACTCAATGTGATCTTGGATCACTAAAATTGAAAATATAGAGTCTTGAGCTTTTGCCAATCTTTGCCCTCAGCATTTTGAGGGGTCCACATTTCTAATCCATGCCATGCTAACCATTGAACTTCCTGAAATATTTGTCTTGAAATGATATTAGTTCAATGAGCTATATGTTGTTATTAATTACCAAAACCACCCGGGGGCTAGTTGCACTTTCAATCTCCCCCTTTTTGGTAATTGATGACAACATATAGATCAAAGCTTCGAAAAATGAAAATAAGAATGACATATATCGTCGCTTTGAGAAGTATGTGATAAGCAAGAGCTCCCCCTAAATTTGTGCATTATTTAAGATTTGCTTTTGAATGCAAATGCACAATCGATTAGGATCATGAGTTACTCTTCCATGTCACATACATCTTGGTGGAGCGCTCAAAATGATAAGATTTAAGCAATAAGCACTCATCACCAAAATAACAAGGTGAATGATCATGCACAATCAAATAGGCACATATTAAGCATAGTATGATATGATCAAGCACGTAAAGTATCTCACACACATAAGCAAATTGTAGCAATAACCAAACAATCAAACGAAGTAGCAAGTAAAAAACTACAAAGAGAAGCAAGACTCTCTCTCTCTCTCAGCTTAATGATCTATAAACTTTCTCCCCCTTTGGCAACAAGTTACCAAAAAGTTCGAAAATGCATAGTGATATACAACACTCTAGGCACGATCTCCAGGAGCCGCTGAAGAAGTCTTCTCGCTGGTGGCTCCGGTGTACGTAGATGGCATGGAGATAAGAGCATCTGCAAAAGCTTCCGATGAAGTCTGTGGAACTGGAGGTGTTGATACTGGAGGAACAACCGTGGCAGTGGCTGCAGGAGCTGAAAGTGTAGACCTGGGCTCGATAACTGGCACAACTGAAGATCTTGGTCCTCTCGGGATTCTCTGAAAAGCATTTGTTGTATCTCTGTCCTCAACATCTTCCTTGAGTTTCTCCACAACTATCTGGATCTCAGTGACCTTCACATCTAGATCATAGAACTTAGTCTCAATGATCCTCTCAAGGCTTGCTTGATTCTGAGTCAAGTTAGCCAAACTCTTCTCAATCCTCAGAGTGGCCTCAAGCAGATAACCGAGCTGATCTTGCTTGGTCTTGGAAGCTCCAGAAGCACTTGCTAGCTTGGATGCCTTTGCTGGTGCAATCTTCTCTTGGCCTTCAACAGAAGTAGGATGGGATGCATCCATGACAACTTCATTGTCCTCAAATTATGGTCTAAGAGGTAGATGCCTCTGATCAAGCATATATGTCCCTTTTTACAACCTGGAGTTGATAAGCATCTGAATATGAGGGACATATCCACAAGACCTCTTCTGGTCTGCTGCTGTCCTCTTGATTGTCTCCACAATCAGGCTCATGACCTTGAACTTTTCTGGAACATCAAATATGTGGAGAAAGTTAATGGAGTGACCTCGGATCATTCTATG
This sequence comes from Secale cereale, assembly GCA_902687465.1. Classification (NCBI taxonomy): domain Eukaryota; kingdom Viridiplantae; phylum Streptophyta; class Magnoliopsida; order Poales; family Poaceae; genus Secale; species Secale cereale. The sequence continues at coordinate 179,716,641 of LR738713.1, read as the reverse complement.
ATCTCCTGACTTGGGAAGCAAAGTGTATGGTGTTGATGGTGGTCAGTCCAGACATAAGATGATATATAGAGCCAAACTTGTGAGTCTTCAAGTCTTTGTCAAGAAATTGGCTTGTACATGTTTGCCATAGAGTCATGATCCTTCCTGGGCTTGGCATACACATCTGTGTCATTGTCATCCTCCTTGGGGGCATTGAACAAACTTGCCCATTCAACAATAGTTGATTGGTACCTTGTTCCTTCAGTCATCCATACAATTATGCCATCTGGATAGAAATGAGCAGTGGAGTAGAATTGCATGATCATCTCATCGTTCCATTTGGCCAGTTTCTTCCCAACAAACTTGTCAACCTCATTCTACCTGAAGCTTTGATGCACCCCTGCAAAGAAATCAACATGCTTGTCAATGTATTTCCAGTCAACCTACTTCATGTCACAAACAATGGGCTTCTTATCCAACAAGGCTGTCTCATAGAAGTCTTGATGTTCCTTGGTGTGAAATCTGTATTCCACAATAGTTCTCCTTCTGGTAGCATATGGATCAGTCTATCTCCAACGTCTCAGACCTGCATCCTTTCTCAGTTTCATCTTTTCAGCAACAAGATGGGCATCATTATGATCTGGAATTTTTGGCTTAAGTTTCCTTAGCATCATGGACTCATCATCATCATCTGAGGATTCTTCTTCTTGATCTTCCTATTCTTCTGGAACATCTGGCACTGGGGCCTTGTTCTTCTCAGATACAGGAATGTCTCTGGTGGATCTCTTGGGTGCTGAAGCTTTGGGGGCAGCTTTGGGCTTGGATGGAGCAGCCCTGGTTTTGATGGCATCCCCATCAGCTTCTGAGTCTTTGCATCATGTGCAACAGGCTCATCGGCATCATCATTATCTCTCATAGATCGCTTGCCAATCACTCTGGCAGAAGTCTTCCTAGCTCTTTTCTTATATCCTGCTGGCTCATCATCTCTTGTTTCAAGAGTAAACATCATGGTCTCTTGTGTGGAAGCTCTGACTTTTGACATTGGAGCTCTCTTGGCAGGGGCTTTCTTGTTCAAACCAGGCTTGACAACTCTAGAAGTTTCCTCCTTGTTGACAACCTTCTTCTTTGAATGGACTTCCTCATGAGACACAAAGTCTTCATCCTCACTGTTAGAATTTCTCTTCTTCCTTGTCTTGGTGGCAGCCTTTGGCAGATTGCGTGGACTCCTTCTGCTGCTCTCATAGCAGCTGTTAGTGGCGGTACTAGAGCCCTCACTGAGCTCTGCATGCTCCACCGACTTGTTCTGACTGTCACTGCCCTCAGGCATATCTAAAACTGCAAGCTGACCCTGTGAATAGATATAGTTGAGGTAGAGTGGATGAGCATCACAAAGTGCAGAGATTTTGCAAAACAATTGAGTCAAGAACTTTGTTTTAGGATTCTACAGAAAGCATTTCGGAGCTACCGATTTGCTAAACTCGGTGACACTGAAGCAACTTTGAGAGTCTAAACTGGTGAAATCGGTTAGACCGAGACACAGTTTGGTGACTCCAAGATTGCTAGGGTTTCACTGAGAGTTGAACTCGGTTGCACCGATTTGTAAGTTTCGGTCAGACCGAATGTTACAAGTGCAATGGCCTAAGCCAAATCGGTGAGACCGATTTCTACAACTCGGCTGGTTCGAGATGAGTTTGGCGGAAACCTAGCCCTAAAGTTTTGAATCAAATCTAATATAAAGAGAGTTTCTCGCTGGACAGGATGATCTCAAACGTGGCAAGAAACATGGCATTGACTTTGTGCTAAGAATCAGATTGAGAAAACACAAAGGGTCGAACTCATACCCTAACTCGGCGATGAGTTCGCTACGGCGAAAACGGCGGCGGAGATTCCCATTGACGGCGGCGGAGACCAGCGGTAGGGGGTCACTGGCGACGAGAGGATGATCCGGAGACCTCGAGTCAGTAGAACTGGATAGGCGCAGGGAAAAAGATTCGAAAAACTTTCCAAGGTTCAGCCCGTGGGTATATATATCCAGACCCTTTCGGTGTGACCGAGTGGAACGACTCGGTGGCACCTAGATGCAAAACTGCTAGCAGTTACTGCAACTCGGTGTGACCGAATTGTTCTAATCAGTTGCACTCAAATTGAAAACCTAGATCAACTTAATGGACTCGGTATGACCGAAAGGAATAAATCGGTCAGACCGAAATGCACTAAGAGGTTTTGGAAGTTTAAGTCTATGACGAATCAGTGACTCTGAGTGCTCCTCACTCAGAGGGTTCGAATCTGACTTGATCAAACATTGTGATGTAGCATGAATAGAGTTTGAGACAAGAAAAGCATAGATAGCTAGAGGGGGTACTTAGGCATTCTTGTCCATCCTTTTGGCAAAAGAAGAAAGCCAAACAATCAAAGCAACAAATGGATGTCCTCGATTGAGAAAAATATGCACACAACATGCTCACACAATAAGATAGTAAATGAAATATGTGGCAAAGTATAGATGAGTATATTGACTTAGGAGTCAAATAAAAACATTTGATCACAGGTCATACTCATCGTTTAAGCACAAGTGGGGTTGCCACTTTTACATAAAGCGTTGTTGTGTTCACACCATTAGAGTTGCTTTAGCTCAATTCATAGAGTTAAGCTCCCCCTAGATGTGATATCCCACCTAAGAGGGATGAACTAACCTTGGGTTTTGTCGATGATGACTTTGTGTAGGTGTTTAAGATGTAGATGCTCAATGTTGATGTAGATCATTTGGAGCAATCCATTGGACTGAGTTGCACTTTCAATACCTACATGGGTTTGTCCCACAAGGAACATACAAAGATATCCATGGACATAGAGTGGATAGCACACAAGATGATGTCCATGAAAACATTAGGTTACCTTGTCCCTTGTCTTACCAATAAGAGGGTTTGTGACTCCTTGAATTAGTGCAAGACGTGGAAGTTTATTTCACTTGTCCTTGCCAATATGAATATGAGTGAAGTATGTTGGTGGAGTCACCCTCAAGAACTCTCTAGTTCTTCTTCTTTGGGATCCACATCATCTTGATGGGAATCCTTGGAGTTGTAAATGTACTTGATGAAGTAGAACTTGACGTAGTCTTGGGAACCCACTTGACCAAGGCTTTAGGAGCTTCTTCAAATGCATCAATCTCTTCTTGAAGCTTGTCCTTGCCTTTTAGCTTGTGGTCTTGTGGTGGAAGATCATCTTGGGCTTGTGTCCCCTTCAAGGAAGTAGGGTCATAGTTCTCTTGTTGAGGAACAAACTTTGTCTTGGGGTATTGATCATCTTCCCACTCAACTCCATTGGATTGAACTTTCGTTCAAAACCAAGACCTTGATTCTTCCGGTGCCTTCCTTGCTTGCGTACAATTTCCTCAAATTGCTTACTCCTGGCAAGGATCTTATAAACACCTTTCTCTATAATTCCCTTTAATAAGCTATTTTCTTGATCAAGTGTAACTTGGCTAAGAGAGTCATTAGTGGAATCAAGAGAACTACTAGAAGCAACAACATTGGATTTATCATGATTATTGTTACTACTAGGGGAAGAATCTTTCTTGTTCTTATTGCTAGATTTTACTTGTGGCATATAGGTAGACAAGAGTAACGCTTGGCAATGTAAGAAGAACTTTTCTTACAAAGATCGTTATTGATTACTTTTAAGAACTCATGCTCTTGCTCCAGATTTAGCTTTTCAAAGCGTAGCTTCTCACGAGTCCTCAAAAGCTCTAGATGATCTTCTAAGGTAGTTTCATGAGCTAACTTAAGAATGTTTAATTGTTTAGTTAAACGCTCAATCTTCTCCATATCGTCCTCATTCATTTTATCTTAATTAGTATGATTATTAGCAATTTCATCATAGTTTTCATCGCTATTGCTACCAACAAGTAAATCATCATCTCCTAGCAAATCATCTTCATCACTACTGAAATCAAGATATTCGGGGTGTGATACCTTAGGGCTTTTAGCCATGAAGCATCTTCCAATTCCTTCGTTTGTTGAGTCAAATATGTCGTAGGAGTTGGATGACACAAGAGAAATTCCGGCAACACCTTCATCTTGAGTATCTTCACAGTCGGAGTAATAGCTTCTTTTGGAGTGGTCATCGGAGTTGGAACCGGATACCCATTCACTAACATGAGCTTGATGTCTTCGTCTTGTATAGCTCCTTGATGATTTGTCCTTCCTTTCCGAATCCCCACTTCTACGAGAGGGTCTTTGTTCATAACGATCATCTCTACTCCTTCTCTCTCTTGGTGGTGAATCTTCTCTTCCACTTCTCCTTTTGGGTGAGTCTTCTCTTCTCTTGTGTGGAGCCGTACACTCATTTGAGTAGTGTCCGGGTCTCCCACAATTGTAGCAATTCCGATCATGACTAGAAGACCTTTTGTCATTGTAGGGCCTTGACTTGGAGTTTCTTCCTTTGCTTCTATTCTTGTAGAATTTGTTGAAGTTCCTCACCATTAAGTTCAATTCTTCATTGAAGACTTGTTTATCACTTGATGATGTAGGAGCATCACATGAAGCTTTGTAAGTGCCACTAGACTTGTTGTGAAGCTCTTCTTTATCCTTAAGTGACATCTCATGAGCAAAAATTCTACCAATGACTTCCGTTGGCTTGAGATCTTTGTAATTGAGCATCATTTGGATTAATGTGCACACGGTGTCATATTTTCCATCCAAGGCTCTTAGGATTTTTTTGACAATGAATCTATCGGTCATTTCTTCGCTTCCTATGCCGGAAATCTCATTTGTGATGAGAGGAAGCCTAGTACATTTCAGCGACACCTTCACCATCCTTCATTTTGAACTTGTCAAGTTGACTTTGAAGCACATCCAACTTGGATTCCTTGATGAAGTCGGTACCTTCACGCATATCAATCAAAGTATCCCAAATTTCCTTTGAATTCTTAAGACGGCTGATTTTGTTGAATTCTTCAGGACACAATCCATTGTAGAGGATATCGCAAGCTTGAGCATTGTATTGCAAAATCTTAAATTCTTCAGCGACAGCTTCACGATTTGGTTCCTTCCCATGGAAGAATTCACCTTGCAAACCAATACACACAATAGCCGAAATGGCGGGGTTATGTCCAAGAATATGCATTTTCATCTTATGCTTCCAACTAGCAAAATTAGTACCATCAAAGTAAGGACCTCTACGGTGGTAACTTCCCTCGCTAGACGCCATAATCTCCTAGGTTGTGAAACCAAGGCTATGATTACCAAAGCTATGGAAATCAAGGGAAATGGAGACCAAAGCTCTGATACCACTTGTAGGATTGAAAGTATGTCTAGAGGGGAATGATTAAACTACTTGACCAAATGAAAACTTAGCCTTTTCCCAATTTTAAGTTTTGACAGTTTTTAGCAATTTAGCACAAGTCAAGCAATCTTCCTACACATGCAATTCTAGAGTTGTGGCAGCGGAAAGTAAAGCATTGCATATGAAGGTAAAGGGAGGGGTTGGAGAGTGCAAACGCAATTGGAGACACAGATGTTTTTTTCGTGGTTCCGATAGGTGGTGCTATCGTACATCCACGTTGATGGAGACTTCAACCCACGAAGGGTAATGACTGCGCGAGTCCACGGAGGGCTCCACCCATGAAGGGTCCACGAATAAGCAACCTTGTCTATCCCACCATGGCCGTCGTCCACGAAGGACTTGCCTCACTAGGGTAGATCTTCACAAAGTAGGCGATCTCCTTGCCCTTACAAACTCCTTGGTTCAACTCCACAATCTTGTTGGAGGCTCCCAAGTGACACCTAACCAATCTAGGAGACACCACTCTCCAAAAGGTAATAAATGGTGTGTTGATGATGAAATCCTTGCTCTTGTGCTTCAGGTGATAGTCTCCCCAACACTCAACTATCTCTCATAGATTTGGATATGGTGGAAAGAAGATTTTAGTGGAAAGCAACTTGGGGAAGGCTAGAGATCAAGATTCTTGTGGTTGGATTGGAATATCTTGGTCTCAACACATTAGCAGGTGGTTCTCTCTCAGAAAATGAATAGTGGAAGTGTAGGCATGTTCTGATGGCTCTCTCACTGATGGAGAAGGGGTGGAGGGGTATATATAGCCTCCACACAAAATCTAGCGGTTACACACATTTGACACAACTCGGTCAGACCGAATAAACAAACTCGGTCAGACCGAAGCAGTTCAAAATGTGAATGTTAGACATTTCGGTGGGACCAACATTATCAACTCGGTGAGACCGATGCGTTAGGGTTAGGGAAAAACCTCAACTCGGTTTGACCGATTACACAAACTTGGTGAGACCGATTCTGGTAATAGGCTAACAGAGTGTTGGTCAGGCAAACTCGGTGGGACCGATTCACTCATCTCGGTTAGACCAAAACGTTACGAAGAGGAAACAAAGAGTTTGCCATGCCAACTCGGTGGGACCGAAACGTTACGAAGAGGGAATAGAGAGTTTGCATTCCCATCTCGGTAAGACCGAGATCCCTATTGGTGAGACCGAACTGATTAGGTTTTGTGGCAGTGGCTATGTCAAGTGAACTCGGTGGCGCCGGATAGATCAAATCGGTGGGGCCTAGTTTGACTTTTAGGTTTGGGACATATGTGGAAATGAGAAAGTGGTTGAGGGATTTGGAGCATATTACTAAGAACTTGAGCAAGTAGACCATTAAGCAACACCTCGTCCCCTTTTAATAGTACTAGTGGACCCGTTGCGCTAAATGGCGCAGAGGCATGCTAAAACCATGTTTGCGGTGAATATTTTTTGCATGGTTTAGTCCTCTCTAATGTGAAACATAGTGCAATCTTGTGTATAATGATATGAATATACTCAATATATCTTAACATACTTTGTTCATCTTAATAGCATAGGATCGAATTTTAAAAAAAACATGCGTTGGTATGACAAACTAAGATAGAGGTGTTTTGAAAAGGTTGTCTCTCTCCATAAAAATCGGTTGTAGCATTTATACTTAGGCATATGCATGTATTATTTGGTACGTGCATGTACATTATTTTTATCGGTCTATGTGTATGACTTTTTTTTCAGAAACATGTCTGATTTTATTTACAAAGCATTAAAGGTTACTGGGCTGGCCCGCCCGGTGTCTAGCCCATGGAAAAATTTTCTGCTTGGCCTGCTCGCTGTAGAATATGAATTGACAGACATCGTTCTATCTACTAATCCCCTCCTTTTCCTTTTCCCCGGTAGCTCCATTCGGTGGTCGAACGCTTGGTTCAGATACGAACCCTAGCGTTTCGTGGTCGAATGCTTGGTTCAGAGACGAACCCTAGCGTTCGTGTGCTGGACCCGTTGCGCGAAATGGCGCAGAGACCTACTGATTACATGTGCGTGATGAAAAGAAATGCATGATTGTTTACAGTGAGATGTATATATACATGTAATTTTGGTAGCATATAGTTCCATTTGAAACAAAATATATGTAACGTTGGTTTGTTTTCTTTAATGAGATGTATATACACATTCTAATTTGATAGCACAAAGCCACATTCAAAATCACGCCAATGAAAATGCGTATCTTCTTAGTACTCTTCTCTCTGGACAAATGTGCATGCTAAGTTTACTCCTATATCCTTAGGGATGATATATATGGAAATAAATCCCTGTAGTTATTGTAATAGTTTTGGTGGCTTGGTTGATTAGGCAAACAATTGGATCTCGGATTTTTTGCCGTATTTTTGGCATAGATATCTGCTCTGGTATATTTACTCGGTGTCACAGTAATGTGCTTTGTGGTGATTGAAGAGTTGTGTTGTTCCATGTTCGCACCGCGACGCATGAGGGGAGCTTGCATGGACGATCCTATGAACATTAGCTCTGATGAAAACGAGGACAATAACTCTGATGAAGGCGTGCACACGAGCTCTGATGAAGGTATTTTTAGCAATGTCAGACATCAACTGTTTGACCATTTTCACCCAAAAAAGCTGTTTGACCATTTGCCGTATGAAGAAAAGGAAGTCTCGGAAGACATGTAGGGATGTGTGTGACAGACCTAGAAATTCCATAGAATTGTTTTCTGTACACAAAAAATTAATTGGCTGGATTTTGTTCTTAGGATATGATCCTAGCTCAGAAGCTGAATGGATGTATGCAAAGAAGTTTTAGATGCTAGTGTGTGCTCGAAACAATCTTAGCAATTATGTTTGTTCAGCCAAGCCTGCTTTAGGCACTATGTGTGTGAGACGAACAAGACTTTTACCACACCTGGGCAGAGAATGGTCTGAAATTTGTCCGCATGCTTATATATGTATTTAATTACTTTGCTAACCACATCATTTAACTATAATTTTGTTGGATGATTGCATTAATTTTCTGCGTTGTTCACCAAGTAGCACCTGACGGGGGTTCTTTCTACTCCGGTCAATGTAACATGGATCAATCTATCATCTGGACGTTGTTCGCCTTATGAGAGGCATCGAAAATAGGGCTACTATAACAAAGATAGGTGTGGAGTACAAAGCATTCACACGGCCATCCTGATGGATGGTCAAACTGAACAAGCATGATGAGTTATAATGTGTTAATATGTACTGTATTATAGATAAAGTTTCAACATAAGAGTACAAAGCATTCACACAGTCAAATGGTTGTACCTACATTTCATACCATATGATTTGGAAGAGGTAGTAGTATATTTGTCTACAACCGAAGAAAAAGGCAGCTAGACAAGCTTCCAAACATCTAAATAAGGGTTCAGACAACGGTGATTGGCATAATGCACCAGAATGCTGAATGGGGGCTTAAACTGAGGAAAATATGTACATGACGGACGCAAGGTTTGTCCAAATATTGTGAGAGCTATAGTAGAGAACAGAACAGAGATGACCATAGTCTGTAGAACATAATAAACCACAATGTACTACAAAATAAAGTTTCACAGTTCTCATCATTAATATGAGTTTAGACCAATGGTGGTCTCAACCAATTCCAATTATTAATTAGGTGAAACAAACAAGTAAAACCCTAAAAGGGATTGAGCGCTTGAAAGGATCAGATGAACTTTTAGGAGCTGTACAAACCTCAATCTTTTTGGACCACAATATCACATCTGACTGAATCCGATCATCGCCAGCAATCAAGGTGTGATCACCTTCAACATAAGCAACTTGTCGTTGTTCCCGAGTTACATATGCTCTAATGACCCTAAGATCCCTGCGATTCATCATTTCAAATATCAGATGTTCTGTCAACCGAGGTACAAATCACAAATAGATCAACTCACCAACCAATGAATACAATCTTCTCCAAGAAAATAAATAGTCTAAGCAGCAAGGCTTAATTTAAATCTTTACCAATAAGGCAATACAAGTTATAGGCCAAACAGAGAATAAAAGGTTCGAAACAGAGAAACAGAACTTAACATCCTTGACCCGAACATCTTAAATCACAAAATCCAGAATATACAATGTGTTTAAATTTGCTTTTAACCCAAAGTTTTTCTTCTCATGACTCTGAAGGAGGTCCTCATGTTGTTATCTACACAGTAATAATTACTGGCCCAGTTTAAAAGAGACCGTAAAAAAATACCATGTTTATATCTTCCTATGTCACTACACTATTTGTGAAGAATAACAAGGTTTAATATTGTTTACAACCACAAATTTTGAGTTCTTACTGCTTAGAACAATCACAAAATTTGGAGATTCATATTCCATAGATAACAAAAAGGTCATGCGATTAGCCTATAAGTACATGACATGTCACATTCTAAATGAAGTTTCTTCAGCCGCTAGTCGTTAGACAACCAGCTCGCCTCGACAACCCAAAAAATAGTCTTTGTTGTAACAACCAAAAAACTTGCAGGAGAAGATCTTTCTATCTTGAAGCAAGATCCTTGAAAGGCTTTAGGTGTTCTTGGCAGGATTGAGTAAACATCATGTTTTAATACAGGATACGGCAAAAATGAGAAAGGTAAACAAACATGAAGCATGGAAATTGATATTAACCAAAACATGGAGAATAAGAACATTGTATTCCACCTACAGATACAAGGATGATGCAGTCGTGGGAAGGAGAACATGAATACATATTGAGCATTTGTTAGCTGGACAAAAGATCGGAGGCAGCAACAACCCTGCGACAAAACCGTTACTTTAGAAATAATGGGTACATGGATGAGAACATGAGTTAAACGAAAAACTGACATGCCGTCTCTTTGTGATATATACGACATGAAAAGTTATGGGTGTGTGCAAGTCGAGAGAAATATTTTCTTTAAAGCTAAAAAGTCACAAATGCATATGCATAGCACATCACCTTTTTTGTAACAAATATGGCCAATGGTCAACGTCTATAAATACTAATCAGGATCACAATTCATTCTAGAGGTTACTTAATTATCTATAAGCTTGCCGGTTCATGATAGCCATGAGCTTCATGTCATCCTAAAGGTTTGAATTATCACATCATGTTTGGTTGAAACAATATGCTAAAATATTCAGTTTGCAAACCACGACGCTAACATATGGGTTGGAAAAGTGGCAACTCACCTACACCAAGGAGCCAGCATTAGCAAGCTCATCCTTTACAGGTTGTTTGTCTACATGTGTGCCACTAGCTTGCATCTACACACCTGTTGCCTGAATTGGTTCAGGCACACGATGCTCTTGGAAAGCATTGCCTTTTTCGGTTCTACCCAGTACCTGATGGTACAACATGGAACATCCTTACAAAAAGAGCAAGCCTACAAATGAACATTTATCATTTAATGAAATATGGCATGAACATCTATGAAAAAAAGCAAGATTATGATAATAAATTTAACATTTATCTTGTCTTCTATTCACAATGGCAAGAAAAAAAATGCATGAATCTGGTAGAAAGCCCACGACGATCCTATATATTCAACTTTCCTGGTGGATTCTAAGATGGTGCCCATTTTTAAACCACAAAATGAACAGATGAATTTCATTGATTTTTACAGGTGGTAAAATTAATATGTGTATGGAAGGTCTAGGGAGTGAGGACAAGTGGAGAGCCCGACAAGGGATCTGGCCTGCAGCAAATTCCTGCAGAAAAGACGACCTTCTGCTTAGTATATTTAGATGCAGGTTCTTGATCAAAGTTAATGCAAACCATCCGAAAGCATCAATTTCAACTTACTGGAATTATGAAAACGACATATGAATAATATCTCTCACAAAAAAATTGTATTAGTCACGTCCACCAATGAGAAAAAATGGGAGATGTTATTTCACTTACATATATTGATAGAAACATTTGTTTTGTGTTCAGTAGGTAAAAGATAAGCAACATACATGTCTCTTGAAGCTACAATGCCCACAATCTGCTATGAAATCAACGACATATGAGATAAGGTTCCTGAAATTGATGGTATAACATGAAACATCTTGAGTAATAGGCAACCAGCCACACCATAACCGAAATTATTAGCAAGCAAAAGTCGCATTTCAATTTTGATGCAAGCAGACAAAATAAGTAAATAAATATTACAGTTTAGACAAAGTAAATATGCTCCATGTACTACCCTTCAAACCAGAGCAGAAATCACCATACACATTTTCTATGTAGCAACATATAACCCAATAATAAACGGAGATTGCTTTATGTGCATCCACATATACTCACTAAAACACAAAGAGAATTGTGATTGTTCCTCTATTGTCTGTATGTGTCCACATTCACTTATTAGAAAAACGGAGAACACTAATTGAACCTAAGAAACATGAGCAAAAGATGGATCTGGTAGAACCTAACACCAACACCAACTCCTGATATGTCAAGAATCAAGAATAGCAAATAAAGCCATAGGAGTGGAAACATAAATAAGCTCTAGGTACTACCAATGTAAACCAGAATGGAAACTACCATATAAATTTTCTGTGCATCAATATTTACTCGTTAAAAAACAATGAACACTTTATGGTCATCCACATATGCTCCGTAAAAAATAGAGGATGGAAATTGCTCCACTACTATCTGTATACATCCACATACACCCATTCGAAAGAAATAGACACTAATTACTTCTCTAACCTCTACAGAACTTGAGAAACAAGAGCCAAAACTTTGATCTAGTGGAACCTAAACGCATCTCCTGGTATGTACAGAAACAATTCTACTGAACAAAACATCTAAACCCAGCTCCTAATATGTACAGAATAATTCTATTGAACAAAACACATAACAAAAATTAGCAAAAGAAAAGCAAATGTAAACTTATCTATGCTCTAGGACTGGCATGATTTTGTCACAATGCCACAACACACTAATATGTAAGAACACTAGATGCAAAAAGACATCTCATACCTAGATTTTCAAGAGACATCTTTTCCTTCCTGGCCACAAATTCTTCACATAGACACTGGACTTACATATGTTAGATCCCAACTCTCTAATTTTCTTAGCAATATATTGGCTGAGTGCACAAATGCCCCAGCAAAAACATTTTCAAACACATTCAATGTGGATCAGCACACCGATCAAAGAAAACCAATGAGAATAGAGGAAGTGGCAACCTGCGTTAGCTGAAGCAGACCATGTCGTTTGGGGAGGGGACGAAGGTAGGCATCGCTGAGCCTGACACAGAGCAGAGTTGACATTCCTGATTTCCATTTTGCTCCTCGAGGAGAATAGGATGCTATCTAATTGAATCCCAAAAGTGACCAAATTGGAACATATTCAAAAAACAATCAAAAGCGACCAAACTGGAGCATATGCATTTTCACACAGTAGCCAAGCAAGTAAAAAAATACAATTCTTGAGAATTACCTTGGAGGCTTGGACAAACATGATATCTGAAAGTAATACGGAAGAATAAATCCATGCACCTGCAGGCACAACCAAATCAAAATAAAGCACATACGAGGAGCATGGGAGGGAGAGTGAGAAGTAAAAGTGGCGAAGCGAGGGACCGGAAGGAGCTCATGGAGAAGGTGCAACCAGAAGGGTAGAGGGAGTTCAGCGGTGTATCCTCATCTCCTCCCCTGCTACTCCTCAGTGGTCCTCGCCTCCTCCCCTGCTGCTCCTCGATGGTGTGCCTCCTCCCACAATGGCGCAACCAGCAGCCCTTGCTCGACGACATGGACCTGCCGATAGGTCCTCTTGGCAGATTGTTGGCGGCGTGCTTGCCCTGAGGCTCATCAATGCGCGTACTCTGGCTCGCGGTAGCGGCGGACCCTGGCCTCTTGCATGGCACCCCAGCAGTGATATGACACCACGAACGGCGGCTTCCTTCCAGTGGCGTGGTTGTAGGACAGAGAGGAGGGAGGCAGAATGGTGACGACGGCTAACGAGGGTGGATGGGGGAGGAGGAGTGCGTGATGTGGGGCTTGAAGAGGCTAGGGTTTGTCTGGTGCGGGCTGGGGCTTGTGGACTTGGTCAGAGCGCACAGAGCGGATTGGGCAGCGAATGTTCTCGCACCTGGGCGCGGTCGACCCAGCCAATCAACATGCGAAACGAGCCCACTTGTCATTGGATAAAAAATGACTATGAGGTGAAAAAGGAATTGACTGGGAGTGAAGATTCAATGGTGCAGCTGAGCCAAGGGGCAGATCGAATGGCCAGCAAGAGGCCAATCTAGGGGAGCTCCGTGGAGGAGGCTCGACTAGCCTTCTTATATGGTAGGATTGGCTTTTCCTATGGACTCAATGTGATCATGGATCACTAAAATGAAAATGTAGAGTCTTGACCTTTTGCCAATCTTTGTCCTTAGCATTTTGAGGGGTCCACATTTCTAATCCATGCCATGCCAACTATTGAACTTCCTGAAATATTTATCTTGAAAGGATATTAGTTCAATGAGCTATATGTTGTTATTAATTACCAAAACCACATGAGGGTTAGTTGCACTTTCAATCTCCCCTTTTTGTAATTGATGACAACATATTGATCAAAGCTTCGACAAATGAAAATAAGAATGAAATATATCGTCACTTTGAGAAGTATGTGACAAGCAAGAACTCCCCCTAAATTTGTGCATTATTTAAGATTTGCTTTTGAATGCAAATGCACAATAGATAAGGATCATGGGTTACTCTTCCATGTCACATACATCTTGGTGGAGCGCTCAGAATGATAAGATTTAAGCAATAAGCACTCATCTTCTTCTCTGCTCTTTTCCTACATGCTCTTACATTATGATGGTGATTACGTGGATTGATATTGTTGTTATATCTGCTGGGCTTGACTCATTCCCAAAAACGGGTTGCCTCCTACGCCACCAGATGTACCATGTTGCCATCAAAATGAGTTATGTTATGTTTGTTGGGGAACGTAGCAGAATTTTAAAATTTTCTTAGTATCACCAAGATCAATCTATGGATTCATCTAGCAACGAGGGAGAGGGGACTGCATCTACATACCCTTGTAGATCCTGAGCGGAAGCGTTCAAGAGAACGGGGTTGATGGAGTCGTACTCGTCGTGATCCAAATCACCGATGACCGACACTGAACGGATGGCACCTCCGCGTTCAACACACGTACAATTGGGAGAGACGTCTCCTCCTTCTTGATCCAGCAAGGGGGAGGAGAGGTTGATGGAGATCCAGCAGCACGACGGCATGGTGGTGGAAGCAGCGGGGATCTCGGGAGGGCTTCGCCAAGCTCAGCGAGAGAGAGAGGTGTTACGGGGGAAGAGGGAGGCGCCAAGGGCTAGGGTGCACAGCCCTCCCTCCCTCCCTCTTTATATAGGGGCCCTAAGGGGGGGCGCCGACCCCTAGAGATCCCATCTCAAGGAGGGGGCGACGGCCAAAGGGGGGACTTGCCCCCCCCCCCCAAGTTTGGTGGGGCACCCCCACCCCGAGGGTTTCCAACCCTAGGCGCAGGGGGAGGCCCATGGGGGGTGCACCAGCCCACCAGGGGATGGTTCCCTTCCCACTTCAGCCCATGGAGCCCTCCGGGATCGGTGGCCCCACCCGCTGGACCCCTGGGACCCTTCTGGTGGTCCCAGTACAATACCGGTGACCCCCGAAACTTTCCCGGGCCGAAACTGGACTTCCTATATACAAATATTTACCTCCGGACAATTCCGGAACTCCTCGTGACGCCCGGGATCTCATCCGGGACTCCGAACAACTTCCGGGTTACCGCACATACTAATATCTCTACAGCCCTAGCGTCACCGAACCTTAAGTGTGTAGACCCTACGGGTTTGGGAGACACGCACACATGACCGAGATGACTCTCCGGTCAATAACCAACACCGGAATCTGGATACCCATGTTGGCTCCCACATGCTCCTCGATGATCTCATCGGATGAACCATGATGTCGAGGATTCAATCAATCCCGTACGCAATTCCCTTTGTCTATCGGTACGATACTTGCCCGAGATTCGATCGTCGGTATACTGATACCTTGTTCAATATCATTACCGGCAAGAGGCTTTACTCGTTCCCGTAACACATCATCCCATGAACAACTCTTTGATCACATTGAGCTCATTATGATGATGTCCTACCTAGTGGGCCTAGAGGTACCTCTCCGTCACACGGAGTGACAAATCCCAGTCTCGGTTCGTGCCAACCCAACAGATGCTTTCGGAGATATCCGTAGTGTACCTTTATAGCCACTCAGTTACGTTGTGACGTTTGGCACACCCAAAGTATTCCTATGGTATCCGGGAGTTGCACAACCTCATGACCTAAGGAAAGGATACTTGACATTGGAAAAGCTTTAGCATACGAACTACACGATCTTGTGCTAGGCTTAGGATTGGGTCTTGTCCATCACATCATTCTCCTAATGATGTGATCCCGTTATTAATGACACCCAATGTCCATGGTCAGGAAACCGTGACCATCTGTTGATCAACGAGCTAGCCAACTAGAGGCTTACTAGGGACACGTTGTGGTCTATGTATTCACACATGTATCACTATTTCCGGATAATACAATTAAAGCATGAACAATAGACAATTATCATGAACAAGGAAATATAATAATAACCATTTTATTATTGCCTCTAGGGCATATTTCCAACAGCCTCCCACTTGCACTAGAGTCAATAATCTAGTTACATTGTGATGAATCGTACACCCATAGAGTTCTGGTGTTGATCATGTTTTGCTCGTGGAAGAGGTTTAGTCATCGGATCTGCGACATTCAGATCCGTATGCACTTTACAAATATCTATGTCTCCATCTTGAATATAATTTCGGATGGAGTTGAAACTGCGCTTGATGTGCTTGGTCTTCTTGTGAAACCTGGGCTCCTTGGCAATGGCAATAACTCCAGTGTTGTCACAGAAGAGAGTCATCGGTCCCGACGCGCTTGGAATAACTCCCAGGTCGGTGATGAACTCCTTCATCCAGACTCCTTCCTGCGCTGCTTCAGAAGCAACTATGTACTCCGCTTCACATGTAGATGCCGCCACGACGCTTTGCTTGCAACTGCACCAGCTGACTACCCCACCATTCAAAATATACAGGTATCCGAT
>LR738713.1:179662582-179700232 GCA_902687465.1 Secale cereale | reverse complement strand
GACACACCATTACGCTGAGGTGTTCCAGGCAGCGTCAATTGTGAAACAATTCCACAGTTCCTTTGGTGCGTGCCAAATTCGTGACTTAAATATTCTCCTCCACGATCCGATCGTAAGAACTTTATTTTTGTGTCACGTTGATTCTCAACCTCATTCTGAAATTCCTTGAACTTTTCAAAGGTCTCAGACTTGCGTTTCATCAAGTAGACATACCCATATTTACTTAAGTCATCAGTGAGGGTGAGAACATAACGATAGCCACCGCGAGCTTCAACACTCATTGGACCGCACACATCAGTATGTATGATTTCCAATAAGTTGGTTGCTCGCTCCATTGTTTCGGAGAACAGAGTCTTGGTCATCTTGCCCAAAAGGCATGGTTCGCACGTGTCAAATGATTCATAATCAAGAGACTCCAAAAGTCCATCCGCATGGAGCTTCTTCATACGTTTGACACCAATATGACCAAGGCGACAGTGCCACAAGTATGTGGGACTATCATTATCAACCTTACATCTTTTGGCATTCACACTATGAATATGTGTAACATCACGTTCGAGATTCATTAAGAATAAACCATTGACCAGCGGGGCATTACCATAAAACATTTGTCTCATATAAATAGAACAACCATTATTCTCGGATTTAAATGAGTACCCATCTCGCATTAAACGAGATCCAGATACAATGTTCATGCTCAAAGCTGGTACTAAATAACAATTATTGAGTTTTAAAACTAATCCCGAAGGTAGATGCAGAGGTAGCGTGCCGACGGCGATCACATCGACCTTGGAACCATTCCCGACGCGCATCGTCACCTCGTCCTTCGTGAGTCTCCGCTTATTCCGCAGCTCCTGCTTTGAGTTACAAATGTGAGCAACTGCACCGGTATCAAATACCCAGGAGCTACTACGAGCACTGGTAAGGTACACATCAATAACATGTATATCACATATACCTTTGACGTTGCCGGCCTTCTTATCAGCTAAGTATTTGGGGGCAGTTCCGCTTCGAGTGACCCGTTCCCTTGCAATAAAAGCACTTAGTCTCAGGCTTGGATCCATTCTTTGGCTTCTTCCCGGTAACTGGCTTACCGGGCGTGGCAACTCCTTTGCCGTCCTTTTTGAAGTTCTTCTTACCCTTGCCTTTCTTGAACTTAGTGGTTTTATTCAACATCAACACTTGATGTTCTTTATTCTTTTTTTGACTATATACTGCAAGGCAAAAGCCTCACAGCCCATTTTATTGAAATATAATAAAATCAAATTACAACAAGGTTAGAAATACTTACATGAGCAGACTAAACAAAAGAACCTAAGGTAAGTTAGTTAGCCAATACATAAAGCTATCCTTGTATTTACATTTTATCCTATGAGATAAAAGGGTCATGTCATGGATAAAATTGTGCCTCCATCGCCTGAAAAGAGGAGTTTAATTTCTGAAGACCTTTCCATTCCTAGTAATCCAGATGTTCCAGGCAGCAGTGAAAACCACTTTAGTAAAGAATGGTTGGCCAAAATCAGCCCTTGCTTTGCAAGCCATGTGGTAGGTGGTCATACCAGGTACTTGATGTTCTTTCTTGATCTCCACCTCCGCTGATTTCAGCATTGAATACACCTCAGGAATGGACTTCTCCATCCCTTGCATATTGAAGTTCATCACGAAGCTCCTGTAGCTAGGTGGGAGCGACTAGAGGATTCTGTTAACGACCGCGTCATCTGGGAGATTAATTCCCAACTGAGACAAGCGATTGTGCAACCCAGACATTTTCAGTTTATGCTCGCTGACAGAACTATTCTCCTCTATCTTACAACTGTAGAACTTGTCGGAGACTTCATATCTCTCGACTCGGGCATGAGCTTGGAAAACCATTTTCAGCTCTTGGAACATCTCATATGCTCCGTGCTGCTCAAAACGCTTTTGGAGCCCCGATTGTAAGCTGTAAAGCATGCCGCACTGAACCAGGGAGTAATCATCACTACGCGATTGCCAGACGTTCATAACGTCTTGAGCTGCTGGGAAAACGGGTGCATCACCTAGCGGTGCTTCAAGGACATATGCTTTCTTGGCAGCTATGAGGATGATCCTCAAGTTACGGACCCAATCTGTATAGTTGCTACCATCGTCTATCAGCTTGGTTTTCTCTAGGAACGCGTTGAAGTTGAGGACAACATTAGCATGGGCCATTGGATCTACAAGACACATTATAAAGATTTTAGACTATGTTCATGACAATTACGTTCATCTAAACAAATTTAATGAACTCCCACTCAGATAAACATCCCTCTAGTCATCCAAGTGGTACATGATCCGAATCGACTAGGCCGTGTCCGATCATCACGTGAGACGGACTAGTCATCAACGGTGAACATCTTTATGTTGATCGTATCTTCTATACGACTCATGTTCGACCTTTCGGTTTTTCGTGTTCCGAGGCCATGTCTGTACATGCTAGGCTCGTCAAGTGAACCCTAAGTGTATTGTGTGTGTAAATCTAGCTTACACCCATTGTATGCGAACGTTAGAGCCTATCACACCCGATCATTAGGTGGTGCTTCGAACAGCGAACCTTAGCAACGGTGCACAGTTAGGAGGAGCACAATTCTTGAAATTTTAGTGAGAGATCATCTTATTTACTACCATCGTTCTAAGCAAATAAGATTTAAAACATGATAAACATCACATGCAATCAAATAGTGACATGATATGGCCAATATCATTTAGCTCCTTTTGATCTTCATCTTCGGGGCTCCATGATCATCATCTTCACGGGCATGACACCATGATCTCCATCATCGTTTCTTCATGAAGTTGTCGCGCCAAACATTACTTCTACTACTATGGCTGACGGTTAGCAATAAAGTAAAGTAATTACATGGCGTTTTCAATGACACGCAGGTCATACAATAAAATAAGACAACTTCTATGGCTCCTGCCGGTTGTCATACTCATCGACATGCAAGTCGTGATTCCTATTACAAGAACATGATCAATCTCATACATCACATATATATCATTCATCACATCCTTTTGGCCATATCACATCACACGACACATGCTGCAAGAACAAGTTAGACGTCCTCTAATTGTAGTTGCAAGTTTTTACGTGGCAGCTATAGGTTTCTAGTAAGAACGTTTCTTACCTACGCCAAAACCACAACGTGATATGCCAATTTCTATTTATCCTTCATAAGGACCCTTTTCATCGAATCCGATCCGACTAAAGTGGGAGAGACACACACCCGCTAGCCACCTTATGCAAGTAGTGCATGTCAGTCGGTGGAACATGTCTCACGTAAGCGTACGTGTAAGGTTGGTCCGGGCCGCTTCATCCCACGATGCCGCCGAATCAAGATAAGACTAGTAGCGGCAAGTAAATTGAAATGATCTACGCCCATAACAATCTTGTGTTCTACTCGCGCAAAGTAACTGCGCATAGACCTGGCTCTGATACCACTATTGGGGAACGTAGCAGAATTTTAAAATTTTCTACGCATCACCAAGATCATTCTATGGAGTCATCTTGCAACGTGTGAGAGGGGAGTGCATCTACATATCCTTGTAGATCGCGGGCGGAAGTGTTCAAGAGAACGGGGTTGATGGAGACGTACTCCCCGTGATCCAAATCACCGATGACCGAGCGCCGAACGGACGGTACCTCCGCGTTCAACACACGTACGGTTGGGAGAGACGCTTCCTCCTTCTTGATCCAGCAAGGGGAAGGAGAGGTTGATGGAGATCCAGGAGCACGACGGCGTGGTGGTGGAAGCAGCGGGGATCTCGGCAGGGCTTCACCAAGCTCAGCGAGAGGGAGAGGTGTTACGGGGGGAGAGGGAGGCGCCAGGGGCTAGGGTGCGTAGCCCTCCCTCCCCCCTCTTTATATAGGGGCCCTAAGGGGTGGCGCCGGCCCCTAGAGATCCCATCTCAAGGGGGAGGCCAAAGGGGGGACTTGCCCCCCAAGTTTGGTGGGGCGCCCCCACCCCTAGGGTTTCCAACCCTAGGCGCAGGGGGAGGCCCATGGTGGGCGCACCAGCCCACCAGGGGCTGGTTCCCTTCCCACTTCAGCCCATGGGGCCCTCCGGGATAGGTGGAACCACCCGGTGGACCCCCGGGACCCTTCCGGTGGTCCCGGTACAATACCGGTGACCCCCGAAACTTTCCCGGTGGCTGAAACTGGACTTTCTATATACAAATCTAACCTCCGGGCCATTCCGGAACTCCTCGTGACGCCCGGGATCTCATTCGGGACTCCGGACTACTTTCGGATTACCGCATACTAATATCTCTACAACCCTAGCGTCACCGAACCTTAAGTGTGTAGACCCTACGGGTTCGGGAGACACGCAGACATGACCGAGATGACTCTCCGGCCAATAACCAACAGCGGGATCTGGATACCCATGTTGGCTCCCACATGCTCCTTGATGATCTCATCGGATGAACCACGATGTCAAGGATTCAATCAATCCCGCACGCAATTCCCTTTGTCTATCGATACGATACTTGCCCGAGATTCGATCGTCGGTATACCGATACCTTGTTTAATCTCGTTACCGGCAAGTCTCTTTACTCGTTCCCATAACACATCATCCCGTGAACAACTCTTTGATCACATTGAGCTCATTATGATGATGTCCTACCGAGTGGGCCCAGAGGTACCTCTCCGTCACACGGAGTGACAAATCCCAGTCTCGGTTCGTGCCAACCCAACAGATGCTTTCGGAGATACCTGTAGTGTACCTTTATAGCCACCCAGTTACGTTGTGTCGTTTGGCACACCCAAAGTATTCCTACGGTATCCGGGAGTTGCACAACCTCATGGTCTAAGGAAGGGATACTTGACATTGGAAAAGCTTTAGCATACGAACTACACGATCTTGTGCTAGGCTTAGGATTGGGTCTTGTCCATCACATCATTCTCCTAATGATGTGATCCCATTATGAATGACATCCAGTGTCCATGGTCAAGAAACCGTGACCATCTGCTGATCAACGAGCTAGTCAACTAGAGGCTTACTAGGGACACGTTGTGGTCTATGTATTCACACATGTATCACTGTTTCCGGATAATACAATTAAAGCATGAACAATAGACAATTATCATGAACAAGGAAATATAATAATAACCATTTTATTATTGCCTCTAGGGCATATTTCCAACAATGTTATGCAGATCATGACCACAAGGAACAATATCCCTTGCATGGAGAAGCTCCTCCATGATCGAGCTACTCGATCGGTTAGTTGCCATGATTGTTTCTCTACTAATCTCAACTTTCTCCACATTTCTTCTGCGAACGTGCATATAACTTAAGTATGTCTAATATCCTCACACTCTAATGGACACCAGGGACATTAACTTTATGTTACAATGTGTATGTTTGCTAACACCCTGTAACAAGGGACAACACAAGTGGTGTCTTCCTATCATAGATTTCTTTCTTTTGCTGAAACATTTGTAGCCCATACGTTTTCCAAGTTCGAACCGCAACTGATTCTCCTGGCCGAACCAAATTCCCAGTAGCACCAAACTAGTGATTTCATTTGACATGGTAAGCTGACCTTACAGTTAAGAAACCATTTTCTCTGACTAGCTGCTCCTCCAGAGATCATGTGGTAGGATCAATCAAATCAGCCATGAAAGTCAGAATATTCTTACCCAATGTGTCCTGAGGGAATATTGGGAATTCACGGATCTTCCCAAATATTTATTTGGCTTCCATCTCCCACTCACCAAATAAACCCCCTGTTAAAAGTTTTTACTCATGCCAATATCCTTTGCCATGTAAATTGATGTAGGGTGGATACCCTAGGGCCGATCTTTGACGATTTGGAGGGGATCCTACAGAGAACACGAGGAACACACGAGGAGAAACATGAGGGAAAACACTCAAATCAATGAGAACAATCACACATGTGATAGATCGATGAACATAAAGAGTGATACAAGATCCAAACGCAACAAAGGACGATACACGGTAACAAGTACTTCTCCGTGAGGAGGTCTTGAATACACTTGGGGTATCTTCTCGTAGAGGCTGCAATCTCTCGATTGAGAAGAACCAAGAGGACGAGCGAAGCTCTGTCTCACAAATGAGCTATCACAATGCTAACCCTAGAAAGAGGGGGTAGGAGGAGTATTTATAGTTTAAGTGGACGAAAAGGTACATGGGCCTCGGCCCAACACGCATTGCACGCACAGGTGTCGGACATCCGACAGCTACCGAATGTCCGGTGGCTCACGAGGGTCCGGACTTTCGGAATTCTTGGAATTCTGCTATTTTTCTTCTGTGGTGTGACACCGGATTTCCACAGGAGCTCGGTCATCCGGTGGGTCTCAGACGTTCGGTCGCTGGGGGTCGTCAGTCGTCCGGCCCTTGTGGGACGTCCAGCCGCTGTAGTGTACGCTGGCTTGGACTTGGGCTGGCTGGAGCTTCAGGCGTCGGACGTCCGGTGTGGTCTAGTATTTCGGTGGCTGTAGGTTTGCTGGCAGCCTCTTCTCTTGATCCTCGAACTTGTGCTCGCCATCTTGTTCACTTGGCATAGCATCTTCACACCCGTCCTCTCGATACATGTTGATGCATAGGGTCTCCGCCTTAGGCAGTAGCCATGTCTCACATGCATCATATGGAAGGTCATTAAGGAGAGATGTCACCTCGGTTTCGATTGCTCTTGCACGAGATCATGTCATCGGTCCACTGTGCATTTGGGGAGATGGGTCCATGGGGATGACTGTAGGATGCTCCGTATCATCTTCCCCCCTTGGGAAAAGTCCGACCTCGGATCCAAAGCTTCATCACCATGGTGGGGAGAGAGGTCCTTGACATTAACATGTCACTCACGGAGTACTTGTCGTGAGGGATGTCGATCTTGTAGGCATTGTTGTTGTACCGTGCAAGCACCTTGAAGGGTCCGTTGGCTCGAGGAAGTAACTTGGACTTGAACTCATTGGGGAAGCATTCCTTGCAAAGGTGTATCCACACAAGATCTCCAATATTGAATATCATGGGTTGCTTGTTGACGTTGAGCTTGGACGCGAGTCGTTGAACTTGACGCTTTGTGTGCCTTGTATCTTCGTGCATCTTCTTGAGATAGCTTGCCTGGGCACTTGCATCCATCTTGATGCGCCCTTGTAGAGGTAGAGGAAGAATGTGCAATGGGGACAATGAGTTGAAACCGTATATGACCTCGAAGGGGGGCTTGCCTATTGTAGAATGTCTTGCGTGATTGTAGGCGTACTCGGCGATGGGAAAACATTGATCCCATTCCTTATGTTCTTCTTTATCAACACGCGAAGAAGAGTCGATAGCGTGCGGTTCGTCACCTCCGTTTGGCTGTCGGTTTGTGGGTGGTATGCCGAAGTGAATAGTAGCTTGATTCTGAGCTTGGCGCAAAGCATCATCCGAAAGTAGCTAAGAAACTTGACGTCGCGGTCCGAGACGAACGTCTTGGGCACTCCATGTAAGCGCAAGATTTCCCTACAAAAGATATTTTCAACATGTGAAGCATCGTCTTTCTTGTTGCATGGAATGAAATGTGCCATTTTGGAAAAACGGCCCACAACAACAAAGACGAAATCGTTTCCGTTTTGAGTTCTAGGCAAACCAAGCACAAAGTCCATACTAATATCTTCCCATGGTTGATATGGAATAGGAAGTGATATGTAAATACCATGTAATTGAGCTTTATACTTAGCCTTGCAACATGTTGAGCGTCGGTTGGTGAAGCCTGAGACGTCGCAGAACATCTTGGGCCAAAAGTAGTTCTTGGAGAGCGCGGAGAATGTCTTGTCGCATCCAAAGTGTCCCATAAGTCCTCCTCCATGAGCTTCTTGCAAAAGTTACAAATGAAGAGAAGACTTGGGAATACAAAGTTTGTTAGCTCTCATTAGATAAACAACCTTGATGTAATATCTTCCCCAAGATGTATGCGTCAAACACTTAGCATAAGGATTTGCAAAGAAAATATCATGCACATACATGTATTTTATGTTCTCAAAGCCAATCACATTCAACTCAAGTTGAGCAATAAGCATGCATTTGCGGGATAAAGCGTCGGCCACTACATTCTCCTTGCCTTTGATATACTTGATAACATAAGGAATTGACTCAATGAATTCACTCCACTTAGCATGATGATTGTTCAACTTAGTTTGACCCTTACGATACGTGTGAAGAATGAACTCATGAGGTCGTAGATAATGCTCCCAAACATGCAAGACTCTCACTAAAGCATATAGCTATTTGTCATAGATGGGGTAGTTAAGTTGTGCTCCGAAGAGTTTTTCACTAAAATAAGTAATGAGGCGCTTCTCTTCCAATAACACACCTCCTATTCCATTACCACTAGCATCGCAATGTACCTCAAAAGGTTTGTCAAAATTGGGTAAAGCAAGCAAAGGGGCATGCGTAAGCAGATCCTTAAGCTCATTAAGCACGGTATCTTGTGATGGTCCCAAAAAGAGGTGTGTTCTTCTTACTCAAAGCATGTAAAGGTGTAGCAATGGTGCTAAAGGCCTTCACAAATCGTCTATAAATCCGGCTAGACCAAGAAAACTACGCACTTGTTGTAAGTTTTTGGGTTGGAGCCATGTTTTGATAGCTCCGATCTTGGTTTCGTCTACAAGCACACCCTTAGAGGAGACAATAAATCCTAGAAAAACAAGTTGGTCTACACAAAATTTGCATTTCTCCATGTTAGCATAGAGTTGCTCCTTGCGAAGAGTTTGCAAGAGGTTCTAAGGTGAGTAACATGATCTTCAAGCGATTTGCTAAACACAAGAATGTCATCAAAGTATACCACAACAAATATCCCAATGTAAGGTCTATGGACGTAATGCAGGACTCTCATGAAAGTACCGGGTACTTCGGATAAGCCCATTGGCATAACAAGCCATTCATATAAGCCAAATTTGGTCTTAAATGCGGTTTTCCATTCATCACCCTATTGCATGCGGATTTGGTAGTAGCCACTCTTAAGATCAATCTTAGAGAAGATTGTGGCTCCGCTAGGCTCATCTAGCATATCATCTAAATGTGGAATGGGGTGACGATATCTAACGGTGATAGCATTGGTTGGATGGCAATCGGAACACATTCTATAAGTACCATCTTTCTTGGGGACAAGGATTACCGGAACATCACAAGCGATCAAGCTTTCTTGGATATGACCGTTATCAATGAGTTGTTGAACTTGCCGTTGGATCTCCTTGGTTTCTTGAGGGTTCACGCGATATGCTGCTTTGTTAGGAAGAGGTTCTCCAGGGATAAGGTCGATGCGGTGCTCGATGCCGTGAAGAGGAGGTAGACCCGGAGGTAGCTCATCGGGGAAGACATCTTGAAATTCCTGCAACAAATGAGACAACACTAGAGGAAGGTGTGATGAGTTGTTAGGTTGTTCTGCTTCTCCTTTGCATAAGAGTACAAAGTGTAGGACACTTGATGGGTTCTCACACACTTCTCTCATGTCACTTTTGGTGGCAAATAGTACTAGGTGTTTCTTGTCGCTGATCGTGGAGGCACTCGATTTAGGCTTGTGGCTCTCACTCTCCTTTTGGTGGATCACTCTCTCACCGTTCTCTCTATGATGGGTGGTTATTTGCTTGTCGGTGACCACTTGACTTGGCGACATAGGACGTAGCACAAACTACTTCCCCTTCATTTTGAAACTATAGTGATTGTTACGTCTATTGTGGATGACTTTGCCATGAAATTGCCATGGTCGGCCAAGAAGGAGGTAGAAAACAGACATATGTACCACATCACATTCCAAGGTGTCCTCATAGGCGCCTATCTTGAAGGATACTTGCACAGTGTGCTCGACTCGAATAGTTCCGGCATCGCTAAACCATTGGACCTTGTAGGGGTGAGGGTGCTTCGTCTTGACCAATTGTAGATTGTCTCATAGCTCTTCACTTGCCAAATTGTGATAACTTCCTCCATCGATGATAACCTTGATGGAACGTCCATTGATGCCAGCCTTCGTGTGGAAGATGTGGCAACATTGGTCTTTGTCTTGTTGGTGTTTAAGCGTCAAGACCTTGGAGACAACAAGATTGGGGCTCGGGTCATTGTCACAAAAGACTTGGTTTTCTTCATCCTCATTCACTTGACGATGCATGGCCATGTGCTCAATGGCTTCCATTTCGTCATCACTCATAGAGTCATAGGAGTGAAAGTGCATTATATCGACTAGAGGAGGGTGAATAGGCGATTTTTACAAATTCGTCACTGAGGAAATACTTCTTGATGAAATAGTTAAGTGATGAACTAAAAGCAGCGGAATAAGTACTCAGATGCAAACATGACAAGACAGAAACATAGTCATCATGATGAAATGAAACAAGTACAGAGCATTGGTAGCGTGTAAACATGATAAGCAGGCGAAAGACAGATTGACTGAAGAAATAGGATTGAGGAAATTGAGGAAGTCCAAGTCAAAGTCTTCAAACTGTAACAATCAATTGCATCAACAAGTAAGTGATGAAATGAAAGAGAGTTGAGGAAATAGAACCAGTAGCTCGGTGAAGACAATGATTTGGTAGACCAGTTCCAACTGTTGTGACAATTGTACATCTGGTTAGGGCGGCTTGGTATTTAAACCAAAGGACACATAGTCCTAGGACAC
Source organism: Secale cereale (assembly GCA_902687465.1). Classification (NCBI taxonomy): domain Eukaryota; kingdom Viridiplantae; phylum Streptophyta; class Magnoliopsida; order Poales; family Poaceae; genus Secale; species Secale cereale. The sequence continues at coordinate 179,689,606 of LR738713.1, read as the reverse complement.
ACAGTCCTTACCATATTCCCCTTGAGCTAAGGTCACACAGACCTCACCCAATCACTCATGGTAAGTCTTCACATGTGACTTATAAACCTTCACAGACTTTGGTCACCCGACGATCCACAATTCCTCTTGGATGCTCTAGACCATTGACGCTTAACTGTCTGGAAGATGCATAGTCTTAAAAGGTAACAAGCGTCGGTTCCACACAGGAACAATCTCTTCAGTGATGCTCAATCACTTTGGGTTTTAGGTGTTTGGGTTTTTGGGTTTTTCCTCACTGATTTTCACTCAAAGTCCTCGGAGGATGGGTTGCTCTAAATAACAAGTGTCAGTTTATCTCGGAGCAGCCAACTAGCAAGTAGTTGTAGGGGGCGGATATTTATAGCCAGGGAGCAACCTGACATGATAAGACATAAATGCCCTTCAATGATATGACCGTTAGGTGGGTAAGATATTTTGGGACCGCTGGCGTGAAGCACATAAATGGTTGGAAATTTGAGCACTCAAATTCCTGAAGGCTATCATGTTGCTCACTTGTAGGCAACCGGCACTGGCGAATTCCTAACTCCTCAGTCAGAACAAATTCCTCAGAGAATAGAAGATCTTCGTCTCTATCACTAAATAAATTTACTGAACTGTATGAGATTTCCAAAGGCTTCACTCGAAGGATTGGATATGTGTAGGCTTTGAGTTGAGCATCAGTTGGAAATTGTTTCCTTAGTTTTACCTCGACCCCCTTTAACAGTACGGTGTTTCCTATGACTCAATAAAGAGGAAATGAAACTACGAAAACTACGGATTTGTGAAGATATCTGCCAACTGTTCTTCAGTCTTCACGTGGTAGATGGAGATGTCGCCCTTGAACACATGGTCACAAAGAAAATGATGACAAATCTGGATGTGCTTTGTCTTTGAGTGTTGGACTGTGTTGTGAGCAATCTTGATGGCACTCTCATTGTCGCAGTAGAGAGTCACATTCTTCATGTTGATGCCGTAATCCTGGAGAGTTTGCTTCATCCATAGCAATTGGGCACAACATGAACCAACAACAATGTACTCAGCTTCAGTAGTAGACAGTGATATGGAATTCTGCTTTGTCGAGGACCATCATACTAAGGATCGTCCGAGGAAATGACATGTGCCTGATGTTGACTTGCGATCCACTCGATCATTAGCATAGTGAGAGTCAAAATATCCAATGAGATCAAAACCAGAGCCCTTGGGACGCCATAATCCTAGTGTTGGTGTATGAGCTAGATTTCGAAGAATGTGCTTCACAGCCTTATGGTGTGATTCCTTCGGTGTAGCTTGAAAATGGGCACACATGCAAACACTAAGCATAGTATCTAGCCTAGATGCACATAGATACAATAAAGATCCAATCATGGAGCGATATACCTTTTGATCGAAATCTTTATCATTTTCGTCGGTGCAGAGATGGCCATTTGTGGGCATAGGGATTTTGACGCCTTTGCAATCTTGCATGCCAAATTTCCTCAGTACATCCTTGAGGTATTTCTCTTCAGATATGAAGATGCCATTGCGTTGTTAATGAATTTGAAGACCTAAGAAGAATTTCAATTCTCCCATCATAAACATTTGATATTATTCACTCATCATGTAGGCGAATTCGTCAGTGTAACGTAGTACAACCAAAGATAATATCTTCCACATATATTTGATACATCTCCAATGTATTTATCATTTTTTATTGTTCCATGTTGTTATATTATAATTCTTGGATGTTTTACAATCATTTTATAGTCATTTTATATCATTTTTTGGTACTAACCTATTGACATAGTGCCAAGTGTCAGTTGTTGTTTTTTGCATGTTTTTTACATCGTAGGAAATCAATACCAAATGGAGTCCAAACACTGCAAAACTTTTTTTGAAAAGTTTTGGGCCAGAAGACACCCATTGGACCAGAGTTGCACCTAGGGCGTGCCCCGAGGGGGCACAACCAACGAGGGCGCGCCAGGCTCCCCTGGTGCGCCCAGGTGGGTTGTGCCCACCTGGGTGGCCTCCCGCATCGCCTCTTCGCTCTATAAATACTCAGATATTCCAGAAACCCTGGGGAGCCGACGAAATTTTATTCCATCCACCGTGGAGTCCAGAACCACCAGATCCAATCTAGACACCATCACGGAGGGGTTCAACATCTCCATTGGTGCCTCTCCGATGATGCGTGAGTAGTTCCTTGTAGACCTACGGGTCCGTAGTTAGTAGCTAGATGGCTTCCTCTCTCTCTTTTGATTATCAATACAATGGTCTCTTGGAGATCCATATGATGTACCTCTTTTTGTAGTGTATTTGTTGGGATCCAATGAACTTTGAGTTTATGATTAGATCTAGCTTTTTATCCAGGAAAGTTAATTGATCTCTTATATGCATGATTGCTTATAGCCTCATATTTCTTCTCCGATATTGGGTTTTGTTTGCCCAACTTGATCTTTTTATCGTGCAATGGGAAGAGGTGCTTTGTAGTGGGTTCGATCTTACGGTGCTTGATCCCAGTAACAGAAGGGGAACCGACACATATGTATCGTTGCTACTAAGCATAAAATGATGGGGTCTATTTTTACATAAATAGATCTTGTCTACATCATGTCATCGTTCTTATTGCATTACTCCGTCTCTCCATGAACTTAATACACTAGATGCATGATGGATAGCGGTCGATGTGTGGAGTAATAGTAGTAGATGCAGGCAGGAGTCGGTCTACTAATCTTGGACATGATGCCTATATAATGATCATTGCCTAGATATCGTCATGATTATTTGAAGTTCTATCAATTGCCCAACAGTAATTGTTTTCCATCGTTTGCTATTTTTCTCGAGAGAAGCCACTAGTGAAATCTACGGGACCCGGGTCTCTTCCAATATTATTTGCCTTTGCGATCCATTTTTCTTTGCTTTTATTTCCAGATATATGAAACCAAAAACCCAAAAATACCTTGCAGCAATTTATCATATTTAGCGTTCGATATATCAATATTTACAACTCTATCACGTCCGTTACCCAAAAGGGATTGACAACCCCTTTTACATGTCGGGTTGCGAGTATTTGTTATTTGTGTGCAGGTGATGTTTACGTTGTGTTGCTTGGTTCTCCTACTGGTTCGATAACCTTGGTTTCATCACTGAGGGGAATACCTACCGCTGCTATACTGCATCATCCCTTCCTCTGTGGGAAAAAACTGACGTAGTTTTAGTAGCCATCAAAAGGAATTTTCTGGCGCCATTGCCGGGAGCACCTTCAACATATACCAGGTTCCTAATCACAAATCTCATCTCCTCGCAATTTACATTATTTTCCATTTGCCTCTCTTTTTCATCTCCCCCAATTCACAAACATTTGTCGTTTTATTCGCCCTCCTTTTCCGTTCGCAGTTTTCTTGCCGGATCTATTTGATTCCTTGTCATCACGGCTAGTCCTCCCCTCATCATTTGCACCCCCTAGAACAAAGTTCTCAACTTTAAGCAAAGAGGAGGAGAAAGCCTAAAAGATGTGTGGTACCGGATTTGCAATGCTAATAAGAGATCCATTCACAAGCAATCCACTATTGTTCTTCTTCTAAATTTTTATGTGGGAATTACAACTTGGTCTAGATTTGTTCTTGATACCATTACTCGAGGAAATGTCTTAAGTTGTCCCCCTCTTGATGCTTTGAATACTATGGGAAATTTAGTGGAATCCCCTCTTATTATCGTTAATGAAATAACTTTGACTCTTGAGCATGTTATGCAAAGATTAGATGCTATAGAAAAAGGGATGCTTACTAAAGAACATACTGAAAATTTGGACCAAAAGATGCATTATCATGCTAATAAATTTGGATCGAAGGCGGGTGAGGTTTTTAAATTGCTAAAAGAGAAGGAACCCGTAGTCAATGAAACAATAGAAGAAAGTCCTTCTCGGATTGATAAATTGGAAGAAATTCTTAGTAACATGGGTACCGCTTTTTCTTCCGTTAATACCATTGAGAAAACACATGTAAAAAGTCGTAAGAATAAAGGGGTTTCTTCTAGTAATAACAAAGGGGATCTTAAAATGATTAGTATTCACCCCAATTTTATTGAAGTAATAGAAATACCTCTTTACAAAAGCAAATTCTTTGATCTTGTTCCTAGGAGTATCTTTGTCGAAGAATAGTATGCTAGGAATGGGATAACAAGGATGACAACACTTGAAATCTTGGTATCATGCCTAGCTAAGGGCGTAAAACGATAGCGCTTGTTAGGAGGCAACCCAACTTGTATCTTTTTGTTTTTTGGTTTCCTTATTGGTTTCAATAAAATACCCATTAATACCTTTGTTTAAATGTGTTTTTGTGGTTTGAGAAAAGGTTTGTGCCAAGCAAAGCCTTAGGATCATGTTGGGTGTTAGTAGATTTTATCTTGCTGAAAAACCAAAACTTTTATGCTCACGAGAAAAATTCTCATTTTTATAGGAAGAGTGCTTTTGTGTTGATTCTTGTTGCAGTAGATTAATATACAAATTTCCCACGTGTCCCTATTTCTTCAAGATATTTAGAGTTACAGAAGTATTCGAAACTTCCAGATTGCTACAGACTGTTCTGTTTTTGACAGATTTTGTTTTTATTGTGTTATGTGCTTGTTTTGATGATTCTGTGGTTTTCTTTGATGAGTTTTTGCCATACAAAAGTTGGAATACAATAGATATAATACAAATACAAAATATGAATTGGTTTTCTACAGTACTTATAGTAGTATTTGTTTTCTTATACTAACGGGTCTCACGAAAGTTTTGTTGGGTTTTGTGTGATTGAAGTTTTCAAGTTTTGGGTTATCTTACGATGGATGAAGGAATAAGGAGTAAGAAGAACCTAAGCTTGGGGATGCTCCAGCATCCCAAGCTATTATCCAAAGAGAAGCAAGCACCTAAGCTCGGGGATGCCCCCGAGTGGCATCCCCTCTTTCTTCTAACGACCATCGGTATTTTACTCGAAACTATATTTTTATTCGTCACATGATATGTGTTTTGCTTGGAGCGTCTTGTATGATATGAGTCTTTGCATGTTTTCTTTTTCTTTTTAAGTCATCAATCCTTGCTGTACACACGATCCATAATTATGCCATGACTTGTTAGAACAACTCTCTTTGCTTCACTTACATTTTTATGAGCTATGGATTTGCTCTAGTGCTTCACTTATATCTTTTTGAGCACTGTGTGCTTTAGTAATTTTCAAGAAATCTTCTCTTGCTTCACTTAAATTATTTTGAGAGATAAAAAAAATTATGCTCATGATCTTCACTCATATTTGTTTGAGCTTATCAAAAGCAACACATGAAAATTAGTTCCAAAGTGATAGATATCCAAGAAGGATATAATAAAAACTTTCATGAAGATCATTGGACAAAATAAACTTGATTCCTTGCAATAGTTTTAAGACATGATGATGTGATATGTGAGTCATGTTAATGAGTAATTATGCTTTAGTAAGAATATTAGTGTTAAAGTTTGTGATTCCCTAAGCAAGCACAAAAGTCAAAAATCATGCAATGAAATTACATTCTACTAGTGGTGCATTATTCGGTGTTATTTATGCTCAATGCTCGCTTATGAGATTATTCGTTTCATGGTTGGTCACTTCCCATTCTTTTTCTAGCCTTCATTTTGCACTAACTATGATCACTACTTGTGCATCCAAAATCCTTTATCCCAGTTTTGCCACATGAGTCCACCATACCTACCTATATGCGGTATTGCTTTGCCGTTCTAAGCAAATTTGTATGTGCATCTCTAATTTTCAAAATAAATTCCCCTTTTGTGTGCTCGTACGGCTCGTGAGGCGGTGAGGGGTGGCTAATATTTTCCATGCTAGATATGTTATACTCACGATGAGTGTTTATTCACTTTTCATTGCACGAGAGTAAGGCAAAGGTATTAGGGATGCCCAGTCCTGAAATGAAAAACAAATTCACTTTATGTTGTCAAATAATAAATTCCTTGGAAAGTGTTGGTATGGAAGGCATCCGTGGATTCGGCTAGCCATGGCTTGTGAGTGTTTGGTGGAAAAGGAATAAACTTTATTTTATGTTTGGGAACCACCTATGATATATCTAGCATGGAAAGTGTTGGGAACCTTAAGTTGTTTTCGTTGGTGGGAAAAGTATGCCACCTGAAATAATTGTATCTCTCAATTTAAGCTTTGAGATCTCGCACCTCTACAAATCCCTACTTCCCCCTGCGAAGGGCCTTTCCTTTACTTATACAATTTTTTATTTTTGAATTCGAGTCTCCATCTTCTCTTATAAAGCACCAACTAGGAAACACTATGATCGTACTTGAGCATTGGGTGTAACTAATATGCGAGTGTGTTTCATGAATGGATCAATGGTTGAGCATGATGGGCTAGGGATAACTTATTTTAGCATTGATATTTTGAAAGACATGGTTGCTTGTTGATATGTTTAAGTATTTAAATCTCATGTCAAAACTATACTATTGCTTTGAACCATATACAAGTCCAAATGTCCATGCTATAAAGAAAAGAATATGATATGACATGTTAGCCAGCATTCCACATCAAAAATTCCATTTTTATCATTTACCTACTCGAGGACGAGCAGGAATTAAGCTTGGGGATGCTGATACGTCTCCAACGTATCTATAATTTTTTATTGTTCCATGCTGTTATATTATCATTCTTGGATGTTTTACAATCATTTTATAGTGATTTTATATCATTTTTTGGTACTAACCTATTGGCATAGTGCCAAGTGCCGGTATCTGTTTTCTGCATGTTTTTTACATCACAGGAAATCAATACCAAACGGAGTCCAAACACCGCGAAACTTTTTGCAGATTGTTTTTGGGCCAGAAGACTCCCATTGGGCCAGAGCTGCACCTAGGGAGTGCGTCGAGGGGGCACAACCCACCAGGGTGAGCCAGGCCCCCTAGCGCGCCCGGGTGGGTTGTGCCCACCTCGGTGGCCTCCCGCACCGCCTCTTCGCTCTATAAATACTCAGCTAGTCTAGAAACCCTGGGGGAGTCGACGAAATTTTATTCTAGCAGCCGTAGAGTCCAGAACCACCAGATCAAATCTTGATACCATCACAGAGGGGTTAACCATCTCCAAGGTGCCTCTCCGATGATGCGTGAGTAGTTCCTTGTAGACCTACGGGTCCATAGTTAGTAGCTAGACGGCTTCCTATCTCTCTTTTGATTATCAATACAATGGTCTCTTGGAGATCCACATGATGTAACTCTTTTTGCGGTGTGTTTGTTGAGATCCGATGAGCTTTGAGTTTATGATCAGATCAATCTTTTTATCCATGAAAGTTATTTGAGTCTTCTTTGTTCTCTTATATGCATGATTGCTTATAGCTTCGTATTTATTCTCCGATATTGGGTTTTGTTTGCCCAACTTGATCTCTTTATCTTGCAATGGGAGGAGGTGCTTTCTGGTGGGTTCGATCTTACGGTGCTTGATCCCAGTGACAGAAGGGGAACCGACACGTATGTATCATTGCTAAAACGATGGGTTCTATTTTTACATAAATAGATCTGTTCCACATCATGTCATCATTCTTATTGCATTACTCCGTTTCTGCATGAACTTAATACACTAGATGCATGGGGGATAGCGGTCGATGTATGGAGTAATAGTAGTAGATGCAGGAAGGAGTCAGTCTACCATTCTTGGACGTGATACCTATATAATGTTCATTACCTAGATATCATCATGATTATTTAAAGTTGTATCAATTGCCCAACAGTAATTTTTTTCCATCGTTTGCTATTCTTCTCGAAAGAAGCCACTAGTGAAATCTACGGCCCACGGGTCTCTTCCAATATTATTTGCCTTTGCGATCCTTTTTTGCTTGGCTTTTATTTTCAGATCTATTAAACCAAAAACTCAAAAATAACTTGCTGCAATTTATCTTATTTAGCATTCGATCTATCAATATTTACAACTCTATCACGTCCATTACCCGAAAGGGATTGACAACCCCTTTTACACGTCTGGTTGCGAGTATTTGTTATTTGTGTGCAGGTGTTGTTTATGTTGTGTTGCTTGGTTCTCCTACTAGTTCTATAACATTGGTTTCATCAAGGAGGGAAATGCCTACTGCTGCTATACTGCATCATCCCTTCCTCTTTGGGGAAAAACCGAAGTTCTAGCAGCCATCAAAATTTGGCACACAAATAATTCATCCTCATAAGCTTTGGTGAAAAGAGTTGGTTCAAGTGAACCAGATTTGAAGCCTTTCTTCATGACGAATTCCTTCAGAGCGTTATACCACGCCCGAGGGGCCTACTTGAGGTCATAGAGGGCCTTATTGAGTCTGAAGAATTTGTGAGGTTAGGATCTTCAAAACCTGGGGGTTGAGCAACATATACTTCTTCCTCAAGCTTACCATTGAGGAATGCACTTTTCACATCCATTTGATATAGGGTTAATTAGATAAATGCCACCCTAATTATGGTGATTCCGGGAAATGCCAATGCAATTTCCAAACTTTAAAAAATGCGGCTGTAATTTTTTTCAAACTTTGAAAATTGCCACTACAGACTTCGAAAAATGCCACTAAAAATGGCATGAAATGGCATTTTTCAAAGTTTGGAAATTGCAGTGCCATTTCTCAGATCACCATAATTGGAGTGGCATTTATCAAATTAAGCCTTTGATATAAGATGATATTATGATGGTTAGCATAAGCAAGAAGTATACGAATAGCTTCAAGTCTAGCAACAAGTGGAAAAGTTTCATCGAAGTCAATTCCCTCAACCTGTATGTAGCCCTGAGCTACAAGACAAGCCTTGTTCCTCAACACTAGGACATTTTCATCTTGCTTGTGATAGATCCATTTGGTACCAATGACATTGTGCTTGCAAGTATCTGGCCGCTTCATGAGTTCCCACGCATTGTTGAGCTCGAATTGACGCAATTCCTCTTGCATAGCTTGAATCCACTCAGGCTCCAGAAATGCCTCATCAACTTTGGTGGACTCTGTGATAGAGAAAAAAGCAAAGTGCACACAAAAGTTAGATAAGAAGCTTTTGAGCGTGTGAGAGGACCTGGTGCGCTGATGTCATCGATGATTTTCTCAATATGGACTTCTTTTGCAACTCAAGGATGAGCAGGTTGACGACTTTGGTTTGGCTGAGCATTTTCTTCAACAATAGTTTCTTCAGGTGCACCGGTATGATTTTGTTCATGGTGTGGAATGACTTCTTTAGTAGGTTATTCAGTGGGTATGATATCCTTAGTTGCCTTGCACTTAATTAATTTCTCAGGAGGTATTTCATCTGACACAGGAGGCAGGTGCTCTTTTCGCGAGCCGTTAGTTTCATCAAACCGCACCTCTACAGTTTCAACAACCTTGTGATGATGGGTGTTGAAGACTTTGTAGGTGTGCGAGTCCTTTCCGTAACCAAGCATAAAACCTTCATGTGCTTTTGGTGCAAATTTGGAACCGCGATGAGGATTTCTAATCCAACATTTAGTCCAAAGACTTTAAAATAACTCACATTGGGTTTCTTGTCATTGAGGAGTTCATATGAGGTTTTCCTGAGGAGTTTGTGGAGGTAACCCTGTTGACGATGTGGCACGCACTATTGATAGCCTCAGGCCAGAAATGAAGAGGTGTCTTGTATTCATCAAGCATAGTGTGAGCCATCTCAACAAGAGTCATGTTCTTGCGCTCCACGACGCCATTCCGCTGAGGAGTGTATCGGGCAGATAACTCATGAGTAATACCAAGTTCATCAAGATAGTCATCGAGACCGGTGATTTTGAACTCAGTCCCATTGTCACTCCGGATATGCTTGATCTTCACGTTGAAATTCATAGAGGCCCTTGAGGAAAATCGCTTGAAGATTTCCTGCACTTCATGTTCAAATGTGATGATATGCATGTCACAGCCTGATTTTTGGCCCTTTCTTTTTCTTTGGATTTTCTGAGATTTTTGCCTGAGTTTTCTTTTTCCGTGGCTATGTGGTCTGGAAACTGAAGAGGATGACCTCTTCTTTCTTTCCAGAGTGGCTTGTCATCCTTCACATCATCCCAAGACCCTGTCATTTCCATCCTTGACCCAACTCAATATTTCTGTTTGCAAAGAAGATTCATTTTCTGTTAAAGGAATAATTCTTTTTGCCCTAGGTTGTAAAGCAACCTATATCTCTGTCATTCTAAAAATTCCCAAGTAATTCTCATAAATTATTTGGGTCATATCTTGATCAAATATGGCAAAAAATTTCCTTGCCATGTTAAAAAATAATCCTCCAAAAATCAATTTCCTATTCTGCCCTAAATGGCACTTTGTTAAGCAAGTGCTATTTATCTTTGTCCAATTTCTCTCAAACTTGGTGGACATCTTTTCATTTCCATAACATTGCCTTGTGCCAATTTTCATACTCATTTTCCTAGTAATTATTTTCCAGTGATTTTTCAAAGTTTCTGTCTAGAAAGAAACTTTGTGAAGGAAGTATATTCTAGGCATTTCCAAATTAGATGAAACTTGGCCACATCCTTCATTTGGTCAAATCATGAGCCTCTACCAAATTAGAGCTCATGAAGATCATCTATGTGAGCTCAGCTCCAAATCTTGATATCTGGTAAAAATTTCACTTTGTGAAGCAACACTATTTTACCATGCTTCATTTGAGCTGCCAATTTACCAGACCATTCTTACCTCAACCTCTACTCCTTCTACCAAGTTCTGGCTCAATCTAGTTATCCAGTTACCCTCAGTAATTCTACAAGATTCTGTCCAGAATGGAGTGTTGTGAAGCAAGTGCCACTTTGGTAACTCCAAATGGCATGATCTTTTTACAGCAGCTCCATATGGTCAAATAATCCCCCTTCACCAAGTTTCAGCTCATGACACTTAAGTGTGTGAGTGCAACATCATCATCCCTAAATCTGGCCAGTTTGGCACTTTCCACAGCAACGCTAAGCTAAACTCCTCTTGTTGGTCTGGTTTTTGGTGATCTAAATCATCTTAGTGTAAGATCATCGCCAGACAAACTTTCTACCAAGTTACCAAGCTAGTTAAACCACAAGAAGTAAAAAACACCTTGTTGTTGTTTTACCATGGAGCCATCTACAAATCTCTTATTTGCCCCTGGATCATTTTCTTTCTCCATTTCTACTAAGGGCACCTAGGTAAACATACTGGACATGGTCGGCCACGCCAAAGCTCGCCGCTTGCACCAGTGTGCGTGGTGACCGCACCTGCGTCATGCACAGGGCGCGCTCTGGAACGGTTGGGCCGCTGTGCTCGTCGCCTCCCTCCTCGTCTCGGCCTCCAACCTTGTCCAGGAGCGCCCCCGTGCTCGTCTGCACCGCCCTACGTCGCTGCTTCGTCGTCTCTCGCCATCAATGCGCCGTCACAATAGTGCCACTGCCATGAACTAGTGTTGACCTCCATTAACACCCTGTTCCAGCTCCCTTGCGCTCGTCCAGAGCCTTCCCCGCGGATATAAAAGGAGTGCCCGAGCTCCTCCGCACCTCACCAGCTCCTCCTCGCCCCTCCTCGACCACCACAACTGTCGGGTGCATCCTCTTTTCGCCGGCGTCCGCCATGGCCATTTCGGTCTCGGCCTAGTTCCGACCACCACAACACTCCTCTCACCCTCCCAACATGTACATCGTGCTCCTCTCATCCTACTGGGCCGCCCCAACCCCTTGCCCCCTCGCCGGAGCCCCTGCATCGCCGAGCCCCTCATCATCAGAAAATTTTATGTACTTCTTTGTACTCCTCTGGCGCCACCCCTCCCCTCCATCCCGAGCCTTCCCAGCACCAACTAGTCCCCTGAACGGAACCTCCACGCTGCCCTGAACCCGTCGGTGCCCTCCGCTCGGTCGGAGACGGCCAGAGCTGGCCGCTCCATTGCCGGCAGCCGCCTCTGCCTTCCCCGTTCCCCTCCCGTCGTCGCGCCTGTAAGCCACCCCGGCGGCCGCCATCTCCCCAAGCAGCCTCGCCTCGGCCTCCCACGCCCCCCGGTGTGCTCGGCTGGGCCGGAGCTGGCCGGAGCCGGCCGGCCCCATGGCCAGGGCCCTCCTCTGCCCCGCTCTGTTCCACGGGTGGAACAACATTGAGAGGAGGAAGAAGAGTGCGCTGGCCCCTCCCCCTGCCCGTGGGCCCCTCCTGTAAGTGGATCAATCCCCGGGCCCATCTGTTTTAAGTGGAGACGTCTTCTTGAAAGACGCTTTCCCTTTTCTGAGGGCGTATTTTCTTTCTTCTTCTGCCCAAAGTGTGCTTTCTTTCACAGAAAGCGTATATCTAAATCTGCGATTCTATCTTATCCACTCAGGGACTTGTTTGTAGCAGAAATATTCATGGATAGGTCCCTGGGCTTCCACACCTCATAACTTTTCAACCGTAACTCCGAATCAGGTGAATCCAAAGCCCACGTATTCCTCTCATCGAGACCTTTCTGTTGGTATCATTTTCACTATGATTTGACTTTCTGAAAATGACTATTTTGCCCTTGCCGTAAACAGCCCCCTCCGAGAGAGAACTGTTTCCGGCGATTCTTTCCGCGATCATTCCGCACTTCTTCCTGGAGTCTCCATCACCCCAGGCAAGCCACAATACCCATTTGCATGATAGTCATGCAGTAGCCATGGTTTTCAACTTGAATATTTATTAATGTTTGTTTGTTTAAAAATATGATTATTGTTGTTTCGGTAATGCTTCGGGGTTAATGTTTATGTTCTTGCTATGTTGTTCTGCACCTGTTTATCATGCCATGCTAGTTGTTAGTATTCTTTTCACATGTTTATGCTTGCTAGTAGTGCATGTTGATATTGGTGATGGTCTTCGGTGTATGACTGCCGTCTGTCCCGAGTACCGTTGCTATGCATGTTTCTTTGCATCCAGTTAGTTAAATGCTTGAATGTTGGTATTGTTGATATGTTCTTGCATGATATTTATTGTTGATGTTAGTAGTCATACTTTGTTTCGTAGAAGTATGTACTTATGATGTTCATGCTAGTCAGCATGCCATGTTTATGATTCATTGTTGATATGGTGGATAGTTATCTTGTTCCTCATGATTATGTTGACATTCATGCTCATGCATTATATTTGCATCCTGTATTTTTTATCATGACTCAGCATATATACATTCAAGTTTAACCGGATTAAATTGAACTTGAACACCTGTTGTCTGAGTCATGGCGCCACCATATCGAACTGACCAGCGCAACCACATTTACCTTTATGGGAAGGTCCTAACTGGGTCTATTGTCATGCCTCCCGCTGGTGCCTCCAACTAGGGAAGGTTATGGGCATGCGGTACCTTGGCCGGGTAAGCAGACATAACCTTGTGTGCCTGTTGTTGTTGTTATGGATCCAGGTACCTGTTTGGGACCATTTATGTTTAGCCACGACGGTGGCCGTTGTGTCTTTGGTAGACACGGGGCCACCCAGGACTAGCCCAGTAGGGCGTGAGTCGGAATGGCCGGGAGAGTGTCATGAAAGTAGATCGGTTTTGTCGGAACGCCGTTGGTCCACCCGAATGAGAACGAGGCCATGGGTTCCGTAGTGTGGGTGCAGTGCGCTACCTCTGCAGAGTGTATATTAAATCTATCGATAGCCGCGCCCACGGATAAGGGCCCAGTTCGTGTCGGTCACACCGTGAGTCAACAGTAATAATAATAATGTGCTTAATAACAACCCCGGTTCAATGATGAGATAAGTTGGTTGTGATTGCCGGAAAGATCATGTTTGGTTTTACTAAGCTTGATTTGATCTTGAGATGATCATATAATGTCCAAGGTTGGTAAGTGATGCATGTGATTGTTACGAGGTAACCTGAATAAAATAAAAGGGTGCATGTAGTGTCATCATATTGCATGCTAGTATTCTCAGATTTATATGTTCATGCCATGCTCATATTGTTTAGCTGTATCATGTTCATGTTGTTCATGTTATGTTAATCTGATGATCTCATGATAATTCCTGATTAACCTGTAATTGCCATGTTGTTGTTTGTCTTGAACGCTTCTGGTTTAGTGTGAGCTTGCAAATACATGCAATGTACTGACCTGACGTGTCATTCCAGCTTGCAGGTTGTGCCTGGATTGCTTGCTTGTTTGGTGTTGTTCCCGTGTTCGCGTGCTAGGATAAATGTTCCAGCCAGAGTCCCTGCAGATTGGAGTTCATCATCGCCGTTCGTTGTTCCGCTGCCAGTAGTTGTTCTGCTGCTTCAAGTTGTTCTGCTGCTTGCATACAGCAACCATGGTGGGCGTAGTGTCGCTGTGCCGGCGTTATCCATTATAACATCGGAACCCTTGTAATCATATTCGTGTTGTAATAGAGAGCTGGTTTGTTCTATACTAAGCAGTGCCGTATTCCAGAAGACTTCATCTCGATCTCTGGGCCGGAATACGGGGCGTTCCGGTTTTCTCTGAGCCGGGGTGCCACAGGCTTGGTATCAGAGCAGGTCTGGCTGTAGAGCGTCCTAGTCCGCTGGAACGTTAAAAAACAGTAGTATAAGGTCTGGTTGTTGTCCTTGATTGCTGCATTTGGTTGTGGCATTTCTTTGCTGCATGTAGTCTTATTTTGGTTACCATTAACCCATATTTTCATGCGTAGATGGCGGTCAACTTCCAGGATTTCAATGTCCTTCCCTTAGCTCCCGGTGCTGTTCCGATTGAGTTCGGTCCCACTCCTGCACCTCTCAGCTTTGCCGCCCTCCTTGGCGACATGTGCTGTAGTATTTATCCCCTCGGAAATCCACCTCATTATCAAGTATTCCAGTTTTTTCCTGGAGGAAGAATTTGGGAATATGTTGCTCATGTTCATCTGCCAGCCCCAATTCCTGTCGGTAAGCGCACCTACAGTTTCCACGGTGGTTACGGCGCTACTCCTGAGCGTGCCGTTCAGCTTGCCGCAATTGCAGGAGTCACCGGTCTTCATCATCAAGAGAGCATGGTGCAAGAGAACCATGCTTATCAATATTATCCCACCATCATCGAGAATCCCAGGAGAATCCAATTTCCCTCCGTCAACCATCAAGATAACCCAGCTATCCTCGCCATGTCTCGTTACATGACGGCCGAGTGTCTTCTTATTTCTGAGTTAGTTCGAGACGCCATTCAGGCCAGGAGATTGCTTGGTGTAACTTTACCTCAGTCTCCGCCAGCTTCTCCAACTTCTCTGCCTCATCCATCCGGAGTTTCAGAGTCAGCAGTTCCACTCGCTACACCCTTAGCTTCCTCGTCAGTTCACGAACATTTGCTCAAGCGTAGGATGTAATCATTCATGTAGTGCATGTGCATCTGCTGTAGTATCTTGCTTGTTTATGTTTGTGTGTACTTGTGTGTGCCTCTATGGATTAGTTTTGTAGCTTGTTGGCTGTCTGCTTTATTTAGCTCGTTTGCTGTATGATTTGTTGCAATCGTTTGTCTCGTGCTTCTTTGTTTTAAATCCTCGGTGTTACCCCCTTATGGAAATTTTTCCTCGACCGACACCGGATTAGAAGAAGCCGTGAGCAGCACAGATATACACCAAGGAATTCATATTTTCAGCCGACAATATTGTATTACATCCGGTCTGAATACAAGTATATTCTGCTCAGACTTTCAGCAACAAGTACCTGTCAGAGATACACGTTATTGCAGCAATGATTAAATCAGCAAGAAAACAAAGATGGATCAACAGTGCATTCCCAGTCAGAGGTATGATCCGTATGCAATGATTGAATTTGCCATAAGCCAATTTTAAAGCATTGCGACACCTAGAAGTCAGTCCAAATGCATGGTGAATTCAGTAAGGATAGTTAGAAAATTCTTGCCATACAAATAATCAGCTGCCGGACTGACAAAGATATATATGTCAGTCCAATCATCAAGAAAATCAGTTCCATCCAGCTCAAAAATTTATTGACGAAGTGTACAAAGATAAGGTTCCCAGTCTGCATCGGTATGAATGGAGCCCCATACTGCAAAAGCTTCTGGCGTAAGGTACCGAGTCTTCCCTAGCAACGTCTGTAAGGGGGGAAGCTTATGAGGTACGGTACGCCGTTTTTCCTCAAAAAAAATTATCCACCAAAGGCTTCGAGCATAAGTCACTCAGTCTTCCTCAGCACGACACCCCAATGGTTTCAGAACGCAAGCTGTCTAGTATTCTTCTGTGTGGCACTAATACAAGGCATTAAATTTGGAATTGTCAGCATATGGTAGTGTTTCCCAAGTGGAAGATCTCTAACAGTTGGTCTGAAATAAAAATTGCTCAGAGGTATGCCTCGAGAATCAGATATTTGTTCATTCAGTATGCTGCCAAGTCCATGCAAGTATCTCGCACAAGGAAGAATTCACGGTACACATCCAACAACCCCACCGGTTATTCAAGAAACAAAAACTAGTGGGTGATGCCATGATCAACAAGTCTTGATGGAAAGACAACACTGAGACAATAATCTTGGCAGTCATTGTCAAGATCAGTCCCGCACATCCAACAATATGATGTTATTAACCCTCTCACTGTCCGGCATAATCCCCAGCAGTATTGAGATCTGTATAACCACACGTGAGCCGGATAAATATACCAAGGCTCCAAACATGAGCTAGACCAAGGTATGATTGCTAGATATTGTACGTAACCGTATTCAGGGCCGCAAAATAATCAAGGATCTATATAAGAATCCGCTCTTTCAGTTGAGGATCCAGATGAAGAAAGTAATACTGAAAAAGCAAGGCCAACAATATAGGTATGCCTGTTATTATGTGAAAAATGTGGATGCCCAAGATCGTTTTTATTCTACGGTGAACCCAAGCAAAAATCCACCTAAGAGGTATACTCCATTGTGATAAGGACCTCATAGCTAGGCAACATGCTCAGTCCACAGTATGCTCAGAATGGTCAGCATTTAATACCCGAGTCTGTCCGGTCAGACTCATGGGCAATTCAATATATTGGCCTCAACACCTGCGATGGAGTATCGCACCGACTGTTATTCCCATGGAGATACTGGCAAAATGAAGAGACAGTGTGAAAACATATACTTTGAGGATTGTTATCTCTCGCATAGGGGAAGCAATTAAACGAATAGTCTGTGTGGATGGGATTCTTTGCCAAGATCACCGCCAGTCAAGACTGCAAATTTTATCATCAAAGGATGGTGCATATTTCTATCAGTCACAACAAGCGACAGTCAAAACGTTGGTACAACTTGACTGAGAAGGCAGTCAATATAAGTTCGAAACTCCAGCAAGATGACAACATCCGTCAGCAAAAACAGGTATGCTCCACATCACTGTTTTGGAACCAGAAGGCATGCTTATATTTGAGGAATCCAATGTCTGGATAAAACAGATTCTTTGTTCCACGGGAAGATATGTTCCCCAACTCCGTGGAATATTCTCGGTACTCGATACGAAGATAATATTTCCAGCAAGGATCAATATCAAGAAGGACAAGTATGTCCGCAAAAATAATACTTCGGATGCTAGCTCAGCCAACAGATATGAAATAAAATTTGAGTCAGTATAAACAGGAACATATAAGGTACGTCATGTCAGAATGTCAGATACAACACAGCAAACCACCCCAGATCAAGACAGTCAGTCAGATCCGAGTCAGTACAAATATTATAAAAGAAACCTGAGTTGGAAACAGTTTCTTCAAGTCAGAAGAATTATTTAATCCAGAACAACCAAATCTCGAGGACGATATTTCTTTAAGGGAGGAAGAGTTGTCATAGCCTGATTTTTGGCCCTTTCTTTTTCTTTGGATTTTCTGAGATTTTTGCTTGAGTTTTCTTTTTCCGTGGCTATGTGGTCTGGAAACTGAAGAAGATGACCTCTTCTTTCTTTCCAAAGTGGCTTGTCATCCTTCTCATCATCCCAAGACCCTGTCATTTCCATCCTTGACCCAACCCAATATTTCTTTTTGCAAAGAATATTCCTTTTCTATTAAAGGAATAATTCTTTTTGCCCTAGGTTGTGAAGCAACCAATATCTCTGTCATTCTAAAATTCCCAAGTAATTCTCATAAATTATTTGGGTCATATCTTGATCAAATATGGCAAAACATTTCCTTGCCATGTTCAAAAATAATCCTCCGAAAATCATTTTCCTATTCTACCCTAAATGGCACTTTGTGAAGCAAGTGCTATTTATCTTTGTCCAATTGCTCTCAAACATGGTCGACATCTTTTCATGTCCATATCATTGCCTTGTGCCAATTTTCATACTCATTTTCCTAGTAATTATTTTCCAGTGATTTTTCAAAGTTTCTGTCCAGAAAGAAACTTTGTGAAGGAAGTATATTCTAGGCATTTCCAAATGAGATGAAACTTGATCACATCCTTCATTTGGTCAAATCATGAGCCTCTAAGAAATTAGAGCTCATGAAGATCATCTATGTGAGCTCAGCTCAAAATCTTGATTTCTGGTAAAATTTTCACTTTGTGAAGCAACACTATTTTACCTTGCTTCATTTGAGATGCCAATTTACCAGGCCATTCTTACATCTACCTCTACTCCTTCTACTAAGTTCTGGCTCAATCTAGTTATCCAGTTACCCTCAGTAATTCTACAAGATTCTGTCCAAAATGGAGTGTTTTGAAGCAAGTGCCACTTTGGTAACTCCAAATGGCATGATCTTTTTACAGCAGCTCCATATGGTCAAATAATCCCCCTACACCAAGTTTCAGCTCATGACACTTACGTGTGTGAGTGCAACATCAGCATCCCCAAATCTGGCTAGTTTGGCACTTTCCACAGCAACGCTAAGCTAAACTCCTCATGTTGGTCTGGTTTTTGGTGATCTAAATCATCTTGGTGTAAGATCATCGCCAGACAAACTTTCTACCAAGTTACCAAGCTAGTTAAACCACAGGAAGTAACAAACACATTGTTGTTGTTTTACCATGGAGCCATCTACAAATCTCTTCTTTGTCCTTGCATCATTTTCTTTCTTCATTTCTACTAAGGGCACCTAGGTAAACCTACTGGACATTGTCGGCCACGCCAAAGTTCGCCGCTTGCACCAGTGCGCGTGGTGACCGCACCTGCGTCATGCACATGGCGCGCTCTGGAACGGTCGGGCCGCTGTGCTCGTCGCCTCCCTCCTCGTCTCGGCCTCCAACCTTGTCCAGGAGCGCCCCCGTGCTCGTCTGCACCGCCCTGCGTCGCTGCTTCATCGTCTCTCGCCATCAATGCGCCGTCACAATAGTGCCACTGCCATGAACTAGTGCTGACCTCCATTAATGCCCTGTTCCAGCTCCCTTGCGCTCGTCCAGAGCCTTCCCCGCGGCTTTAAAAGGAGTGCCCGAGCTCCTCCACATCTCACCAGGTCCTCCTCGCCCCTCCTCGACCACCACAACTCTCGGGTGCATCCTCTTTTCGCCGGCGTCCGCCATGGCCATTTCGGTCTCGGCCTAGTTCCGATCACCACAGCGCTCCTCTCACCCTCCCAACATGTCCACCGTGCTCCTCTCATCCTACTGAGCCGCCCCAACCCCTTGCCCCCTCGCCGGAGCCCCTGCATCGCTGAGCCCCTCATCATGAGAAAGTTTTCTATACTTCTCTGTACTCCTTTGGTGCCACCCCTCCCCTCCATCCCGAGCCTTCCCAGCACCAACTAGTCCCCTGAACGGAACCTCCACGCTACCCTAAACCCGCCGATGCCCTCCACTCGGCCGGAGACGGCCGGAGCTGGCCGCTCTATTGCCGGCAGCCGCCTCTGCCTTCCCCGTTCCCCTCCCGTCGCCGCGCCTGTAAGCCACCCCGGCGGCCGCCGTCTCCCCAGGTAGCCTCGCCTCGGCCTCCCGCGGCCGCCGATGTGCTCGGCTGGGCTGGAGCTGGCCGTCCCCTTGGCCAGGGCCCTCCTCTGCCCCGCTCTGTTCCACGGGCGGAACAACATCGAGAGGAAGAAGACGACTACGCTGGCCCCTCCCCCTGCTCGTGGGCCCCTCCTGTAAGTGACTCAATCCTCGGGCCCATCTGTTTTAAGTGGAGACGTCTTCTTGAAAGACGCTTTCCCTTTTCTGAAGGCGTATTTTCTTTCTTCTTCAACCAAAAGTGCGCTTTGTTTCACAGAAAGCGTATTCCTAAATCTGCGCTTTTGTCTTATCCACTCAGGGACTTGTTTGTACCAGAAATATTCACGGATAGGTCCCCGGGCTTCCACACCTCATAAATTTTCAACCGTAACTCCGAATCAGGTGATTCCAAAGCCCACATCTTCATCTCGTCGAGACCTTTTTGTTGGTATAATTTTCACTATGGGTTGACATTCTAAAAATGACCATTTTGGCCTTGCCGTAAACAGCCCCCTCCGAGAGAGAACTATTTCTGGCGATTCTTTCCGCGATCGTTCCGCACTTCTTCCTGGAGTCTCCGTCACCCCAGGCAAGCCACAATACCCATTTGCATGATAGTCATGTAGTAGCCATGGTTTTCAACTTGAATATTTATTAATGTTTGTTTGTTTAAAAATATGATTATCGTTGTTTCGGTAATGCTTCGGGGTTAATGTTTATGTTCTTGCTATGTTGTTCTGCACCTGTTTATCATGCCATGCTAGTTGCTAGTATTCTTTTCACATGTTTATGCTTGCTAGTAGTGCATGTTGATATTGGTGATGGTCTTTGGTGCATGACTGCCGTCTGTCCCGAGTACCATTGCTATGCATGTTTCTTTGTATCCAGTTAGTTAAATGCTTGCATGTTGATATGTTGTTGCTTGATATTTATTGTTGATGTTAGTAGTCATACTTTATTTCGTAGAAGTATGTACTTATGATGTTCATGCTAGTCAGTATGCCATGTTTATGATTCATTGTTGATATGGTGGATAGTTATCTTGTTCCTCATGATTATGTTGACATTCATGCTCATGCATTATATTTGCATCCTGTATTTTTTATCATGACTCGGCATATTTACATTCAAGTTTAACCGGATTAAATTGAACTTGAACAATTGTTGTTTGAGTCATGGTGCCACCATATCGAACTCACCAGTGCAACCACATTTACCTTTATGGGAAGGTCCTAACTGGGTCTATTGTCATGCCTCCCGCCGGTGCCTCCAACTAGGGAAGGTTATGGGCATGCGGTACCTTGGCCGGGTAAGCAGACATCACATAACCATGTGTGCCTGTTGTTGTTGTTATGGATCCGGGTACCCGTTTGGGACCATTTATGTTTAGCCACGACGGTGGCCGTTGTGTCTTTGGTAGACACGGGGCCACCCAAGACTAGCCCAGTAGGGCGTGAGTTGGAGTGGCCAGGAGAGTGTCATGACAGTAGATTGGTTTTGTCGGAACGCCGTTGGTCCACCCGAATGGGAGAACGAGGCCATGGGTTCCGTAGTGTGGGTACCGTGCACTACCTCTGCAGAGTGTATATTAAATCTATCAATAGCCGCGCACGCGGATAAGGGCCCAGTTCGTGTCGGTCACACAGCGATTCAACAGTAATAATAATAATGTGCTTAATAACAACCCCGGTTCAATGATGAGATAAGTTGGTTGTGATTGCCGGAAAGATCACGTTTGGTTTTACCAAGCTTGATTTGATCTTGAGATGATCGTATAATGTCCAAGGTTGGTATGTGATGCATGTGACTGTTACGAGGTAACCCGAATAAAATAAAAGGGTGCATGTAGTGTCATCATATTGCATGCTAGTATTCTCACATTTATATGTTCATGCCATGCTCATATTGTTTAGCTGTATCATGTTCATGTTGTTCATGCTATGTTAATCTGATGATCTCATGATAATTCCTGATTAACCTGTAATTGCCATGTTGTTGTTTGTCTTGAATGCTTCTGGTTTATCGTGAGCATGCAAGTACATTCAATGTACTGACCTGGCGTGTCATGCCAGCTTGCAGGTCATGCCTGGATTGCTTGCTTGTTTGGTGTTGTTCCCCTGTTCACGAGCTAGGATAAATGTTCCAGCCAGAGTCCCCGCGGATTGGAGTTCATCATCGCCGTTCGTTGTTCCGCTGCCAGTAGTTGTTCCGCTGCTTCAAGTTGTTCTGCTGCTTGTATAGAGCAACCGTGGTGGGCGTAGTGTCGTTGTGCTGGTTTTATCCATTATAACATTGGAACCCTTGTAATCATATTTGTGTTGTAATAGAGAGCTTGTTTGTTCTATACTAAGCAGTGCCGTATTCCAGAGACTTCATCTCGATCTCTGGGCTGGAATACAGGGCGTTCCGGTTTTCTCGGAGCCGGGGTGCCACAATGCACCCACGTGTAACGAGAATAATCATCAACGGTAACAAAACCCTATAGAGATGACGCATTTGTTAGTGATGAATAATGAGTGGGACCAAAGAGGTCCATGTGAAGCAATTCAAAAGGACGAGTGGTAGTCATGATAGTCTTCGAGGGATGCTTGGATTTGGTCATCTTTCTAACTTCGCAAGCCCCACCAAGATGATATTTGAGGAATTTGACACCCTCAATGCCAATGATGTGCTTCTTCTTCATAAGAGTGTGCAAGTTCCTCATGCCAACATGACCGAGTCGTCGATGCCATAGCCATCCTTCTGAAGCTTTTGCAGGTAGACATGTGGCAGGCTGTGGTCCTGTAGAGAAATCAACAATATTTAGGTCTCTTCTCCTAAATCCTTCGTAGACTTTGGAGTTGTCAGATTATAAGACTACAACACAACGATATTTTCCAAATACGACAACCATATCAAGATCACAAAGGAGTGAGACAGACATGAGGTTGAATCCAAGAGACTCAACAAGCATGAATTTGTCCATGTGTTGGTATTTTGAGATTGCAACCTTACCTAGACCCAATACCTTGTTTTTTTCCTTTATTAGGGTAGGTGATATGCTTCAGATGTGATGGAGATAAAGCAGATTCCATCAATAGGTTATTGTCACCGGTCATGTGATTTGTACATCCACTGTCGAGGACCCACTCGGTAGCTTTGAGAGATTCATCGTGTAGATTAATTAGTGCATCTTATGAACTCATATACTTCATAGTGAAGAATATGACATAAAGTCCATTAGAATGAATTTCATCAAGTAGAGCAATAGAGATAGTAGTATAAGGACATGAGAAATGAATAATTCATTTCTTCCTGATTAGCTTGCGTCCTTTCAAGAACACTTAGGTCTCCAGAAAATTCTCCAGACGTTTAAGTTCGTCTGGAGACCCGACCCTGCATAAAAGATTAGTTCTTTTTGTTCACAACCCACATCTGGAGGGGTGGCAAAGAATTCATCATTCTGCGAGCTCCATAAGAAAAAGGTGGTAGTGAAGCCAGAGCACTTCATTTCACATAGGAGAGGTTAGAGTATGTGTCGGGGATATACCCCGCGGTATGAACCGGCCGGAGATATGACCCGGCCGGACTTGGCGGTTTACACTTGGTGATTCACTGGCGATCCGTCATCACCAGACGGTTTACAAGCAACCTTCCTAAATAATACTACTCACTGGTAACCTGGCTGGCGGATCACGGATGACAAGGCCCAAGGCCCAGAAGGCCGGTTCGCGTTATGGTGGGCCGGTTTATGAAGAAAGCATAAGGAATATTCTCCTACAAAGGAAGCAAGACTAGGACTCCTTGTAATAGATCAATCCTAATCCTACTAGGACTAGTCATGTAACCCGCCCCTTCAACATATGTAAGGAGGGGCAGGGCTCCCCAAAGAGGGACAAGTTTAGACGAGTTCTCACAAGTTTCTAGGGCTAGACACAAAGAGACGGTTTACCGGCGACACCATGAGGATCATAATAAGACCTAGCCTCAAACATCACGTAGGGCTATTACCGGATGATGTTTCTCGGGGCCCGAAGCTGTCTAAATCCTTGTCTTGCGTTGCGTCTCTCGATTCCGCTCAACCCCTCTCAAGCTACTACATGGATGTGCGGCCTCACGACTAATTCCGCTAAACCGAACATCTGCCGTGCTAATTCCACGACAGTTGGCGCCCACCGTGGGGCTGGCGCACGGTGGTGTTGAGTTCTTGGAGGGATCTTTCCTAGGGTTTCAAGAAATTCGCATACTTATGAAGGAACATCAAACATTGATGGCGTCAGATAAAAAATCAGAAGTTTTTTATGAACAGTGTTCGTCAATTCAGTTGGCAAAGTTCGTCACAGAAGATCCGAAAAAATTTGCACGATGGAAGTTGCCGTTTTTTTGTTCAGCTCACCGGGTCCGACGGACGCAGATCGCCAACATGCATGAGGACAAGCCCCCGTCAAGTCAGACTATGGATCAAACACTGTTTGAAAATTAACCCGGATGCCTCCGCCATGGTGGCAGCCGCTTCTGCTAATAAAAAGGAGTACTAATCCGATACGACTTCAAATATCCAGCCGACTTGACTAAAATATCAGCCCGTTAGTCAAAAACGACTTCAAATATCCAGCCGGCTTGACTCAAATATCAGATACGACTTCAAATATCCAGGAGAGATTCTGGGGAGCTTGGACCAAGGAAGCGGGATTCGGTCTCTGTCTCGGACCCGCCAGGGCGCGCACGCTCCGCCTCGGACTCGTCAAGGCCACCTCTGCGTTGAGCCGTTGCGTCAAGTCGCCTATCGCTGAGCCGTCGACCGCCTCTAATGCTCCACTCTGAGTCACCTCAGCCTCCGAGTCGCCCCGGGCTCGCCACAGCTTCCGAGACGCCGTCATCGCTGCGTCAAGCTGCCGTTCCTGCCTCGTCGGTCAGCAGCGTTGAGACGCCGCTGGTGCCGCGAGCCGCACGTTGACTGGCGGTTGCCCCTCTGCCGAGGCCGGCCCTACTGAATCGTCGCCTCCACCAAAATTCATTCAAGAGCCGCCTTCTTTACCCCCATCATCCATCATGGCTCCTCTCGCCCCTTGTGCCGCGGTCAAGCCGCCTCGACTGCTTCATCTTCGAGCCACTCGGGTAGCACTGCGCCCGGTCACCGCTCCTGCTGGTTTTGACGTGCTCCACCAGCTCGTTGCTACACTACGCCACCACTCCAACGAGCCACCCGTCGCGCCAAAGTCGCCTCCGCTCCGGCCCCGAGCGGCCATAGCTTGGGATTCGTAGATCCTTCGGGAGTAATCAGAGCTGCTGTTGCCGTCTGCCCTACAGCGCGCCGCCCAACAAACCGCCTCCGAGGCCCTCGCCCAGCTGGCTCCGCCCGCCACTCGCGTGCTCAAACTGAGTCACTGCACCGGCTAGTTTCGGCACGCCCTCGAGTTGCCCTTTATACTACGATCACGCTTGCGGCTCGTCTCGTCGCCCCGGAGTCACCATCTTCGCCACCTTGCTCGAGCTGCCAGACGTTTTCAAAGCCCTTCTACCCTGGCGGCTGTTAACTCGCCATCATCATGGCAATACATCCGTCGCCTTGGCACTACCTCCGTCGCCGGGGTGTAGCCGCCGGGCCTCCGCGGCCTCGTCGCATTGCAGGGCTCGCCTCACTCCAAGTAGGCTTTGCTGCGAGCCGCCGCTTTACCTCCACCACCACGAACCGGCCTCACTGCCGCTCCTGCCACGCCGGCTTCGATGCGCGATCCTTCGCTGTTGCTTCGACCGCGGCCACTATCGGAGAGCTGCCGAGCTGCCTCTAAGTTGTCGCACCCGAACAGAGGAGGATATAATCAAGCCACCACCTTGCCGAGCCCTTGCATCGAGCCACTGCGGCCACTGTTGAGCCGTTTTCGCCTTGGCCTTGTTACTGAGACACCCGTGCGGATGAGCCGAGGCCTGTTCATCCCTATGCTTCGGGCCGCCAAGGGCCCCCCGATGTCGTTTTGCGCGTCTGAAACCAGCTCCACTTCCACCTGTGAGCCGGCCCCTACTGGCAAGTCACTGGCTACGTCTCTGCGGTCCCGCTGTTCTAAATCGGCCTTGCATCGCCATTGCACTCCTAAGCCGCCGCTACGACGAGCCATGGTCAATGCACAGAAGGCATACTGCAAGGCATTGGTGTTGTAACGCGCCTTTGCTACTATTTACTACTTATACGTGGGGATCAAAGGCCGCTGCCGTTTCTTCATCACATCAAGACAAATGAAAAGAGGCAAAAGAAGGAGAGGTCACGTGGAGATGTATCTGGTGTTATTCGGAATCAGCATCCGCGATCATCCGGCAAAAATACCAGGTTTATCTTTCTTATGTATTTTATTTATCAGTACATTCATCCGACAACAATTACTCTCGCGTGCAATATATTTTGCGCAGGACGACTATTAAAAGCGGCAGCCGGATCATCATTAGGGCATGCCATGGATACACGTT
Organism: Secale cereale; assembly: GCA_902687465.1. Taxonomy (NCBI): domain Eukaryota; kingdom Viridiplantae; phylum Streptophyta; class Magnoliopsida; order Poales; family Poaceae; genus Secale; species Secale cereale. Next base: position 179,663,418 of record LR738713.1, on the reverse strand, counting down.
CAGCGGTGTTGCACGGCCTCACGAGCATGTGTACTGCGGTCCTGTTTACATCAATGCGCCGGCCGGCTTGTCTGTCCGCGCCCACGATTAAACTCACCCGCACGTGCCGGTTAACAATGCCGCGGCCGACTCAATTATGGTCCGCACAAATCAGAAAAATCATTCATTACAAGGCGATATTATACCGCGGAGAGGGAGGCCTGCCAACATCATTCGGCACAAGTGGACGTCGTTACTCAGCGGACTCCCGCACCGGCTTACAACGCCGTGGCCGTCCCTCGCGACTGTGCCGGTTTACAACACCGTGGCTGTTTCTCGTGACCGCGCCGGTTTACAACGCCGTGGCCGTCTCTCGCGACCGCGCCGGTTTTCAACGCCGTGGCCGTCTTACGCGACCGCGCCGGTTTACCACCAGGAGGACAACTAGCCCGTCGGCGCCGGCTGACCCATCTGCTATTCAAGCAAATCAGGTGTTATCCTTCCTATATATTTTATCAAGATATTTTATTTCCTCTGAGCACCATTACGCTGCCCTATTGGTATTTTCATGTACAGGTAAAATCATTGTTATACTGCGGATATAAACACGCACCGGCAATATTCTACAACGGCATTTTCTTAACCCGGAGCACAACTCAAACATAAGTGCCCGGCGAGCACAGCTCAGGAATATGTCACATGGGGGCTTCTCCATGCCAAGAAGTTCTTATGGCCTCTCAAACCGACGCCCCCGGTAAACCGGGGGATCAGCCATCTTCTTCAAATATAAGTGTCTTATGGGAATTCACTCAGGTGATATCCATCTAAAGTTTATTTCTCTTGATATATATCATTTT
>LR738713.1:179634352-179652189 GCA_902687465.1 Secale cereale | reverse complement strand
GTTCAACCCCTCTCAAGCTACTACATGGATGTGCGGCCTCACGACTAATTCCGCTAAACCGGACATCTGCCGTGCTAATTCCACGACAGTATGAATATGAGTAAGCAGAGAAATTTTGTGAGGACTTATGAACACAATGATTTGAAGAATAATGCACATATTCATAACCCTTAGAGTTTCCCTGCGAAACAGAAGCTTTAGCACGATGATGTTCATATGAGGAATTTGATTAATATGAAGAATTTTATGTGGGATTCCTGTTCTTCACGGGTGGTGTCATGAGGACATTCACTTGAAGATTTTCATGGTACCTTTTGGGAACCCAAGTTTTCTTCATAGGGGGACCATTCCTGCAGTTAGTTCCAACAAATCTAGCAAATACTTCAGCCTACTGATTTTTGAACAGTTCATAGTTGGAGTCAAATGACTCATCAGATGAATATGAAGATTCACATGTAAAGCCAGATAAAGTAGATGGATCTACGGGAGGTACTTTTGCAGCAACCCATTTGGTTTTGGGATACTACTCAGGTTTCAAGTAGGTCCCATCAGCATTGAGTTTCCTCTCAAAGGCAATACCCTCTTTCCTAGGGTTCCTATTCAGAGTCTGCATTTTGAGCACATCACAAAGGATTTGATGCCCTTTGAGGCTTTTTTACATGGTTGTCATGTACAATTCCTTCAACCCTGCATTTTCGTTAGTAGCATCGGTGGTTTCCTCGGTTGAGGAAATTGTCATCACAGAATCATTTGAAGAAATTGTAGTGATAGAAGCATTTGAATATTCAGGAGATGAATTAGTATTTTCTCGTTCAATAAATTTTAAGCATGGTGCATCAAATTCTTCCTGGGCGGTACTGATCTGTTGAGAAAGCAATGAATCATTTTCCTTTTGAAGATCTTCATGACTCACCCTTAGTTTATTAAGATCTTGCTTTCTTTGAATAAGTTCATAAGAAACCTTCTCATGATCGGCTAAGAGTGTTTCATGATGACCTTGAAGGTTGTCAAACTTGGATTGTAGTCGTTGAATATTATCAGTCAGAGTTTGAGATCGATTCAGTTCCTCACCCAACATGTCATCGCTTTTGTCTAGAAGATTTTGAATGCTTTCCAAAGCTATAAGCTGTTTCATGGCAATGTTATCAAGTTTGGAACAGATTGGTTTGAGGTTTTCATCAGATTCATCTTCACTTGAATCATAGGAGGGACGTTTGAGTACCTTGGCACCTTTTGCCATGAAGCACTAGGTGGGAGCAAAGTCATCGTTGCCATCATCAGAATAGTTGTTGTTGCCAGTTTCTTCACAGTTGAAGATGGACTTGCTGACGAAAGTAGTAGCGAGAGTTAGGCTCGTCACACCAGATTCTGACTCCTCAGATTCCTCCTCTTCCACATTTTCTTCAGATTCACCTTCAGAGTCCATTTCCTTGCCAATGAATGCCCGTGCCTTTCTGAAACTACTCTTCTTATGAGATGAAGACTTTGAAGATTTTGACGATGAGGACTTTGAGGATTTCTTCTTTTTCTTTGAGTTATCAGAATTGTCATCTTTGTACTTCTTTTTCTTCAACCCTTGAGTGCAGTCGGCCATGTAGTGACCCGGTTTCTTGCATTTGTGGCAAGTCCTCTTATTGTAGTCACGGGATGAAGAATCTGATCTCATGTCATCACCTCTTGAAGATTTTCCGAAATGGCCACCTCTAGATAATTTCTGGAATTTCCTCACGAGCATAGCTTGATCCTGGCTTAGTTCCTCAGGATCACCAAGGCTGTTGCCAGAGTTTTCCTCTGCAGATGAGGAAATTGCCTTGGCCTTCAGGGCACGTGATCTTCCATAGCTTGGCCCGTAGAGGTCTCTCTTTTCAGCTTGTTGGAATTCATGTGTGTTCAGTCTCTCGAGAATATCAGCAGGATATAGTGACATGTAGTCACCCCGTTCTTGTATCATCAGTGCCAGTGTATAGAATGAGGAATCAAGTGATCTCAACAATTTCTTCACCACCTCGTGGTCAGTGATGTCTGTAGCACCAAGTGCTTGAAGCTCATTTGATATGTCAGTGAGGCGATCGAAGGTTTGTTGAATGTTTTCATTATCGAGTCTTTTGAAGTGATTGAAGATATTACGAAGAACGTCAACTTGAGAGTCATGTTGAGTTGAGACTCCTTCGTTAACCTTGGACAGCCTATCCTAGATAAGCTTAGCAGTTTCCAAAGCACTCACTCTGCCATACTGCCCTTTGTTCAGATGGCCACAAATGATATTCTTTACTTGAGAGTTGAGTTACTTGAATCTCTTCACATCAACAACTTTCACAGAAGGAGTGATGGTGGGAACGCCAGTTTCCACAACGTACCAGAGATCATTGTCAATTGCCTCAAGATGCATGCACATCTTGTTCTTCCAGTAGGGGTAGTCTGTCCCATCGAAGGTAGGACACGCAACCGATACTTTGATCATGCATGCAGTCGACATAACTAAAACTCTAGGTGGTTATACCAAAATCACACAGAATAAGGGAATACCTTACTCTAATACCAACTGAAAGTGCGTTATATCAACTAGAGGGGGTGAACAGGCGATTTTTGCAAATTCATCACTGAGGAAATATTTCTTGACGAAAATAGCTAAGTGATGAACTACAAGCAGCGGAATAAGTACTCAGATGTAAACATGAAAAGACAAAAACATAGTCATCATGATGAAATGAAACAAGTACAAGGCACATGTAGCGTGTAAACAGGATAAGCAGGTGGACTACAGATTGACTGAAGAAATAGGATTGGATTGAGGATATTGAGGAAGTTTTCAGTCAAAGTCTTCAAATAGTAACGATCAATTGCATCAACAAGTAAGCGATGAAATGGAAGACTTGAGAAAATAGAACCAGTAGCTCGGTGAAGACAATGATTTGGTAGACCCGTTCCAACTGTTGTGACAGTTGTACATCTGGTTAGGGTGGCTTGGTATTTGAACCAAAGAACACACAGTCCCAGGACACAGAGTCCTTACCGTATTACACTTGAGCTAAGGTCACATAGACCTCGCCAATCACTCATGGTAAGTCTTCACATGTGACTTAAACCTTCACAGACTTTAGTCACACAACGATCCACAATTCCTCTTGGATGTTGTAGACCATTGACGCCTAACCGTCTGAAAGATGCAAAGTCTTCAAAGGTAACAAGCGTCGATTCCACACAGGAACAATCTCTTTAGTGATGCTCAATCACTTTGGATTTTAGGTTTTTGGGTTTTTGGGTTTTTTTCCTCGCTAATGATTTTCGCTCAAAGTCCTCGGACGATGGGTTACTCTAAATGACAAGTGTCAGTTTCTCTCGGAGCAGCCAACAAACTAGTGGTTGTAGGGAACGACTGTTTATAGCCAGGGAGCAGCCTGACATGATAACATATAAATGCCCTTCAATGATATGACCGTTAGGTGGGTAAGATATTTTGGGACAGCTGGCGCGAAGCACAACAACGGTCGGAAATTTGAGCTCTCAAATTCCTCAGGGCTATCATGTTCCTCACTTGTAGAAAATCCACACCGGCGAATTCCTAACTCCTCAGTCAGAACAAATTCCTCGGAGAACAAAAGATCTTCGTCTCTGTCACTGAAGAAATTGACTGAACTGTATGAGATTTCCAAAGGCTTCACTCGAAGGATTGGGTATGTGTAGGCTTGATTTGAGCATCAGTTGGAAATTATTTCCTTAGTTTTACCTCAACCCCCTTTAATAGTACGATGTTTCCTATGACTCAAGAAAGAGAAAATGAAACTACGAAAACAAAAGTCTTCACGCTTCATAATCCTCGCATTAATATCCAAGTCTTCATGGTCACACTAATTTCCTCATTTTTAAAGTCTTCAAGAAAACCAAAATCTTCAAATGAAGACATTCATTTTTAGGGGTCGACTTTCTTCAGAAATATCAAACTCCTCAGAGACTTATAGAACATGTGTACACTCACAAACACATTAGTCCCTTAACCTATAAGTCTTCAATACACCGAAATCACTAAGGGGCACTAGATGCACTTACAAGGAGCCACCGTCATTGATGATCGTGGTCCGTGTTTTTCTGCACTCAAATGACTTGTGGCCTCATCCTTGACATTTGAAGCATTTGATGGAACTTGTCTTGGAGGTATCCTTGTTAGGAGTTGTATATGATGAAGCTCTCGGCTTGAAGTTGTGCGTAGTAGGATGACGACTTGACGATGTCGAAGTCTTGTATGTTTGCTTGTCGCCTATGCTTTGAGAAGGTTTGGTTGAAGTAGGAGGCACCGAAGTCATTGCACCTTGGTTGTAGGAGCCGTAGTTCTTGGAAGTGAACTTGGAGTACTTGTAGTCCTCTTGTACTTATCGCTCCGCCTTGGTGGCTTGGTGCACTAGCTCGAGGAGGTTTGTGTACAGTTGAAAGTCCGCAATCTTCTTGATAGGATAGTTGAGTCCATTCAAGCATCTTGCCATTGTTTGCTCTTCATCTTCTGTGATGTTGGCTCTAATCATGGAAATCTCCATTCCTTGTAATACTCTTCAACAGACTTGGTGGCTTTCTTAAGGAGTTGCAACTTCTTGAATAAGTCACGGTTGTGGTGTGTTGGCACAAAGCGCGCTCTCATGATATCCTTCATTTGATTCCAAGTAGTGATGGGTGGTTCGCCTTTTGCTTCTCTTCCCTCAATGACTTTCTCTCACCAAATAAGAACATAGTGTTGGAACTCAAGGGATGACATCGCGATCTTCTTCTCTTCATCCTAGTTGTGGAGGCGAAAGATCTTGTAAACTTTCAATGCACATGAGAGATAGTCTTCGGGATTGATGCTTCCGGAGAACTTTGGCATTGTGAACTTGAGCTTGCGATAGCGATGTGATACGTCTCCAACGTATCTACTTTTCCAAACCCTTTTGCCCTTGTTATCGACTCTAACTTGCATGATTTGAATGGAACTAACCCAGACTGACGCTGTTTTCAGCAGAATTGCCATGGTGTTGTTTTTGTGCAGAAATAAAAAGTTCTCGGAATGACCTGAAACTCCAAGGAGATTTATTTTGGAAAATATAAAAATATCTGCAACAAGATCCTCACCAGGGGTCCCACACCGTGTCCACGAGGGTGAGAGCGCGCCCCCTGACCAGGGCGCGCCCCCTGCCTCGTGGGCCCCTGGTGCTCCACCGACGTACCCCCAGATCCTATATCTTCACTTTCGGGGAGAAAAAAAGAGAAATAATTATCGCGTTTCACGAGACGGAGCCGCCGCCAAGCCCTAATCTCTCTCGGGAGAGGTGATATGGAGACCGTTCGGGGCTCCGGAGAGTGGAGATCATCGCCATCGTCATCATCAACCTTCCTCCATCACCAATTCCATGATGCTCACCGCCGTGCGTCAGTAATTCCATCATAGGCTTGCTGGACAATGATGGGTTGGATGGGATCTATCATGTAATCTAGTTAGTTTTGTTAGGGTTTGATCCCTAGTATCCGCTATGTTCTGAGATTGATGTTGCTATGACTTTGCTATGCTTAATGCTTGTCACTAGGGCCCGAGTGCCATGATTTCAGATCTGAACCTATTATGTTTTCATGAATATATGTGTGTTCTTGATCCTATCTTGCAAGTCTATAGTCACCTGCTATGTGTTATGATCCGGCAACCCCGAAGTGGCAATAATCGGGACCACTCTCGGTGATGACCATAGTTTGAGGAGTTCATGTATTCACTATGTGTTAATGCTTTGGTCCGGTACTCTATTAAAAGGAGGCCTTAATATCCCTTAGTTTCCCATAGGACCGTGCTGCCACGGGAGGGTAGGACAAAAGATGTCATGCAAGTTCTTTTCCATAAGCACGTATGACTATATTCGGAATACATGCCTACATTGCATTAATGAACTGGAGCTAGTTCTGTGTCACCCTAGGTTATAACTTCTACATGATGAATTGCATCCGACATAATTTCCCATCACCGATCCAATGCCCACGACCTTTTCCTATATTGCTTGTTGCTTATTTACTTTTCCGCTGCTACTATCACAAAAATTACAAAAACACTATCATTACTTTTATTGTTGCTAACGCCACTATCATATTACTTTGCTACTAAACTATCTTGCTGTAGATACTAAGTTTCCAGGTGTGGTTGAATTGACAACTCAGCTGCTAATACTTAAGAGTATTCTTTGGCTCCCCTTGTGTTGAATCAATAAATTTGGGTTGAATACTTTACCCTCGAAAACTGTTGCGATCCCCTAAACTTGTGGGTTATCACGATGCTCTTCATTTTTTGCTTGCCTATTAGGTGGGCGTTCTTGACATGGAGGATTGTGAACCTCAAGTTGCTCTTGGCATTGTGGATTCTCATTATTTTGTTGCTCTTGTCGAACTTGCGGTTCTTGTCGAGCTTGTTGCTCTTGTCGCGCTTGAGGAGGAGCTTTTTCTTGCTTGGTAGCGCCTTTCTTGAACTTCATCGCAAAGTGCTTCTTCTTCTTTACGAGTATGTCGGTTGCGTGCGGCAATGGCGCGACGTGTTTCACGTAGGGCACGTTGCACCTCGAGAGCTTGTGCTTCTCGCCATTGTTGTTCTTGACGTTGTGCCTTGGCATCATGCTTGTCTTGGTGTTGGCGTGCTCGCACTTCCTTTTGTTGGCGTAAATGTTGCCTTTCTTGTGCTTGCTCGAGTGTAGCTTGTTTTGATGATGTTGACGTTCTTGCTCTGCAAGTTGCTATTGTGAACCGTTGTCAGGAAGTGGGTTCCAGCTTGCATGTCCGTCTTGGCGCACGGCTCGACGAAGAGTGTTCGATGTAGGTGTACTTGAGCTAGAGATGGAGTCAAAAGAATGACAACTCGAGCGGATCCATCGTTGAGATGACATAGTTGAAGAAGGTCGATTGATCATCAAAGTCCATTGATCGTCCATTTCAGTAGTCATGTTGGCATTGATGTGTTCGAAGTATTCTTTTGTTCGCGCTTCGGAATGCCTCAAGTCGGTTGCGAGTAGCTCAATGCGCTCTTGCATAGCTTCATTCTCTTGATGTAGAGCTCGTTGAACACCAAATAAGTGAAGCTTCGTGATGTAGTTGTTTGATTCTTGAGGATCCTCAAATAGCGGGTCCGTAGATGTACTTGTCCTATCCATCATCACAAGCAAGTATGTGAGTGGAAGAACGAAAGAAAGATACCAAATGTACCTTGACCGATGTTGAGAGTGGATCAAAGATCACTTAATGATGTAACAAGGAAATAGCACAATTGGTACCGTATCTCTTCGATCTCTCAGACCTACACAATAAAAACCTTTGGTGGAGCTTGGTGAGGATGGTGGACAAAAGTATGCAATTGTTACTTGTTAGTAAGACTCAATAATATTGAAAAAACATTCGCAAATGCAGCAAAAAGACCAATAGCTAGAAGTGGTACACGGAAACACATGCACAAATAGATAAATGGGGTTGTGCAAGCCAATGGATGAGCAGAAAATGTGAAATTCACGTAAAATTCTCTTGTTGCACAACACTAGAGAGAAGCTAGCACGCTTACACAATAGGCGGATACGAGACTTGTGCACAACCTACTAGGCAAAAATGCAACGACTTCTATCCGAAGTATGCTATATGTTTGGTGTTTCAATGATATGATCCAAGATGATTGAGTAAGACAATCTTAATATTGCTATGGTTCTTGCTTAAAAGCTATTTGCTTATCTTCCTCTTTTGCTTAAAAGCTTAGTTGGCTCTTTCTCTTTGAGCTCTTTTGCTAGGGCACTTATGCAAAACTCGTCGAACCAAGATAGCAATTGTGTATATGCTATGACAACCTTGTGACACAAGAGATGAGGTCAAGATACCAAGATAAGACCAAGATTTTGTAGACTAGAAAACACCAAGATGATACCGATATGGTATGTATGCAATGTAATGTATGCTTACTAATGTGCACAAGTAACATTGCCGGCAATACTCAATGGCTAGTCTTGAAAGGTAGCTAACGCAGAAGGAAAGCTATGGGGTAATCAATGCAATTGCAAGGTAGGATATACAAAGGTGTCTTCGATGTTACCATACTTGTCGAGGGTGAGTGGTGGTGTCGTTGATGTCGTTTCGTTCCAAGTTAGCCTAAACACCCGAGGAAACAGACAAACCACAACTCAAGTTGCCAAGACAAAACATGTCAAACTTGTCGAAGTTGGAAATGAGTAACCTATGGCGGTTGCAGAAAGCGATGGTGGTTTGCGGAAGGTTTAGTGGTATAGGGATGCGTATGTGGAAATGGAAGTGGAGCGGGGGCTAGAAAAAAATCAGTATTGTCAGGTTTTGTCGGATGTCCGGAGGTTGTCGGATGATCAGTAGTCGTCGGACACCTGGTAGCTGTCGGACGTCCGGTGCCTGTGCGATTTCGGACATGGGATGAACTCTAGGGTTCGTGGTGGAGGGGCCAAAACTTGGGTAAAATCGGACGGATTTGTGGATCAAAATTGGGGAAAAGATGGTGGAAAGCTATATTGTGGCACCCCGGCTGAGAAACTGGAACGCCCCGTATTCCAGCCCAGAGATTGAGGAGAAGTCTTCTGGAATACGGCACTACTTGACATAGAACAAATCAGCTCTTATTACAAAGGATAATAAATACAGGGGTCTGATGTTACAACAAACCACATCAGCACGGCGACACTACACCTGCGATACTACACTTGCTCTATGCTTGCAGCGGAACAACAACAAAGGTGGTGAACTCCACTCCGCAGGGACTTTGTCTGGGACACGATCTAGCTCGCACAAACGGGACCATGACAGGCAATCAATCAATCACGGCATCACCTGCAAATCTGGCATGACACGTCTACTTGCAAGCTCACAACAACCAAAAGCATCAAGACAAAACAACAACAAAGGATTTAACAGGTTAATTTAATTAACAACTATCATAATGCGAAAGCAACTACTAAGCATGATATGCAACTACTACAATGCGGATAAACCAACATCTCAAATCCCAATAACCATCTCACTCTTGGCTATCCGACCAAGTCATATACGATCTCGATCACCTCGTGATCCACCTGATCACCTCGTGATCAAAACGTCCACATGATCACCTCGTGACCACACCATCCACATGATCACCTTGTGACCACAACACAAACTGCTCACAACATCAACATATACATCATCTATAAGTCATTCCGTCATGTCAGTGTTGATCGAACGGTGTGACCTAGTATGAACTTGTGTTCATGACCGAGGATGCGGCTATCGATGGATTAAACACACACTCTGCAGAGGTTAGTACACTATACCCACATCACGGAATCCATGGCCTCGCACTCCCATTCGGGAGGACCAATGGCATTCCGACAAAACCGATCTATTGCCATCACACTCTCCCAGCCACTTCGACAAACTCCCCTATGGGCTAAGTCCTGGGTGGGCCCGATGTCAACCCGTGACATCCCCGATGTCAACCTATGACATCTAATGGCCACCGTCGTGGCAAAACATAAACGGCCCCAAACGGGCACAAGAGATCTCAATACCAACCACGGGCACACAAGGTTATGTTTGCTTACCGGGCCAGGGTACCGCACGCCCATAACCTTCCCTTGTTGGTGGCACCGGCGAGAGGCATGACAATAGACATCATTAGGGCCTTCCCATAAAGGCAAATGTGGTTGCATTGGAAAATCCTGGTTCGGTGGCACCTGACCAACTTAATGACGAAATTTATCCCCAAAGTATAACTGGTACTCCGTTGTCACATATCCACCTATAATCCAAGTTATAGCAATATCCAGCAAATAATCTGAAACATACTATCATCATAACCAAATACTCCGAGGGAAACATACTACCATCATGATGAATCCAAGAAACATGATACTGCTAATCCAATCACAAAAGTAAACTAGCTAACCATAAAACAACATAATGAAATCATATCCAAAGTAATACTCCAAATCATACTATCAACTACCATCATGAAAATAATATAAGCCACTAATAATCCAATGGCAATGCTAAGATCCTCATGCAACATCAAATCCAATATAATACTCCAAATGATAACATCATCTATCATCATGAAAATGATCATAATATCCACTAATAATCCAAAGGCAACAAGTCATCCTCATAAGCTGCAAAATATTGATCCTAGAACTCCAAGCAACATCATGGCAATAGCAAGATCAAAAACAACTCCGAGAAATGCCATGAACAAGTCATACATAGCTAGTGCAATATTTTAAACAAGTTTAAATAAGTAAACCATGTCAATGCATTGCTATCATGCAAATGGAGGGTGTGGCTTGCCAGGGGGAAACTTGATTCATCGTAAAGAAGTGCGAGAAGCTCGCGGAAAGAATCGCCGGTAACAGTTCTCTCTTGGAGGGGGCTGATTAAGGGCAAGGAAAAATTTTCATTTTCAAAATGTTACAACATCATGAAAATGATACCAACCGAACGCCCTCGACGATATAAAGAAGTTGGCTTTGGAATCACTTGAATCGGAGTTACGAGCAAGAAGATACGATTGTTTTTCTGCCAGGGTCCTATCTGTAATAAAATCATAACAACCAGGCCCTTAACAGGAAAAACAGACAACGCCTTTTTTGAAAATATGTTTTCCAGAAGGTAAAACACATTTTGGCGGAGGAAGAAGCAGAATGCGCTTTCGATAAGTGAAGGCGTACTTCCAGGAATACGTCTCCACTTATCCGACGTGGCGGTGGCAGGGCCCAGCCTTGGGTCGATGACGCGTGGGGCCTGCCGCATCTTCTCTCTCCTCCCACGCCTTCTTCTTCTCCCCCCGCGTCTGTTCCTCCTCTCCTCGACAGAACACGGGGTAGGGGCTCTATCGTCACCGGGCATGGTGGCTCCGGGTAGGGAGACGACACCGGTGGCCTCGGTACAGAGGCCCGTATCCATCCAGGGGTTGCACACATGCTGGGGAGTGCTATAGCGGTAGCAACAGAGAACACCCGCGGGCGTGGTCTTTGGCGAAGATGGGGCACACGGCGATGTGAGCTCCGGTGACGAACGGAGTAGATGGGGAGGATTGCCGGGGACAAGGTGGTGCTCTGGTGGTGGCTATGAGGAGAGGGAAGGCTCGGCTCGAGCAAATTTAGGTGGAGGAGGGCGGCAGTCATGGAGGCAATGGCAACCACAGAGAGCTCCTCGGGCACAAGGGAGGGGCTAGCGCGGGGCTCTGGGAGTGAGGGAGGGCTGATGGTGAAGCACAACGAGGTCGGGGAGGCCTTAGATAGGCACGGGGCGAGGTGGCCAAGCTGTCGTCACCGCGGGTGCGTGGCCGACACCGCGGACGCGTGTGAACGCACACGAGCTCGATGGTAGGCGACGGGGGAGGAATAGGGGAGGCTCACGGAGAGGTAGATGACGCCATGAAGCACATGGAGGAGGCAATGAATGCATTAAAATCATGTTAGGGCACTGTGCTCCCATGGACGTTTAACGGCGAGCGCCGACGAGGAAGCAGACGGAGGTTGAGAGGGGTCCAGAGAGGTGAAGATGCCAGACATGCTCACGCGCGTGAAGACGACGAGAGGAGAAGGGGCTGAAGTGCAAATGAAAGCACATTTGCTCTCCGGGTGGTTTTGGTAATTAATGACAACATACTTTGTGGTTGGACTAATGCTTTTATCAAGTATGTTTCAGGAAACCCAATCACATTGGTATGGCAAGATGACTGAAGAAGTGGACCCCTCAAATGCTAAGGCAAGCATTGGCAAAAGCTCAAGACTCCATTTTTGGTTTAGTGATCCAAGATCACATTGAGTCCATAGGAAAGCCAATACTATTAAAAGGGGATGAGGTTGTGTTGATGATCTGGTTGCTCAAGTGCTTAGTGATTTAGCTCCTTCAACTATCAGCACCTTTCACTACCAAACACACCCATAAGTAATCTCGGACAAACCGATTCTTCCAACTCAGTCCCACCGAGATGAACCACTTCTGCCATATTCCAAACCCTAGAAAAATCGGTCTTACCGAGTTTGAGATCGGTCACACCGAAACTGAACTGCCAACCTTCTGTAACCACTTCACATCATTTCGGAATAACCGAGTTTGTATTATCGGTCTCACCGAAATGGACAAGCTTCTGTCTTGGCTCAAATCGGTCTCACCGATAATCAATTTTCGGTCTAACCGATTCTGGCATGTTCCTGCTCTTTCTCAAATCGGTCCAACCGAGTTTTCTTTCTCGGTCCCACCGAAATCTCCAACGTTCATATCAGATACACTTTCGGTCTCACCGAGATGGTATTTTCGGTCCCACCGAAAATCCCAACGTTCACTATATTTGAACTTTCGGTCTGACCGAGTTTTCACTTCGGTCTGACCGAGATTGGTCAAATGTGTGTGTAACGGTTGGATTTTGTGTGGAGGCTATATATACCCCTCCACCCCCTCCTCATTCGTGAGGAGAGCCATCAGAAAGTACTACCATTCCTACCATACACTTTCTGAGAAGTGAACCACCTACCCTTGTGTTGAGATCAAGCCATTCCATTCATACCATATGAAACTTGATCTCTAGCCTTCCCAAGTTGCTTTCCACTCAAATCTTTCTTCCACCACAGCCATATCAGTGAGGAGAGTTGAGTGTTGGGGAGTTTATCATTTGAAGCACAAGAGCAAGGAGTTCATCACCATCAACACCGTCTATTACCTTTTGGAGGGTGGTGCCTCCTAGATTGGTTAGGTGTCGCTTGGGAGCCTCCGTCTTGATGATGTGGAGTTGAACCAAGAAGTTTGTAAGGGCAAGGAGATCGCCTACTTCGTGAAGATCTACCCCGAGTAAGGCTAGTCCTCCGTGGGCGTAGGCCGTGATGGAATAGACAAGGTTGCTTCTTCGTGGACCCTTCGTGGGTGGAGCCCTCCGTGGACTCGCGCAGCCGTTACCCTCCGTGGGTTGAAGTCTCCATCAACGTGGATGTACGATAGCACCACCTATCGGAACCACGACAAAAATCTCCGTGTCACCAAACTGCGTTTGATCTTCTCCACTTCCATTTACTATATATGCAATTTACTTTCCGCTGCCCATACTCTAGAATTGCATGTGTAGTGTGTTGCTTGACATAATCTTAATTGTGAAACTGCCAAAAACTTTGCACAACCAAAAGGCAGATTTTTTATATTGTCAAGTAGTCTAATCACCCCCCCCTCTAGACCTACTTCTTCGATCCTACAATTGGTATCAGAGCTTTGGTCTCCATTGCTTTGGTTTACACACCATTGGAGGAAGATGGACGTGTCTACGGATGGGAGTGTTAGCCATAGAGTGCCTGTTCTTGATGGAAGGTTTTATAACTCTTGGAGGGTTGAAATGCTTAGTATCTTTAAAATGTACAATTTGTGCAAATATGTTGAGACCCCCTATGTGCCTCCTTGTGATCCCTTGCACCCTACTATGGATGAAGAGCTTGATTTGCTTCGTAACCTTAGAACTGTGAATCTTATCATTAGAGGGTTACCTGATGACTTGCTTAATCTTGTTACAAACTTTGAGTGTGCCTATGCTATATGGAAGTTCTTGGAAGAACTTTATCCGGACTACTCTTTGAGAAGTCTTGATGAAATTCTACACAAGACTATTGAATTTGATAGGTTGCACCCCAATGATCCTAACTTTGATAAATGCTTCTTTGAGCTTCGTGATCTTATGAAAAGGAAGGGTGATCCCGGTCTTATCAATGTTATCATTAGAAATGCTCTTGCATTGCATTCCGAAGGTTATTGTTCCATTGACCAAACTAATGCAAGTACTTATCAAATTGACCTAGGTGTTGATGATGAACAATCCTTGGGTCAATATGATGATGAGCATGATGATGATTATTCCGATTCGGACACCGAGCTAGACAAAGTCATGAAGAGTCTCAATCTTATGGCAAATCTGAGAGACTACATGTCCGGCGGAAAAGAGTGGATTCTTGATAGTGGATGCACCGATCACATGACCGGAGACAAAGACATGTTTCGAGAGCTTGCAAAGAACGATGGTCCACGCAAGTATGTGACTTTTGGAGACAACTCCAAGGGTAAGGTACTTGGCCTTGGTAAGGTGGCCATATCTCATGATAGCTCAATTCAAAATGTCATGCTTGTAGAATCTCTTGGATACAATTTACTTTCCGTGTCTAGATTAGCTGACTTTGGATTCAACGTGCTATTCACCAAAGTAGATTGCCAAGTCTTTCGTCGTGATAATCAAAACATGGCTTTTACTGGTATTCGTAGAGGTGATCTATATATTGTTGATTTCACTAAGAAAGCCCAACCTAGAGCTTGTTTCATTGCTAAATCCTCTAAAGGTTGGTTGTGGCATAGAAGGCTAGGACATGTTGGTATGCGTAATTTAGACAAGCTGATCAAAGGTGATCATATTCTTGGTGTTAAAGATGTTTTCTTTGACAAAGACAGACTCTGTAGTGCTTGTCAAGCAGGAAAACAAGTTGGTGGAAGTCATCCCGTGAAAAACATCATGACCACAAGGAGACCGCTTGAGCTTCTTCATATGGATCTCTTCGGTCCCAATGCTTACAAAAGCCTTGGTGGTAACTCCTTTGGTCTAGTTATAGTTGATGATTATTCCAGATTTACGTGGGTATTTTTCCTTGATGATAAATCGCAGGTTCAGAGGATCTTCAAGACCTTTGCCAAAAAGGCCCAAAATCAATTTGAGGTGAAGATCAAGAAAGTTCGGAGTGACAACGGAACGGAGTTCAAGAACGCCAATGTAGAGTCTTTTCTCGATGAGGAAGGAATTCTACATGAGTTCTCGGCTACGTACACGCCTCAACAAAATGGAGTTGTTGAGAGGAAGAACCGAACGCTCATAGAGATGGCAAGAACGATGCTTGATGAATACAAGACACCGAAGCACTTTTGGGGAGAAGCCGTCGAGACAGCTTGTCATGCTATCAACAGGCTTTATCTTCATAAGCTTCTCGGCAAGACATCATACGAGCTTCTCACCGGTAACAAACCCCAAGTGGGATACTTTCGTGTCTTTGGTTCAAAATGCTATATCCTTGATAAGCATCGTCGGTCTAAATTTGCTCCTAAATCTCATGAAGGCTTTCTTCTTGGTTATGGATCAAACTCCCACACCTACCGTGTCTACAATAATTTCACCCGAAAGGTTGAAGAGACGGTAGATGTGAAGTTTGATGAATCTAATGGCTCGCAAGTAGAGCAAATGCCTATTGATGTAGGAGACAAGGACCCATCGGAAGCAATCCAAGATTTATCTATCGGGAAGATCCGTCCCATGGAAGTAAAGGAGAGTACCTCATCTACATATGTGGAGCCACCTACCTCACAGAGAGATGAACCTCAAGGCAACATGGAGGCCTCCACAAGTGGAACTCACCAAGATGAGGAAATGCAACAAGAAGATCCACCACAACCTCCTTCTCCACCACCTCAAGACAACACCAACAACAATGAAGAAGAAGAAGAGGAAGATGAAGATGAAGAA
The DNA here is from genome assembly GCA_902687465.1 of Secale cereale. Lineage (NCBI taxonomy): Eukaryota > Viridiplantae > Streptophyta > Magnoliopsida > Poales > Poaceae > Secale > Secale cereale. Next base: position 179,636,681 of record LR738713.1, on the reverse strand, counting down.
GAAGCTGAGCCACAACATCAACAAAAGCTATCCCGAGTTCGAGCAAGAGTCAAGAAGAATCATCCCGTGGAACAAATGATGAACGACATCAACTCCGGGAGAATTACTCGCTCTAAAACTCGCTTAGCTAACTTTTGTGAGCATTACTCATTTATCTCTAGTATTGAACCTATGAAGGTAGAAGAAGCACTTAAAGACCCGGATTGGGTGAACGCTATGCACGAAGAACTACACAACTTCGAGAGGAACAAGGTGTGGACTTTGGTAGAGAAGCCCAACGATGATCAAAACATCATTGGAACCAAATGGGTGTTTCGGAACAAGCAAGACGAAGATGGACAAGTCATCCGCAACAAGGCTCGTCTCGTAGCTCAAGGTTACACACAAGTCGAAGGTATGGACTATGGTGAGACCTATGCCCCCGTTGCTAGACTTGAGTCCATTCGCATTCTTCTTGCTTATGCCAATCACCATGATATTACTCTCTATCAAATGGATATCAAAAGTGCTTTCCTAAATGGTGAAATTGAGGAGGAAGTATTTGTAAAACAACCTCCCGGATTTGTGAATCCCAAAAAGCCTAATCATGTTTATAAGTTGCATAAAGCTCTTTATGGTCTTAAACAAGCCCCTAGAGCTTGGTACAAATGCTTAACTAGCTTTCTTCTTGAAAAAGGTTTTGAAATTGGAAAGATAGACTCAACGCTGTTCACGAAAAGGGTTAATGGTGAACTATTTGTGTGCCAAATATATGTTGATGATATTATCTTTGGTTCAACTAACCCCCATTTTAGCAAGAAGTTTGGACAGCTCATGTCGGAGAAGTATGAGATGTCCATGATGTGTGAACTCAAATTCTTCCTTGGGTTGCAAATCAAGCAATCTAAGGAGGGTACTTTTGTCTCACAAACAAAGTACACCAAGGATCTCTTCAAGAAGTTCAACGTGCAAGAAAGCAAAGGTATGAGTACCCCCATGCCTACTAGTGGACATAATGACTTGACTAAGGATGGAGAACCCGTTGATCAAAAGGTTTACCGTTCTATGATTGGTTCTCTACTATATCTTTGTGCTTCTCGTCCTGACATAATGTTAAGTGTATGCATGTGTGCGCGATATCAAGCAGCCCCTAAAGAATGTCATCTTAAAGCTGTTAAAAGGATAGTGAGATACTTGATACACACACCAAGCTTTGGCATTTGGTATCCTAAGAGGGCTTCTTTCGATCTTGTTGGCTATTCCGACTCGGACTATGCCGGTGACAAGGTTGATAGAAAGTCAACTTCGGGTACATGTCAATTCCTTGGTCGATCCCTTGTATCTTGGTCCTCCAAGAAACAAAATTCGGTATCTTTATCCACTGCCGAAGCAGAATATATTGCTGCTGGTTCGTGTTGTGCTCAATTGCTATGGATGACACAAACGCTTAAGGATTATGGCATACATGTGAGACGTGTTCCCTTGCTTTGTGACAATGAGAGTGCAATCAAGATTGGACACAATCCTGTGCAACATTCTCGAACAAAGCATATTGAAGTTCGTCACCATTTTATTCGTGATCATATTGCTAAGGGTGATATTAATCTTAAGCATGTTCGTACTGACAAACAACTTGCTGATATCTTTACAAAACCTCTTGATGAGAAAGTGTTTTGTCGCTTAAGGAGTGAGTTGAACATCATTGATGCTTCAAACTTGGAGTGATAACTCCATTGATGCATGCAAGGCATGAGCTCTCTTGACTAATCCTTGATATTTCTCTTATGATGATGATCATATGTCTTGGACACATTTGCCTCCTTGTATTGCATCTAACTCTTTGCAGGTACTTGGATGATCTACATTCCACAAGATTACCACACACTCAAATCATGAGTAATCTTGTCATTTACCAAGTATCTAGCCCTTTGGGATGTTGAGCTCAAGGAACAAAATTCCACATATCCTTTTTGACATCTTATACATCTAGTTGTTCACTCTTGTCATCTTGGATATTCTTGAGTATTTCCTTGCTTGCCTAACCCATGTAGGAAGATGTTCTACACAAGTAGAAATGGCGCTCCAACTTCACATTCAATGAGCACCTACATCAAGCTTACCTACATGAGTAAAGCAACAACAAACCCAAGGTATGTTCTTCACATCTTTGAGGAGCTTTGCTCAAAAGCCATGAGTACAAGCAGCTTCATAAGATGTGATCACATCAAATGCTTAATCGAAAAATGGCAATCCCATTTTGAGCTTAAACGATGAGTATGACCTATGATCAAATGTCCTCATTTGACTCCTAAGTCAATATACTCAAACATAGGTGACTTTGTCGCCGACC
>LR738713.1:179610207-179630804 GCA_902687465.1 Secale cereale | reverse complement strand
GGAGAGGGAAGGCTCGGCTCGAGCAAATTTAGGTGGAGGAGGGCGGCAGTCATGGAGGCAATGGCAACCACAGAGAGCTCCTCGGGCACAAGGGAGGGGCTAGGCGGGGCTCTGGGAGTGAGGGAGGGCTGATGGTGAAGCACAACGAGGTCGGGGAGGCCTTAGATAGGCACGGGGCGAGGTGGCCAAGCTGTCGTCACCGCGGGTGCGTGGCCGACACCGCGGACGCGTGTGAACGCACACGAGCTCGATGGTAGGCGACGGGGGAGGAATAGGGGAGGCTCACGGAGATGTAGATGACGCCATGAAGCACATGGAGGAGGCGATGAATGCATTAAAATCATGTTAGGGCACTGTGCTCCCATGGACGTTTAACGGCGAGCGCCGACGAGGAAGCAGACGGAGGTTGAGAGGGGTCCAGAGAGGTGAAGATGCCAGACATGCTCACGCGCGTGAAGACGACGAGAGGAGAAGGGGCTGAAGTGCAAACGACGTCCAGGATGCATCGCAGCGCACAGAGCGCGTGAGATGGCATGCCAGTCGCGCGGTCACCACGGGACAATGCACATGGCGGGCACGAGGGGATTGCAAACTTTGTCTAGGGTGTTGTCTCTCCACTATAGATCATTAATGTGGTTGTGGCTTGATCTGGGGCTCTGAGAGAAGAAAGAAACAAGCTCCACAAGTTTCTTGTAGCAACCATGGCTGCGCACTAGTGAGCAATAGGAAAGAGCTATGAGCCAAATAAGTTGTCTGGGGTGACTAACTAAGGAAGGACTAGAATCCTGGAGGTTTTGATGAGAAATGGACCACAAGACAACAAGGTTGCTTTGTAACTGCAAAATTGGTCCGGAAAATGGATTATGATGATGCACTCAAATGAAGTAACCACATGGGCTAAAATTTGGCAAGGCAGCATGTTTTGGACATATAAAGATGCTATAAAAATTCCATACCAAATGGACAAGCCAAAATGGTACTTGTTTCAAAAACATCCTCCCTGTCCAGAAACTTGGGAAAATTCTAGAGAAATAAGGGCTTCATGAATTGCTCCCAAAAATTTTGTAGAGAGGTTTTATGGTCATGAGAATGCTCTGATAAATTTTCAACCAAAATGAAGCAGTATAAAATATACTTGCTTCACAACCTGAAAATATTGACAGAAGCAAAGATTTGGTCATGTGCTAACATATATGATTGCATGAAGCTGAAAATTGGAGGAGGGTATTGATATGAGAACATTAAGAGTTATGCAAAATTTTAACTCATTTGGATAACCCTAGCTCGTACTTCCTTCACAAAGCTTCTATTAGGACAGAAACTTTCAAACATCACTAAGGGAGATTGGCTAGGAAAATGAAGTTGAATTTTGGCATGTGGCAATTATTTGGACATGAAATAATGCCCAAAAAGGTTGGGAGCAAACAAGATAAGATAAATGACACTTCCTTCACAAAGTGCCACTTTGGACAGAAATGAAGAATGAATATTGGGGAATTATTTTTGAACTGGCCAAGGAAAAGTTTGGGCATATTTGAGAAACATATGACCCAAAGCAATTATGAGAATTATTTGGGAATTTGGGGAGTGACAGAAATATGGGTTGCTTCACAACCTAGGGCAAACAAGATTATTCCTTTAATAAAAAAGGAATATTCCCTAGAAAAGAATTTTAGGGTTTGTCTAGAATGGAAATGACATGATCTAGGGAATTATTCGAGGATGATGAGCCAGTGGGGAGAAGGAATGATGAAGATTTCCCAGGTTGCAAGACCACAGAACCACTCCAAAATGAAAATCAGAGCAAAAACAAATAAATCAAAAAGAAAGAAAAGGGCCAAAAACCAGGATCTGGCATAGATCTACCTGCAACACATGAAATCCACAGATCAAATCCAACTAAACTTCATCATACCAACAGATCACAAAAAAATTGGGGGCTATATTTGCTAGGAATTTTCGAAATTGGGACAAAATCAACAAAACAAGGCTAGAAAACAAGGGTAGGGGCTCCAAAGGCGTGATCAACCAAGGCTCATGATACCAAGATGATATAGGGTGGATACCCTAGGGCCGATCTTTCACGATTTGGAGGGGATCCTACGAAGAACACGAGGAACACACGAGGAGAAACACGAGGGAAAACACTCAAATCAACGAGAACAATCACACATGTGCTAGATCAATGAACATAAAGAGGGATACAAGATCCAAACGCAACAAAGGATGATACAAGGTAACAAGTTCTACTCCGTGAGGAGGTCTTGGGGTCTTCTTTGTGAGGAGGTCTTGAATCCACTTGGGGGATCTTCTCCGTAGAGGTCGCGGTCTCTCGAACGAGAAGAACCAAGAGGATGAGCGAAGCTCTATCTCACAAATGAGCACTCACAATGCTAACCCTAGAAAGAGGGGGTAGGAGGAGTATTTTATAATCTAAGTAGATGAAAGGGTACATGGGCCTCAGCCCAACACGCATTGCACGCGCAGGTGTCGGATGTCGGACAACTACCGGACGATCGGTTGCTTGCGACGGTCTGGACATCCAGAATTCTCACACTTCCGCTATTTTTCTTCTATGGTGTGGCACTGGATTTCCAGAGGAGCTCGGTCGTCCGATTGCTGGTCGTCCGATGGGTCTCGGACGTCCGGTCGCTGGAGGTCGTCGGTCGTGCGGTCCTTGTCGGACGTTCGGCCGCTTTAGCGTATGCTGGCTTGGACTTGGGCTGGCTGGAGCTTCAGGCATCGGACATCTGGCGGCTATAGGTTTGCTTCCAGCCTTTTCTCTTGATCCTTGAAATTGTCCTCACCGTCTTGTTAACTTGGCGTTGCATCTTCACGTCCGTCCTCTCGGTACCTGATCATGCATAGGACCTCCTCCTTAGGTAGTAGCCATGTCTCACATGTATCATATGGAAGGTCATTAAGGAGAGATGTCACCTCGATTTCGAGTGCTCTTGCAGGAGATCGTGTCATCGGTCCACTTTGCATTTGGGGAGGTGGGTCCATAGGGATGACCGTAGGATGCTCCGCATCATAAATGAAGCCCCATTTTTCATCTTAACCTCCAATAGTTTACCATCTGGGTAGCACTTAGCTCGCAGCATGACGACCCACAAGTATAGGGGATCTATCGTAGTCCTTTCGATAAGTAAGAGTGTCGAACCCAACGAGGAGCAGAAGGAAATGAGAAGCAGTTTTCAGCAAGGTATTCTCTGCAAGCACTGAAATTATCGGTAACAGATAGTTATTTGATAAGATAATTCGTGACGGGTAACAAGTAACAAAAGTAACTAAGGTGCAGCAAGGTGGCCCAATCCTTTTTATAGAAAAGGAGAAGCCTGAACGAACTCTTATATAAAGCAAAGTGCTCTCGAGGACACATGAGAATTGTTGTCAAGTTAGTTTTCGTCATGCTCATATGATTCACGTTCGTTACTTTGATAATTTGATATGTGGGTGGACCGGTGCTTGGGTGCTACCCTTCCTTGGACAAGCCTCCCACTTATGATTAACCACTCTCGCAAGCATCCGCAACTATGAAAGAAGAATTAAGATAAGTCTAACCATAGCATGAAACATATGGATCCAAATCAGCCCCTTACGAAGCAACGCATAATCTAGGGTTTAAGCTTATGTCACTTTAGCAACACATCATCTACTTATTACTTCCGAATGCATTCCTCTAGGCCCAAATAATGGTGAAGTATCATGTAGTTGACGTTCACATAACACCACTAGAGAAAAGACAACATACATCTCATCAAAATATAGAACAAATACCAAATTCACATGATTACTTATAACAAGACTTCTCCCATGTCCTTAGGAACAAACATAACTACTCACATAGCATATTCATGTTCATAATCAGAGGGATATTGAATAGCATTAAGGATCTGAACATATGATCTTCCACAGAATAAACCAACTAGCATCAACTACAAGGAGTAATCAACACTAATAGCAACCCATAGGTACCAACCTGAGGTTTTGAGACAAATATCGGATACAAGAGATGAACTAGGGTTTGAGAGGAGATGGTGCTGGGGAAGATGTTGATGGAGATTGACCCCCTCTCGATGAGAGGATCGTTGGTGATGACGATGGCTTCGATTTTCCCCTCCCGGAGGGAAATGTCCTAGGCAGAACAGCCATGCCGGAGCCCTAGATTGGTTTCATCCAGGTTCCGCCTCGAGACGGCTGCGCTTCATCCCGAAAGCTTCCTTATGATTTTTTCCAGGTCAAAACACACCATATAGTAGAAGATGGGAGCTGGAGGCCTTCCACGGGGCCCACAAGGATGGGGGGCGTGCCTAGGGGGTAGGGTGCGCCCTCCAACCTTGTGGCTGGTTGGTGGCCCCCCTCCGGTACTTTCTTTGCCCAATATTTTTTATATATTCCAAAACTTGCTCCCGTGATGTTTCAGGACTTTTGGAGTTGTGCAGAATAGGTCTCCAATATTTTCTCCTTTCCCAATCCAGTATTCCAGTTGCCGGCATTCTCCCTCTTCATGTAAACATTGTAAAATAAGAGAGAAAAGGCATAGTTATTGTGGTATAATGTGTAATAGCAGCCCATAATGCAATAAATATCAATATAAAAGCATGATGCAAAATGGACGTACCACAACACTCTGGCACACAAGGAGTCCGGGTTACATAAGATCCTCCAACCTGTTGTGATAGCAAAACAAGGTTAAAACAATGTGGATCCCAAAAGCCAAGTCCACCCCTCAATTTGGGAATCCATAATTTCCACCATGCAAACAAGTGCATCTTCTTATCATTGACATCAGCCCCCACCAACACTGAACGATCACATCAGTTACCGCCTTACAACTTTTTCCCGAAGCTTGAATGCATAGATCACAAATGCTAGTATGGCTTTAGCCAGCGCCTTGAGTAGCACTCTTTCCCGCCTATAGAATTTTTTTCTCTTTCCATCTTCCAATTCTTGTAAGGATCCTTCCCACCAAGTGAGCAAACTATTCACTTTTATCCACACCCACCATAGCTGGCAAACCTAAATAATTATCTGAAAGAGCCTCTGTCAAAATATCCAAAATTATGCATATGTGTGCTCTTATCTCTACTTCTAATTAGGGCTAAAAACACGCTAGACTTTGCAACACTGACCAGCAGTCTAGAAGAGTCACACTAAGAGTCCAGAATGTTTTTCAAACAGGTTGCATCCCCCACACTAGCATTCATATAAATAAGAGATTCATCTGCGAATAAAAGGTGAGATACCGATGATGCAACCCGTCATACCTTGACCCTAGTGAGATCTCCTACAACTTTACTATTGGATAACATATTAGGCCTTCTGCACAAATCAAGAATAAAAAGGGGGGTAGTGGATCTCCCTGCGTAACTCCCTTGTTTGCCAAAAAATAGTCAGTCTAATTAAATATGACCTTGTAGCTCAGCGATGTGACACACTCCATCACTACTGCAGGATGCTGCTAACGCGACACTACAACCAGAGACCCTTCGACGAAACTGTATGCGATGCAATAATCTCAAATGGTGATGTAAAATAACCGTAAAAAAGATGCAAAATGTTTGCGATGGAGGATACATCAAACACGGTTCAGATTTTAATTGCGTGTGCGATGCGGGTCATACGGTTCAGTTCAATAAATGGTTTGTGACGAGGCAAAACAAAATAAATGGGTAGCCAGATGAAGGCGTGTGCGATATACGACATACAGTTCACTCGGATAAACTGTTTGTGATGAGGCAGAACAACAGAAATGGGTAGCCAGATGAAGGTGTGTGTGATATACGACATACAGTTCACTCGGAAGAACTATTTGTGATTAGGCAACACAACAGAAACGGTCAGCCAGATGAAGGTGTGAGCGATATACGACATACGGTTCACTCGGATGAACTATTTTTGATTAGGAAACGCAATAGAAACAGTTTAGCCAGATCAAGGTGGGTGCAATGTAGGGCATAAAGTTCATTCCGATAAACTATTCGTTTTGAGCCAAGAGAACAGAAACGTTTCACATAAACAAGACGTGTATAATACGCGGCAAACATCCAATTACATAGGTGGCTAGTACACACATGACATTTCCACACACCAAAGTAAACTATTACATGCATAATTAAATAGGATAAACGGTCATCTGATCATCATCTACTTCTTGTGCTAGCTCGATGTTCCTTCCATGCTAAGTTTCCATTAATTCATGTCGTTTTACAAACACGCCACCGTTTCCCGCCATTTGCTCACCGGTTTCCCGCCACCCAGCGATATTGCGCATAAGCCTAGGCGGCGTGCGACGCATGGAGGCAAAAAGCGCAGCCTGTAGCACATTAACCTTTTCCAAGATGCCAACCCACCAAAGCGCCGCCTCTGCCATCAACCTCGTCGACGAGGAAAACGAGAAGGTGCCACGGCCCGCTGAGGCCGAGGCGCTCCCCGACAACGTGATGGACGACGCCGTGATGCGCGCCATCGCCAGGGTTGAGCAGACCCTTGGCGCATGGCACTTCAGCCTCGCGAATCAAGATAGGCGAGTCAGTGTCAAGAGGCTGCAGCTCACCACACAATATGATCGGTGGAGTGTCGAAGAGCATGCTAGGTTCATCTGCGTCGATAGGCTGCGGCTCACCGCACGGCGAAACCGTTGAAGCGCCGTAGAGCGAGAGGTGCCGCACGCCGCACAACAAGAGAGGAACCATCGGCGCTCGCCTGCTGTCGACTGGGCGTCACAGCTGGGTACATGTCATGTTAGTACCCCCATTCCTCGCCAGGAGTGGGAAGAGGACCTCTGTGCCGTACTTGCACCAGAGGTCGGATGCGCCGTACTTGCACCGAACGACCGACGCGCCTTTCGCATGGGTCGTGCTGTTCGCCTTGTCTGCAGCCCGCTTGATGCCAACGCGCTGGTCGCTAGGCTCGACCGCCTCCTTGGCCCAGGTGTCCACCTAGGCGCAGTAGAGGAACATGGCCGTCGCATCCTCGAGCTGGTGAACTCTGATGAAATAGCCAACCTGTGGCTCGAGATCGCGCTCCATATGTACCGCTAGCGTGTCGATCGCTTGGTGAACGCTTGCACGAGTTCCGGCAGAGCCAAGAGCTACTGTAGGCAAGGGCTGCTGGTCATGGTCTCATGGACGCATTTTATTTTGTTGAGTCGTTTCGACATGGATCGCTATGTATTCACAACAATCATAATATTGTTCTGTCTATTGCTCTGTTTCAATGTGTGTACTTTGTTTTCTGTTCTTATATGTTCTGCTTCAATGTGTGTATATATGCTTTCCATTTTGTATGTGTGGATGATAACAGCTAGATACAAATTAGTACACAAAAACAGATAGAAAATGGAATTCATAATATATATATATATATATATATATATATATATATATATATATATATATTGGTTGTTCATTAGTTCATCACAGAATATATATAATATCATCACATATACATGATGATACTTAACTACTAGGTACAATGCATAAAATTGAAAACGAACAATACTAAAACTAATAATCCCTCCTGGGGGCAGTATTCTAGCTCCCTGGTGCGCGACGTCTTCCCAGCGTGGAGGAAGTAGTCCACCTCCTCCGCCTCGCAGTGCTTGACGTACTGATGTGCCTCTTGCTGGAGGGCGAACGATCTTGCCATTTCGTTGGGTGCCCACCGGAGCTCTTCGTCAGTGGCACGCTAGAGCTTATCGGCCCACTTCCACGCAGTGATGAGGCGCCTAGTGCCTTTGACCTTCCTCACGAAGTACCCATCTTCGTACACCTCCTCCGCACGACGACGCGCCCGCCCCCAAAGCTCCACCACCTCCTTTTTCTAGGCGGCATCACGGGCTTGACAGGCCGCCTGGTACCTAGCTTCCTCCTCCGCCATCTCCTTCTTGAACGCCACTCGTCTGGCTTTCTCAGCCAATGATAGTACTTCCACAAACAAAGATTGTACTGGCCCCAAAACCAATCCAAAGTTGGGGGGTCCGACGCAACCTCGTCCGACGGCGCATAGGGGTCCTCCTCATCGCGGCTTTTCGACTGAGCATCCTCAGGGGGCGACGACTCCTCGTCAGTGCGTGGGCAGATTGGCGACACCATGGCAGAGATTTGAGAGAGAGAGAAATGGCGAGCGAGGGGAGGATATAGATGAGAATGCAGGCGGGACGACGTGAGCAAGGTAGTATTTATTGGCGGCCGAAATCTAGATCGACGGGAACAGTACACACGCCGGTCGCCGGAATTTACGAGTACTGTAGTTTGAATTACACACGATTCTCACAATAAAATCCATGTGTGAACTTAATAGCTGACGGTTCCCAATATAGAACTGTGTCTGATTAATAGCCCGCACCTTTCACCTTCCAAACCTCGAGGTGTGAAATAGAGTGCCAATCGTGTGGGGGCTGGTTGCCTTGCCAAATCTTTACATTTTCTTTTTTAAACGAAAGATATTTACATCGTCTGATGATTTTTAATTTTTTTGGAACTTAAATGCCATGAAACTCCATCCATGTGCCCAAACCGTGACACCAATATGTTTGAAAATTCATTACAATTTACTGCACATGAAATTAACTTGCACACAGGTACACAATATTTTTTTCAAAATGTTATGGTTAGCGGTTGCATGTAGATGCAGTTCAATTTGGATTATGGTCATTAAATGGCTAGAAAATCACTTAAATGTCTTAAAAAGGTCAAATAACCCCTGAAATTTTCCAAATTTTGACATGAAAACTGTATTAATGCACGTTAACTGTAGAATTTTTTGAAGCCCATAAGAGGAAGCTATTGCCCGTTCGTCATCAAACATGCATTGTTCCCTCTCGAAACCATGAGCCTTCTAGTGAGTTTCTCAAGTTGTGATGGGTGTGTGTCCAAACTTTCGTCAAACAGGCCAATTATTTTACCACATCATCTTGGTGGCATGACATTACGTCAAGCAAGGTTTCATGTGTTTCTGATCATTCTTTTGGAATTTGAATGGCATGGCGCTCCATGCATCTGTATCAAGATCATGAGACCAATATGTTTGAAAATTCCTTCCAATTTACTGCACATGTAATTAATTAACTCACACACAAGTACACAAAAATATGATTTTCAAACCATTATGGTAAGCCATTGCAGATAGATGTAGTTCAAATTTGAATTACGGTCATTAAATCGCTAGAAAATCACTTCAGTGTCTTTAAAAGGTCAAATGACCCCTAGAATTTTCCAATTTTTCACATGACAGTTGTATTAGTGCACATTAAATGAAGAAAAAAATTGAAGGCCATAAGAGGAAGTTATCTCCCGTTCGTCATCAAACATGCATTGTTCCCTCTCGGAACCACGAGCCTTCTAGTGAGTTGCTCCGGTTTGTGAGGGGTGTGTCTCCAAACTTTCATGAAAAATGTCAATTTTTTTACCACATCATCGTGGTGGCATGACATTACAACAAGCAAGGTTTCATGTGTTTCTGATCTTTTTTATTTATTTTTTGAATTTGAATGGCATGGCACTCCATGCATGTGTCCAGGGCTTGGGACCAATATGTTTGAAAATTCCTTCCAATTTACTGCACATGGAATTAACTCGCACACAAGTACACAAATATGACTTTTCAAACCGCTATGGTTAGCAGTTTCATGTAGATGTAGTTCAAATTTTGATTTCGGTCATTAAATGGCTAGAAAATCACTTAAATGTCTTTAAAAGGTCATATGACCCCTAAATTTTCCACATTTTGACACGACAGTTGTATTAGTGCACGTTAACTATAGAAATTTTTTGAAGCCCGTAAGAGGAAGTTATCGCCCGTTCGCTTCGGTATGTGAGGTGTGTGTGTCCAAACTTTCGTCAAACATGCCAAAAAATTTACCACATCATCTTGGTGGCATGAGATTACATCAAGCAAGGTTTCATGTGTTTATGACCTTTTTGAATTTTTTGGAATTTAAATGCCATGGCACTCCATGCTTAATTGTGTCTTAGCCGTGAGATCAATATGTTTGAAAATTCCTTCTAATTTACTACACATGGAATTAACTCGCACACAAGTACACAAAATATGACTTTTCAAAACGTTATGGTTAGCCGTTGCATGTAGTTGTAGTTTAAATTTGGATTACAGTCATTAAATGGCTAGAAAATTGCTTAAATGTCTTCAAAGGTCAAATGACCCCTGAAATTTTCCAAAATTGGAAACGACAGTTGTATTACTGCATGTTAACTGTAAAAAAATTGAAGCCCGTAAGAGGAAGCTATCGCCCGTTTGTCATCAAATTTGCATTGTTCCCTCTCGAAACCACAAGCCTTCTAGGGATTTGCTTCGGTTTGTGAGGTGTGTGTGTCCAAACTTTTGTCAAACATGCCAAAAAAATTACCACATCATCTTGTTGGCATGACATTACATCAAGCAAGGTTTCATGTGTTTCTGATTTTTTTGGAATTTAAATGTCATGGCACTCCATGCTTAATTGTGTCATAGTCGTGAGCCAATATGTTTGAAAATTCCTTCCAATTTACTGCAGATGGAATTAACTCGCACACGGGTACACAAAATATGACTTTTCAAACCATTATGGTTAGGTGTTGCATGTACATGTAGTTCAAATTTGAATTATGGTCATTAAATGGCTAGAAAATCACTTAAATGTCTTAAAAGGTCAAATGACCCCTGAAATTTTCCAAAATTGGACATGCCAGTTGTATTAGTACTACAAATTTTCTTGTACATTTAAAACACCATCCGTTGCCATTTTATTCCAAATTCGTCTTTCACAGCTAATAAAAATATCAACAACATCACACACAATTTTTTATAGGAACAGTTTGCAATGAAAATTCATGGGACTATTTAAGTCTTCCTCCTTAAGCTTCGCCGGCTCGTCTACTCCAGTGCGAGCTACCCTCGAATCCAGGAATCCCGATCCCCATTCCTACAATCCCTTCTTGCAAAGATGACATCGTGGAAACGCTTCGTGAAGGCCTATACGGTGGCCGCGTCTTCCCCGAGCGCTGAGAGCGCGGCCACCTACGCCAAGAGTGTCACCGCATCCGCATTGAGCATGGCTGCATTCGCTGAGAGGGTGTCTGCGGCAGCCGACAGGGCAATTGCAACAGCGGCTGCAAACACTAAGAGCGCTCGAGCTGCCGTTCGTGCCGCCGATGTCGCCCTGGCCCTGATTGTGGCCATCCACGCCAAGATCGAGGACACACATGCCAGGATATTCTAGGCCACCTCGGAATCCAGCATGCAACCCACGTCTGAAAGGCCGCGGTGACCATGGAGCACTTGCTTCTTCATGAGATCGCCGAGCGGGAGGTGGAGATGCAGGAGGCAGTGGAGATCGAGGAGCACCGAGAGGAGGAGTTTCGCGTGGCCGAGGTCGAGGTAGAGAAGAGTCTGTCCATCGAGGAATCGGCAGTGGAGTACCAACGCTGGCAAAGTGATGTCGCCTAAAGCTATGTCGGTTTTTCCCCAAAGAGGAAGGGATGATGCAGCACAACGGCGGTAGGTATTTCCTGCAAGTGTGAAACAAACGTTATTGAATCATTAGGAGAACCAAGCAACACAACGTAAATAGCACCTGCACACAAATAACAACACCTCGCAACCCGGCATTTTAAAGGGGTTGTCAATCCCTTTCGGGCAACCAACGTGAGAGAGAGATAAATATTGGTAGATTGGTTGATAAATAAGATAAATTGCAGCAAGGTATTTTTGGGTTTTTGGTTTAGTAGATTTGAAAATAAAAGCAAAGGCAAATAGATCGCAAAGGCAAATATATGAGAAAGAAGACTCGGGGGCCATAGGTTTCACTAGTGGCTTCTCTCGGGAAAAATAGCAAACGGTGGGTAAACAAATTACTGTTGGGCAATTGGTAAAACCTCAAATAATTATGACAATATCCAGGCAGTGATCATTACATAGGCATCACGTCCAAGATTAGTAGACCGACTCATGTCTGCATCTAATACTATTACTCCACACATTGACCGATATCCAACATGCATCTAGTGTATTAATTTCATGGGAGAATGGCGTAATGCATTAAGAACGATGACATGATGTAGACAAGATCCGTTTATCTATGGCGTTAGATATGGATCCTATCGTTTTATCCTTAGTGGCAATGATACATACGTGTCGGTTCCCTTTCTTTCACTGGGATCAACCACCGTAAGATCGAACCCACTAACGGGCACCTCTTCCCATTGCAAGATAAATAGATCAAGTTAGCGAAACAAAACCCAAATACCGGAGAAGAAATACGAGGCTATAAGAGATCATGCATATAAGAGATCAAAGAAACTAAAATAACTTTCATGGATATAAAAAGATAGATATGATCATACTCAAAGTTCATCGGATCCCAACAAACACAAAGCTTGATCTAACGTAGTTCATTTTGAAGGGATATCTTTTGTGTGTGTGTTGAAGAAAGATGAAATTTTCATCAATTAATCTTCGTGTTCAGTTGTTGGACCTATCATCTTATCCAACCCTTGATTTGAGTGTGGGCTTTCGTCAAATCAAATCAGAACCAATGATGTTCGTAATGTTGTCTTACTCGTGGTTGATTCCTCGAGCATACACCGTTATATCTTTTGGGTCTGACCAATGCTATCACCATGTTCACATAATTGTGGAATTCCATTCCGTGGAAATCTCGATGACTTGTTGTTGAGCCCATCGACAACATCCTTATCTCCTCCACGATTTTGTTGAACATCAAGTTAGTATTGGAAACTTTTGTAAGCATCATCTTTGTGTTAACTCATGAAGTAGATGTTTTGATGTAAGAAGTGACTTCCTCTAATACACGTGCATTTGGTGCAAGTTGCCACTGTGGATTCGAGAAAGATTGTTTTTGTTTCCTCTGGAATCATCCCAAGTCAGTCATGCATGTGCGAAGTACTCTATGGTTTGATAGGTTGGCCGCCTCCATTCTGTATGTGTTTCCTAGCACACCAAGCCACTGACTGACTTGTTCAATAAAAAGGAGTATGTTCTAAGGTTAATCCTTTAGACTTCCACGCGTGGAGATTCTTATATCCTCGATGATGGTTCCCCACCTGAACTTGGTAGTGTTTTGTTTTAAGACTACCATGTCGCCAAGCTTGTCTGGGACAACGTGTTCACACGTGTGTAGCAAAACCAGTTCATGTTTTGGAGCTTGCTATTGTAGTTCATCTCCCGAGAATCTCGCAATGTTATCTCGTCGATTTGTGTTGCAACCCTTTCTTTTCAGACATGTTGAGTCTGAAGTATCCTGTTACTAACCAGATCTGAATCTCAGGCAAATATGATGGTTCAAACATTCCCAACATTTGCATTTTGTTCCCAGCTTGCACCCGCATTTGTGCCATTTTACCATGGGTTGTCCTCTCGGTAATTACTGCTCAGGATTATCTTCAAAAGTGGACTTACCATGGATCCCATCCATTACCGTTGATAAGCAAAAATCACTCATTGTGTTGTCTTCAACAAGGTAGTCCACATCATCCATTCCACTCCGATTATGTCATTCTTTCGAACTCCTTCAAATGACCGGTTGCGTATTGCCTTAGGCTGGTATAAAAAGTTTCAATGATCTTTATATGAAAAGTAATTCTTTTTGCCACTTAAGGGAATAATTATACGAGTCACCTCCTCTAAGGTGCCCCGTTATGGAATCATGGCAATGTATCTCCTTGATACTTTGAAACCCCTTCACCATCTTCTTAAGCGTGAAATTGTTGTCTACCCAAATTGAACCCTCGTCATCTGTTTCTTTTCCATCACCCTGACGTGTATTTTGTGTCTCATCTCAAGAGGTGTTCTTATATCTCACCCCATGAGTTGATCTTGAGTGCTCGATATTCAAGGAGATCGATTCCATAGAGTTTCTTTCCGTCGTCCTCGTGTTGGATGAAGTTCTTAGAGCAAGACATCGAGACAAAGATGATGATCGAATCAACGTTCTTATGAAGTGCAATTGGATCATGAAAATTGTGTTAGCTTTGTGTCCACTTTATCCTCTTACCTCACGTCTTGAATCTCAGGACAAGATTCTTGTTTTGTGGGG
Organism: Secale cereale; assembly: GCA_902687465.1. Taxonomy (NCBI): domain Eukaryota; kingdom Viridiplantae; phylum Streptophyta; class Magnoliopsida; order Poales; family Poaceae; genus Secale; species Secale cereale. The sequence continues at coordinate 179,616,745 of LR738713.1, read as the reverse complement.
GTGAGTTGTCACAGCCCTAGACCAACCCCTATAGTCTTTGCATAAGCATCCATGCATCATGGTTAAAAAGTTTGAAACTTGAATTGCGGATGTTCAAACCTTAGCAACAAATGAAATTCAACTAGGGTCAAAATTAAATCTTTTCAATGAACCCAAATTGCCCTTCATAAATGTTCATCATTTTTTGTATTGGTCTAGAACCTCTGACAAAAATGGTGTACATTTCTCTAGGACAATCAGGATTTTTGAATTAAATCATAAGTATTTGAATTTGGACATTTAAATTATATAAAATATTTTAAATGTCAAAATAATCTTGAAAGCATTTGAGGGCTGTTGTAAATATTTTAAAAAGTGCCCACAATTATTTTCAGGATTTTTCAAAATGAATTATTATTTTTACTAATTCAAAACAGAGGCAAACAATAGAAAACAGGTACAAAATGGAAAAACTGTAAAGAGAGAGAGGACTTACCTGGCGGCCTAGCACTGCTGGCCCGTGCCAGTCATCCCCAACCTCTGCCAGAAGGTAGAGGCGAGGAAGGGCACGGCGCGTGCACGAGGGCGCCACGCCACCTGCCTGCCGACCCCTCCCCCTCGATGCCCTGGCCTCTCTAGACGTCGACATGCACCTCCCCCGACCCTCTCACTCTTTCCACGTGCTTTCCCCCCTCCTCTGGTCCTTCTCCACCTCGCACCTGAGCGCACTCGTCGCTGCCTCTCGCTGTTGCCGCGCCCACCGCCACGGCCTCACCTCTCCGATGAGTCCAAGGGCTTCGCCACGTATTATTCGTCCTCTCCTTCAAGCCATGAGACACCGGAAGCCCTGTGGAGCCGTCACTGCCGTCGTCTTCATCGCCGGCTACCCGAGATCGTCATCGTCGTTCCGTTCGCACCAGACCACCCACGAGCTCGCTAACGACGGCTCCGGATCCGCTGTGAGCCCCTCCATCATCCCCGTCTCCGTTTCTTCGTTCGCGCGCTGTAGCCGGGTTAACCACTGAGGCCGAGACCTCATCACCGCCGGCCATGTCGCCGCCGTTGCGCTGGCCACTGGAGCTCATGTCCGAGCACTCCAATGTGCTCATCACGCTCCCAGGATCACGCAGCAGCCGCCCGTTCTTGCCCCTGTGCCCCGTAGCCTGCACCTACTCAGAGCCGAACTCCGGCCACTGCCTCGCTCATCGTCGGCGCCGTTCCCGACCACCCCACGACTTTCCGTCAGTCCTTTGGATGCAGACGAGCAAGAGCTCCTCCCCGGTGCCCTTAGCGCGCCAAACCACCGCTCGTAGCTCAAATCCGAGCCGCGCCGCTGGCCAGGCTCCAGCGAGTGCTGACGTGGGCGTCAATAGAGCTAACCCCTGCCCACTAAACACCCCTAATTTACACTAACAGCGGGCCCCACACAAGGTCAAACCCCAATCAGCGTAGGGTTTGATCGGGATTAGTCCCTGTGTCACTGACGTGTGGACCCCACACATCAGGTTTGACCTGGACCGACCCTGTTGACCGTTGACATCATAGTGATGTCATGCTGGCGCAGTAAATGTTTCCTAGGATTTTAAATAAATCAGAAATGATTTATTAATTTCAGAAAATATTTAAAACTTCTAAAATTCATAGAAAATAAACCGTAACTCCAAATGAAATTATTTATATATGAAAATTATCAGAAAAATATGAAGAATTCGTTTATGGCATTTTCATGCATGTTGGGGCAATTTATAGCTGCTGAATTGTACAAATCAATTAAAGTGCATTTAAAATGCTTCTTTTGGAGTTTGAATTTGAATATTTGATTCAAATGAATTTCAACTAACATGGTAGCATTTTACATTAGCTCAAACACTAGCATATTGCCATGTCATGTTCATGCATCATATTATTGCATTGCATTGATTGTATTCTTTCTCTATTTGCCGGTGTTGTTCCCTCTCAGTGGACATTCTTTCGGCGTTGTGATCTTCGACACCGATGAAGAGTTATACTATCTTCAGAAGTGCCAGGCAAGCAATTCCCTTTGAGCATTCCGATAAAATCCCACTCTCTCACTCTTGCTCTCTCTTACTGCATTAGGACAACAACGATTCAACTGGTATTTGTTGCGGTAGCTCAACCCCTTTCCTCTGCATGACCTGTCATTGCCACAGTAAATAGTTGAAACCCACTAGCATGAGTAGGAGTTGTTTGAGCCATGATGTGCCTACTCATTCATGCTTGCCTTTCATGCCTGCTATTGCTTATTGTTGTGTCAGGTCTGATTCATTGGACATGAATTGGAATGTGGTCATCATGTCCTACTGTTGAGAGCTAAGTGTGTGAACACGATTTGGTAAAGGTAGCGGTGAGAGGCCATGTAGGAGTACATGGTGGGTTGTCTCACTGAAACCGTCCTCAGGAACTGAGTTCTGTGTCTGTGATCCAAGAAAGCTACTACCACACATAGGGCTCCGGGCACTCCAAGCTCTCTCGACTTATTAATCGCCTTGATCTCTGTCCAGGAGTTGCAACTAGTTTATGGTGTTTGTAGGATATGTGTTGGAGGCCGTGCGTAGCACTGACCCTAGGGGTGGGCTATGATGCGGTAGATACACCATGGCCCAGTGTACCGAGTCGCCCGTTTGGTGTCTCGGGAACCCTGCACACATCGTTTGGGGCCGTGAGAGAAACCTCGGCCGGACTTCCTTGCGGATGGAACCTGAATAGGCGATAAACCTAGACTATAGACTTCTGTAGTTAGTTAGGTCGTCGCTGACACCCTCGCTGGGCTTTCGCTTGAAGGTTGCCGAGTACATGTCGTGTAAACGGCGATAAGTAGTGAGAGCGTGCGTGAAGAAGTACACCCCTGCAGGGTAACATAATCTATTCGAATAGCCGCGTCCGCGGCAATGGACTACTGGGTTGCTTGTGCAGTTCATAGACAAGTGGAAGTGGATACTCTGAAATGTGCAAGATAAGCGTGAGTGCTATGGATGGCCTTCTCGTAGGGAGACGGGAGCGGATCCATAGTGGTGTATTGATATGGTGAATATGTGGACTCGTGTGCGCCACCTCAAAAGAGTTACCAACAGTCGTAGTACAAGATAGCCACTAAGTCAAAGCTAGCTTCCTACAGTTAAACTCCACTACCCCTTTGTTGATACTGATGCATATGTAGTTAGTTCTGATGTAAGTCTTGCTGAGTACATTTGTACTCATGTTTGCTTAATTTATGTTTTCACAGGGAGACTTCAGTCTCACTAGTGGTTCCGGGTGGACTTCGATGTTTAGCTTGTTACCTCAGCTATGATCTTGTACCCTTGGGCAGGTCTTGTAGATAGTCAGGCTTCGTAGCCTTTTTCATTTGTAGTTCTCTGTACCCAGACATGGTATGCTTTCGTTGCTTGTATGCTCTATATGTTGGGTCATGAGACCCATGTTTGTAGGCTCCTGGAGCCTAATGAATAAATACTTTGATTCATAGAGTTTTGTTGTGAGGCCATGTTGTATTTGCACATATGGAGCATATTGTGTGTATGTTTGAAATGCTTGGTATGTGTGGGATCTGACAACCTAGTTGTTTATACTTGGTAGCCTCTCTTATGGGAAAATGTCTCCTAGTGCTTCCACTGAGCCATGTTAGCTTGCTACTGCCCCGGAAGACTTAGACTGGCCGACATGTGTCCTTCTTCGTTCCTGTGTCTGTCCCTTTGGGGAAATGTCATGCGTTGTTCCTTTAAGTCCTTGTAGCTTGCTACAACTTGGGTTCATATGTTGATGACCGACACATTCGTTGCTGGGTCATGTATGCCCGTCCCTGTAAGTTAGTGCCACCTTGGGTTTACGACTAGTCATGTCGGCCCGGGTTCTCTGTCATATGGATGCTAGCGACACTATCATATACGTGAGCCAAAATGCACAAACAGTCCCGGGCCAGGTAAGGTGGCACCCGTGGGGATACCGTGCGTGAGGCCGCAAAGTGATATGATGTGTTACATGCTAGACTGGTGTGACTTAGGATCGGGGTCCCGACAACTTCTACGACAGCACAGGTATAACTATCTTGATTCTGTCATAAAATCGTCATGGATGTACATGCATGACAAGAAACATGACCTATTGTGACAAACATGTATTATCACGGAAGTGGTTTTTTTGTAGTGTGAGACGACAACATATGAACTGTGGTTTGGCAAGAAACCTAAGCTGTCATTTCTTAAAGTTTGGGGTTGCGACACTTATGTCAAAAGGCTTCATCCTAATAAGCTCGAACCAAATCGAAGAAGTGCGTCTTCATAGGATACCCTAAAGAAACAATTGGGTACACCTTCTACCACAGAATTGAAGGCAAGATTTTTGTTGCCAAGAATGGAACATTTCTAGTGAAGGAGTTTCTCTCGAAATAAGTGAGTGGGAGGAAAGTAGAACTTGGTGAGGTAATTCTACCTTCTCTCGAATTGGAAAGTAGCTCATCACAGAAAATAGTTCCCGTGATGCCTACACCAACTAGATAGGAAGCTAATAATAATGATCATGAAACTTCAGATCAACTTTCTACTTAGCCACGTAGGTCAACGAGAGCACCATCCGCACAAGAGTGGTGTGGTAATCCTATTCTGGAGGTCATGTTACTAGACCATGATGAACCTACGAACTATGAATAAGCTTTGATGATCCCAAATTCCGATAAATGGATTAAGGGCATGAAATCTAAGATAGGATCCATGTATGAGAACAAACTATGGACTTTGGTGGACTTGCCCGATGATCGGCGAGCCATAGAGAATAAATGGATCTTCATGAAGAAGACTGATGATGATGGCAATGTTACTGTCTACAAAGCTCGACTTGTTGCGAAAGGTTTTCGAAAAGTTCAAAGAGTTGACTACGATGAAACTTTCTCACCCGTAGCGATGCATAAGTCTGTCTGAATCATGTTAGCAATTGCCGCATTTTATGAAATCTGGCAAATAGATGTCAAAACTGCATTCCTTAATGAAATTCTGAAAGAAGAGTTTTATATGATGCAACCAGAAGGTTTTGTCGATCCTAAAGGTGCTAACAAAGTGTGCAAGCTCCAACGATCCATGTATGGACTGGTGCAAGCATCTCTGAGTTGGAATATACACTTTGATGAGGTGATCAAAGAATATGGTTTTATACAGACTTACAGTGAAGCCTGTATTTACAAGAAAGTGAGTGGGAGCACTACAACATTACTGATAAGTATATGTGAATGAGATATTGTTGATCGAAAATGACGTAGAATTTTCTGGAAAGCATAAAGGATTGTTAAAAGGAGTTTTCCAATGAAAGACCTAAGTCAAGCTACTTACATAGTGCGCATGAAGATCTATAGAGATAGATCAAAACACTTGATAAGACTTTCAATGAGTACATGCCTTGATAAGAAGGACTTTTTTCCTGAGTTGTAAGTTCTGAAGTTGAGTAAGACTCAAAGCCCGACCACCATAGAAATATATAGAGAGAATGAAAGTCATTCCCTATGCCTCATCCATAGGTTCTATAAAGCATGCCATGTTGTGTACCAGACCTAATGTGGGCCTTGCCACATGTCTGGCAAGGGGGTACAAGAGTGATCCAGGAGTGGATCACTGGATAGTGGTCAAAGTTATCCTTAGAGAAATAAGGAAATGTGTTTCGGTTATGGAGGTGATAAAGAGTTCATCATAAAGGGTTACGTCAATGGAAGTTTTGACACTAATCCAGATGACTATGAGTATCAATCTGGATGCATATTGAACATAGGAGCAATTAGCTAGAATATCTCTATGCAGAGCATTGTAGACATAGAAATTTGCTAAATACACACAAATCTGAATGTTGCAGACCCGTTGACTAAAACTCTCTCACTAGCAAAACATGATCATACCTTGGAGTGTTAATCACATAAACGATGTGAACTAGATTAATGACTCTAGTAAACTCTTTGGATGTTAATCACATGGCGATGTGAACTATGGGTGTTAATCACATGGCGACATGAACTAGATTATTGACTCTAATGCAAGTGGGATACTGATGCAAATATGCCCTAGAGGCAATAATAAAATGGTTATTATTATATTTCCTTAATCATGATAAAGGTTTATTATTCATGCTAGAATTGTATTGACCGGAAACCTAAATACATGTGTGAATACATAGGCAAATATTGTGTCCCTAGTGAGCCTCTACTTGACTAGCTCATTGATAAAATATGGTTAAGGTTTCCTAACCATGGACATGAGTTGTCATTTGATAACAGGATCACATCATTAGGAGAATGATGTGATGGACAAGACCCATTCGTTAGCTTAGCATGATGATCGTTCAGTTTACTGCTATTGTTTTCTTCATGTCAAATACATATTCCCCTGACTATGAGATTATGCAACTCCCAAATACCGTAGGAATACCTTTTGTGCTATCAAACATCACAACGTAACTAGGTGATTATAAAGATGCTCTACAGGTATCTCCGAAGGTGTTTTTTGAATTGGCATAGATCGAGATTAGGATTTGTCACTCCGAGTATCGGAGAGGTATCTCTGGGCCC